>JAEQBH010000739.1:0-630437 GCA_016808115.1 Tetrastigma voinierianum | reverse complement strand
CTTTCCTTCCCAATACACACAAAATTTTGAAATATATATAATTTGTAAATAATTCTTCTTGAGATAGAATAGATTGACATGTTTCAAAATTGGCTTAAAATATATGAATATAATATATGCAATTGTTTACCATAAAAAGAAATAAAAATAAAAAATCTATCCTTTTACCATTTCACCTTCTAGGTATATGATGGTTTGATCCAAAATTAATCTCGCATATTTGCCAATTTGTCAATTGTTACAAATTAAAATTTATTTTATTAGTGAATAATCGATTTTTTAGAGAGGCTTTAAAACGTCAGACATTTTTAAAAGAACAAAAATTAATGTTTTAAAATCGGATTGAGTCGCTCAATCAAATCGATCGCGGACTAATAATTTATTTCTTAAATCAGCTTTCACATTGAATCTGGGATTAAACCATCCGAATGCATACTTCTTTCAAGGACGTCTAAGCAAAAGCCCACTCACCTCCATGTGGAAGACCTTGTAAAAAGCTATTCCGCCAACTTATCAATGCAAAAGGCTTTTTGTTGTCATATGTAGCGGATGTAAAAATATCTTTTTAAAAGGATATCTAAAATATTGAGGGAAATTAATTTAAATTTTTATAATTACAAAATACGTTAAAATTAAATATGTTAATTTTATTTCATTTCAAATACATTCACATCTAAATATTTTATTTAACAATTTTTAAAATATCAATATATGATAGAGCACTAAAGTAACAAATAAATATTAATTTGTATTTTATATATATATATATATATATATATATATATATATATATATATATATATATATATATATATATATATATATATATATTAAAATTATATATTTATAAGGTTATCGGTTCAATCATAGTTCAATCCCCATAATTTTTCCTATTCAATCATGGTCACTTTTGCACGTGATTTTTTAAACCTAAATATTGTTTTGACAAAAATGTCAGCATCCCTATCGATCATCTATGTTAGTTCCAATCTTTCATGGAGTCCCATGTCAATAACGAAATCAAAACCCATTCCACCTCAAAATTGAAGTTCATTTTCTTGTCATCCCTTCTAGTTGCACTGATAGCAACTTCATTCTCCCTCACTTCAACCCAAATAAACAATTTCAAAACCCTACTACTGAAACTAACCTTCTCTTCATGCCATAACTTGCTTCCCCGACTTCTAGGGTTTCCATTTCCCATCCCAAACCCTAACGCCTAACCCCGTTTCCACCCCTCCTTATCGCGGTCCTCTTCTTAAAGGTAATCAAAATGGATTTGCTCGGGGTTCTCAAGAAATTTCATGTTACCCGTATTGAAAGCTTAAGTTGATCCATCTAAGGTCAGGAAAATTGTTCAACCTTATATATGTAAGCTTCTTCCGATGTGCTTCAAGTAAGTGAAACTATATCATCTCAGATTGATATTAGGAAAGCAAATTCATATTCGAAATCAAAACTCATTCCACTCTCGCACTGAAGTTTATTTTCTATAAGCATTCTTTTGTGTCAAGAAATCGAAAGCATGACGACTCAAACCGATTATGTGTGTGAGTGTTTTTCCCTTTTCTCTTTTTTCTTTTTGGAATTGAAGATACTGAGAAATCAAGAAACCGTAAATGGACGTGAATATGTTTGGGTTTAAACTTAAATTAGAACTAGTGTTGAGATGATTGGTAGGGATGAGGGCATTTTTGTTAAAATAATGTTTTGGTTTAAAAATCATATGCCAAAGTGCTACATAAGCAAAAACGCATTATGAGGGTTTCTACCGCCAAAGAAAGTTAATGCCCCTCGATTATACATCCTAATGTCGTTGATGATATGATACTTTGAGTTACTGAATAAACTTTAGGGGGGCACCAAGTAATCTAAAATAGTTTAAGGGTTAAATTAGACATATGGTCAAATATCAAAGGCATCTATGTACCTTATCACTTCTTTTATTAGAAAAATCAGGTTTTAACATATTAATATAGAAATACTTCGAAATTTTTAATTTAATATTATATTTCTCTGTTTTGAAATAATTTTAAAAAATAAAGTCTTGCTTCTATAAGAAACCTTAGCCGTCATTTTCTGTGTTCTCTAGTTTAAGCCCTTGATCGCTAGAGAGGAAGGGTGATTTTTTTATCATTCTTAAGGTAAAATCACCCCTTCAATTGTTTTCTTTCCTCATATCTAAGTTTCTTGTTCAATAAAGTAATTTTCTTCCACATCGATCTAGGTTTGCCTCTTTTTTTTTCTCTGTTTTTTCGTGTTTTTTGTTGTCGACCTATTATGAGGTGTTTTGTCGCAAACTTGTTGCGATGTGTTTTGTCACTGACTTCATGTTACGAGTAGTCAGGTTACTCACGTGGCCAAGATCTTCGTGGTTTTCAAGGCCGACAATTTAGACGACAGCTCAATCCAACATAACCATCGTATCAAATTATGTTATTCAATATAATCGTAAATCTGTAATCAGTGATTTCAAAACATTATTCGATTATTAAACGCAGAGTCTTGATCCGATCTTTTTGCTATTAATATGTATATTCACGCTATTTCTAAAATTATTGGGTACTCTTAATTATGTGTTTCTATAAATTATATTGCTAATTTGAATCAATAAATTTATTCCTTTTTCGAATAGATATATATATATATATATTCGTGGTTTTCGCCGACAATTTGGGGATGACAAAGCTCAATCCAACATAATTATCGTGACAAATTATGTTATCTAATATATCGTAAATCTGTAATCTGGTGATTTCAAACATTATTCGATTATTAAATGTGTAGGCCTTGATTCATCTTTTTGGCTATTAATATGTATACTAATATTCTCTAAAATTATTAGTACTCTTAATTATGTGTTTCTATAAATTATATCGTTTAATTAATCAATAAATTTATCTCTTTTCAATATATATATATATATATATATATATATATATATATATATATATATATATATATATATATATATATATATATATATATTTAATAAGTTTTTAGATTATTGCTAAATAATCTTGCCTTTTCTTCAATTTTTTTCTTATGTTTTTTTATCCTTTTATATTTATTATTACTATTATTTTTATGTAAACGGACATAGCCCAAACGTTACATAGAAAAAGAAAAATGAAGTATTTTAAATAGTCTAGATTCATAAAAAAATTTAAAGAATTTAAAATCTTAAAGAGACTTCGATATAACGAAAGAAAGGTGTAATTTTTTAGAAATTAAACTCATTTCATCATGCTTAGTTTCTACTTCGAATAATAGAGCGTTCATCGTTTAAATATGTAAAAACACAAGAAGAGAGGGGTTCCCAGATTCGAGTATCAGTAGGAACAATTTAACACAATGTAACTTGCGTAATTAAATAAATAAAAAAACATTCATTTACAGTATAGTAGAATACAAGTTTCACAGATTTCAATTCCATATTTGGAATGTTTGTTTAAAAAAATAAAATATTATAACTTGTCCCACTTAATATTTGAATAAGCAAAAATTACATCCAAATAACAATTTTTTTTTTTAAAGACAAGCAGACAACTTTACTAAGAAATAACTAAAATATGGGTCAAACTAAATAAAAGCGACTAAGATTTAGAACGAGCTAAGAAATTTCATTTAAACAATGAGATCGCTGGATTCGCTTGTCGCGCATAAACCGAATAGAAAAATAACTATTAGCAACCAAACCTCGACAATCACCGATAATGCATCCAAACTCATTAGTAGGAAGAGGCTCTAAATGAAATACATCCACCATAATCTTAGCATCTAACTCCACATCAACCTCAAATGACGGCCTGCAAATGCATTGTAATCCTCGCTAAGACCAAATGTTTACTCACCTCCTTTTTTACAAAGTAACAAATGGTAAAACAAATGCACTTCATACGCAACCAATAACCCATCAGAATCACATAAGACCATCCCTACCCCTACTGTTGTTGGATCTTTCAGTATAGTTGCATCAATGTTCAATTTCAGTCGCCCAACAAGAGGTCGAACCCAACAGACCAAACCTGCAATAGTGCCAATAAAACGACCATACTAGTTTACTAATTTAACTACCTTCCATCATCTGTCGCAGAATCCTCAAAGCCGTTAGCCATCACTCCGCAATTCTCCGAAGGCAAAGCTTGCCTACGCCTAAACCCTAAGTATCGCGGCCGCCCCCAAATGTACCCCATAGCAATCGAATCAAAATAACATTTTTATCATATAAAAATGATTAAGCTATTTAAATTACCTTTAACGAGCTCAAATGACAATATTATCATTTTCACATTGGTTTTTATTATCCATTTGTTGTCATACAAAAGAAATTGATTAAAATATTTTTTGTTTATTTAAAAAATAATTTTAATATCTAATATCTTATTTTTAATTATTCATATATAATATTTTTCACATACTACTTAGAAAACAATTAAGAATAATAGAAGATTATTGAAAGTCTTTTTTTAATACAAAATTTTAATTTTTATCTCAATTCTACAATACCCAATTTTATAAAATTCTTTTTCATTTTAGCAAATAGATAGTAAAACCCATGATAATATTATCATTTCACATTGTACATAAACATTCAAATAATTTCATTATTTTATATGATATGGATTGAATTCAATCTTTCTTAATTCAAATACTCTAATAAATTTTTATTGGCATTTTAGGAATAAAAACACTTTTAAATCTTTTTAAAACAAAAAGGCATATTTCAAAAGCATTTTTCAATGTTAAAAACACTTTGAGTGTTTTTTTTTGAGAAAGGAGTTTTAAAAAAATAAAAACACTTTGCAATCTTCAGGATATTCCTAAAATACCTATTTTTTATCATTAAATATCTATTTATTTTATTTAAAAATCAAGATAATATTATATACTTTTAAAAATTCAAATAATTCAAATATTTTTGTAAATATTTTTTTAAAAAAACACTTCTGTAATCATGCAAATATTATTTTATAAAAATAATTATTTTTGACAAAAAGTGCTTTTACAAAAACCAATGTCAAACTGGGAAAAAAATAAGATGTTTCAAGAAAAGAAGCCAAACTGGCCCTTAATAGAACAAAAATAAAATGGAGACATGAAAATATAAAAATTGGAAAAGCTGAAATACACTTGATATATCCCTTCATTCTATAGCAATTTTCCCGATCAACTCCTGCTGAAAACGGCGAAACGCGTTCTTCTCTCAGAAATCCGCGAAGCGAACGCACAAAACCGGGAAGCGTGACAAAACCGCGAAGCGTACTTCGGACAACACCAAGATAACGGAAGAGCGAACTCAAACCAAGACTGAATGCTGGAAATGTAATGTCGATTTGGGCAATATCAGTCTAACAGAAATGTATGCCCACGAAAGTAAATGCAAGGTAATCCTTCCAATTTCGCTCCGGTTGTTTGATTTATTGACATGAATTTTCATGTAATCAGCCACTCTCTCGGTTTGTTTGATTTGACTGAAGAAACTTTTGTGTAATCAGGGACCTCCACCAAAGCCTCCATCTAAGGGGAAGGGGAAGGGCAAGGGCAAGGGCAAGGGCAAGAAAGGAAAAAATTAAAAAAACACAGGTAAATTTTCACCGATTTAAAATGCATTTTCAGTTATGAATGTCGAATTTGTTCACTGGTTCAGTCTTAATGGTGTTTTCTGCTCTTTTTCTTGAACAAAATCGCAAAAGGATTCAGAAACCTAACACTAATGCATCTATTAGACCTGAAAGTTTTTAATGGGAAGTTTAGCACCCAAAGGATGAAAAACTCTTTCCGAAGTTGGTAGGTCAAGACACAATGTTTAGAATTAGTTTTTTTTTTTTTATTTGTTCAAATCCTGCAACAAACAAGGAGGGGTATTTAACTTAAATACAGGAGCAAATTTCACAAGCTGGAGTAAATTTACTTCTGTTTTCATCCCACGGACTGGTGGAGGTCAATTGTCTTGAGTTGTCAAAAGAGACATTCTGGTGTAGTTTTCAATTTCCAAACATCATCACCAATGTTTTTAACATAGTCAAGTTAACATAATCGGTCTGGCCATATAGCAGTCAAGAACATGCATGATAAATGAATGTATGCACCTAGCGATATACCTGGGCAAAACAAGTGATTCTAAATTTGCGGATGTTTGGAACCAAAGTCCATTGGTGCTCCAATTGTATGAGCTCCAATCACGATACCTATTTCCAAGGTTTTCTGCATAGAAAACAGACTGCTAAGATGGAAAACAAAACCAAAAAACAGCTTCATATGGCAGAGTACCAAGTATAAACATCCAAGAGAAGAGCTCAATGTCAATGGAGTGAAGAAGAAACTGCCTCAGTCGGCTCCATCTGCATTCTAACAAATTGCATTCTAAGACCCTTAAGTAACTTTGCTCCATGGCAAGCTAAGTCTTCATCCATTTTATACAGATTAGGAATGTACATGGAACAACTATTATGCCTTAGCTGTGCGATCCTGTTGTGCCTCCATTTTATAAAATCGACTCTATATCAGCTCAAAAAAGTTTGATGATTCCTAATAGGTGTTACTAAAGGAAAAGATTAAATAAGGGACCATATCCTGATTCATTGTTCAAATGCTTGGCTTGATGGCTTCTGTGGCAGTTGGTCTCTGCACTTCACGATATTTGGTGGGAAATCCACTATACAACTGCAGTAGTTCTAATGAGTAAGCAAGGACCTTCGTAAATAGAAAGAGGGTAAAGGCTTGAAAGGTTGCCTAGTTTATGATTGTTTTAGGCCCCATGGGGGGGAGGGGCTCAATAACTTTGAAACCATGGATCAAAACTATAAAAAAAATTTTTTTTTATCTTCTTTAAGATTGGGTCAAATTATTTATTGAAGATGGTTCTTTATCATTGCTAGACTTGGTGGATTAGGTAGGCTCTGATTAGGACATGGCAGGGGGTATTTGCGTCTTCACGCCTTTTTTGGCTCCTGTCTTTTGTATACAATGTGTATACTTCCCTTTTCTTGTTATAAATCTTATTTACTTGTCCCAAAAAAATGCTTTCATAACAATAGAGGATTAAGGCAAGGGACCCTTTAATGATTGGGAAGGATCCCTGGTGCGGGGGGACGGCGCTATGTAATGCCTTCCCCACTCTATTCAATTTGGTAGCTCACAAAGATGCAAGGGTAGCAGAGGTTTGGGACTCCTCAAGGGTTGATGGGGTTGGTCCCCTGTATTCCAAAGACCTTTTAATGATTGGGAAATGGAGGAGGTGGAAAGGTTCCTTCTTGTCCTTCAAAATAAGAAAATTAGACCCTTTCAAGAGGATTGCCTAATTTTAAAGGAGACAAGGCCTGATGGTTTCGCAGTCAGACTCGTGTACCGAAAGCTAATGCATTCTATCCCTACAGATTTCCCTTGGCATTCCATTTGGAACCCAATTGTTCCCCCAAGTCGGTTTCTTTGCTGTAAGCTTCCTGCACAAGTCGCTACTCTCACCAATTAAAGAGAAGAGGAATCACTCTTGTAAATAGGTGTTTTTTATGTGAAGAGGAGGAGGAAACAATAGACCATTTGCTTATTCATTGTTCGAGAGCTAAGATGTTAGGAACCTTTTTGGCCATTTTGGATTATAACCTGGTGTTCTGAATCTGCTTCGCTAAGCCCTCCTTGCTTGGCAAAGTGCTAGCGTTTGGAAAAACGAAAAAGTTTGGTTGGCAGCCCTTTTGTATATTTTGATCGCCGAGAACGAAAGGAACATGACTCGGCTTTCTTGAGAATGAAACTCCCTCCGCTTTCGTGATGAAATCATCTTTTGTTCGCCTTTATGGTCCCGGGCTAAGCCAGATAACGCTGATAACTTAAGTTCTTGGTTGATTTAACCCTATTGGGGTATAGGTGAGAGCAGGTGGTGTTCTCCCCTTTGTACTCCTCTTGTGTACTCTGGGAGCTTTGGCGCCCTTTTTAATATATATTCTGCTTTTTTACTGATAAAAAGAAAAGGCAAGGACCCTTTGTCTCCCTACTTATTTGTTAATTGTATGAAGACTCCTTTTAGACTCATTAATAGAGCTATTGCGGGAGGTTTCTTATCAGGTTACAGGTTTAAGGCTCGTGGGGGAGGAGGAGCTACAATTTCTCATATGTTGTTCGCAGATGATACTTTAATTTTCTATGGAGATTCCCAGAGAGAAATGGATTATCTGGGTTGGACTCTCATGTAGTTTGGAGCTGCCTCTGGTTTGAGGATAAATCTGGAGAAAAGTGTCATTTTGCCTGTGGTTTGTGTAGGGGATGCAGAGGGGGAGGGGTTGGCTTTGGAGTTGGGCTGCAAGGTTAGAGTTCTCCCCTCAACCTATTTAGGACTCCCTTTGGACGCTCTTCATAGGTCAGTGGCAGTTTGGGATGGGGTGGAAGAAAAATACCATAAGCAACTAGCCCTTTGGAAACACCAATACATTTCAAAAGGCAGGAGACTTACTGTCATCAAGAGCACATTGTCTAATATGCCTATTTATTACTTTGTTGCTTCTCTTTACTTGTACAAACAGTTTTTCAGTTCCCAGATCCCTCTAATGATTGGGAGCTGGAAAAGGATATGCAGGTCTAGATGGCTTCCAAAGATTGTATTTTTCAGTAAAATCTTTTTATGATAACCTGGAGAACACTAGGGAGGGGCAGTTCCCTAGAAAGATGGTTCGGAACCCATGCGTTCCTACGAAAGCTAGTTTTTTGGTCTGGCAAATTTGGGGGGTAAAGGTTTTGAGGATGGATCAGTTGAGTGGCAAGCATATGCCTTGCCAACAGATGTCCCATGTGTGAGAGGAAGGAAGAGAACTTAGATCATCTACTACTCCAATGTGCGAAGGTCCAGGATCCGTGGGCTTTGCTGTTTGCCATCTTTGGTATCAACTGGGTTCTTCCATGTTCAGTTAGAGAATCGATGGCAGGTTGGAAAGGTCCTTTTGTTAGGGAAAAAAAAAGCTAAGAAAATTTGGTTGGCAACACCCATTTGCATTTCTTGGAGTATTTAAAGGCAGACAAACAGAGCTGTTTATGAAGAAGGGGTGCCGCCTTCAGCCCCGGGAAAAAAAAATGAAAAACTCTTTTGTTTATATTTCGTGGTCTTGGGCAAAAGTCCTATATGATTACCAAGGTTCTGATGCAATTGTGTTCTTGAGTCTTTTGCTTGTTGTATAGGGGCTGGGTACAGTTTGTTCATTTTAGAAGCTGGTGTAGCTTTTTGTCCTTTTTCGTCTTTTCTTTTGAATCTTGTATGCTCTTGTATGCTTTAGGCTTGCCCCATTTTTTTAATATAAATCTATGTTGTTTTCCTATCAAAAAAGAAAAAATTCAGGATGTTTGGAAATACGGATGAGTGGGAGGAGGGAAGGTTTGCCATCTTTGGTATCAACTGGGTTCTTCCATGTTCAGTTAGAGAATCGATGGCAGGTTGGAAAGGTCTTTTTGTTAGGGGAAAAAAAAAAGCTAAGAAAATTTGGTTGGCAACACCCATTTGCATTTCTTGGAGTATTTAAAGGCAGACAAACAGAGCTGCTTATGAAGAAGGGGTGTCGCTTTCAGCACCCCCAAAAAAAAAAATGAAAACTCTTTTGTTTATATTTTCGTGGTCTTGGGCAAAAGTCCTATATGATCATTTCAAGGTTCTGATGCAATTGTGTTCTTGAGTCTTTTGCTTGTTGTATATAGGGCTAAGTACAGTTTGTTCATTTTAGAAGCTGTATAGCTTTTTTGTCCTTTTCGTCTTTTCTTTGAACTCCTTGTATACTTCTTGTATGCTTTTAGGCTTGCCCCATTTTTTTAATATAAATCTATGTTGTTTTCCTATCAAAAAAGAAAAAAAAAAGTTCAGGATGTTTGGAACATGGATGAGTGAGGAGGGTGCTGGAATCCTTTGTTTTCAAGACCTTTCAATGGTTGGGAATGAAGGAAGTGGATAACTTTCTTCCATGCTTAAGCCATGTGAATTTGCAACCAAATCTAAATAATAGGGCAATCTGGCTACAAGATTAAAGTGAATTTTCTGCTCCTATCCCGCTGTGGAAGAAAAGGAAAGGGGTATGGAGGGCTGCTCCATTCTATTTATTTTGAATCCTTAGTTTTCTCAAGACCTTTCAGTGATTGGGAATGGAGGTGGATAACTTTCTTCCATGCTTAAGCCATGTGAATTTGCAACCAAATCTAGATGATAGGGGAATATGGCTAAGAGATTAAAGTGAATTTTCAGTTCAGTCCCTTTTTTTGTGGGGAAGAAAAGGAGAGGGGGTATGGAGGGCTGCTCTGTTCTATTTATTCTGGATTTGTTTGGAGGGCCAGGAATAAGATTACTTTTGAAGATGAGATTTCAATCCAGAATTTGAAGAGATCTTTCGTTTTGCTGATTTTTTTGTTGTTGAGGCTTGTTAGTTTATGCTAGGTTCTAAAGTGGTTAAGTTATTATTGCCTTGTGGTAGAGGTTCTTTGGGATTGGTTGTGTTGTTCAGCCTTTGTGCTGAGTTTGTTTCAGTTTCCTTCTTTGGTCACATTCCAAATTATTACTTTAACCTTCGTATCTTTTGTTGTGTATGTTCATCTTCCTCCAATGAATGCACAAAACTCACGGCTTAATCCATTCAATGTACTTTTCTAAGATATTCTGTACACCAGAAAGCTTTTCTTTGCTATGATCCTAATTTGTGTCATATATTGGTTTCTCGAAATGTGATTTAAAAAACAAAAAATAATCAGTATTTTTTTCCCTCACAGTGACCCACTTTCTCCATTTATCTCTTTTGCCATTGTTTACTAACTCTACAGCAAATCCCACACCTTTCTAAGCCTCTCATAGCGTATCAACAATGCAACTCCAACCAAACTTCTGCACCTCCCAGCACCCCCACCCCTCAACACAACAATCCCCCCTCAAGCTCATTCCATAAATGCTGATCTTATTTTGAACTACTACTTGCTCCTCTTAAACACACTACTTCAAGTCCTCAGACCGCCTAAATATGTGTATGGTTTCACCCCTCTGTTATCCTTGACATCCATCTTGTCTTCCATTTCTATCCCCACACATCATATAAATAGGCAATGAAACATGAGTATTGGAAGAAAGCTATTGGCAGTCTTAATAATCTAACCATCACCCAACTAGGCATCATTCACATAAAATGGGTATTTTTGCCAAGGATTCTTGAAAAGATAGGCTAAGGATGGAAGAAAAATTGGTTGGATTGAATGGTGGTGCCTACAACAAAGTCTCATGTTGACTCTTTATGAAGGTCTTAATGGTTTTAGACAGGGCAACCCTCTCTTTATCCATGCTAATAATAAAGGCCCTGAATCACCTACTCAAGAAAATGGAGGAATATCCCAAAAAATTACTTTCACTAAGTAAAGGCAGATTCTATATTTAGGCTTTCACTAGGGGAAGACAATTCTAGTGCTTGTAGGCAATGAGACAGTAAACTCAGATAAAAATGGTGCATGTGGAGTGTTTTGTGAGCTTGACAACAAGAAGGCATCATTCACATGAAATAGGTATATTTTTGCCAAGGATTCTTAAAAATATGGGTAAGGATGGAAGGGGAGTGGTTGGATTGAATGGTAGTACCAACAATAAAATTTCTCTATCGGCTTTTTAGGAAAGTTTTGATTGTTTGGGACAAGGTAACCCTCTCTCCCCTTATTTGTTTGCCCTAAAAATAAAGGCCCTCAATTATCTACTCAAGAAAACATTAGGAGGAAGGCTACCTTCGAAAGTTAAGGTTACATAGATGGTGACAAGGGATGGAAGTGGCCTATCTAATTTTTTTGTGAGGTTCTCAAGATCAAATTGCCGACTTGTGTTGGTTGCAGATATGTTTAAGATCATTTCAGGACCAAAAATAAATCAAGGGGGAAAAAGGTTGGCACAAATTCATAGCGTTTGCAAGTGGAAGAGAGTCTCAAGATTCTGATAATTAAAGTCACAGAGAAGGCATGGAAAAAGGAAAACACTCCTAAATCCAGACAGGCTAACCTATTTGGCACGTTTATTCTACAAGGAAAAAAGGGGGACATATGGAAGAGGGGAAGAAGGGCCAGCTGGAGAAGGGTATAATGGCTTCTGATGGGGACAAAAAGAAGGGCAGCTAAGGCAGAGACAGATTTTGGCTGCTGGAAAGAGGGGCCTTCCCTACAGCTCCCCAGCAGACTTGTTGAGTCTCTTAGTGCTGTTTGTTATTTTCCTACATTGATATTTTTGTAGCTTTTCTTTTCCTTCAAACTAGGAATTTTTCCTTGTGACTGGTAATAGGAGAAGTTTTACCTTCAGTTCTGTTTTCTGTGTTGAATTGCTGCTTGGTTGTATTTTTTTTTTTTTTTTCTGAAAAGCCTAGAAGCAGATCCTTTGTTTTCTATCTCTGGTCCAACCTGTAGGATTCGAACCAGAAACCTAAGGATCTACATTCCTGAAACAAATTTGAGTTGTAGGGTAGAAGAACCCTTAATCATTTGAGTTATTATTTGGGCGCCCTAAACAAATCTGCTGGAGAGCAGTTTCAAAACCGCTATTAATGAAGAAAAGATGATAAATATCAAAGAAGGGAGGCTTACTCTAATCCCATGCACATTTATCCCGTGTCAGTGTTCAACATCTTAAGGAAAGTTGGCTTTGGATTAGCAATGATTCAAAGAGATTTCCTACAAAGAGGCAAGGCTTTGAAGGAAAAGCAGAGTGATCAGTTATTTGCAGAATCAAAATGAAAGGAGGGTTGGGTGTTACATGCCACTATTTGTTTAAACAAACTCGCTGTTTGGTAAACGGAGTCGGCTGCCATGATACATCTAAAAGAAAAGTACTTCGGAAGCAAGTTATAGGTGATAAATATGAGCAAGAAGTTGTTAAAGTGGAAGATGCAAATGGGATCAAGTTTGGGGAAGTTATTTAGAAAGAGTGAGACCTATCTAACAATAAAGCCTCAAGTTTTTGTGGGTAATTGAGAAGCATGGAGTTTTGGAAGGAATAATGATGCAATGAGGAAACTGTCTTTTTTCCTACTTTGTATGCCTTAACTGTTTTGAGAGATGGGAAAAACTCCATTATACACCTTTTGACTATTTTAGATGAAAGAAGGTAACAGCTTTCAAAATTGAGAAGTTTTCAATACAAAGTCCAAAAAACTCTTTTTCAGTAATTTGTGGTCTTGGACTTGACCTATGTATGGATGACAATCCTCCATCTTAAATTGATTTCTTTGATTGGTTAGACTTTAGGTGAGGAACCCCTCTTTACTTTTGGTTATGCCTTTAAGCGACCAAACAATACATTCTACACTTCTATATATGCTTTGGGATGCTCCTTTATCACCACTTTTCTCTGATACACTGTTTATTTTATCTATCAAAAACCGTTTCAAGAGATGTATGGTTAGTAGATTTATGGAATCAAATTTGTGATGGAGGTCCCAAAACCTTGTTTTTCTAGGAATAAGAGGTCTAACACTTCTTTTATTGTAAATCTTGTAAGTTAGATGTGATCTTGTTAAGGGATGTAGTTTTTTGCTGCCCCTCCTCTTTTAATAGGTAAAACAATGAGTAAATAGAAAAAAAGGAAACCCTGCAAAATAGCCCAAAGTATACAAGAAGTACACATATGTCACCAAAAGGCTTAAACAAGCAAAGGAGAGAGAGAGAGAAAGAGAACAAGAAATTGGTCTTATATCCTCGTTTTTATAACTCATTAATCAATAAAGCTAAAAAAGGCATAAAGCCCACATCTATAAATATATATCACGACTCCGTTGTACAAGAAACTAAATATAAACTGTGAAGAGACACCAAATGGTGTCCCCAAGAGACAGTAATAAAGAAGGGGCATCCCACAGAGTCTAGATGTGAGAGGGAGTTAAGAAAGTTGGAATGCACCATAAACTACAGCGAGAAGGGCCAAAACAAAGGGGGAAGAGACAGGGGGAATTTTTTGCTGAAGTTAAAATGAAGCTAAAGCTTTTTTTGTGGAACATTAGAGGAGCGAACAATCCGGACAAGAGGAATATCATCAGAAATTTTATTAGGTCTCAGAGGGTGGATTTGGTTTGCCTGCAAGAATCCAAGATTCAAGAGACGTCTGAGGCTGATGCTCGAAGTCTTGGGGAGGGTAGATTGGCTGAGTGGAAGGTTGTGGAGGCAGAGGGAACTGCAGGGGGTATTCTTGTGTTTTGGGGATAAAGAAAACCTGGAGGATGGAGGCTGGAACCCTGGTCATTCTGTTACGCATATTTAAAAATACGGAGGACAGTTTCCAATGGACCTTCACAGGGGTTTACAGGCAGGTTGAGAGGAGCAAAAGGGAATTGTTATAGGAAGAATTGGGGTCAGTGAAAGGGTTATGGGAGGGGCCTTGGTGCATAGGTGGAGATTTCAATATGGTCCTTTCCCCCAATGAAAGGAATAAGGAGGGCAGGTTTTCACACTCTATGAGGCGTTTCTCAGAAGTTATGAATGAGTTGGGGCTTAGAGATCTCCCCTTGCAAGGGGGACCTTTTACCTGGAGAGGAGGTCTTAATAATCAGTGTATGTCCCGTCTGGATAGATTTTTGCAATCTACACTGGGAAGCTCAGGTCAAAGAATACGATTCAAAGTACTTCCCGAGACCAATGTCCGACCACCGCCTTATGTTAGACAATGAAGGGATTCAATTCGACCGGGTCGCCTTCCTGGGCTTGAGATCAGCGTGGTCAAGCTCGGTGGCTTTAAGGACCTTCTCGAGGCCGGGTGGCAAAGCCCACACTTTTCGCTCATTATTTTGTTTCGCCTCCAAATTAAAGGCCCTGAAAGGTATATTGAGGGTTTGGAATAAATAGGTTTTCTACAGCTGATTTACAAAAGAACGAGGCCTTGCAGATCTCTTTGGGGATGACTTGAAGAAGGAAAAGGCTCTGGCCCTTGGAAGAAAACTAAGGAGAGGGAAAAGGCTAAAGAGGAGTATAAGAAGCAAGTGGATATAGAGGAGGTCTCCCGGAGACAAACTATGGAAACATGGTTGGAAAGAGGGGGGACGTAAAACACAAGGTTCTCACATAATGGTCAATCTTCATGAGGAGGAACTCCATTAGAGCATCTAGACACGGTAAGATGTCAAGGAGCCTGAGATTAAAAGAAGGCTTGGCTTGGCGCTTCAAAGTCTCCCTTATCGCCTCTCAAGCAACCTGGTGCCCGCTTTTCCGATTCCGATTCAAAGTGATCGGGCGCATCAAGCTTCTAAGCCGAAGAAATGCTTTGCGAGGAGGAAATCCAAGAAGAATCTCGGGGAGCGACTACGATAAAAGCCCCTGTGCCTGCATGGTTTCCCTATCGGGCCTTTTTGGTCTTTTAGTTAGGATTTCGTGAAAGATGAGGTTATGGGCTTCTTTAAGGAATTCTTCGAACATAACCAGTTTGTCAAAAGTCTGCATGCTACATTCCCGGGTTCCGTCTCAAGGGAAGGACTCCAGGGAGGATCTAGCGACTTGAGACCCATCGCTTTAGTGGGGAGCCCATACAAAATATTATCGAAAGTGTCAGCTACAGCGTAATCAAAAGCGTGGATTGGGTTGATTATTTCCCGCCGTAACGCGCTTGGTATGAGGTAAATTCGATGCAAAGTACTAAGAAGCAATGAGGTTGTGGACTTATTCTAAGAAGGAAAGAGAAAGGATTCTCTATGTCGGATATTGAAAGGCTTATGATCACATCGGGCCGATTTTCTACTCAGATTGAGAGAATGGGCTCGCTCTAAATGGATTAGTTGGATTAACTGGTGCATCTCCACAACTTCTTTTTCCGTTCTGGTTAACGGTTCTCCTACGGGGTTCTTCCGGAGCTCCAGAGGCCTGAGACAAGGGGACCCTCTTTCCCCCTACCTTTTTGTTATCGGAATGGAAGCTCTAAGTTGTCTACTTAAGCATGTAGTGGAAGGCAATTTCATCTCTGGTTGCAGGTTTTCGGGTAGAGATGGAAGGGATATTGTTATTTCTCATCTCTTATACGCTGATGATACTATCCTTTTTTGCGACAGGCTTGAAGATTAACTTGAATAAAAGTGTGATTATCCTCTGGGTGTGGTGACAATGCCGTGAGGTGTTAGCGTCACTTATCGTGGGGTCGAAGTCCCTCCCCTCAACGCACTCGGGGCTCCTCACATGGCTATGGGGATCAGATTCCATCGAAGAAAGATTTTGTACGAAGATCACTAACCCGAAATCACCAGATATCTCAAAGGGGGGGAAGATCACACTCATTCGGAGTACACTGTCTAGCCTTCCCATTTACTTTCTTTCCCTATTTAGAATGCCAAAGATTGTTTGTTCAAGACTGGAGAAGATTCAGAGAGACTTTCTCTGGGGTGGTGGCAATCTAGAGAGAAAACCTCACCTTGTCAACTGGAAAACAGTTTGCCTAGAAAAAAGGAATGGGGGTCTTGGGGTGAGAAGCCTCCAAGATTACTAAAAGTTCTCGCGTAAGTGGTGGGCCGGGCGACGGCCAATGAGAGGGGATTCTTCAAGGACCGGTGATCAGCGACTCAAATTGGGGAGGAGATGGGGGTTGGAACACCAATGACATTAGGAGGTTATGGTACTGGTTGCGGGAAATACATTAGAAAAAGAATGGCTCACCTTTTCTCACAAAACTCTACTTCTTCCTTAGAAATGGTCGGCATCGCGCTTTGAAGGATTATGCGGATCTACACAGGTAAATGCCTTCCCCACTCTATTCAATTTGGTAGTTCACAAAGATGTAAGGGTAGCAGAAGTTTGGGACTCCTCAAGGGAGGATGGGAGTTAGTCCCCTGTCTTCCTAAGACCTTTTAATGATTGGGAGATGGATAAGGTGGAAAGGTTCCTTCCTCTCTTCAAAACAGAAAATTAGGCCCTTTCAAGAGGACGTGGCCTAATTTTAAAGGAGACCAGGCATGATGGTATCTCAGTTAGACTCATGTACCGAAAGCCACTGCATTCTCTCCCCATCGATTTCCTCGCGCTCCATCCGGAACCCAATTGTTCCCTCCCAGTTCGGGTTTCTTTGTCAGGCTTCCTCGGGGCAAAGTGTTTACTCTTGATCAATTAAAGAGGAGAGGGATCCCCCTTGTAAACAGGTGTTTTTTATGTGAAGAGGAGGAGGAAACAATAAACCATTTGCTTATACATTGTTCGAGAGCTAAGATGTTGTGGAATCTTTTTTTGGCCATTATGGATTATAACCGAAGTGTTCCCTTAATCTGGGCTTGTCAATCCTCCTCGCTGCAAAGTGCTAGGTTAGCAAAAAGCCGAAAGAGAGTATGATCACAAGCCTCTATGTTTATTCCGACACCCGCAATGAAAGGAACAAATGGCTAGTGAGAATGAGACCCCCTCTCGCTCTTTCATAATTAAATCTTCTTTTTGTTCACCTTATGGTCATGGGCTAAGTTGTATAGTGTTGATAACTTAAATTCTTTGCAGTTTCTAACCCGCTCAGTGGTATGTGTGAGTAATCGGGTCTCCTCAGATTCTCTTACAAGGCACTCTTGGGAGCTTTGTGCCTGCTTCTTAATATATTTTTCTGCTTTTACTGATAAAAAGAGAGACACCAAATTAGCAACTCAAGGGTGTACAAGAAAAACTGACCCCTCGATGCAGACCCGTGCCCGCAACAACCAGATACCAGCCCCCAAAACCACAAAACAGCCTGCAGCTGATCAAAATTGGCAACACCCAGTACCCCTCCCAAAACACCAAACTACCAGCAAAAATTGTACAACATACCTATTTCATTGTGAACTCAGTTTCAATCAATGAAGCCAACCACTCAAAGGACCATTTTTTATGCACACTTTAGTCTTTGACCAAAGGATATACACAAAGGAACTCTTCAATTTTTGAACTCTTCAAAGATAAAGTCAATTAATCTTGAGAGGCTTAAAAAATAAAAGTATCACCTGCAAATAGTACACGGGAGACCTCCTCCTCCCCACCCCCTTCCTTTCACATGAAATGCTATTAGGTAACTGCCCCTCCATTGCTGCCTCTCAATCAATATGTTGAAAGTTTCGATTGCAATCTCAAAAAGGTAAGGAGATAGTGGTGGGCCTCCTTGCCACCCTTTAGAGATTCCAAAATAACCGATCTGGGCACCATTAAGCAAATACAGAAAAACTTGTAGTAGAAATAAACCACTTTATCCATCCCATCAACTTTTCACCAAAGGCCACTCCTCTTTCCATCACCCCACATATAGGTTCTAACCACATTATCATAGGCCTTCACTATGTTGAGCTTACAAAGAACACCTCCCTCTATTATTTCGAAGATTGAGTCAGTAGCTTCATTGTCCACAAGCATAACATCCAAAATCTGGATTGAGCCTTGGAAACTACTTTTAGCCAACACTTTTTAAAGTCTATTACCTAACACTGCCAAGCAAACATTCACCAAACTAAATCTATTTTTAAATCCCTCCCCATTCTCCCCCCCTCTTTTCTTTTGAATCAGTACCACAAACGTTGTTTTGATGCATCTCACAAACCAGCCATGCTCAAAAAATTCCCTATAAAACTCCATCACCTCATCCTTGATAAAGTCCCATGAACTTTGCTAGAAAGCCATAAAGAATCCGTTTGGACTTGGAGCTTTACGACCACTAAACTCGGTTAAAGCAAGAGAGGATTTCTTTCTTTGAAAAAGATTTCCCAACTTGGAAGCCTCAACTGGTCAAGTCTCTAGCAAGGTATACTAAAACTAACCGCACACCTCCAGTTCGAAAATAGCCCTAAAGCTCAACCACTTGATCCTTCACTTCATTTTCCCTCCATATAACCACTCCCTTCAACTTATTCTTAGATAAATGGTTCCCACCTATGAGCATTATGTCACGAACTTAGCTCTACTAAGCTCAGCGCGCAATCAGCAACTCCAACCCCAGCCCACCTTAATGTTGCTAAGTCAACCTTTTCCTCAATCCAATTTAGCCATGCTTAGCTAAGCATGCCCTTGGAAGCTAAGATGGAACTTCGAAGACCTAATTAAAGAATAGGAAGGTTTGTATTCACAAGGAAAACTATACAACCCTAGTATCTCCTACCTGCTTGATGGCTCTCAACTTCCTATGTGTCTTGGCCAAATGAGGTCTTCGCCTATTTATAGGCACCCTTGGAACTCTCTGAAACCTTGTGTACAAGGCTTATGTACAAGAACTCTCTAGAAGTCTCTAGCGTACTTCCTATCTACTCTTCCACACGTGTGTAAAATCTTTTGGAAGACTCTACACCTTTCTTGCAAAGGAGGCCTCCCAAAGTCTCCAGAACCTTCCTTTCCCTTATATAAACCTTTGAGGGCCTCATCTGTGATCATGTCTTCTCAAATGAGAGTTTCTTACTAAGTGAGGGAGCATGACAATTATTAGGTATCTTCCGAAAGAACCCAATATTTATCCCCCTTTCAACTAGACTTCTCTGGATTTTGTCTCCAAGAAATCTCTTCTAGGCACTCCATTTTTATTTTTATTTTGATAGATAAACACAAAGATGTAATTGGTCAGAATCCAAGAGGAACTGCAAAGAAGACACCTGGAAAGCTCGAACAAGAGGAACTAAAGTGGGCCAAAGAAGAACCTACCAACCCCAGCAAAAAGCATACAAGACTACATACACCCAAGCCAAGCCAAAAAATCCACAAAAGAATTCATGTTAACAACACCACCCTATTTCTTTCCCGCCATAAAATCCAGAAAAGGCATAAAGGAGCATCCAACCAGATTTTTTTTCTTTTTTTACCCATGGGCACACCCTGCCAAGCTAAAAGGGTGTTGATGACAGAGCTCGGAAAGACCCAACTGTCGACAAAAAGAGATCACAGAGCATCCTGGCCATCTTGCAATGAATTAACAAATGGTCTATTGTCTCTTCATCCTCTTCACAAAGGCAACATATGTTTACAAGGGCTCTTCCACGCCATTTTACCTCGGCCCAGCAGGATCACTTTTCCTCGTGAAGCTTCCTGTGCGAAAAACTAATTTTGGAGGGGATCACATGGTTCCAAACATAACGAAAAGGAAAGTCAAATTCAGGCAAAAAGTCTAAACCACCATACAAGGCCCTGACTGAGAAATTACCGTGATTGGAGCCCTTCATCAGAAGTTTGTCCTCAATTCCAAGTCTGATTTTCTTCTTGTGAATAGAGGATAGAAAGCTTTCCACCTCCTCCATCTCCCAATCATTAAAGGACATTAGAAGTACCCATTTTTATGCTCCCTTACTTTCTCCGTTACTTCAACCTCCCCTAAAGATAGAGAACGGATGTTCTCCTCAACATCCCAAACAACAATTTGATTTAAGGCGTCAGACTTTGTCGCCTAAGACCCCGAACACATCCCTATTCCAAGCTTTGAGAAGAGCTTTCAGTGCCTTCAATTTTTTGATTGGCACAAAGCTAGCAGTTCCCTTAAAGTTAAGGTCCTACCACCACGTACAATAGACTTAAAGTCATCCTTGAAACAGATGTTCTCATATCTTAAAGTTACAACCCCTCCTCTCAACCCTCCTCCATTAAGTAAAATAGGAAAATCTGTCCAAGGACAAGACTAGGAAGAATGCATTACGTTGCATCACAACAAGGCCTTCCCAATCCCTAAAGACTAAAAATCGATAGAATCTCGACTTTATATGACTATTTAGTCCCCCACTCCATGTAAAAGGCCCCCTTGAAGAGGCAGGTCTCTTAACTCCAAGTCCTTGATCACCTTGATTTCTCAAATTTCTACAAATGGGTCAACAACCTCCCTATTACGCCACTATGAATCTTAACCTAATTAAATCCCTTACCACACTCCACGGCTCCCTCAACAGGCCTCTGATGGCTCCCAACTCTTGCCAAAGATCTTCCCTCTCTCTCTTTCTAGCCGGAGATAAACGCTCGTAAAACTCTAGTTATGTTATCATCACAATTCTTAAAATGACAAGAAACAGAACTTACTCACTTCACCTATGGCCTAAAAGTACTCATATCCTAAAACTACAACCCCTCCCACTACCCCTCAATTTAGCACCCATATTCTAGGCACTTCATCAAATTCTCCCATGCCCGCATTAGTCCACTAAGAATAATCACTTGAATTTTTATTTCGTAATTACACAAGACACACTATATGATTTCAACAAAGCTTCTAATTAATTCTTTATTTATTCCCTTTATTCTCTTTACATTCAAGATAGTATTCTAATCACTAAGTGTAAATATGCTTCCCTCTACCCCTCTTCGTCCATGATTTTAACCGAATCATATATTTCTTCAATTCACAATCAAACATTAACGATTTTAAGCTACTCTTCTTATCTCAAATATTTTTTCCTTTTCAGTCCCTTCTCTCCTTCATCTATTTCAATAGTCTAATATTATCCTCCTCGAAGCCCTCTGTTGGCATCCCTAAATATTGACTGAAACTTGTGAATTATTCAACTAGCCATAAATCATCTAAATGTTTTTTTATAGGCAAGGGCAAAAAATTCATTAACTGGATATTACAAATCCCTTTGTAGGAGTATACAAAAAGGGAACCAAAGACTCATACAAAAGAGCAGGCAAAACAAAACTTATCAACCCCAAGACTAACTGCGCGCAGTAAAAGACAACTTCCTAATATACAAAAATCCCGTCTACTATGTTAGCTCAAGACTAAAATGGATAATACAAAGAATTCTTCAATCTAAGAAGGAGAACCTTTATTCTCGAAAAACAACTATGTTCCTCTCCTTCCAAATTGCCTAAGATTAAATACAACGAAGTAGCTAGCAAGAATTTTCTGTCAGGTTTCTTTATAGGAGTAGCTTGTACCACAGCGCAAATCTCTAGCCAAATACAAGGGTGCCTAAGCAATGTCTCGCAGACATAACAAACCACTCCACAACCCCCAAACCTTGGAGGCTGTATTAAAAGGTGGCGTGATATCCTCTTATGTCTCTCCACAAAGAGACATTTGCTAGATAGGGATAAACCCCTCCTCTTAAGCTGGTTCATGGTTAGCGCTTTGTCCCACCAAACTTCCCAAGCAAAAAAACCTACTTTTGAAGGAACACTGGAATTCCAAAAAAGCTTAGAAGGGGCAGAAAAGTAACTTTCTCCTTCCAAGAGGTCAAAGCAGAATTTGACAAAGTAAATGCCATTTGGTGTAATTCCTCTTCCAAACCAATTTGTCCCCTCTACAATGGGGATAATTTTCATTCGAACTCGTAGCAATGAAATCTTGAAACTATGTCCAAAGACTCCAATCATTGAAATGTCTTCCAAATCGTGGGTCTCAACCTCCACCTTCTCCTGTAGTAAACTTAGACTTCAACCACCTTAGCCTTTGAATTAGTTAGGGAATAGAGAGCCAGGAAAGTGATACACAAAGGATTTTGGTCACACCAAACATCATCTCAAATCCAACTCTTTTTCCATCCCTAACTAGAAAATCACTGTTGGCTCTCATCTAGGCAGCCTCTTTTCTAATCCCTTTCCAAAGGCCAACTCCATAGCTGCTTCTAGGGTCTTGAGAGAACCAGCAACCTTCTTTAGCAACATATGTTAATCTAATTATGTCTTTCCAAAGAGTGTTATCATCTATTACTCTAGTTCCACTTCCCAAGGAGGGCTCTATTGAGGTTAAGCATACCACAAATTCCCAAACCACCCTTATCTTTGCTTAGAAAAACTACCTTTCAGTTTACCAAATGGAGTTTTCTTTCCAGGTTTCCCCCTCCCCATAAAAAATCCATTCGAATTTTTTCCAATCTCTTAATAACACCCTCTGGTATGCGTAAAAAAGACATTAGATAAAATGGCATGTCGAGAGGGTACTCTGGATGAGCCGTGAGTCTCCTCCCTTTAAGATGCATTTTCCTTCCAAAGGACTAACCTATCCCTGAATCTTTCCTCAACCCCATCCCAAATCCCTTGTAGAGTTGTGTCTCGCACCCAAAGGCAACCCCTGGTAGGTAGTTGGAAGAGAACCAACGCGCACCCCGTAGTGCTAGGACTCTCCCGACTACAAAAGCTGCTGGCCGTGTCGACCAATTTGCTCATAACCTTTTTTAGTCTTTTTGCAATCAGATTGTTGGCCAAGACTTTTGCAATCAGCTTATATAAGTCGTTCACCAGGCTGATTGGTATAAAGTCCTTGATGTCCTCGGCTCCTCCTTTCTTTAGTACCAAAATAATGAATGTGGAATTCAAGCTCCGCACAAAGCTTGCTTTCTCATGAAATTATTTGAACATCGGCAGAACCTCTTTGCAGTGCTTCCAAAAAGCGGATGTAAAGCCATCTAGCCTAGGGGCCTTATTTCCATTCATCTTTGTCAAAGCTGCTTTCACCTCCGCCTCTGTAAAAGGCTCCTCTAGGCTAGTGGCTTCTGCCTAAGTAATTCTAGAGAAACATAGATTCATTAAGCTAGCTCTCCATTCCCCTGGATCTGAAAGCATATTTTGAAAAGCTTTGACAGTTCCTTGTCGTATTCTAGAGTCTTTAATGAGCCACTCCCCATTAATTTTTATCTTATTTGTAGTAAGCTTTGTCACACTCATCCGGGCTGTAGCATCCCAATCCTCTCGTTACTAAGAAACAATCCACCTCATTTTCACGTTTTAAAAAACCCACAACAACACCAACACCACCTCACCAAACCCCCACAAACAACACCACCACCACCAATTAAACACACCCCATCCCCCATCCCCATGCACCAAGGATCATCCTAAAGACCTTTAATACTCTGCTCTTCCCAAAACAACTCCCTACTTCCACCATCTACACAAGACCATAAACCCCGCAAACACCCTGCTGGAAAATAACTCCCTACTTCCACCATATAAGGACCATATATCCTCAGAACACCTATTGAAATCGCCTCTCTCAAGAGTTCTCAAACTAAGAGATAATTGTTTAGAATTATATACCAATGTGTTTATAGTTCTCAAATTTGTGACACCCTTTCCCCGACATCGGTGCCGGGTCGCGCTATACAGTCCTTGCTGTCCATAAATGGCGCCACTACCTATTAGGGTATAAGTTCATTGTCCGCACTGATCAACGCAGCTTAAAATATTTGTTGGGACAACACATTATAAATCCGGAATATCAGAAATGGATGACTAAATTGCTGGGTTTCAATTTTGAGATTCACTACAGACCGGGTCTTGAGAACAAAGCTGCTGAAGCTTTGTGGCGTATACCTCCAACTACTTACTCAGTGATCTTGACCAGATTGACAGTCAGGTGCAGCAGCACCCACAATTGAAATCAATTATTGTCGTGCTGCTTGCTGACCCTGCTGCTCATCCGGGATTTTCTCTTCTCCAAGGTCACCTATTTTACAATAATAGGTTGGTCCTCCCTCCAAATTCTTCAGTCACCAACCTGATCATGCATGAGGGACATTACAGTCCTATGGGAGGCCATTCGGGTATTTTGAAAACCCTTAAATCGCATTGCTGCTGGATTCTACTGTGTGGGCATGAGAACTGACATCCAGCGTTTTATTGCTCACTGTGATATTTGCCAAAAAATAAATACTTTAATTTAGCACCTGCGGGCCTCCCACAACCACTCCCTATTCCGACAACATTTTGGGATGGATTCAGAATTTCATCAAAGATTGTCATTGTCTGAAGGTATAAACTCCATTCAGGTAGCACTGATTGTTTGAGAAAATACAGTCATTTTCTGGGCCTTCGCCATCCTTTTTCAGCCCACTCTATCGCCTCAGTTTTTATCCAAGAGGTTGTTCACCTGCACGGATTTCCGAAATCGATTGTATCGGATAGAGATAAAAATTTTATGAGTAATTTTTAGCAATCACTCTTTAAGAGCCAAGAAACTTCTCTCAAAATGAGCACCATTTATCACCCCCAAATGGATGGCCAGACAGAGGTGGTCAACCCGTGCATCTAAACCTACTTACGTTGTTTTACTAGCTCCAAACCTCGGTCATAGGCCAAATTCTTAACTTGGGCATAATATTTATTACAATACTCATTCCATCTCGCCACCAACACCACTCCCTTCCGTGCGCTTTGGCGGGCGTGACCCACCCCCACTTATCATGTGTCCCTCACTCCATCCACAACTCAAAAGTGAACATATTGCTTCAAGACGTGACACCATGCTTCTTCTATTGAGGAAACATCTAGCCTGTGCTAAAAATCGAATGAAAGTCACTACAGACCTCCAGCGCCACTACGTATCATTTGAAGTTGGCGACATGGTTTATTTAAAACTTCGCCTTAGCGTTTGTCTTTACGCGACGCCCAAATGAAAAACTAGCCCCTAGATTTTACGCCCTTCCTAATCCTCCAATGAGGGGACAGTGGTTTACAAGCTCCAACTCCCCAACTTCTTCCAAAGTGCACCTTGCTTATCTCCCATTTGCATGTCAGAAGGAATACTCCTTCTGCGTGACTTACCTCTTATTAGGTTATCTCGAGAACTCGAAATGTTGGTGGAACCCTACAACAAAAGATGGGTTACCGTATGGTTGCCTCCCATCCATCCTCATGATGTGGAAGTTTTAATTTCAGGGCAAGATTTCGCCCATTAAGCTACTTAGTGAGCCTTACACTCTCATTCAAAATCATTACTCTTCCTTTCACCTTCGTGACAAAGTGACTCTGGGGCAAGGGTACGATAAGCCCCCATAAGATTCAATTACACAAGGAGGAAGAATCACGTGACGCCTTAGGTCTTTATGGGGCACGTGTCGTCCTCAGGATTAAGGGAAGCTCTACTGGGGGGTTTTAAGGGGTGGTTGTTTGTTGTTTTCGGGCATCGAGAATAAAGGGTTTTGGTTTGTATCAGTGAGTGGGTTGTACTATAGATTCTAAGGCCCGTCTATCTCCCTTTTTGCCACGTATCCCCTACCCCACCCAACTATCATCATAACACCTACTTCTCGCCTCCCACTCGCCTTTGCCCTCGCGTGACTTGCCTTCATCTTCTTCCTTGGTAACCTTTCCCCTTGAAGTTTGCAACTCCTTCCCAAGGCAAACCCCCATTAACCCATGGTAGTATCTCCCACCATATATGGAGGGGATAACTCCTAGCCCCCGCCAAAAATTGATATGTTCCTAGCTTAACCTTTTTCCTCGTCCTCAAAAGGATTCTGCCCAAAGCAATTTCACTCTGTTGTATCCTTGTCTACCGCTACGAAACCCCCACACCTCGCCATAATCTACAGTCATCGGGTTAAGAGATCAATGTTTCTCTCCTACAATCGCAGTTAAGGACTCAATGACAATTCACTCTGGGTTTTCAAGCCCGAAGATGCTGAGATTACAGAGGCCCACATGGGCGTGAATGACAACAATACTAAAATCAAGACAGGCTAAAAGGTCGACCGATGTCGCCTCTTTGTCGTTTCAGAATACCAATGGTAGTTGTCGAGAGAAAAGGAATACATTGATTCTCATTAATATACAAAATGAGGAAACATAATATTTATAATTCTGTTATTATAAAAAAGGAAACAGAGTTAGAGTCTAATTAGAGACTAAAGAGAGAAGAAAAGAATCCCTAAATGGATTAGGAAGACACTGCAAACTTAATACTCTCCTCAAGTCGAACATAAAGGTCAAAGCACCAAGTTTGAGTTCACATTACCACTTCATCCCGGACCTCTAAGAGACTTAGTGAAGATATCCGCTTAGTCGGGTCATTAGAGTTGACAAAATCCAAGAGATATGCATCCCGATGCAATCTTTTCTCCGATAAAGTGGCAATCCACTTCGATGTGCTTGGTCCTCTCATGGAAAACTGGGTTAGATGAAATATGCAAGGCGGCTTGATTATCACATATAAGCTTCATTTGTTCATCATTCCTAAATCTTAGCTCTTGGAGAAGATGCTTCAACCATAAGAAGATATATCCATACCGAATGCTTCAAATCGGGCGATGGAGGATATTACCCAAGAGAGACGTCGAATATCAAGTAGTGTACGCTCATTACCCGATCCCGTAGAGTGTAGTGTAAGTTTTATAGGCCCCGATATTATATAGAGTCTTGGCATCAATAGATTGCCGAAGAATATTGCAAAGTAAAGCATCGGTTTTTTAACATTGAGTACGTTTATCTCTAAGAATACTTGTGTCCGCAGGAGTAAGATGATCCTCACATCCATTACCAATAAACCAAAGGTCCACTGAGTCTGCCCATGACTGATAATTTTCACTCCCTGTGAGTTTATTCAAGGTAATCATAGGAGTTCCAGATACAAAAGAATTAAAAAGTCCGACCTTTTTCACCATGTAGATGAGAAATTAGCAGGAATCAATGACAACTCCTAAGGTCCCCAAATGTCAGAGAGCCCGTAAAACACAAAAACAATGGAGATTCAGGCAACAAGAAAACGCAGTAACAGTGGCCGGAGAGAAAAACTGAAAAAGAAGGGCTTTTCCGACAACGGCGAGGCGCGTGGAGTGGATGGATGGGCTTGTTTGACAGACGCGACTCCATCGGAGGAGGCGTGTAAAAACAAGGGTCACAAGCGCCGTTTTGGCGCCGGCCAAGATGAATCTGCGCGCTCTGGACCGGATCGACGAAGGTGGGCCTGTGGGCACGTGTGATGCTATTTTCCGACGAGGCTTCCACCGGAAGGTAGATCGGAGAGAGGCGCCCGCTGCGTGCTCTACCGAATGTGGAGGCTGCCTCTAAAATCCGCCTAAGAAAGTCACGGCGCGAGGCCGACGATGGTTTGGCTTCCAGAGGCTTCGTGAAGACCTGTAATACAACCTGACGTGACACGATCTTTGACGGGTCACTAATTGGACTTACACAAAGAAAACCCTAACCCTAGTATTCTCAATCTTTAAGGCTCGATACCATGTTGAGAGAAAATGAATACATCGATTCTCATTAATATACAAAAGGAGAAAAACATACATATTTATACTCTAGTTGTTATGGAAAAAGGAAACAGAGTTAGAGTCCAATTAGGAGACTAAAGAGAGAAGCAAAAGAATCCTAAATAGATTAGAAGACTAAACCTTAACAAAGAGTGGTCTCACAAGCCACCTCAAAAGAGATGACAAAGATGTCAATATATATTAAGCTCATTTTCTAAGGTTTAGGTCTCTATTAAAAAAACAAAATTTAAAAATAAAATAAAATAATAGTTAACTGGGGTTAGTATGGGAATTTCTCATACTGCTAGACCTACCGCCCCACCTGCCTCGTTTAAATTTTTAACGAGATGAGTATAGGAATGATCAACATTAATGGACTCCGGCTCATCTCATC
The DNA here is from genome assembly GCA_016808115.1 of Tetrastigma voinierianum. NCBI lineage: Eukaryota > Viridiplantae > Streptophyta > Magnoliopsida > Vitales > Vitaceae > Tetrastigma > Tetrastigma voinierianum. Next base: position 602,204 of record JAEQBH010000739.1, on the reverse strand, counting down.
CTAAACCGCCATTCATAGACCCTTCAACCTCTTTTACCGACTATAAACGCGCGCCCCTTCCTTCTTCATGTACTTACTCGTGCGTGATTTCGCATCTCCTTTCAACCCTAGGTATTTGCAAACCCATTCCTACAAAGCAGGGTTAAGGCTCCACATGCAACACCCACGGGGGCACCTCTCGACATAACTGAAGTGCAAAGCATGAATCTACCACCACTATTGCAAAGTCCTAAGCAATTCTCTCCCTGATATTCACCAAAATCCTTACGCATTGAATTCATGCAACTTACTACAGATCAACCAACAACCCTTCGCAACTATTTCCAATTCTTTTCCAAGACCTCATTTTCCAAAAACTCAAGTGGAAGCCCCACCACTATAACCCAACCTATTCCTTCCCATGTACTCTTCTAGCAAAGAACTCACCTCTTAGTCCCTCATCGTTCCATCAACAACTCTTTCCTAGAAAAACAAGCTTCTCTTCTCAAAATTTATCTACCCCCTCTATTTTCTCAAACTCCAATGGGAAAATCCCCGCTAACTTCGCCACTCTCAAAGCCCCTTTTGGGATTTCCAATCAGACCAGTCCCTCCTCAACTCCCTTAGTTCGTTATAGTATTTACACCTACAACCCACCTTCCTACCAAGCAGTGATCCATTAGCCCCCTAGCTATAACCATATAGCGTCTCCCCTCCTCCTTTTTGCAATCATAACTTCTACAGAGGAACATCGCCTTTCCATCGCTTCACCATCAAAGATTTGCACAAGTGCATGAGATGTAGTAGTTCCATTTTTGTTTCTACAAAGGAACTAATCCCTAATGAACGTAATTTATCAGCTTAAGTTTCCCACACACAAGGCAATCCTCCGCCTTCAGGAACGACAATGCAAAATCTCTTTGCTCCTAAATTCAACACCGAACACAAGATGAAACTCCTCACTCCATTTGAACGTCTTTTCATCCTATATTTCTTCCTTCCTCCTCACATTCTTTGAACAACTTTTTAGTTCCATTTCTTTTGGTCAAGAACATAAAATAACAAGAAATCACACCACGCCCCTTGAGGCCTCGACCAAAGGAGGACAAATAAAATATTTACTTTAAAAACTTAAAATCACAATTCACAATGCTTATTCTACATTAAGATTCCGGTTAAGACATCCACTATTAACCATGTTTATGTGACAATAAAGGGTTGTAAATGTTGATGTACAAAGAAAAACAATAGATATGTGCCACCATGATTACATGATTTAACTTTACTTTGACTATGCTACACGATTTTTAATAGATAGAAACCTACTATGTATATGGTATACTCTAACTTTATCATCATGTTGTCATTGATGGGATGCCCTGTTTACACCCCTTACCTTTCATTTATTTTTTTTAGGTGAGGAGCCTAGTCGGAGCTGGAGTCGGAGCCGGAGCCTAGCCATGCCATGATATGTAGATCTACTATGATTCTTCTATAGTTTTACTATTTGACATATGACCACCCATTTGATATGTCTGATAATTATTATGTAGATGAGAGTCCAATCATCATCTAGACTATCGTGCATGAGAGATCATCTATTAGTTTCACTCACTTTTGACATATGTGGAGTCTTCATATAGATATTTTGGACATATATTCCATTTACTTTCTATTTTTGGTTTCTACTATGGATTATAGTCTTTTTTTTCTCCTTCCTTCTTGATAGGCAAAACCAAAATATTTGTGTAAAATGGTGCATACTCTGAGTGTTGCTCGGGGCGCTTCTCCTCTTAATATACATCTTTTTTACCTATCAAAAATTTAAGATGAATAAAAATTATTAGCGAAGATAAGGAATCCTTCCTAGAATTTACAAATTAGCAGGAAAAAAGGTGTGGAGAAACCTTCAAAATACTTTAGCAATCATTCTCTCCGCCATTTTAACTTTTTAATCTACCTGTCAAGATTCCCTAGAATTGAATAACTTTGAGATCCTAAAAATACAATTAGATGTCAAAAGAAAAAAAATTAAGTCTCGATCATCGCTTAAAGTCCTCTACGTGTCTTGAAAGACTTCTTTTTAATCAAAGATGATAAGTACAATATATTAATATGAAATAGAAAAGCACAAGGAAGGATGAGATTCTTCCCGCAAAAAAATAGAAATTGATCAAAAATAAAAAAAATAAAAAACACCCTCTATATAACAATTCTCGATAACAAAACCAACGTTACCCAACTTCATGCAATAAATCACAAATTGTGCTAATTAAGCTGTAAACTGAAAGTGAAACTCCTCTAAGAACAGAAATACAAAAAGCTCTACAAAAGGAATCAAAGTGAAATAAGCCCTATAAAGATCCCTTCCCCTCTCATTATCAAAAACTTGCATTCTTTTCCACCATACTATCCAATTCTTGTGTAAGACAAGTATTTGTCATAACTTAACCTCTAACTCCACTGCTCCCAAAGCACTAAGGAGAGATGTTATCATGTCATGAATATTTCTAAAGAAACTCTTAACTACTCCCTTTGTCTTTGGCCTTTGGGACCCTCTCGTATACCTCAAGATACGCTTTTTTTTTCTCAATGAATGGTTTTTCCTTTGCCTATAAAAAAATATAGAAATAACTTATTTCATAGCTCCAAAATCTTGGAAATCAAAAAAGATGATTAACCAATTTACCACTCTCTCCCAAAATATAGAGAAATGATCAGAACTCAGGGCATTGATATCCCTTCTCACTCTAAAGTAAGTCCTTTCTCACTTGGCCACCAACCAAGGACATGCCCACAATTTGAAATAAAAAATGCACACCCCTTGTAAATGTTGCTGCCTTGGGTTTGTGGAAAAACCTTAGTATTACTAAAGATGAAGCAATTTGATAAAAGGGTAGAAAAGCCTCACCTAAATTAATCAAGGAACTCTTCTTCTGCAACTTTTCATTCCAATCTCCATCAAGCATTTAGGGTTTCCATTGCCTGTTCAAGTAAACTTTCTAGTGGTTTCGCAACTCCCACATGGTACAAATTGTTTCCGAGCCATGCCCATGCATCACAATTTGTACAAAGAGACATCTTGGTTCCTTCATAGCATGAACAAGAGAGTAAGCATTCACTATTAAACTCATAATGGAGATCTTAATTTTGAGATTGACAACCATAACAAAGCGATCCTCCACCATTCTCACTTTCAAGTCTGGTTCAAACACTTAAAATCAATCATTTTAATGTTTGGTGGCTGCTCCCTTACTTCCCCTTTCTCTATTAATGATAGCTTCATTTTAACTTAAAAAAAAAAAAAAACCAAAGAGTGAGTTTAACTCCAAAGATAACAAGAAGTCATGGAATATCCTAAGGACTTTTTGCCACCTAGGATAGTTATTCATCATCGCTTTCCACCAAGTCCTATATTGTTATCTTCATCTATATTTCTAACAACATCTCAAGAAACATAGCGAATTTTCTAAAACAAATTGGGCCTTGAAATTATAAGGGCACATAGCGAGTTTTGTAATTTGATTGAACCTATACTTCATTAGTGTTTGATTTCTTGAGTGCATGAGAAATCAATTAAATTTGATAGATCTGTCATCAGTCTTGGCCTTCCAGCAAACTACAAGAGCTTAATTATTTTGTTTCAAATTATAACATTATGTTCACCAAAATTTTACACATCATCAAGAAAATATTTCGTATCTATCAAGTTAGAGAGCACAAGAAAATATCCTTCATGGGGAACCAAAGCAGCGAAGCAAACATCTTGACTGGGAAACTGCAACTTAGCAAAGAAGCCTGCAAAGCAGGTTGCTCTGTGCAAACTCTCCAGCCCCCCTACTGTTTACAGTTTACAACAGCAAGAACCGCCCAACTTGAAATCTTCATTGAACAAAGATTTGAATGCTCCCCCACTTTCTCCTAACCTAGAGAAAAATATTCTAAAAAATGACTGAAAACAAACACACGGGAAATATACAACAAGCGCCAAAAAGGCAAAAAATGAAATAAAATAAATAAAATAATAAAATAATTTTGAGCTACCAAAAAAAAAAAATTAAAGGTAAAGGCTTTTCAGCTATTAGCAACTTAGTCAAACACCAAAAAGAACAAAATAATTCCAGCCTTTCCAAAACAAGGAGGCTGTCTACACCAATTCGTCCAACTATAAAATGAGACCTATTGTAGCCGTGTCCAAAGCTTTTGACTTCTCATATAGTCAACGACACGCCACGTGGCGTGTCCAACACGTATCCGCTGCTTGTCTGACACACAGACACTTCAATATGTAGTTGTGTCTCTGCTTCATAGGTTATTTTGAAGCTCGACAAAAACGGACAAGCTCAGGGTAAAGTGACTAAAATCGACTACGGGCAGAATAAGAGCAAACCAAAGGAAAACTAAACAGACACAGCCCAGAAAAAGCAGGTTGTTTCCAACAAACTCTCCAGCCCCCCCAACTCTTTACCACAGCAAGAAAAGCCCAGCTTGAAATCCTCATTGAACAAAGATTTGAATGCTCCCCACTTTCTCTTAACCTAGAGAAAAATTATTCTAAAAAACGACTCAAAACACAACAAGTACTTAAAAGGCAAAAATGAGAAAAAAAAAAAAAAAAAAAAAAAAAGAGAAGAAAATATTTTTCAGCTACCCAAAAAAAAAAAAAAAAAATTGAAGGCTTTTAACCTATCAGCAACTTAGTCAAACACCAAACACCAAAAGCCATGAACAAAATAATTTTCTAGCCTTCCATTGAACAAACATTTGAATGCTTCCCACTTGAAATCCTAAAGGGCAAAAACTAAAAATAAAAATAAAAAGAGAAGAAAATAATTTTCAGCTACCAAAAAAAATTTAATTAAAGGTAAAGACTTTTCAGCTATCAGCAACTGAGGCAAACACCAAAAGCCATGAACAAAATAAAATTCCAGCCTTCCTCGTTATCTAAAGCAATTCTCTTTCTTTTATCCCAAACCGTACAAAGATACGATAAGAAGGAGACTATCTATAACAATTGCCCCTAACTATCAAATCATTGATTGCAATAAGATAAATAAAGATGCCACCAAATTTGAAGCGCTGTAAATCAACAGAAATAAACTGTTGTAATTCTCCCCAGAGTCAAACCTTAAAACCCAGAAGCAGAGCGATGATGCAGAGATCAAAAAACTTTTGGAGCAAGATAATTATCAAACTCGAAATAAACGAAGAAAATAATATATATATGAAAAAGATCCGGATCTAATAGAAGAATACATCCAGCTCCTTCGAATCTGAATTAACAGAATAATTAAAAATTAAAACAAAAATAAAATGTTGCACATACCTGTATTAAACATACAAAGGTAATAGACGACGGAAAGATCCAAGCTTTGAGTGAGAAACCATCCAATCCTTGAAACGAATGAAGAAAATAATACAAGATCGATACCTCCATTTCTTCGAATCTGAAGCGAAATTAAGAGACGAATCATCAAATCTGAGAAAAAAAAACGGCCAAACAAATTTTCAGAAACCAAAGCACTCAACTTTTCCCATATTTCTTATGATAAAAATGTAACTCTTACTAATAATTATTGTTATTATTATTAAAAATAATAATAATAATAATAATAGATACAGTACAATGGAAATTATAATTTTAAAAAGAAAAAAAATCAAACGTTTGGGCTGCTGAAGGAAAACCTAGAACGAAATCTGGAAGGAATCCACAGAGTAGAAAGGGAGAAGAATGGATCGAGATGAAGGAGGAATTGATGATCCCTAATGGACGGCTGTAGATGACTTCTGTTCAGTTCGTACCATACACGTTTCTTTACTTTTTTTACTTTTTATTTCTGTTAGTCAGACGACAACTCAGACCCCACGTGGTTTCTTTTTATGTCGAATTTAACTTCGCGCTCCATTGAACAGTTCCAAATTCATAACCAAAATTATAAAAATAACAAAAAAAACCTCAAATGACTATATTACCCTTGACGTGGGCCACCTTCCACCAATTGTGTTTCCTCGTCTATTTTCTGAAATTCAATTTTTTTTTCACATATAGTTTTAAAATTTTATATATATATTGCAATCTTATAGAAATTAAAATAAACTTAAAAAAATTTGTAAATTACTTTAAAGTTTTTTTTTTGACATCATATTAATTACTTTAAAGTTAAAATTCTATTTTTAAAAATTTAAAATTCATAAATTTATTCTAAAATAAGATATTTAAATTCATGCTCTAATATCTTAATTAATGTATATTCAATTCAAAGCAAATAAAAATAAAAATATAATTTTTGATTTAAATTTTAAATTTTATATTTATTCTTAATTATATAATTACTAGAATTGAAATGTTTTTAAAATTTGATTATTTAAGAGTATCAGACAAACAAATTGCTTAATAAGACACAAGACTGACCGAACCCTTTCTCCTTCTTACGCCATTCTTTAAACTGCAGTTCTCTACCATATGTAGACAAAGAATTTAGCCCGAATCATCGTGGCTTAACTCGATCCACTCAAAATTAGGGACGTGCTAGGCTATTAATTTATTGGCCCGAAATAACTTGGCCAAATTTGGTCCAATCCGACCCGGCTCACCCATCAATTTTTTTGTTTTATAAGATATTTTGGCTTGACTCGTCCGAATTTAGGACCGGACCAGGTTATTATATTTTTTGCTCAAAAAAATTTGTTCAATTTACATATCTCTTGGCCTAATCAGCCTGCAATTTCAGCTCGTCTAACCCAATCCATATGTCCTTATTGCCAACTCTACTACCACATGAGCTATAGGCATAATGGGCCTTAGGATTGAAATTTTTAAATTCATATTAATCATATTCTAACATTTTTATAAATTAAAATTAAAATCATAATACTTTGAGTAATTAATAAATTACTGTAAAATAAATAATCTAGATTACAATATGAATTTGAAATTTAAAATTTAAATTTACTTTGAAAGTATAAAATTATTTTAAAATAATAAATTTAAATAAAAAATATTAGTGATAATAAAATTTTAAGTAAAATAAAAAAATGCATAAATATTTGTTTGGATACGGTTTTGTGTTTTTGGAGGTTGGGTATTACAAAATTACAAATTACAATCATTCAAAATTCCAAACTATCACCTCCCTAATGTAAAGGATGTATTATGGTGCTTCGAGATTCTGAGACAGGAAAGGTAAAAAGACCGATTCCGATGCCTAATTCAATTTTACAACTATTTATTTTCAATTTTAATTTCCTCTTTTTTAATTCTGAATTTTTATTTTTTTAAACTTTTATTTTTTTTATATGATGTCAAAATAATAACTTTTAATTCTTTTTATTAAAATCAAAAATAATATTTTATAAATTTGATTTTATTTTTAAAATAAGTACTGTTAATATTTGATTTTTATGGAAATTGTACTACGTTAATAATTTAAAATATACAATTTTATTATAAAAATACATCCGCATCTGATAATTAATAATATAATAAATAATTAAATTATAAGATTTTACTAATATTACATATATAATATATTTTATACCCCTTAAATATATAAATGAAATGATTAGGTCTTATAATCCTATCTCAAGTGATTCAAGTTCGAACTTGAGTAATGTACCAATTGCTGTGAGGTTTATATTTTTTGGTGATCTATCTCAATCAATTCGGATTGGGATTATTCTAAGTATGGTATAGCTTAAATGAGTTTTTCATATGAATATTAGTTTCTCCGCCAAGACACTTCATCACTGACCAAAAATTGGGCCGTTTTAATTTATAATTTTCATATTCTTTTAATTTATTTTATAGTTTTTAAAATTTTATAGAGTATTAAACATAATTTTAAAAAATAAGGCATAAAAAATGACATTCAAACTTGTTAATATTAACATTGCTATATATTTATGAAAAATAGTAACATTGTTATATCTAAATATTATGTGTATTATGGTAACAATGTTTTTTTTGAATTAGTATTATGGTAGCAATTTTTTTTAATCAACGGTAATGATGTTAATATCTGCATGTAATATTATAAAATTTTATGTATTTTTTAACTACTCAAACTAGTTTGATTAATGTTTTTATTTTTATTTTTAAAAAGTTATATTTAATGCTCTATGCAAAATTTAAAGGCTATAAAATAGGTAGGTTAAGATAAAATTATAAATATAAAAAAATTATTTTTATTTTTGGCCGGACTACGAGTGTTCAACAAGCCATAAGATACACAAATACGACTTTAAATCATACCACACTCAAACTAATACCTATTCGAGTAGGGAGGAACCACAAAGATGGTAAAAGTCTACCACATAACACTTCTTGCATTTTCATGACTCAAACTCGAGAACACTTGGTTAAGTTAAGACATATCCCACCATCTCACCTTATAATATACCGTAAATGAATGTATTTTTATACTAAAAACTAATATATTTTAAATTATTAACGTAATACAATTTCGAAACAATAATAAGAAACGTTAATTAGAGTTGATTTAGCCGCCCCTATTTATGTTTTCTAGTTCAAGCACTTATTCGTTATAAATCGAGGGTGATTTTTTTGTCATTCTTAACCTGAAATCACAAATTCCATCATTTTATTTTCTTAGATTTTGGTTTCTTTTTCAATTGAGTGGTTTTCTTCCACATTGATCTATGCTTGTCTTTATTTTTTATCTCTTGTTGTTTGTAGCCGACTTAATGCAGCGAGTAATTATATTACCGATTTAAGACCCTTTTCAGTTGCTTTCGCATCGTAGCTTAGATGCATGGGTTTCTGATCAAATTTGGAATTTTATGTATTTCAAGTATTGTTGATTATCAAAATATGAGTTTTAAACCGATAACTTCATAAATATGAATGTTGTGTCATCCCCAAAAAAGCCTAATACAATTCTTGATAAACCAAATGAATAAGAAAGTTATTTGTAAAGAAAATCAAATTTATAAATATTATTTTACTTTACTAAAAATTAAAAGTTATTTTTTTGACGTCATTTAAATAAAAATAAAAGTTGAAAAAATAAATTAAAATAAATTCAGAATTTAAAATTAAATTGAAAATAATAGTGCCTAATAATTAAACTACGTGTAATTAAATTAAAATTGATTAAGTTTAGGCTTGAAAACTATATTTATAGTAATTAAAAGAGAAAAACATAATCAACCCAAAATAAATCATGCGAACGAAGGAATTGGAATTAGAAGTAGCGGTTTAAATCTGAGTTTCAACTTTTTTAGGTGTGACCCCTTTTATGTTATATTATTACATAATATTGGAATGTGGGAGAAAAAGATGGAAAAATAAAGAAATTAATAGAAAGATACTGAGGAGAGGAGGAATTTATATTTATATATAATAAAATATTTTTAAAATCGGGACCGGATTCACCGACCCGATCCGAACCTAAACGAATCTCATGCGCTAATCTGCCGGAACACACAGCCGTTGCTTTATTCGAAACAGAATTTATCAATCCATCCTTCAAAATTGCAGCACATCCCACATTAAATCATTTACTAGTTTTCATTTGTTCATAATAAATGAAATATGTATTACAAACATATTCAATAAATTTCAATAATCCACACCAATATTTTTGTTACAAATGCATCTTTTGAATATTATGTAAATTCTCCTAAATCTTTCATATTTCATCAATGCATAATTCAACCGATTCTCATGTAAATTTTATTAACCTTCAAGTACTCAAATTTCCCAATACACTACACATTCATTTTTTCTTTTTTCCTTTTTAAATTAAAATAATAAAATTAACAATGAAGTAATAACTTAATTTTTTTAATTAAATCGTATTATCATTTCTAATTAATTGAACGATTCTCCAACATTTGGGAAGAATTTTCATAATATTACCTTATACCAATATTACAATAACTTACAAACAATCATTTCCTTCCCATTATGAATAAAATCAAAAATATAAATTTACCAAAAACCCTAACAACAATAACTAGAGGTTCAAATAATTTAAGGAATCATCCGCAACAACCATTATAAAACATATATTATCTTCCTAAATTCATAATTTATTTTTTTTAAAAAATTGATAAATAAAAGTTTTAGGTTAATCTACCCTGTCTCAATTCAGAAAATCTAACCGTTAAAATCAAACCCATCTCCATAGGATCTTTCTCGTGTTGAATAGGAGTAGCCTTGCAAAAATTTCATAGGAAACGAAAAGTGATTTGTAGCTCAAATAAGAAGCCAAAGTGCTATACCCATGAAAGTCATTCTCAATGTCTGTTGTATTGGGAAGGAAAGTCATGAAAAATACTTCCATACAAATTTAAGTTATATCAAGCCATATATTTTTTTTGAAATATATTAAACCAAGTGAGACTAAATAGACTCAAAATTTATTATTTTTACACTAAGAAACCACTAATTAATTTATTAAATGATAAGACAGATGAATTGATCACCTTTCAAGGACAAACTGCTTCCCTTAACTATAAGAAAATAAAATTGACATTAAAAACAAATAGGGGTGTATATATATATATGCAACTATTGTTACAATCAAATAAGTTGACGAGCATGTTAAAAAAATGATATAATTTTCAAACGTTTTATTAAGTAAAATGATATAATAAATAAATTTGCAATGAAATAAAATTCCTTCATTAATAATTTTATAATTTTTTTTTTTGCACCTTGAAGACTACTCGATTTTCCTCTTAGAAAGTTAAATGAATTGACATACATACTTAAGTGTAATCTTACTGAAAATAAACGGGGTTCAAGAATTATACGTGTTTAGCTTTGTTCAAGGCAAAACAAAAAGAGAAGTAAAAATTAAAGGGAATATAGTTTATAATATTATTAATATGAGGACTATCCCCAGATCCAACAAAAGGCTGAATTGCTTTTACTTACATTTGGACAAGGTAGAGATAATTCAATGCTTTGATCATCCAAGTCAAAAATACATAGATGTCGACGTTGAGTGAAGTAAATAGAATTTGTTTTAACTTGAGGATTTGAAACAAGAGAAGACCTTCCTTGATATTCCGAGAGAAAAATAGTTCGTTCACCAATATCTTTAACTTCTATCCATGCATCCTTCGAATAGTCCAATCGGAAAATTTCAAATGTCGAAACAACTTTATAAATTTAAAAATGATGCCGAAAATCTTGTAAACTAATGTAACATCTCACCGTTACATTCAACTGTGATATCAGCTCGTAGTAATACTTGTCCTTCTTGTAACCCTAATGAGGGTTTTTCTCCATTTATCAATTTCTTAAAGTGGACAATTGGATCTTTAAAATCAGCCTTTACAATATCCCCATGTGGTGTCACCAAGGCATAAATATTTCCTTCATCAACGGTTACAGTTAAAAATGAGTTGAATTCAACATCAAATAGAAACTCTTTTCTAACAAACTCCTGCAGATCACCCTGGCTCATAACATGCGAAATCTTTAAAAACACTCCAGGAGATGGGAATTTGATCATTGAGGCAAACTATAAGACGCAATATTCGGCCATAAGCATTCTATCTATAAGTTCAATCATCTCCATCTGAAACAAGGTTTAAGAGTAATCATGCAAGATAATTTAGTACCAACTTATCCATAAGAAGAGCAAGAGCGGCATATACCTTTATCACAATACCCTGATGATTTTCGACACAATTTTTCGATATATCAGAATGTTTCATTACAGATCTTGTCCAAAGTAAATCATGCTCAAGCGTCTGGACAATAAAGAGAAGGAGGAAGAGAGTGACTAACTCTATCTTCCACGATTATTTACTTTTTTATAATGAAAAATATAAAATGTCTCAAAATTTCCTACATTAAAATGTAATCAATTAGCTTTATCATAAACAAAAAAGAAAGAAAGAACAAAAAGTGGTTCTTAAAAAATTACAATAAATGGAATGTAAAGTATCTAACATTAAATATAATAAATTAAAAGCAATTAACTGTAGATATGATTGATAAAAAACTTTTAACATGAATATATAAAATTTCTCAACAACTAAATCTGTGAAATAAAATAAATAATAACAAAATAATTAAAACGAGAAACATGAAATGCTTTGCATTAATAATTATCGCAACCAAGAGCCCCATAATTTGTACTTCATTTGTTTCTTTTTTATTTATAGTCTTTTCTATTGTGTTATATGATTTTTCCTAAATGTCTTTAAAATTTCTTGGCAAATTTTTTTATGGTTGCTCTTTTAGTATTGCTATTATAAAATGTTCTAATAGATTTTTTCATCATATTTATATTTTGTTAATTTCATTTATTTTATTTATTCTTTAAATAACTTATATCTTGTGGGGTATAAACTTGTATGAAATTTCAAAAAAAATCTAAATTTATAAGCATGAATTTGAAGACTCCATGGTATGAATTTAGATGGTAAAAAGTTGAAATATATTTAAATTTATATGTTTTCTTAATTACTGATTCTCTCATCCTACAAATAAAATATATTTTAGCGAACCCTATTTACTTAAAGCAAATCCTAAATGGTCTATCATGTCTAGTTTATATGATAAAATAATCAATATTTCAACAATATAGGATATAAGGAGAAGAAAGGTCCAAAGTTCGAGTTCCAATTGCTACATTCTATTTCATTGTAAGTAAAGTTTTTACGTATAAAAAAACGAACCCTAAGATAAATTTACAGCAAAAACAAGTAACAATAAAATAACGATATTGATAGAATAAAATAAAGAAACCAAAGTAAAAAATATCACACCACTGCTGGCTATCAATAATGAAATATCGGGCTACATATAAAATCGCCCCTCGCTTCAATTTCTCAAATTCAAAAGGAAGTAAGCAAACCTATTTATAAACTTTTTTTTTGAGCCCCTCTTTGCTTTTTGATTTTATTACTCCGCTGCTTTGTTTCACGCGAAATATTTTCGTATCAAACTCTAAGAAATTCCTTTTAAAACAAATATCTCCAATATCAAACTTTAGTAATATTCCTTTTAAAACATGGATACGTTTAGATAAGTATTTTAAAAAAGATATTGATTTGAAAATAATATCTTGAGGATTTTTAAATTATTTGAAAATAATATTTCAGATAGATAAGATTAAAATAATAACATTTTAGAGTTGTATATCTAACATTAAACAGATTAGAGTTAGAGTTATATCTAACAATAAAAGTTAAAATTAAAAATGATTAATTATATTAATATTCTCTTTAGTGGTTAAGAGTTTTACGAGACATAGGAAAGAGATATATTACAGAGTTGTGGTTCTAAGTATATTACATACTTGTAATGCAAAGTAAACAAATATGAAAAAAAATTATATAAAATATTCTTATTTTTTTATTTTTGCTTTATTTTGATGTCTCAACTGTTCTTCTGTTCAATATAAAGTGCTCAATATAAAGTGCTCAATCAGACAAATACCTCCTACATAATATTTCATATCATATAAATATAATAAAATTATTTAAATAACTTTTAATGAGGTGAAGTGACCCAATTAAGTTCATTTATTTAAACGACCTTATATAATTCCTAATCATATTTTCATATTGTCATTTAGGTTTTACACTTTTACTATTTATTTACTATAATATAAAATAAATCAATAAAATTGGCTAGCTACTAGGGAATTAAGATAAAATAAAACTTTTCTTGAAAAGAAGGTAATGACATTTTAAAATAATATTTAGGGATTATATTTTTTATAACTTTTAGGAATAATATCTTTCGACTACTGTTTATATATTTTTTAGATTACTTTTAGAAATTGTGTTTATATCTGAATTGGTATTTGATTGTAAGAGAAATATTTGGAATATTTTAAAATTAGGAAACTTTCTTCATGGTTTCAAAAAGAACGATTATAAATATGTATAAATCTCTTATTTAAAAGAAAAGAAAAGGGGTTCATAATAATGACCGTTTTGACGAAAAGAGAGCATGGTTGTTTTTGCCGACGGTTAGAAGAAAATCATGGTTTATGGTCTGATTTTGCTTCGACGTAACCTTTGAGTTCGACATTTATCATGTCTCATTTCCGAAAGAGATTATTATACTTTGATATCGTGATGTAAATCATGGAAAGCCTCACCAAATTGGCTCGTAATTGCAATTTCCGATCGATGATTATCTGGCATTTACATGAATCTCCGCTATTAATGTCAATATCAAAGAGATCAGGTAGATATAATTTATTTCATCCTCTTCACCACACATATTATATGGATCTTCCAGAATTGTTAAACAAAAAAATCTTATATTCTAAAGATGGGTGGTTACTGGTTATGGGAGGAAAGTATGCTAAAGAAAAACAAGTTTTTCTTTAATCCCTTTACAAAAGAAAAGAAAAATCGATCTTCCGTGATTTACCACCAGACACCGTGATCTCACTAAATTTAGTTTCTCCTGGGTATTCCAACTTATGGATGATCAGGTAGTGGTATAATAATCGAACTCGCTTTCTTTCACTAAATCATTGCTATCAAACCCGAGAAGATGATCGGGAGATAAGATGTTGACTTCCGTGAAACTGATGAAAAATTATCCCGTCAAGAAGTTTTGTATACTCAATCCTATTTTGCCGAGCAACATCGCTACCGCATGTCGATGTGGGAAGGTGGCAGTATTTGATCCCCTTGATGATTGTGAAAAAATAGTTTAATTTTAATGACAAAGGACTCTCACGACCGACAACGAGATTCACCGATTCAAAGCTCACTGGCTGAGCTGATGTAATCGATTGCCATTTTCCTCGCCAGCACTTCAAGCGATTTATGTTTTGAAACCAGATGCATTCAAAAGAACGTGTGGAATGTGGTAGTGATTTAGGGCGACAAGGTTATATATTTGAAAGAATGGCTCCTCGGGTAGAAAAAGAAGGGTTTCGTAATAATAATAAGGATATATCTTCCTATGCTTTTAATACAACAATAAGGTCAAGTATATTCTACTTAATCTTAAAACTCAAAGATATCATCAAGAACTGATATGATTCTTTCCAAGCACAAATTTTATCAGCATCATATATCTTCATTCAGATGGATTTAAACCACATAATTAAATATGTATTAAAATTCCTTTAGTAATATACTATTTACTTCGATTCATTACTACGTTGTTTCATATAATAATTATGACTTGTTTTCATTTTCAAAGAGGAAATTACCCACCTATTTGCTGCTAAGCAGCATGCATGCCTTTGTTTTTTCTTTTATCTTTTCGACATCTATTCACTTTACACATAACTACACGCTGTGTGTGCGTGCTTATTAAAATTTACACTACACCATTTGATCAACACTCAAAGAACTTCATGAAATTAGTTTGTGATTTTTACATTTATGCATAAATGATCTTAGGACTTTGGCTGATGGTTTTCACTATAATGATTCCGTTTGGTTTCTACTTGGTAATCATGACTAATTTCTTAGGAAAAATTAAAATTTATATGTAATGGTTTTCACACATTCATAGGTAAGTATGACCTATAATTTATTTGTTTTTTTATTACTTTCATGAAATTACAAAGTGTACAAAAATCATGGTGTATTGTATTAGACTTTTTAAAGACTTTATAAAAGTCACGACAAATTTGACATGACTTTAAGACTTTAAAAAACGTTTATAAAAACATAGTTGTTCTTTAGCTGAGATGTTCTCAGTTAAATCACTTAAACGAGTGATAAAACCATTTCTAATTGGTTTAAGGGCATAATTGGTTACGCTTTGAAAACTATTTTTTTGTTTTTGAAAAAACAAGAATAATAAGAAAACACCAAAACACGCTTAGCTCTTATTTGATTTTGTTTTTGAAAAAAACATGAAAAATATAAAAACATTAATTTCATATAATAAGAACACCAAATAATACAAATGATATTCTCAGGTTAAGCTTTATAAGGGTGGCCTCGCACCCCAGATCTAATGGATTGCCAAGTCAAATTATAATAAAGTTTTTGAAGGCTTTTTTATCTATTTTTTGGTATCAATTTCAATATCAATAAGAGTTTTGATCGTGAATCAATGATTTTTTCAATTTAATGACTAACGGAATTTTTAGAACATACTTATTATTAATATTATTAAACATACTTTTTGTTTTAAAAGAGAATAATTTTATCGATTAAATTAGTAATACATTCGAGTAAAAGAATCAAATTTGTTGAAAACTTTAAAGGATGACACACATCTATAGCATTGAAGACAAATGAATCTACTTTTAAAATCGACATATTTGATTATTCTATAAATGACCAATACATATAACTTCGCTGATGCTGAAGATATCGACGTACTACATTGGACATAATGCCTTTACTGACGGGACCGGCTTCCCATTCGAATCACCTACACATGAAAACGCTGCAACAAGACCACAAAAACTAACCCGTCATATTAAGACGATACAAACCCCACACACTTCACAAGATGACGATAAAAACATGAAAAAACAAATTAAAAATCCAGATTTTATGAAATAACTATTTTATAGAAAAAGAAAATTGATATAAAAAGATATAGAGTGACGATTTCATATCAATAATGACCAAAACAACTTTTTCTTTGTTTTTCCACAAGAAAAACAATGATCCCTAATGCCAATAACCACCATCAATCCGAGCCTGTAGAACAAATGATTTTAAGATTTCCTCTGTACTACACATATGGTGGGGTCACGGAGGGAAAATAGCTGCACATAAAATGGAAAAGGGTGACTGACTACTTACACAAAATACAAAATGGGAACAGAAAGCAGCCAAAGCAGAGAGAGCATCATCAGAAACCAAATAAAACCGGATTAGAAAGGTCCAAGTCCAACCTGAATATTAGTTGCAAGAAAAATGAAAAATTTGGTAATCCCTCTAATTAAAACTTTCTGGGTGTCAGTGACACATTACTAATTCCATCATGCATCATGCATTGAACTTCAACTACCCAGTATGTTCTACAACAGCTTTGCAAGCAATATTGTTCACTTAAAAACTGCCCTTAAATGAGCATCTTATCTATTTTATAATGTTTTAAAATCGACTGCGATTGAATAAGAAAAATTACAAGGATTGAACCATGATTAAACCAATTACCTTATAAATAAAGGCATTCGTCAGCACAATATTCAGCAGAATCCAAACTCGACAAGACAATGTAAACGCCACAATATTCACATCCAAACTCAACTCATTTATTAGTCTGGGATATAGCTTTAACACAAATACGACTCATTTAATTTGATTGTTTAAAATAATAAAATTATAATTAATTATTCGTTTTGATTTAGTTAACACAAATAACCTATTAAATTTAACATGTTTATTACCTTTATTATTTAAATTAATAGAAATTATAATTAATAATCCATATTTAAATACTATGCTCATGAAATTAATAAAAAACGTACATTTTTTTTAAATCTCTTTCAAACTGAATTGGGTTTGTTTGATATTAACTAATCATCCATGCCACTAAATGTTTTTCCACTCCCGTTTCCATCTTTGAGTCTATTTTAAAATAAATAAGGTTAAATAAATAAAAATCTATTAAACCTTTCTCAAATGTATTTGAATAAAATAATAACAAAATTCATTAAAATTTTTAATCTATAATATAGCACTTAGGTTCCTGATGTCATTCTTAATCTTTCCCCCATCATATTTAAAAATTTTAAAAAGGTGTATTGAACTACATACAATATCTTTTTAAGAAACATTTTATCGGTGATTGTTTTTTTAAAGTTTATTACTTTCGTATTTCTTCATATGGTGATTATTTTTATTTAGGGGTCAGACAAGCCCAATTTAGTAGAATTTCGAAGTTTTTTTCTCCGATCCGTAGCAGCCTCTCGACGGAAGGTCTCTAACTCATCTTACGCTTATCATCATAATTTCAAGATGAGCCAATGTGCCACTTAACTATCTACGCGACGCTTTTATATCAACATATTTAAATATATCCATTCATTCATCTATACAAGCTTCATACGATACGACACGAACAAGCATAACACTAAACACGATTAATTTATTTGAACAAAAAACCTGGCGCTTAAATTATAGTTTTGACGATGATTGAACTGTATACTAATCTTAATAAATTATAATTATTATCTTCATAGTGTTAGGTTTGACACATACCTATAAGAGTATCATAATTATAAAAAATATAATTTAAAATACAACACCAAAAGTAATGTTTCTATAAAATAAAAAGCATTAAAAATAATATTTCCAAGACATTTATTGTTGGGTGAAAGTCGTGCCTTCAAGTTAAAATAATACGTTTTCAAAATACGATTTTAGTGATAATAGAGTCTATCTTCGCTTAAAATAATGAAGTATGTGTATTAAAACGCGATTTTATATGTATGGTATTTTAAAATCTGTATATTTATCAAAATTCCCTATAAACAAGTAAGGTCTCCAATAATTTTATGTCAAAGTAAATTTGTTCGATCCTTAAAATTATATCAAATAGACTTACTATTTTACAATATTTTAAAAATCGCACTACGATCAATAGGAAAAAAATTAAGGTGATTGAATCAGATTGAACCGAGAACCTTATAAATATATAATTTTAATATCATAGAAATTTTAATATATATATATATATATATATATATATATATATATATATATATATATATATATATATATATATATAAATATAAATTACAAATTAATATTATTTATTTGTTACTTTTGGTGTTTATCATATATTGATATTTTAAAATTTGTTAAATAAATATTTAGATGTGAATGTGATTGAAATGAAATAAAATTAACATATTTAATTTTAACGTATTTTGTAATTATAAAATTTTAAATTAATTTCCCTTAATATTTTAGATATAATTTTAAAAAGATAGTTTTACATCCACTACTATTACGAAACAAAAGCTCTTGGGATTGATAAACACTTAATGTTTTATACAGTTCCCTCCTACTGAGGCGAGCAAGTTACTATTATCCTTAAAAGAACCGATATTCATATCCGATTCACTAAAGCGGTTCAAGAATAGTTATTGGGCTTACAATCGATTTGATTAGACGACCAAATCTGATTTTTAAAACATTAATTTTTTGTTTACTTTTAAAAATACAACATTTCAACCCTCCTCTAAAAAAATCGATTATTCACTAATAAAACAAATTTTAATTTGTAACAATTGACCAAATTCGTAAATATTCAGATTAATTTTGGATCAAAAAGGTGAAATGGTAAAAGGATGAATTTTTTATTTTTTATTTTTTATTTCTTCTTATGGTAAACGGTGCATATATTATATTCATATATTTTAAGCCAATTTTGAAACATGTCAATCTATTCTATCTCCAAAATTATTTTACAAATTAAGCATATATTTCAAAATTTTGTGTATTGGGAAGAAATGAAAAAGACTTCCACAAAAATTTAAGAGATCAAACCTTTTTTTTTGGAAACATATTAAACCAAAGTCGGACTAATAGAATCAAAATTGATTATTTTTACATTGAGAAACCAATAATTTATTTATTAAATGATAAGACATATGAATTGATCAAATTTTCAAGGATCGAACTTGCTCTTAACTATAAGCAGAAAACAAAATTACATTAAAAACAACAAAGAATAATATAAAAGAAATGGTGTTTAGATATATATATATATATATATATATATATATATATATATATATATATATATATATATATATATATATAGAGAGAGAGAGAGAGAGAGAGAGAGAGAGAGAGAGATATGCAACTAATGTGACAAATAAATAAGTAAACGAGCATGTTAAAAAAATGATATAATTTTCAAACGTTTTAAAAAAATGTTTTATTAGAAAATGATATAATAAATAAATTTGCAGAATGAATAAAAATTTCATTTCATTATTATCATTATTATTTTTTTGCAACTGGAACACCACTCGATTTTCATCTTTTACCTATTAAGTGAATTGAGATACATACGTAAGTGTAATATTAATGAAAATAAAGGGGTTTAAGAATTATACGTGTTTAGCTTTCTTCAAAGCAAAACAAAAAGAGAAATAAAAATTAAAGGGAACATTTATCAATTTCTTAAAGTGGACAATCGGATCTTTAAAATCAGCCTTTACAATATCTCTATGTGGTGCTACCAAGGCATAAATATTTCCTTCATGAACATTTATAGTTGAAAACGAGTTGAACTCAACATCAAATATAAACTCTTTTCTAACAAACTCGCATCACCCGCCTCCATAACATGCGAATCTTTATAAACAACTATAGACGCGAATTCAGACGCTGGAGTGCAACCATAAAACGCATTATCGCCGCGCGATATTTCTATCGATAAGCTCAATCATCTCCATCAAACAAGGTTTAGAAGAGAACAATCACGCGCAAGTGATAATCTTAAAGACTAACCATCCATGTGCTAAGAAAGCAAGAGTTGTATACACCTTATCACACAATTCGACGATTTTCGAATAATAATTTTCGATATATCAAATAATGTTTCTCATGGCATCTTGTCCGCGAGAAATCATGCTCGCCGCGATCGACAAAGCAGGTTTATGTTATAGACTAACTCTATTTTCCATGATTCTTACTTTATAAATGAAAAGGGAAAAATGTCTCAAAATTTCCTACATTAAAATAGAATCAATCACTTTCCTTGTTAAACAAAAAAAAAAAAAAAAAAAGAAGTGGGTCTTAAAAATTACAATAAATGGAATGTAAAATATCTGACATTAAATATAATAAATTAAAACAATTAACTGTGATATGATTGGATAAAAAAACTGTAACATGATTATATAAAATTTCTTAACAACTAAAATTGTGAAATAATAAATAAAATAATTAAAACGTAGAAACATGAAAACGTTTACACAATTATCGCAGAAACCAAAGAGCCCAAGCACTTACCATTTGTTTCTTTTTATTTGTATTCTTTTCAATCAGGTTATATGATTTTTTTTTTCCTAAACGTCTTTAAAATTTTGGCAAATTCTTTACGATTGCCTTTTTACATTGCTATTGTTAATGTCTAATAGATTTTTTTCACCAGTTATTTTTATTTTTTAAATTTTATTTATTTATTTTATTCTTTTAATAACTTATATCTGCGGGGTATAAACTTTTATGAAAAAAATCTAAATTTATAAACATGACTTGAAGGACCTCATTGGTATGAATTATAGATGGTAAAGATGAAATATATTTAAATCTATATTTTCTTAATTACTTATTCTCTCATGATCCTACAAATAAAATATATTTTGGCAAACCCTTATACTTTAAAACAAACTTTAAGAGGTTTATCACGCCTAACGATGCGATAAAAATATTCAAATTTCAAAAATATAGGATATAAAAAGGAGAAGGGTTCCGGGTTCGAGTCCCAATTGGTACATTCTATTTCATTGTAACTAAAATTTTTACGTAAAAAAATCAAACCCTAAGATAAATTTACAAACAGCACAAGAACAATAAAATAAAGATATTGATAGAATAATAATAAAATAAAGAAACTGAAAGTAAAAATATCATACCTGACTATTAGTCATCAACAATGAAATATCAATTTTGAAGAGAAAAATTGCCCTCGCTTCAATTTCTCAAATTCAAAAGCAAGCAAGCCTATTTATAAACTTTGTTTTGAGCCCCCCCTTTTTTTTTCTTTTTTTTTTTCACACGCCAAGTTTGTTTCTATAAGGAAATATTTTCGCGATTTAAACTCCCAAAGAAAATTCCTTTAAAATGCGATTTCAAATAAACTTTAGTAATATTCCTTTAAAACATGGATATTGTTTGGATAAGTATTTAAAAAATATTAATTTGAAAATAATATCTTTGAGGGAATTTTAAATTATTTGAAAATAATATTTCAGATAGATAGCATTAAACAATAACATTTTAGAGTTGTATGTCTAACAATAAATTGATTTGAGTTAGAGTTATATCTAATAATAAAAGTTAAAATTAAAAAGGATTAATTATATTAATACTCTCTTTAGTGGTTAAGGGTTATTTGAGACATAGGAAAAAGATATACTACAGAGTTGTAGTTCAAGTATATTAGATAGTTGCAATGCAAAGTGAATAAATATGAAAAAAAAATTATATCAATGATTCTTATTATTTTTATTTTTATTTTGGTGTCTCAACTTCTTTTTTGTTCAATCTAAAATACCAATCAGAAAATAGGACCTACATAATATTCCACACACATATATATAATAATAAAAATTATTTAAATATCTTTTAATGACTCTACATAATTCCTAATCATATTTTCTACATGTTATAAAGGTTTTAATGTCTATTTGTTATAATATAAAAGAAATCAATAAAATCGGCTACTGGCTAGCTACTAGGGAATTAAGATAAAAATAAGAATTTTCTCAAAAAGGCTGCTTTATTATAAAAATACTTCTGCCTTCTATATCTTCGCTTCTCATATTCTATTTTATAACATACCTCACCTTTTTCCCATGAAATGTTTGGAAGATTTTTGTTTATATGGAAACAATAATAATATATAGAACGTTAAACAAACATATGTAAAAAATTGAAAAGAATTAGAGAACACAAGATTATTTAGCACACTTAAATAACTTGTTAAAAAATGAATACATTTAAAAATTATTTTGAAATTGGAGGTATTTTATATTAATATGTTAAAACCTGATTTTCCTAAATAAAAAATGAATATAAAACTTTGATACAAGCTTAGCATTTGATTTGCTTTATCGCCTAGATGCAACTTTGTGTTTTTTTCAATACACTATAATTTCAAGTTAGTGAATTGTTCCTATTGGGACCCTCCTTATGCCCTTTGCCCGTTTTAACTATGAATGATTTACTATTTTAACTAGACATGACGAGTAACTTTGTTGTTTAATCACTTTTAACATCAATAAGCAAATGGATTTTTTATTTTCACCAACACTTAGAATAGATTGTTAGAGAGTTGCCACCGTCATCAACGGTTTCTCGTCCTACAATGAGCCCAACCCAAGCCCCATCTCCTTCTAGCCCAATTTCTATGTCTCGATATTCCAGAATCTGACCTTAACCCACCTACTACCCTACTCATCCAAAACCCTACCTCGAATCAACCATAACCTCTTATCCAAGTATGCTCTCCATTGCTACCAACACCAGTTTTACCAATCCGTCGCCTCACCGATTTCGGAGCTTTGTGACTCACGCGAGCGGGGGCCTTTGCTACAACTGTGATGAAAAGTCTGGTCCAAACCACTGCGGTGTCGAAGAAAATATTTGCTACTCCTGGGATGCGATATGAAGATACCACAGTCAGAATCACTCCTCTGAGGCCACCAATGGATTTGTTGAGGAAATTTCTGGTGACATTTATACTCTTCATGCTCTTTCTTATCAACATCAAAGCAAATCCCTACGAGTCTTTGGTACTCACGGTGTTCATCGATCATGCTAATTGACAGCGGAGCACTTATAATTTTATCAAGCCAGCGTTGCTTGAACAGTTGGGACTTTCTTGTGTCATTCCAATTCCCCATTTTCGTGTTTCGACAGGCAGTGGGGCCTCTCTTATTTACCGGTATAGTTGTCCAGCTACTGTTCTTGTGATTCAAGAAATTTCCTTCACTATGGATTTGTTTGTTTTAGCTATTGAAGGTTCAGATGTTGTCCTAGGGTTTCCGTGGCTCCAATTGCTTGGTTGCGTTTCACATGACTACTCCGCTCTTACCATGAAATTCTGGTGGCAAGGACAACACCATACCTTGACTGGGGAAACTTCCAATCTACCCACCTCAGCGTCACTTCATCAATTGCAAGCTTTTGTAAGGAGTAGAGATTCGCCTCAACTTTTTGAACTCATTAGTTCCCCTGTTATTATTTCGAACACTGGCTCCAATGACCTGGATCTTTCCCTTGATCTTCCCACTCCTGCGACTGACCTCTTGCTAAAATACTAGAGCCTCTTTCAAGCCCCGACAGGCTTTTCGCCCCCATCAAGCTATTGATCATCGTATCCATCTGGTTGTCGGCACTAAGCCGGTGAATGTGTGCTCATATCGCTATCCATATTATCAGAAGGCGGAAATGGAAAAGCTAGTTCATGACATGATGCAACAAGGGATTATTGTTTGAATAAAGTCCTTTCTCCTCTCGACATTATTTGTTCGTGTAAGAAAGATGGCAACCCTGAAGTTTCTGCGTTGACTACCGAGCTCTCAACATTGCCACCGTGAAGGACAAATTCCCAATACCCGCTATTGATGAGCTCCTTGATGAATTAGGAGGCGTCACAGTGTTCAGCAAATTGGACCTGTGTGCTGGGTACCACCAAATTCGTGTTCACTCAAAGAAGACCTACAAAATGGCTTTTTGAACTCATGATGGGCACTTCGAGTTTCTCGTGATGCCTTTCGGGTTGAAAAATGCCCCGTCCACCTTCCAAGCGACAATGAACCAGCTCTTTTCCTCCTATCTTCGAAGGTTCGTCATTGTTTTTCTTGATGATATTTTAATTTACAACTCTTCCATGATTGAGCAATTGGATCATTTAGAAGCTAGTTCTGTGCCGATTGTATTCACATCGTTTTTATGTTAAGTTCTCCCAATGCCTTTTTGCAAGGAATCCATTGACTATTTGGGCCACATCGTCTCTTCAGCTGGGGTTCACGCCGATCCTAAAATGATTGAGGTTATAGTTCAGTGGCCTGTTCCAAAGGTAGTTAAATAATTGAGGGGATTTCTGGGATTAATAGGCTATTGTCGTTGATTTATTGCAGGGTACGCCACCATTGCGGCACCGTTAACGGATCTATTGCGAAGAGACTCCTTTGAATGGAAGCAGCTAGTTCTGCCTTCGAGGTGTTAAATGTGCCATGGTTGCAGCCCCTGGTTTTGCACTTACCTGATTTTACTCAAGAATTTGTGATTGAGATTGATTTATTTTAATGAGGGCATTGGTGTTGTTTTAATGCAGCAGGGCCCTTCGATAGCTTACTTTAGCCAAAAGTTGGGTATTCAACTTCGCAACTCTTCAGTGTTCATTAGAGAATTGCACAAGGGTACTGCAGTGGTGCTTAAATGGCGCCAATACCTACTGAGCCAGTCGTTTGTGATTTGTACTGATCATCAAAGTCTTAAAGAGCTCCTCCAACAGGTTATTCAGACCCCTGATCAATAAGCTTATGTTCGCAAACTATTAGGGTTCCAATTTCGCATTGAGTATAAACTCGGAATTACCAACTGTGCCGCTGACGCTCTTTCGCGTGTGCCAGCAGAATGGGAGGACAAAGATGATACTGTAGTCTCCACCTTCCTTTCTCTATTTTTTGGTTCCTTGTTTCATCTTCTGGATAAACTCAAACATGAGAACATCTCTGATCCTTTCCTACAATCCCTCCATATTAAAAACCATCAAGGAACTCTTACCTCACCATACAAAGTTGCACATGGTTTATTGTTGTTTCGAGGTCGTTACGTCATCAGCTTGAGTTCACCATGTAAATTACTTCCTCCAAGAATTTCATGACACTTCAAGGGCGGGTATGTCAAGATTGGGAACGACCTTCGATTGTCCACACCCTTTTTGGCCCAATATGCGGCAGTTTGTCATAGACCACGTTCAAGCTTGCCTCTTATGGCAACAAGTGAAATATTCAATTCAAGCCCTAGCTAGTCTTTTACAACCTTTTCCAATTCCCAAAGCGTTATAGGAAGATGTCACCATGGACTTCATCACTGGACTTCCAACTTCAAAGGGAATCTTAGTTATTGGTGGTAATCAGGATCACCTAATCCAAATCTACCGATTTTGGGTCTTTACCAAGGAGTTTACAACCAACAAAGGGTCGAAGTATTTGTTGATATTGTGGTACGTCATCATGGGTTTCCATGTTCCATAATCTCAGATCGAGACCCAGTTTTTATGAGCACACTCTGGAGGAAACTCTTTGAGTTGAGTGGAACTCAATTATCAATGAGTAGTGTCTACCACCCGCAAACGGATGGCCAAACAGAGGTTTTCAATTGCTGCCTTGAACAGTACCTTCGAGCATTTACACAAGACAAACCACATACTTGGGTGTCTCTCTTGAGTTGGGTTGAATTCCATTACAACACCAGTTATCATAGTCGACTTAAAATGTCCCCATTTCAAGCCCTCTATGGACGAATACCACCTACAATTCCACAATATACAAGGGGTTGTACTTCAATCCAAGCACTCGATGAGGCTCTTACCGCACGTGGAGGAACTTTGCACTCTTGGCTAACTACTCACTGGGACCAGATGACTATGAGAGCCAACACCATTGTCTGAACTCCGTCTCGACGTGGAGGTATGGCACCGTATGTCTCCAAATTCTTATCATCAACTTCATACCCAAGGTCGCTACCATAAGCTTTGCAAACGTTATTATGGTCCTTATCCGATTTTGGAGCGTATTAGCAAAGTTGCTTATCATGTTGGGTTACCCACCGGTAGTCGCATCCATCCCGTGTTTCACATTTCTATCCTCAAGTTGTTCCGTGGGAAGGTTGTTTTTCAAGCTTGTGACTTACCAACATAAAATCAAAATAAAGAAACTGCTTGAGTTCCCAATGGCTCTATACAATCTCGATAGTATCTGGCCATGAAGTACCTCTAAGACAAGTCCTAATACAATGGACAGGGGGCACTCCTAAGGAAGCCACTTGGGAGCCTTTTGAAGAATTCAGCTGTGCCTATCCAACCTTTCACCTTAAGGACAAGGTGATTTTTGGAGGGGAAAATGATACAACCATCTCCTTCCCGTTGCAAACATCACATGGCACACATACTACTCCTGCTGTGGAGGTTCATGGCCCACCTGATGAAGTTACTAAGGAAGTTAGAGAGGAGGCTAAAGAAGCAAGTGCCCAAACGAGCCATCAAAATGCCTAAGAAGCTAAATGACTATGTATGTGAATTGTGAGGGTCTTTTTTGTGTTGGTTTTGGAATCTTTGTTTTTCGAAAAGGGTAGTGAGTGGTTTTTGTGTGTGCCACGTGGCTCTTGCCTCTCATGCTCAGTTTGTTGCACTTGGAATAACAATCTCTATAGAATTCTTCTCTCACCTCTCTCCTATGTTTCTTCTTTGGAGTGCACACTGCTCGAAAGGTGAACTCACACTCTCACCAGGCTTTTTCTTTTGAATACATTTGAATTTAAACAAGAAGTCTTTATAATTAATTATATAAAAGTAATTCAATCTAATAACAATTAGAAGACTAGTGAAAGACAAATATTCTAATAATCTTATAAAACAAATAACAAAACATAAAAGATTTAAAATGGTTTCACTTGATTTTATTAGACATTTTAATCAAAATCAGATATATAAGGATGTATATGGTAAAAAGGAATGCATAAGAAGAAATAATAATAAAAAAAATCATCCTTTTATCATTTCACCTTTTTATTTGCGTATGATGGTTTGATCCAAAATTAATCTGAAATAAAAAAATGTCTTTTTTTCTCTTTTTTGAAATCAATGTCTATATTGAGTTATTTTTCAAGAAAAGTATGGCAATTGGTTATTTGATGTCTTTTAACCATAATTTTTAAAGATAAAGAATGAGACATTCAGCAAAATTGAAGTGATCGCCTGCAAGCGGAAAAATAAGAGCCGAACCAGCTATTTCCACTTGAAAATAATAACTATGTATAAAACTACTTACGTTTTCTAAAAAAAAATTACCATTAGACAAATGCAAATATCCACATTTATTTTTGTAATGACTAATGAATTTTAAAATTATGAAAATAATATAAATTAATTAATATAATTTAAAAATAATAATAATAAAACATATAAACATATAAATTAAATTAAGTAATATTAAATATGTATAACTTCTCCTTTTTATATTTTAGAAATATATATATATATCTTAATTTTATGTATAAAACTACTCAAGTATTTTAAAACTATGAGGGATAGCTCAGTGGGTCCAACGTTAGGTTCGTTTTCCAAATATTATAAATTCTAGTCTCTTACGAAAAATTTACTCGATTGTTAACTTCAAAGCTTTTGTAGGATTAAATGAGGTAACCATAGGTTGGCACAAATACTAACTGATGATGCCTAAAAAACATGCGTATGAGCCCAGAACGCAGACCCAAGAGACAAACCACCAACAAGGCTTAAGGTGGGCTTTAGGCAGCGCCTACGACGACATCCCGATCACTTCTACGTGCGAGCCTCAAGGTCAGGGAACTAAGACCGCCCGTCTGGCTAACAGTAACATGCATGGTCCATCATCCACCAAATGAGACATATGTACGAAGACCTACCATGATCCGCTATCCACTCGATTGAGGGAGTGAAAGGCTGATCTCTCACGATCACGGTCCCTAATTATTCTTACATTCCACTGCCGATACAAAGAGGGATTCCCTGTACCCAATCGGAAGCAACCATCACTGCCTAACACGAAAGTCATCAAAGGATCTACTTATAAATACCGAGCAATTCCACCGAAGAAAGGTACGCAATAACAAAACCATCAACGCTGATCTCCTCGTTTTTCTCCTCAAGGAAATTGACTTAACCACTCCGAGAGTGCTAAATCGACACCCCCCACGTAGCCCACCTGTGTGTGTGTCAGATGATCGATCCGACCGACGGACCGAATTTTAGCGACCCAACAAGCCCGTACCAAGACGATGTGGGCGCACATCATTGCACCGTCTGTGGGAACGACTATTCCTTTACAAATCAATTGATTTCTTAGTGACTGATGGAATCAACTCGAAACATGAGCAGGAGTCACGCCAACCCCCGAGGACGCAAGACCAATAGGATGACGTCGACGACATATAACCAGGAGACGCTCTCAGAGCTCTTCACGCCGCTAGCAACGAAATGAAATTCACCCCCGCGAATCAACATCCAAGCAAGGAGTCAAGGGAACTCACTCGTACAGCAACGCCCACGGTGAGGCACACAGTCTCAAGGCTGTGCAATACACCCACAGAGGAAAACAACACCTCGTCGCCCGAGACACTTTCGACTTTTTCTCCTTTTAATTTGTTCAAGGAGGAGAAAATAAATGACTAGGGGCATGATCCCTACATACCCCAGAGAGGGCCGTAATGAGGGATGCCCCGGCAGAACGACGATGTGATGAGCCAACCCCATCGCCAGGGGAAGCAATCTGGGAGCGCTGCCTGTGACATCCAACAAGAGCTCAGCTACATGAAGGAGACTGTAAAAGGTCGAGTCTTAGTCTCCATGGATGCTCTGGTACAGTAAACGAAATCCCCATTCATAACCGGGGTACTACACTTTCCCAATAACTTCGTGACGCCGTGATATCAAGGCCTGATGGACAAAGGATCCCGTGTACTCACCTCAACACCTACAAGACTCAGATGGAGTCGCACCCGATACTGCACTGCAGGATGTGTAGCCTTTGCCACCACGCCTGTGCTGGGCTCAAGATTGCCTGGGTTCATCAGCTCCCGCCAAATTCAATCTCATCCTTCTTCAAAGAGAGCTTCCATCGCTCTTATCCCACTTCATCGAGTCCGACGCACAGGAAGCCGTAGCTACCACCCACGACCAGCAAGGGCCCAGGAGAATCGAGATCCTATGTCCGGAGGTTCAACTCCTGAGTCATTAAAGGCAGACATACCAGAGGAGAAATTTCCATCACCGCCTTTATAGTCGGGCTAGCATACCCAAAGACCTAATGTTCTCCCATCTCGCAGAACCCACAGCAAAGCATGGCCGAGGTGCTCGCCAAAACGTAAAAATACATCAACTGGGATTTGTGCTCCTTATATCTAAGCGGGGAAGCTCTTCCGCACAAAAAGAGAAAAGCAAGGATCGAGGAAAATGGGACCGAAGCCTCTACATTTAAGAGACCGAGACATATCCCAATGAAGGAACGTAAGATAGAGATCGACCAAAGAGAAGAGGTAACGCCGTGGACCCTCGGGGTCCACTCCACAACTCGACCGGCAGCCGCACTCCACCTTATCGCCCACCCGACCGCCTTGGTGTTCCCAAGTCCTATACGAGGTACAACATGAGAAGTTTTAAGGTAGCCGTCCCAGCGAAGACTCGACCCAAAGAAAAAGAGACATAACCAAGTAATCGCGAGTTCCATTTGTAGATCATGGGCACCGACAGATGACCGTATTCCGCCTGAAGAAAGAAATCGACCCTAATTCGACGTGGCATCTTCGCCGCTACGCGGGCCCTGCATGATCTTAACCAAGAACCTTCTCCACCACTCCTCGTCACCTAGCCCCACCAAAGATCGCCGACCTGGGGGAGATCACGATTTTCTTTGGGACCCTGTGTGGTGGAATCCAGCTTCTACCAGAAGGCTCACCTACGCAAGATCGATCGGGCGGAGACATCGAGGTACATGCCGTGTCCAAGTTCCCTCGGTTGGATACCACCATAACCTTCTTAGACTATGACATGGAAGGTTGCCAACATCCCTATGATGACTAGCTGGTAATAAGGGCCGTCGTGGCCAACAAACAGCCTCTCACAAGGTTCCTCGACGTCAATGTGAGCTCAACGACATCATCTCGCAGACATTACAAAACGGGCATCAGGCGAGAGTCGAACTCCAGAAACGCCCACTTATCGATTCTGAGAGAAAGTGCTACCCTCGGGCCTGCATACAAGTACTCACTCGGGGAGACCCCACGCTGGGTCACAACGTCGAGCAAATTCCCACAAGGATGCCCCACTACAGATTTAACATGTTACTAATGCCTTCTCAATGCCATAAGGGTCGCCCCTTCCTTCTCTTTGGCCATCATATGGTTGTCAAATTTTTGCAGAATGAAGTAGAATGGTTCGTGAGACCAACGGTAGCCAGGAGTGCTACCAAGGCCAATGTGAAATGTAAAGTGTACTGGATAGCATCCACATGGATGAGCTCGACATGAGAAATGAATTAAACACCCGACTCCATGCCCCCTTTAAGAGCCGGAACTAGTACAACTTGATCGACAGCCACAGACCTCGCCACATCGAATCCAAATTAGTCGACGTCAAAAGACCCTCCTCATCCACTTTTAAAGCAAAATGTGGAAATATTTCGTCGGGAAACAAGAGGATACGGGAGTGAATCGACTCAGCGACACCACAAAGCCAAATGTCGCCCTTCAAACTCTCGCCACAAACGTAAAGAAGAAGTTTCGCCTGTGGTACAGGCGCCATCAACGAAGAGGTCAGCAAACTCCTCTAAGCCCGAGCTATCCGAGAAGTAGATTATCCCAACTGGTTGGGTAATGTGGTTCTCGCCAAGAAGGCAAATGGAAAATGGCAACCCTGCATTGACTTTACCGATGTTAACCGAAGCCAGCCTCAAAGATGTTTTCCCCGCCCCGATCGACCACATGGCTGAACGCCACCACCGCCTCTCGCCATGACAAGCTGGGTTATAATCGATCGAACGGAACCCAACAAAACCGCTATAAGACCTCATCTGCGACCCGGACACAGAAACGCATCATATCGTGATGCCTTAGTTAAAGAATGTCGGGCCACCGTAGCACTCATTCCCAACCCGAAATTCGTTGCTGTCTCGAACTGAGTTCGTGTTGCTCTGTATCACTCCAATCACCTTATCAAAATAATTTATCAAAATACATCGTAGCGTTATTAATTTTGGGGCTAGCATAAAATCTTTTTCAAATATGAGGAAACGTTTTTAAAGGGGTAAGCCCATTACATTTCATTCATACAAAAGTACAATTACCATAAAGGCATATCAAGCCTTTTCAAATGATTTACAAAATAGATATTTAGAGTTCAAAATGTTTTGCAAAATATCAGTTAAAAAGAAATACGACATGAAAGTTGACAAGTCGCAAAGATACCCGCAATTCTTCTTATGACTCGACGCCTCGATCTCGGGTCCGCTGATCACTATCTATCACTTTGCGACTTCGCATTCCAGAAATTAATACGTTTCTAAGCATTTCATAATTTAGTGGTTCGTATACAACCATTCTTCTCGCCTACTTTAATTCAAATCATGAATTTAACAATTCAAAACTTTCAAATCTGATGATCAATGTCAAATACAATACATATACTTGTTTTTATATACAATCATTTATAGTTCATCGATCATCCTAAATATACACTTTCATATCCAATAAATCATGCATTAATCGTAAATCATGCATTTCACAACGCTTCTTTTCATTTCACCTCGCAGAACATGCTTTTCGCACTCCAATATTTCACAATCTCAAATCTAATTCAACATGCTACAAATTCATTTCACTTTACAATTCAATTCATTCCGCTCTAACGAATTTAACCTATGTTTTCTTAGATAATAGATATCGGGATCACCTGTGCACACCTGGCTGGGTCAAGCAGGCCTATGATAAAAATGGTTTTATAACACAATACGGCCTCATCGGGTTGTCGACTAGTTATTAAAAATCAATTAGTGAATACAATCGATACTTCCGCCCCTAGGTCGCTAACCCGGAAATGACACATCAATACAATCGTCAGCACTACTATTTTGACCTATCGTATACCAATCTATCCCACGCGAAATAAATGGTTAACATTCCATTATGCGTTTCAAACTTTATAGCAAAATATAGTACAATACGTACATTTGTATAAACAATTCATTTTCAATAATCATGCAATTGTCATATGCAAACATTTCACAATCACTTTTCTCAAATCAATTAAAACAACTTAATATGCTTTTCTTATGCATCCAGAGCAAATAATTCAAATCTTGAAACGAGAATAGGAGAAGATAG
The DNA here is from genome assembly GCA_016808115.1 of Tetrastigma voinierianum. NCBI lineage: Eukaryota > Viridiplantae > Streptophyta > Magnoliopsida > Vitales > Vitaceae > Tetrastigma > Tetrastigma voinierianum. The sequence goes on along the minus strand of JAEQBH010000739.1, from coordinate 569,465 downwards.
ACCAAACCAAAATCGTTGCTTTGATTCCAATCTTCGAAATCTCGACTTCAATGCGGGCTTTCCTCCTCGTCAGCCCCTATTCAAATACAATGACAATCACACATTGGGTAGGGTTATTTCAGAGCTGGTCGTGTTTATGTGTCTACCCGACAATTCTTCACTTGGAAAATTTTATGGGGACACATGAGTCATATTTTGCTCATGCTTACTTCAAGAAAATTATATCTCTATGAGTCTATTTTTAGTAGGAATTTGAATCATCTCATTTGGATCACCCAAACTCAAGTTACGACATTTTAATGACAAATTGGTCAGTATGCCCAGCTCACTCGGTTACCTACTATTATTCCCACTTTCAGGGGTCTTAACTCCATAGTTTGGTAATGGTTCCCTCTACTAATTTGAATATATGGTTCTAAGGTTTCTTCTCCAACTGGAATCATCCAATTTGGATCACCAAAACTCAAGTTATTGCATTTTACATCCAGACTACTCCAATTGCAAAGCAGAATCAGACTGTTATTACACATAGCTCCACTTTGAAAACTTTCAATACTTAAGCTACACTCAGATATATTTCATTCAATTAAATTATTCTAAGTTTATTTTACCCATATGAATCACCTTGACATGATCAAACTCAACTTACGGCTAAATACTATAACAATACTCCAAAACAGAGATAACCAAGTGAGCTACCTGAGCTCACTCTTTAGCTTCTCCATATCGGGAGCCTTAGAGATACAATTTGCTCCTGGTCTCTTCTATACATTTAATTCCATTCTTGGTTATTTACCACCAGAATCACTTCATTTGGATGATTATAACTTAATCTATAGCCAAAATAAGAACAGGAGTTTTTACAAAATTTTGACAGCATTTCCTTTGAAAACTCAACATTTTCCCTTTTTACAAACACTACACAAAACCAATCCAAAAAAATCCCAACCAACAATACAAAATAACCTCAACACAATCCCAAAACTCATTTACAACCAAAACAAAACTCTTCTTATCCACATTTGGGGTTTTCCCCAACTCAAACACAAGAACAAAGGGGTTGGGGTTTATTTCTTACCTCAAATATCTTCCAATCTTCAATGCCAAGCTTTCTTCTTGTTTTTGATCACTTTAGGATTTGATTTTCATGGAGCAATTCACAAATCTCCCCATTCAAAAACCCTAACTCTCTCCTTTTTTCTCAAAAACGGGATTGCTCAAACGAGCCCCCTGCACTAATTTTGGTCTTAAACACTCATTCTTAAGGCTATGTTCGCTCAAAATGCATTCTTTTGACTTAAGTTCTCATAAATGCTAGCTTGTCCCATATTTTCTCTATTTTCATTTAAATTCTCTATATTCACTCTTAGACCTTTATTCTTTATCACAAATGACCCTTAGGTCCTCATTTTACAAATTCCCATTTTGCTCTTTTCACTCTGCAAATCTCCTGGTTCACTAATTCATTTAGCATATAATATTTGCATTTGGATTTTAGCCATATAATTATTTAATCAGCATTCATTTAACAATTCTTGAAAAATACTCAAGTTAGCTTAATTTATACCCGAAATATATAATAAAATTTTAAAAAAAATTTAGGGTATTTTTGGGGCATTACACCACCTATCAAAGGTTGGTAAACAGAATGTTCGAAAAACAAATTGGAGCATCCATGGAAGTATACATGCATCGACATGTCGGTGAAGTCACACACGAGCTCCACGTACCTCACCTACCGACCGTTTCTAGGTCCTAAAGGACTACAAGATGAAGTTAAACCCAACCAAGTGTGCCTTCGGAGTCTCCGTAGAGAAGTTCTTGGGTTTCATAGTCAATAGCCGTGGAATAGAGGCAAATCCATTCAAGATAAAAGCCATGCTCGACATGCAACCGCCCTCGAACACTAAAGAAATTCAACACCTGATCGGGAGAATAGCTGCGTTGAGTCGCTTTGTGTCCAGATCCAATGACAAGTGTCAGCCCTTCTTTCAAGTTCTAAAAAAGGCCTTCCATTGGGATGCCCACTATGAAGAGGCATTCTTAGCGCTAAAAAACTACTTAAGCTCCCCCCCTATTCTGGTAAGCCCCTCTGAGGGAGAACTCCTTACGCCCATTTCAATGTTTCCGACTTAATTAATGCCTCCCTTAGTCAGAGTGGGATGTGTAGCGCACATTCTGGCCTATTACCCGTACTCGAGCTGAGATGGCGTTATAAAGGTATCCTCAAGATGGAAAAGCTTAGTTCTAGCATCGTGACCACCGCCGAAGACTTCGACCATACCTAAGCTCACAAATTCATCGTATTCCGGCTGCACACCAATGAAGCAAATATTGCATAAACCAGAAACCACATGAAGACTTGGATAGGCGGTTACCAGCCGAGCACCTCTCGGAGCCCTCAATAAACATCAACAACGAAGAAATTTTCCTAGTGATGACTGCGCCGAGCTGGATGGAACCCATTTGGGACTACTTGTTAAACGAGACATTGCAAAGAGATCCAAAGGAGGCATCTAAACTAAGAGCAAGGTCAACTAGATTCTCTCTTTTATGGGGGACCCTTTATAAACGAGGTTTTTCTGCACCCCTCCTCAAACGCATAGGAAAGGAAGATGCCAACTACGTACTTAGAGAGGTGCACGAAGCGCGCCTCGCGGGCAACCACATCGAGCTCGTGACCTTGGCAGAAAAACCATGAGGCAAGGGTACTACCGCCCACGATGCTCAAAGACGCCTACGAAAAATAGCCGAAAGTACAAAATCCGCAAGAGCATGCCAAGATCTCCCAATTCTCCCATCCGAGCTATCGACTCGACCATAAGCCCCGCCTTTCTAACACCAATGAAGACATACTAGGGCCCCTACTCGTTGGGAGGGGCCAGTGCAAGTTCACCATTGTAGGAGTGGACTATTTCACCAAGTGGGTAGAGGCTGGGCCATTAGCAACAATCACCGAGCAAAAGGTACGTAACTTCATTTGGCGTTCCATAATATGCAGGTTTGGAATCCTAAAAGCATTGGTATCTGATAATGGAAAGCAATTCGATAACCTAAAATTCAAAAACTTTTGCACTAAGCTCGGAATTGAGAATTACTATTCGTCCCCAACTCATCCGCAGTCCAACGGATAAGTAGAAGTCACTATAAGGAATCTCAAGGCAACATTGAAGACTAAGCTAGAAAACCTAAAGGGAAAATGGGTAGAATACCTCCCCAAGGTACTATGGGCGTACATAATTACAAGCAAGTTTGCAACTTGAGAAACTCCGTTCGCCTTAGCATTTGGCACCGAGGCGGTAGCCCCTGTCAAGGTTTGGCTCAAGTCACTTAGGGTCGAGTTCGAAAACGCCGAGCACAATGAGGAGTCCGCTTAACTGACTTCTGGAGGAGAAGCGAGAGCAAGCTCTGAAACGCGCCGAGGACTACCAACGAAAAATAGCAAGGTACTATGATCGAAAGGTCAGGCCTAATAGTTTTAAGCCCCCGACGACCTAGTGCTTAAAAAATTCCTGCAAGTAAGGAAAGACCCCACTCACTGGAAACTGGGACCCAACTGGGAGGGACCCTATATCGTATCACGGACAATCCGACTTGGCAACTATGAGCTTCAAACGGAAGAGGGAAAGACCTTGCATCAATTCTCGAAATGCCAGCGCCTGCGATTTTTACCCATAAACCTCATATTGTATCTATTATCAAAGCGCAACAGCTTCTACTCTGCTCAAATACCGCTATGGTTTATTTTCTACCGCTACTGTGAATCATAAAAAAGAACCAGTGGAGCTCCTACTTATCAGAATCCACTGGCCTGAAAAGAGCCCTGAAGTTACATGAAACATCGACAAGATATGTAGCCTAAAAGATTGTACTTTTTATTTCGCACTATAGTTGTTCCGTAAAATTACAATTTAAAGAAAAATCGTTTTCTACATCTTTAAAATTACAATCATCAAAATGTACCACCAAGGCAAAACCATAAGAAGGAGAAAAGCGGAAGCCTGAAAAGAGAAAAGAGGAGGAGAGGTATAACATAAGAAGCTGACTTGAAGCATTCCTAAACACGCCGCTCCGATCGTGTTCCCCGAATCTAACTCCATCAAATGGTGACTAGAGAACAACACAACTCCAACACACGGCAAGACTACTAACAACACAACTCCAACAATCAAGTAAAACAACGAAACCAACGTCTGGCCTATGATCACCAAACAGATCACAGAAGGGCAATCAAACCCTCGACCTTCATCATGTCCGAACCCACGCCAGGAAGGCTGTGGAAGGAAAACGGGAGCGGCATATAACATACACCCTTGAAGGAAGGCGGTTATCTATAAAGAAGCTTGGACACCTTGGGAAGTCACGTAGTCTGTTCCGATTCTCCATAGATTGGCATTAAAACTGCGCACACTTTCCTAAGGGAAGGAAGACAAAAAAGCCCAAAAGCTCGGACATTAAAGAGCCACGTAGCTCAAAGTCCGAAGGAGTCATGTAGCTCAGTTCAAAATAGCTATGGAGCTTAGTTTTTAAGAGACTAGTAGCTTAGAAGGCCGCGTAGCCCTGACCTCAATAAGAACCTAGGAGCTTGGATATTAAAGAGTCACGTAGCTCAGAGGCCTAGGAGCCATGTAGCTCAGTTCAAAAGAGCTATGGAGCTTAGTTTTTAAGAGCCCAACGATTCAGAAGGCCGCGTAGCCTTGATCTCAATAAGAACCCAGGAGCTAGGATATTAAAGAGCCACATAGCTCAGTTTGTCAAGAGCCACGTAGCTCAGTTCAATAAGAGCCCAATAGCTCAATTCAATAAGAGCCCAGTAGCTTGGTTTGTTAAGAGCCACGTAGCTCAGTTCAATAAGAGCCCAGTAACTCAATTCAATAAGAGCCTAGTAGCTCAGTTTGTTAAGAGCCACGTAGCTCAGATGCTAAGCGCACAATAACTCAGTTATTAAAGGAGCTGAATACCCCGGAAGCCTCGTAGCCCAGGTTATAAAATAAGATGGTAAAGAAGACGGAAGGTCCAAAGGGTATAAAGGTAAATATTCTTAGATCGACAAAAATCAGGGTCAGCATTATAGAAGTCTAAGGCTCAAAGCCCTAAGTTAGCAGAATAAGCAGAAACTACAAGGAAAAGCTTAAATGTCTAAAGCATGACTGAAGCGTACTTCGCCACTTCCGAACCTCCAAACCATGTAAGTTGTAGCGCGGTCCCGCCGACCGAGGTTTGGAGAGATATGAGACAGAGAAAGAGAGTAGCACGCTCCTAGAGCCTCAATCTCGTGTTCACCAGTGGAGAGTACGTAGCCGGGGCATCTGAAAACACCACGGGGTCCGCTTCATCGTCAAAGCCGATTCTTTCTCGCTCCCTCGCCAGAACTGGAAGTTGAATCCAAACCCAGGAAAACCTTAGCAGCCAGACCCAAAAGCAAGCCACCGGAGGCCCACAAGGCACGTGCCCATCTCTCAACTCCTAAGAATCACCCTTCCTTCCGACCGACTAAGGCTCCTCCCGCTCTCGAAGATCTCCGTGAAGCCCATGGCATTCCTCAGTTAGGCGCTCCACGGAGCTCACGACCTTAGAAGCCTCTTGGCTAACTAGGCTTAATATCGTGGCTTTGATGCACAGCTCGTCCCGGACCACGTGTAGCTCATCCATGGCCACCTGCAGCTCTCATCCCCGACGCCCACATCTGGCCCTTTCGGCAACCTCGCCGCCTTTGAGCCTTCTTTTTCTTTATTTTCACTGCATTTCGTGGTCATGGTGTGCTTCTCAGTCGATTCATACTTCACGATCCTCGTCAAGGAGCCGTGATCCAGCTCGAAGGCCTACTTTCGAGGTCAAGAAGGCAACCTTGGCTCAGACGCTCACGCTTCTAAGCAGAGCCCTCGGAAAAGCTAACCCTCCTCGCCAGGATTTTCATATAGATAGTCATATGTAGAAACGAGATAAAATTAATGGATAGTTTGAAACAACGGTGGAACGAACAAATAAAGGTCTGACATACCTGGTACACTCCCGGCTAATAAGGCGAGCCCCTCAACTGACACATGGCGTCCGGGCCTGGCTGGGAGGCCAGAGTCCCATAGAATGGACGATACAACCCCGAAGGCGAGCTCTTCACTCGCAAGCAACGAGTCCTTATCCCTCTCATGTCCGAGATGCTTCCTCCCCTCGCCCTCAGATGCCCCGGAAGGAAGCTCAAAGCTTTGAGCCGAGGGGGCTCCAAAAAGATATAGGCAGGATATCCAAAGGAGGCTCGACGGTCCACCCGGGAGGACTCCCGCTACCGCCGACACAGTGGAGAGCTGAGTTGCGGACCCTACACCCGACACCTCACTACGCACGAGGCATGTGACTCCTCGTCAGACCACCCAGCCGACCGCTTCGACAGATGAGATGGCAAGGAGGACGCCCAAATTTGTGTGTGATGGTCGATCACTAATAATGACATGTGTCAGGAGGAAAATTTTAGGAATGTTGCATATCGATATATTTGATATATTGTATAAATGGTTTTGGAAATGACATAATGCATTAAGTACGCACCGGGTAACCTAGAGATTAGGTGTTAGTGCATGACATGAATTTTCCTCGGTGTAACATGGTTGCGAAAGGAATCTCACACGATGATTCTTCCTGAGAACGAGGTCAGAGATCTGGCCCACAGATCATTTCGGATGAGGACCATGACTGTTTCGGGAAGTTCTCCAACACATTCTCCTTGGAGGGTAATCTCATATTTTTACCGACACATTCGGTAGTGTATTTTCAAGAACAGCAAGTTTTGTTTTGAAAATGATATTTTTCTCATACATGGCTTAGGCAAGTGTGAGGGAGTCGGTGAGGACTAGAGACATGGAATGGACATTTAGACATTCAAGCAGATCACGTATTTACTTAAGTGTGTGTTTAAATCGGAGTATCAGATATGCACTTAGGCGGAGAGTGTAACCTATTTGTGGTGATCTCCACTACTCGGGCGATAACTCACCTCATCGAGGAACATTTTTCGTGTAATAGGTGTTCGAGAAGACGACTTCTTAGAGACCGATTTTGAAGAAAGCTCTAAGCCAGGGCTTTGATATTGGGGATAATATGTATTAAAATTATAGATTTTAGTGATGTATTTTGTATTAAGAGAAATGTGTATAAAAACTCTCTTGAACCATGAAATATATTTGGTCGATATAGATTCTATGAGTCAACTATCTAATATAGTTTGGTATATTTTGATGAGTATTTGATGCAGGCCCAAGTGGCCATTTTACTGTATGCGCCTCGCTGACACGAGACAAACTGCTTTCCATGTGTCGACGGTAGTCAACGAACCCGATTAAGGTCACAATAAGTAATCGGGCCTCGCTCTATTCTCAGACAGACTCCACGTACCTTTCAGACAAGATCTTTATTCGTAACTCCTACTGAGATAAGGAAAAACCCCGTTATAAGAGTTATGTTATATGAAAACTCTTTAAAAGATTTAGGTTATACGTAAACTCTAACATATGCATTATGTTATATGTATCTTGTAATTGTGGACCACTTCAAGTGGTCATATTTGTTATCTGTTTCCCACTAAGCTATAAACTTAGCACGAGTGTTTCATCCGTGTAGGTACTGAAGAGGACATCCAAGGCATTTCACATACAATAGGACCAACACAACAATAGGAGTCCACCTGATGCAGGTTTTGTTTTTTTTGATTTGGAACGTATAAAAAGTTTTTATATTGAATGAGTTTGTGTGGGGTACAAGTAAACGGACTCAAGTGCACGATATACAGATTAAACACCACTACGTTGGTCAGGATTATAAGTTGTGTTTCATTATGAAATTATATATGAAATACCCACAAAATGTTCGAAAAAGTAGGTTAAGGAGTCCACCCCGTGTCGCGTCCTCTTCGCCAAGCTGGGTAGGCATGACACACCCTGTTGTAAGTATTCTTAGTTTTAGTTAGATTTTCTCTCTTTTCAGGTTTTTTTGCTACTCTATTTTTCATAGCTTAGATCTTTGTTTGTTCTTATAGTTAATCACTTGTAATACTTAGGCTAAGTCTTTTAATTTGTAGCTTCATCTCTAAACTTGTTTCATTCGGTTTTTCATCAATCTATAGCAATTATTTCACTTCTACTTGCATTTATGTTGGATGTTCTTCCATTTATTAGTCATTTCCTAGCTTTAATGGAGTTCTAAACCTCCAAGATAGGATTCGAACGGTGGAAAATCATCACCAACAAAGGTAACAACACTCTCTCACCCCTTGTGCTTCAATGGAAGTTGTATGATATTAAATACATATTACATTATCTCTAAATGTTCAGTTTAGCATATTCTGACAATGTGAACAAGAGAATCTTTGGTAATGCATTGCGCTTGAACCTAAATGCATGCTAAGTGTTTGTATAAATTTTCTAAGTGAGCATTCTATTAATTATCTACTGTACTTTTGTAAAAAGCTTTAAAGTCATATCTTCCATTAAAGACCATTCTCAATGGATCCTAGGATGAGAATATAAGCTGGTGAGATGCTTGTTACCTAGTCAGGATAAGTGGAAACCCTAGAATCCTATCACTCGCCTTTTCTCAGGATAATATAATCTTTTAAATCAACTTGCTACTCAAATCAAACAATCAAAACCTCCATGATTTACTTTATTTGCACATTCATTGGATATCAATACCTAAGGATCCTTTTAGAACCCCACTCTCTGTGGAGATGACCTGTGGACTTCCCATAGAATCATTATGCATGGTGATATTGAGTTCCTACGCTTGGGAACATATTGAGTACACCGCAGAGGGATAAGCATCTACTCATGAGAAAAATGGTGTTACGTTGCTGAAAGAAAACATAGGCATATTATTGAAACTGTTCGATCTCTCTTATTGTTGGCTTCTGTTCCTAGTCAATTTTAGGGAGAAGTTGTTCTTACTGCTGTAACTTTGATTAATTCTATTCATTCCTCTCATATTTAAGGTATTTCTCCTTTTGAGAAATTATACAAGTATGCCATAGATTATTCTTTCTTGTAGTCTTTTTGTTCAGATTTCTGCTTCATTCTTAAACCTCAAGTGTGTAATCGCTGTGGTAAGTTGTCCTCAGATCCGTTATTTTGCCTTTCGTTATGAAGGCCGTGCGGTACTGTGTTTTGATCCAACTACTCAAAAACTTTGTGTCTCGTCATGTTGTTTTTCTTGAACATATATCTTCATTTTCTATTCCATCTTCTATTCATGACTTGACTAGATATGACCTTCTTCGTATTGATCCCTTTTATGAGAATTCTAATAACTTGTCATCTCAAGTTCCTAATGCTACATATACCCCTTCTCATCATATTCAACGTGTTGTTACTAAAAGTTCTGCATGTACAGACACTTTTCTCTTTGGGACACCTAAAGCTCCCTCTTCTCCTATAGTCCCTCAAGCCTCGCCTGAGATTGTAGATCCACCTCTACGTCGATCCACACACGTTTGTAAGTCCACAGAATCACCAGATTTTGACAATTCTTGCTATTCTTCATCTTTTACTTCATGTTTAGCTTCTATTCATTGTTTTTCTGAGCCTTTTCCTATAAAGAGGCAATTCTTGATCCATGTTGGCAACAAGATATGGATGAGGAACTTTCTGCTTTGCATAAGTATTGGGGATTTGGTTCATCTACCTCTTGGTAAGTTATTTTTTCGATGCTTGGTCATTACCGGGTGTATAAGTTTTTAAGACCACCTTGCGACGGATCTATTGCTTAATTCAAAGCAGATAGTCAAGCAAAAAGGATATCCTCAATAGCATGGTATGGATTATGAGGGAGACTTTTTGCTTTTCGCTGCGAAAATGACTACACATCAGATTTTATTGATTCTGGGTCAAATGCATCTATCAACTTGATATTAAAAATGCCTAATGGAGATCTTCAAGAAGAAGTTTATATGGAGTCCCCCTTTAGGTGTTTCTCATGATTTTGAGTATGTTTGCAAGCTCAAGAAAACATTATATGGTCTCAAACAAGCACCTCGTGCTTGGTTTGAGAAATTTTCTGTTGTGATCTCCTCTCTTGGATTTGTTGCTAGTAGCTATGATTCTGCTTTCTTTATTAAGCGTACTGATGTAGGTCTAAAGGTTGAATATGACTGAACAGCCTAACAAAGAGAGGGGTGAATTGGTTTTCTCAAAAACTTTTTGCAAAACAATAAGAAATCTTCAACTTAATTCAAGAATAATAAATAAATAAAGAGATAAGGATAGAAAGTGAAAACTCGGATTTATAGTTGTTTGACACACTCTTGCCTACGTCCACATCTCCTTGACCTTCAACCGGTGTGGGTTCCACTAGTTTCAAGCTTCAACCTGAGCTTCTTCCTTTTACACTTAGATTTTGGCTCACAATTCCTTCAAGCTATACACACTTGAAGCTTTCTTTAATGCTCAATGAGACTCTCTAGCTCTAAAGATGGATCAAATACAACTCAAGCTTATGATGAATACAAAGGTGCATTCTAGAATATGCAAATGAAATGAATGTACAAAGAATCTTAGATTGAGAATTAATTAGTAAGAGAAATGGTGATTGAGAGAATAAATGCAATAAGTCTCGTTAGCATGAAATTATTCCCAACACTCTATTTATAGAGTGGGAACTTGGTAGCAAAATAAGTTGCCAACCGATCGACCGGTTCTTTTAAAAACTAGCCATTGTGCACTGTATGTTATTGTTTTATAGTCGTTAGATCTGACCAAAAGCTAAACCAGTCAACTGTTTCACTCAACTCGTTGACCGTTTCATTAAGTGCACTATGGGTTACTATTTTATAGATGTTGAAATTTGACCAATTGCTCAACTGATCGATCGTTTCACTAAACCGGTCGACCGTTTTACTAAATCGGTCGACCGTTTCACTAAACCGGTCGACCGTTTCACTAAACCGGTCGACCGTTTGCTCTTCTGGATCTTTAAATGAGTTACTACATTCAACTGGCCGAAGCTCACAAACCCATTCTTGGGCTTCCCAACTGGGCCGAAGCCTGCCAACTCATTCTGGCTCCCAACCGGTCAATCAAGCCAAGACCGGCTTTAGGATAGATGCTATTAGATCCAACTAGTTGAGATGTACCATCCGCGATTGGTAACTGTAATGATTAGTCTATCCGGGTATGCCACAACTTGATCTGGCCCAACTAGTTTAATCCAATTCCACAATCGACAAGGCTTACCAACCGATCAACCTCTTCTGTTCGTCATAAAACCCATGTTTTATTTTGGTCAAACACTCATAAACCTTAGGAGTTTCATTTAAGCACTTTTTTTGGATTATAAAGCCTAAGGTTTTTATGCTTGAACTCGAATTTTCAAAGAGTATGCAATTTTTGGATTTGAAAACTGAGCTCATGGAGGATGCATGATAAATGTGATAAGATCTTAAGGCACCAATGCTATCACCTTACAAGGATTCCTAAGTTTACAAAGTCTTCATGGTGTGTTTGAACTTGGAATCCTGGTTTTGCTTCTTGAACTTGATTTTGATTCAAATATTGGATGAATGATGTAGTCTTTAAGTTCAAAAAGTCCTGCACTTGTCACTCATCTCAAGTAAACCATTAGTAACTAATTACCTTAGTTTGTTATCATCAAAACCAATTGGAAAATCTTTAAAGCCAACAAGGTCATATCATTCTTCTTTATATGTTGATGACATGATTGGTTACTCTAAGATGATGTTGATGGTATTTTAGTTTTAAAGGCAAGAAAGAAGTAAATAGTTTGAAAACGAAGGATATAAAGTCCTCATAATTATTTCTGTACTAGTAGTCTATCTGGGCTTAGAGGTTATCTCCTTTCTCAATCAAAATACGTTGCATATATTTTTTAGCGTGCTAGACTTACTGATAATAAGATTGTTGTTACTCCTATTGAGGTTAATGCAAAGTATTCCTCTTCTGATGGTGTGTAACGCCCCGTCCCGAGAGAGTGTACAGTACATGTGACTGTAGGGGCGCATATGTGCACCAAGTGCCATTGTAATATTTTTGGGAGTTCTTATTAAGGATGAAAATATGAAATGATAAATTTAGTGAACCCGGAAATTAGTAAAAGAAGAAGGGCAAAGTTGTAATTGCCAAAAATGATATGAAAACCATAATTTGAGAAGATGAGATGCCAAAAATAAAAATTTCAAAAGATGATGTTGCAATATTAAAAGGATGGAGGACTAACTTATAATTAAGTCAAAAATGGGATTATAAAAGAAGAGATGAGACAAACCAATGTCTCATTTGGTCTCAAAAGGCTAGGGCTTCACGTTTTGGTGAGAAAAGAAGAGGAAGAAGAGGAAGAAGGAGGAGGAGGAGAAGAAGAAGATAAAAAAAAAGGTATGTTTTTGTCTTGGAATCAAGTGTATTTTGGATTCCTAGGGTTTGGGTATGGAGATTAGTTGCTCCTTGTTCTAGGGTTTTGTGGAAGAGATCACCCAAACCCTAGATTTGTTGAGGTTATGTGGGTAAAACCCCAATTGGTGGAAAATAAACATGGAATCCTCCTATTTATATGGTGTTTAGAAGAATTGGTGGACCTTTGGTTGAATTCATAAGATTTTCACCTTTCACCTAGGGTTTTGTGGTATGAGGTTCCAAACCACTAATACAAGTGTTATGGAGTGATTTTGGATGAATTCCATGTTGATTCTTGAGGTATTAAGGAATATAGAAGTTGTATGAAGAGAAATGGTACCAAAAGAGGGAAAAAGAAGCAATTATGGGCAATTCTAAGTGGTACCGGCATCAAACGTAGCGGTAATCGTTCCCGCCAGAAGCCACGGTACCAAGACGATACAAGCGGTACCGGTACCGTAGTGCCCAAAATGCCCAGAATTGTGTATTTTCTCATAGTTAAGCTTAAATTCATACATCGTTAGTATGGGAACCTTGTTAAATGATTTAGAAAGGTTCAAATAAGATTGAACCTGATGAAAACGTAGCTGCATTCGCCGCCTTCTAATAAGCTTCGCCATTTCGGGCGATATTCGTTGAGTGTGACTCATGCCGTGAAGTACGCTAAGTTTACGCTATACATAGGCTGATTAATATGTTCGTGATTCGTTGAAAGTGTGTGCTAAAAGAAGGCGGGAAAATTATGGAATCGTGCTCAAGTTTAGTAAGCAAAAAAAGGTGAGTGTTCTAAACTTATTTTTCACATACTAGTATATTATTATAAACTGTTTTACACTGGTATTTAATAGTTTTGAGTTGTAAAACCATAATTCAAAGAGCAAGCAAATGGTTTTTATTTAAACCATATTTGAAAGGCAAGCAAATGGTTTTGAATTATCAAACCATATTTAAAGCAAACGATGGTTTTGAATTATTAAACCATGTTTCGAGCAAGCAAGCAAGCAAATGGTTTTGAGTTGTAAAACCATATTTCAAGAGCAAGCAAGTAAACAAGCAAAGAGAATATTTTCGAAAACAGACCTAACTAAAATCCCTAGTTTTAAGCAAGAATACCGGTTAGATAGGAGTCGCACGTGCACTAAGTGGGTGTTAGAGGATACTATTCTTGCATTTTAGATTTTCGTCCCGATCGGCAAATATAGGTCATGCATCATGGCATTTAAAGGAGACCGTGGCACGTACAAGAGTATATATAGGGTTAACGCGTTAACTAAATTATGGTGATGGAGGCCCAGGTCAATTCCACCATATTTACCGAAAAAAGGTGAAGTGAACTGTGCCCATGCCCTTTCACATAGGTGATGCGGACCCAGGTCCAGCCACCGGCACGGTAGATGCCCAGGTTCCTGTGTTCACTAGGGTACAACAAGTAGGAAAGGCCTCTAGTGGTTAATGATTTATAAGCATGTTTCATACAGTTTTGAAACCAACCACTGGTAAGAATTCATTGGTGCCTAGTTCCCGTGTTTGTTTTAAGTAATCTGAGCCTGTGCTCCAGTTTTTTATTTCAAATGAGTGGTTGAGCCCGCACTCGGTGATTTGTAAAGCAAAACGGTTGAGCCCAGCTCCTGCCATTTTAAAGTGGGCAATGAGCCTAGGCTCCCGTGTTTATAAAAAATTGGAAACTTTAAAGCAAGAGATTTATGAAAAAGTTTGTAAACTTTTAAAGCAGTTGTGCTAAGTGGGATTTATGAAAAGTTTTTATAAACTTTCAAAACAAGGCAAGCAAGAGATTTGAGAAAAGTTTTAGAAACTTTTAAGCAAAGCAAGCAAGCAAGGCTTTTGGAAAATATCTTGTAAAAGAGAGTTTTACAGTTTTGAGATGTTTTCCGAAAAAGCAAAACATTTTAATAAACCATACACTCACTGAGCTCGTTTAGCTCATTATTTTGTGTGTTTTAAAACTATTTGCATGTGCACTCCTGACCGAGCAGATTAGGATTCTCCTGACAATTGTATAAGTGCTGTAATTAATAATATTTTGTAAGGAAATACTTTGAATTTGTATAATGGAACATATGTATGTACATAATGTAGTTTTGTGGAAATGTGTTGAGCATGAGGCTCTTTTGAAAGTATATTGTTGGTTGCCATATTTAGGAAAGTGTAAATTATGTATACAGGATTTGGAATATGTCTTTATTGCAGCTGATATGCTGCCGATATTTTACCAAGTCATAAGTTGGAAAAAGGAAAAAAATTTATACGAGGTTTAAGCAAGCGATACGGCTTCGCTTCATAGGAATTTCTAGTCGTTAGAGGTAACGACTGGGGATTTCTGTGGAGTGGTCGGCACACCCGCCGCTAGTAGGGGGTGGGGGTGTGTCATGGTGTGCCTTTGTCAGATCTTACATTATACCGTACTATTGTTGGGAGTTTGGTATATCTTACTATTACTCGTCCTGATATTGTTTATGTTGTTCATGTTGTTAGTTAGTTTGTTTCTTCCCACTACGCCTATTAGGCAATCGTTCGTATTTTGTCAGATTTTCAAGGTACAAATTCTTTCTTGTAAGTCTTCTACTTTCATCTACCTCCTCTTTGGAACTACGTGCATACTCTGATGCTGATTGTGGTAATGACCCCAGTGATCGCAAATATGTTACTAGTTTTTATATATTTTTTGGTGATTATCTTATTTCTTGGAAGAGTAAGAAACAACCCATTGTTTCTCTATCTTCAACCGAAGCAGAATATTGTGCTACAACATTGTTGATTGATTTTTTGTATAGACCAAATTTTACCAAGTAATTAGCATTGCTACCAAAGACTAACTAAAGTCCCTGGCAACAACGCCAAAAATTTGTTGATGATTGAACTATATTTCATCATATAGACCAAAAGCTTGTTTAGGCCAAAATATATCAAGAAATTGCTACTGCCACCAAGAACTGAATCAGTCCCTAGCAACGGTGCCAAAAACTTGTTGATGACTAATTTTGATTAAAATATGTATTTGTCCTTTTTGTAAAATGGATTCATTAAAAATTGAGTTTGGTCTAAATCACTATAATTGCACAGGTCATATAAGTAATAAAAGTGAATTTTTAAGTCTAGATATCGCTTGTTTATGGATTACGATAAATCAAAAGATTAACTAACTCAAGATCCTTACTATTTGAACTACAATGTTAAAATGATGAAGAACTAATAAAGTAATACTAAAATGTTTCACTAAACGTATACATAAAGAATTTAATAAAAATTGGATTTGAGGAGTTCACTGGTGAACAATACTAGAAATAGACCAATGAATAATTGTCAATTTCTACATCATTTTGGTAAGCCATAAGTTGGAAAACTGAATTTGTCAAAGATGCATTGTCGTATAGTTTGGATTTCTCCCTTAACCATACATTTCACTAATTAGATATTCATGTTTCTTTCGGACTCATGGGTCTAATCAGTTACTTGTAAGATATAATCATCTTTCTAAGATCTGGGTATTTTTCTTTTTCAATACTTCACACCCAAATCTTAGGACTGAAGAATTCTTGCCCCCATAGACAAGATATTGCAAGCCTTCTCTAATTTAACTGACACCTCATCCTTTAATGTTAATGAAATTCTCCATCTCCTTGATTAGATCTATGCTAACATGGGATCAAAATCATTTCATCATAAAGAGGAGAAACCTTTGAGCGATTAAACTAATACTTCATCCAACTATCCGCACATAATGAGTAAGTTAGTGATCTATCTGAGTAATCTTTCAGAGTTCATTAATTCTAAAGTATTAGTCTACCATACCCATAAGGAACTGCTTCGTACCCTCAAGATTCTCCATCTTTGTGTCACGTAAAGGGACTCCTAGAAATCAGAGCAAGATACAGTCCTTTGTTTTTGGGTACACGGTACTAGTTACTTGGAATAGTCAAGTTCAAGAATAATACCAATCAAATAAATTCTAGATTTCTTACTATGGCGTTCTTCCACTTTGTGCAAAAAAATAACAATCACCATCGACCCATTCCCAGAGGGAGCTCAACTTTTCAAAACTGGCTCACACATATCAGTGACTAACTGATAAGGAAAATTCATTGAAATTGTAAACGAACTGAAATAAATGAACTCCAGAAAATTTTCCAAAATCCATTTAAAGCATAACAGTAGTAAGAGAGAAAAACTTTTCTTTGTCGCGACCAATCTTTTGTTCTCTTCACTTCATCTTTTGTCGCGACATAATTTTCTTAATCTTCCTGTCCCCGGTTGGCTTACTCACGAGGCCCAGATGCATGTCGCAGTGAGGCGTAGATGTTGTAATGAAACATTTTACCTTCAGCTTTTCTACTTTGTCGCGATAGAGTTTCCTTTTGTCACAATAGAATTTCTTCTCTGATTCTTGTCGTTGATTGAACTATTTGTTGCAACATAGAAATCTTTGTTGCAACAAACTTGTCTTGGCTTATCTCAGTTCTCTTTCATTTTATGTCGCGACATAATTTTCTTTTGTCACGACAGAATTCTATTACTCAACAGTTTTTATTGTTGCGATAGAAAACTTCTTTGACGCGACAGAGATTTTGCCTTCAGTTCTTCATTATGTCACAACATAAAACTTCTTGTATTACTTTTCAACTTCTTATCGTGACAAAGATTTCTTTGCCACGACAGAGTTCACCTCAACGTCATGTTTTGTTTGTCGCGATAGAAAACTTCTTTATCGTGACAGAAATCCTTCCTTGAGCTGGTCCTATGCTGAAAACTTTGTCGTAACATTAAAACACTTGTCGCAACTGACTTGTATTATAACCTTGCCATACTCCGTCTCGACAGAGTCATCTTTTGCCGCGACAGAGTTCATTTGCTATCTTCATTCTTTTATGTTATGACAGAGTAAGGATTGTCGCGACAAAGTTCCACTGCCATTTGCCTTGATCAATGTTGTTACAGAGTCAAGAGTGTCGCGACAGTCTTCTTCACACACTTCTTCAGCAGTGTCGCGACAGAAAAATTATTTGTCGCAATAAAGTTCTATTTCTTCCTTGAGTTCAACCTGGACTTTGTTGTGACATAAAGCTGCTGGTTTCAACATAGCTCTGCTGGTTCCCTTGAGATTTTGTAACATCCCGAAATATACCCTAGCAGTTTTCGGACTTGTTTAGGGTATATTAAAAGCTAAATATGAATTTTTGGGAAATAAAACGAGAGACACAAAATTAATAATAAAGCCAAGGGTAAATATGTAATTTACCACTTGAGGACCTAGTGGTCATAAAAGTGAAAGATTAGGGGTTCATATATGAAATGTTTAAAAATGAAATGTAAATAGAAAAAGTTTTGGGATGCAAGGCAATTAGAGAAAGTTGGAATAGAAATAATCATGAGTTGAAGGGCTTAAATGCAAAAATGAGAAAAGTAGCCAAAAATGGGTTTTCTTGTCATGGCCAAACATAGCCTTAACAAAATCTGGATTTAAGACAAATTTGGTCTCATTTTGGAGACCAAACCGTAGAAGAAGAGGAAAAGAAGGAAGAAGAAGAAGAGGAAGAGGAAGAAGAGGGAGGAGCCAAGATCAAGCAAACTGACTCGAAAAGGTATGGAACTACTAACCTTAATTATGGAACTGACCTTGATTATGGATTCTATATGAGATTTGGCATGGATCTTTGGGGTTGTATGATGATTAACTTGCTCAAACCTGAGGTTTTGCTAGGATTTCATCTTAACCCAAGAGTATGGAAATAAGGTGGGTAAAACCCGTATAGCCTGTAAAGATGGTTATGGAATCCTTCCTTTGAGGATGGATTCATGGATTAAATCTAGTAAATGAGTTAGGGTTTAGAGTAAAGCCTAATTAATATTCATGTTTTGTTGAGGATGGGTCATAACCCATATTAGAAGGGGTTTTGGAAGGAAATTCATGAAAGAATTTTGAGAAAGATATCCCCAATTGAAGATGAATTGTGTAGAAAAGAGTTTACAAGGTGAATTTGAAATGGTTTGAGGTGTATATGGAGTATAGAGGTTGATTGGGGTTGAAACATATGGAAAGCACGAAAAACACACATTTTAGGGCATTTCGGGTGACTTGTACCGGTACACTTTGAGGTGTCTGCAGGGTACACTTTCGTTCGGTCATTTTGGGCCAAGATGTGCGTACACTTTAGTGGTGTACCGGTACACTAACTCTGTTCCCAATTCGACCGGGTTTTCGTATTTTGGCCATAACTTTGCTCATTTTCTTATCCGATTTGAGTGATTCAAGTGGCTCATTAAGCAGGACTTCAAGGAGAACCAAACTTAAAGAATAGGCATTGCCAAATTCTGACCCTAAGTGGCCTAAAAATTCACTCAAAGTGGGGCCGGTATGCGAAGCCCAGGTACGGTACCAGCTTTGAACATAGAGTAGTCCGGGTTGTTTCGGACGTAACTTGAGTTTCGGTGCTCCGAATTGGGTGATTCCAGTTGGAATAGAACCCTTAGAACCTTAGATTTAAATGAGTACAAAGACCTCATGTCAAATATGAAGTTAGAACCCCGGAAAAATTAGTAATACGAACTGTTTCTAGTGTAATCCGGGTAAACCGACTAGTTTGGCATGAAAATGCCATAACTTTAGTTTGGATGATCCGATTGGATTGATTCCAATTCCTAAGTAAATTAGATTCATAGAGGAATAAGAATATATGAATGAGGTGTGATTTCATAGACATCATACTTCACAAGAATATGAAGTGCCATATGTAATAGGCATGAAACAAGGAAAATGTAAAAAATGAAAAATGTATAGATGTGTTCATGAAACATGAAAATGATTATGAAAAATGAAAATGAAAACGAATTGAAACATGAATGAGAACATGAAAAGCAATATGTCATGAACACATAATGTGGTTAAGTGATATATGATTATTATCACATATAACCAGAAAATGATAACAAATGATAAGAGTATACATAAATGAGTATATGAATGAGTATACGTAAATTAGTATATGAATGAGTATACGTAAATGAGTATACATGAATGGTATACGTAAATGAATATGTGATTGAGTATTTATGAATGAGTATACATGAACGAGTATACGTGAATGAATATGTGAATGAGTATATGAAATGAATACGTGAATGAGTATTTATGAATGAGTATACATGAATGAGTATACGTGAATGAATAAGTGAATGAGTATATGAAATGAATACGTGAATGAGTATTTATGAATGAGTATACATGAATGAGTATACGTGAATGAATATGTGAATGAGTATATGAAATGAATACGTGAATGAGTATTTATGAAATGAGCACATGAAATGAGTATGTGCATGAATATATGAATGAGTATACGTGAATGAGTATATGTATATTAGTATATGAATGAGTATACATGAATGAGTATACGTAAATTAGTATATGAATAAGTATACATGAATGAGTATACGTGAATAAGTATATGAATGAGTATACGTGAATGAGCATCAGGCCCGGCCCTGAGCCAGGGCAGGAGGGGCACCTGCCCAGGGCCCATACCCATTACCCATAACCCATTACCCATATATGATGCCAATGATATTTAATAGGTAAAATTTTTTTTTTTTATTTCTTTCCATCTTTCCTTTCTTCTTCTGATCTTCTCGGTCAATGGCGGCCACGAACTCCATATCGCTCCACGGCTCGGCCGGCGGCCGCTCCAGACCACTGACCTCCACCTTCTTTTTGTTCTTTAAATTACATCATCATCATTCGCAATTTTCTTCATAGAGTGCGATTTTCTCTCTAAATTCTAGTATTTTCTTCCATTTTGGGTTTTTTAGGGTTTTTCGTTATTTTTGTTCTTGATTTTTTGGGTTTGGGTTTTGTGTTTGGTTTTGTGTTTGGGTTTGATTTTTGGGTTTTTGGGTTTGTGTTTAGGTTTTGAATTTTGTTCTTAATTTTTGTTCTCCATTGTCCCTCTGTTTGGTTTCGGAAAATGGAGGGAAAAAGAGAGAAAGTAAAGGAGAGAGTTGGTCTGGGTTTTTGCTCTCCATCTGGTATTGTGAATTAATATTTCCTCGGACTCTGAGTTGTTTTGTTTATGGTATTACTATTATTAGCAATTTAGCATCCTAATTTCTCACTTAACACCAACAGAATGGTAAAAATTAATTGAAGTTTAGGACCCAATGACCTAGAAGAAAAACCCAGCATTACAGATGTACAGAGTTGTTGATCTGCCATTAATTTGTGAGGTAGCACCACAACTGTAGAGCTATTTCTTGACTTTATTAAAAACTCAGAAAAGAGATAAAAGAACATACCCACACATCCAACCTCGATAGGAACCGAGATGCACCCTTCCATCCCCCTAAAAATTTCAAAAAAATAAATTTGAAGGCAAACCTGAAAACATCTCTAGCAGCTCCTTTCATCTGATCAGGAAATTGGGTGTGGAGTGGCCATGAAGCCCAAACCCACTTGAGACAACTAAAGTCTAAACCAGAGCAGAACCACACAAAGTCACTTGCATTGGAGCTGCAGTGAGCTGAAGAATTTCCCCTGAAACTATTGCATTTTTTTTTGCTTTTAGATCTCGAAGAAACATCCACTATGGTACAAAACCCATTTAGGAAATATTCTAGTAGTCACAAAAAGGGGAAGAAAAATGGAAGAGATATAGAGGAGAAGAAGAGGAGGATGGAGAAGGGTCGTCATTTGAGGAGGGCGAAGTGAGAGAGAGAGCGACCTTAACGAGCACAGGTGCTTTAACAAATTGCGAGAGAATGATGTTAATTTGTTTTGAAATGTTAGACATGTCTTTGACATGGGGATCGGGTGTGGGATTGGCGGATTTTATTTCATGCTGTTTGATACTCTAAAATAAAAGTGGTTGAGTATGGTCCTTGAAAGTTTAAGTATAAAAATTGTTTCTTGTGTCGTAGTTTGGAGTTCACATTTCTATTCTCTGAAAACTAATTTTGTGCTACCCTTTCTCTTTGACTTCTTTCAAGTGACCTTTCAATGTATCTTCTTTGTTTGCAAGCTCTCTTTTCTAATTTTGTGTTTTAGATTTTTTTCAAAGTTAATTTATAGTGAGGAAGATAAAGTATATCCACTTTTATGGATTAATTGTGATTTTGCGTTTCTTTATGGATTATTTTGTGATTTAGTATAGGAAATGATCATTTTAGTGTGATTGTTCTCTGGAGAGGTTTTGATTTTCCCGGTTGCATTTGGATTTCAAAACTGGGGTCGTTTTATACAAACCACTTGCCGAGCCTCTTTCCATATTCAGTGCTATTGTTCTTTGTTATATTTTCCTTTTTTTATATGATGTTGCCTAAAAACATTTATCCGGTAGTGAAAAAAGAAAAAAAAGAAAACGAATAGAGGAGATAGTAGAATCACAAAAGGAGCTATTGACAAATTTGTTCTTAAAAGTAGAAGAACTCTAAAAGATTGAGTGTAGACAATGCTTGAACAATCTAATGAAAATTTAAATGATGAAAATCATATCAATGAAGACTCTATTAATTTAAATGATCATGATAATGTGACAAATCATATCAATGAGGATAATACTTATTTGAATGAACATGATAATTATCATGTACACTTGAACTTTAATTATATACATTAGGGGCCCTTATTTTGTTACTTCGCCCCGGGCCTCAAAAATCTCAGGACCGGCCCTGATGAGCATATGAATGAGTATATGTAAGTGATCACATGAATGAGTATGTGATTGAGCATATCTTTGAAAAGATAATACGAAAGTGAATATAAGGACGGGATTCATCAAACGGAATCCGTCATAAACGTGAATACGAGAGTGAATATGAAATCGAAATGTGATATTCGAAAACCGAATGAACGTGAAAAATAATAAAGACGGGATTCATTAAACGGAATCCGTCGTAAATGTGGTGAATGATGTGAAGAATGAACCGCTGCGGCGGAATGCACTAATCGGCGCGCTGGATTCACGAAGGCACGAAATTTATCTAATGTACACTTGGCGGGATGCACGATGCGGCATCCGTCCTTGATGGCGTATGGCATTGAAGAAATGTCCCACTTGGCGGGATGCGCGATCGGCATCCGTCTTGATGAAATTATGACATTTGGTGATACCCGCGTGTCGGGATGTACCCAAGCGACATCGTCATGATGGGAGATTGAGCAGAATAGTGAAGAAGAAATTTGATACCACGTGTCGGGATGTACCAAGCGACATCCGTCATGGTGGGAGGCGAATAAATGAATACTCACATGTCGGGGTGCGCATAAAGCGACGTAGTCATGATGGGAGAGCGAATAAGTGATACCGTTATTAGGGATGTATAGCGACATCCGTCATGATGGGAGATTGAACCGAATAAGTGATACCACGTGTCGGGATGTACCAAACGACATCCGTCATGATGGGAGATTGAACCGAATAATTGATACCACGTGTCGGGATGTACCAAACGACATCCGTCATGATGGGAGAACTGAATAAGTGATACCACATGTCGGGATGCACCAAACGGCATCCGTCATGATGGGAGAACCGAATAAGTGATACCATGTGTCGGGATGCACCAAACGGCATCCGTCATGATGGGAGAACCGAATAAGTAAAATGTGTAGGCACATTACCGAATGATAATAAGGGCGGGATTCATTAAACGGAATCCGTCAAAAATGTGAATTAAATAGTCAAAGTGAAATAACCAACATTGACGAGTGTAAATGGGATTTTTATGTGTATGCTTAAATCACATAAATTGAATTGTGAATTGAATTATTGCATTGAAAATGCATGTTGTGATATGATAAATGATGTGCAAAATGAAAGCATGCGAAAATGAATAGCATGAGTTTATGTGGATAAAAAGGCATTATTTTGTAAATGCATGTTATTAAGTGTGAATGTTATGAGTCCTTTGAATTTGTAAATGGTCATGGGATTGCCCGAAAAGAAGTGCTTTTGCTTAATTAAAAAGGTTTAAAATAGAATAACATAAACAACATGTTTTGAAAAGATAATTGAAAATGTCGAGACAGGGCTCCGACTTGAATCATGGCCAAAGGGTCAAGTCGGGGATTCGGGTCGCGACACTTTTGAAAATAAAAATTTAATAAAACGAAATGAATGCTTTGATTGAAAACGTCGGAGTAAACCGGGCTCCAGCTTGGATCCATGGCCGGTCAGTAGGGAGTTCGGGTCGCGACACTTTAACAAAATTTAACAAAGCGATAACTAAAAGAACTAAGCGGGCATCCCAGTTATGAGCTATGGTGTTAAAGAGATTTGAATTAATAAGCGGCCGTGAAGCGTGAAATATGAGTCTAATATGTATTGGTATTAGTACGATTGACCGATTATGTATTTAATATGACTTGATATGTTTGATTTGCCATTGTATATGTAAGTTTGTTTAGACATGAGATGATATGCCATACATGTAGAAGATATGGTGAAAAATTGCCAAAATACATGACACATGGAGATAGTGATATGGAATCTAGAAAAGGATAAAATCTACATATAATATGATATAGGTTAGAAGTCACGCCAAGAATGAAGCCGTTATATGCATAAGTAAAAAGTAAACGTAAAGATAGTGGCAGCGATTATTGTTATTGGTGGAATTCTTGTCTATATCATTCCCACTAGCGTAAACATACGGGTGTTTAATCCGTGTAGGTGCTTGAAGAGAGAGGAGATAAAGAGGACGGAGACATTCCACACCGGCGGTACGGGCCGTACCCGAGGAGATAGGTGCTCACCGGCCGCTTTGTTCACGCGATCTCTGATGTTTGTATTACATAGGTATATGTATATGTATTTGTTTAAGTAAATGGGACTTAGTATATGTGTATAAATTTTAATGGATACCACTCCGGTGGTAGTTCATTTGTAAATATAAATGATTGTTGGTTACTCTGAATCGTTTGTTCACCACACGAGATATAAGTTCGGCTACGAAAAAAAAAAGAAAAAAGTAAAGAATCCCGATTTTTTTATGGTTTCGCACCCGAGAAGCAGTTGGTTCGCCAATCAGTGGACCGGGGATCGGGCGTTCTGATTTTGTCGACATTCGAGAAACTATGTCGCGACCAGAGAGTTAAATTAGTGATGTGCCACTAGGGCAATAGTGTAATTGTTCTTACTTTCATATTTCAATAATAAAGAGGCATTTTCATTATCTTACATTTCTAATTTGGTGATTTACTCCATGAATAGTTTGATTCCACTTATGGTCATCAAGTGTATGACTTGATAATAAGAACCACGGACTTGAATGGAATACTATTCTAAATTATCCACTAGTCATTCATTATTGGTGGAAGCATTAGTGAATTAAGGCTGAGTATGGAGTTCTTGATGATCATGTTTTACTGATCATGCATATATCATATTAAGTCAGCTCATAAGTACATGTTGGTGAACATTGTATTGGATCGACCCATCATGAGAATACTACATGGATTATAAGTCACAAGTACTTCTCATCATAATAATGTCTTCTTTTTGTCCTCCGATATAACACCACCATAGGTCCCTACATGAGGAGTTTTATGTTTTGACACAGTTCAACATCATCTGTAATAGGGTGGTAATCAGATGGTAGTTGGACATAGAATAAATCATGTAAAGGGACGTGAGTGGATGAAAGGAATTTGTCCTCATTTTTAGAAGAATCTATGGGCCCCTCGACATGAGACTAGAAATTGCATGGCCATGCCGAAATGAATTAATAAGGGTTATTAATGTCATTTTGTATTATCGAGTTACATGGAGGTCGAGAAAATTTATATGGAATTGAACCGAGAGGATCCTATGCGGATGGATTGATCATTTTCACAATTGAGGCGGCTAAAGGGTTTCGTGGACTTAACCGGTGATAGCACACTGGAATTTCTCTCAGGTTTCAGAAGGCTTGTTCATGTGTGAATAGTTGTGTAGAGGGTGGACGTGCGCTGCCTTTCGGGTTCAACAAGGAGGATTGGCACACATGTGACTGTGACCTGAAAGGATCTTTCCGGCGAGGCAAGGTATTCTTCTATCCCTGAATCATCTGATCGGATCACATGGATCTCTGGTCAAGTTAGAAAAAGGCGAAATTTTTAATTTTTCCACTGTGTATGTATGCTTAATCACCAATAGAAACCCAACAAGTTTTGCCTTAGCCACTTTCTTTCTTCTTTTCTTGTTAGAATTATCTCTTTTTCAATAAAAATCTATAAAACATAAAGTTGGTGAATATTCCATAATTTAGCATTAAAATATATCTTAACTTCAAAAAATATGCTAGAAAAATTGATAAAAAAATAGATGAGTTTAGGACTCATCAGACATCTACTACCAAAGAGATTATTTGGTTATGTTGATTACTTGCAGATATGAGAGTATTTCTTTTTCATCCCACTCCTATGTATTGTGACAACAAAAGTGTTATTCAAATTGCTCACAACTTAGTTTTTCATGAACAAACCAAACACATTGAAATTGATTGTCACCTTACACATCATCACTTCAAGCATGGCATTATCACTTTGCCTTTTGTTTCTTCTTCATTGCAGCTTGTAGATTTTTTTACCAACTCGCATTCTGTTTTCCGTTTTTGTTTTCTAGTTGACAAGCTCTCAATGCTTATAGTAGCCACATCGTGAGTTTGAGGGGGATGTTAAATTAAATTATTTCCTATTATTTATTCCTATTATTGGTAAGATTTCTTTTTCTTAGCACTCTAGATTTTGTTTCCTTTTAGGATTCTTTTAGTAAGCCTATGCCTATATGCTCTTCGTTATGTAATTCCAATTAATTCATTGGAATAAGACTTAGTTTTCTCTCTATTCTAATATGATTCCTCATTACCAGCATTTTCTACGTTGGTAGGTCAAGACACAATGTCCAGAATTAGTTTTTATTTGATTGAGAGAGTGGTAGTCACCACGTCACTTCCTCTTGGATGTAATTGCAAAAAACCTTCAACAACTTAGTAAAACCCCCTATGTGGAAACTATAATATTGTCATTTCAGGCTGTTGAAGATCATTTAAGTAATTTCATTATTTTATATGATATGGATTATCATTCCGAATTCAAATTTTCATAATTCAAATATCCTAATAAATTTTTACTGATAAAGAAATATTTGATTGATCGAAAATAAAAAATTTAAACACTTGATTAAAAAATTAAACATTTAATTGAACAAAAAGAAAATTAAAACACAAAAAAATAAAAAGATGAAAAAGCTGGCGAAATACTAATCCCACACATATTATCGCTCTAATCCAACCATTTTCTCGATCCAATCTCAACTTCTTCACAGTTGAAAATGAAGAAGTAGAAGCGTTCTTCATAGAAAATGGAGAAGCGTTCTTCATAGAAAACGGACAAGCGTTCTCAAGCCGGAACCAAATGCTGGAAATGCAAGTTGAATCTGGGCAACATCAACCTTACGGAAATGTACTCCCACGAGGATAAACGCACTCCGTGAATCCTTCCACCCCCGCTCCGCCGCTTGGATTTGTCGACATGATTTTTTTGTGTAATAAAAGCCAATTTCGTTTGTTTTGTTTGATTTGACTGATAAATTTTCATTTAATCAGGGACATTCATCAAAGCCTCCATAAAGGGAAAGGGGAATGGCAAGAAAGGAAAAAATGCAAAACACAGGTTTGAGTCTTAAATGGTGTTTTCTGCTATTTTTCTTGAACAAAATCGCAAAAGGATTTAGAAACCTAACCCTAATGCATCTTTTGAACATCTTGAAAGCAAACATTCAGAAACCTAACCCTAATGTATCTTTTAGACCATCTTGAAAGTTTTTAAGGGGGAGATTAGGACCCAAAGGATGAAAAACTATTTTCTACATTGGTAGGTCAAGACACAATGTCTAGAATTAGTTTTATTTGATTGGCTATGATCTAAGTTGTACAATCTCTCGTTTGCTTGTTCAAATCCTGCAACAAACAGGGGGTATTAAATCCTAAATATGAGAGCAAATTTCACAAGCCGATAACACCGACTGCCATCCCATGGACTGGTGGAGGTCAATTGTCTTAAGTTGTCAAAAGAGACATTCTGGTGTAGTTTTCAATTTCCAAACATCATCACCAATGTCCAATGCTCTGAAAAACATAGTCCATTTACATAATCAGTTCACACATATCAGTAAAGAACATGATAAATGAATTGTATGCACTAAGGGATATACCTGGGCAAAAACAAGTGATTCTAAATTTGGTGATGTTTGGAACCAAAGTCCATCGTTTCAATCACAGCAGCTCCAATCACCATACCCATCTTCAAAGTTTTCTGCATATAAAACAGACTGCTAAGATGGAAAACAAAAACAAAAAGCAGCTTCATATGGCAAAGTACCAAGTATAAACATCAAAGAGAAGAACTCAATGTCAATGGAGTGAAGAAGAAACTGCCCTCAGTCGCTCCATTTGACATTCTAACAAATTGGGCTTTCCTGAGACCTCTAAGTAACATGGCGAGCTAATTCTTCATCCATTTTATACAGATTTGGAATGTATACGCAACAACTATGCCTTAACTGTTTTGTGCCTCCATTTTATAAAATTGACTCTATATCAGCTCAAAAAAGTTTGATGATTCCTAATAGGTGTTACTTAAGGAAAAGAAGAAATAAGGGACCATATTCTGATTCATTGTTCAAATACTAGGCTTGATGGCTTCTGTGGCAGTTGATCTCTGCACTTCGCGATATTTGGTGGGAAATCCACTATACAACTCCAGTAGTCCTTATGAATAAGCAAGGAGCCTTTGTTAAATAGAAAGAGGGTAAAGACTTGAAAGGTTGCCTAGTTTATGATTGTTTTAGGTCCCATGTGGGGGGAGGGGCTCAATAACTTTGAAACCATGGATCAAAACTATCAAAAATTCTTTTTTAATAACTTTTTTAAGATTGGGTCAAATTGTTTATAAAGATAGACTTAGTGGATTAGGTAAGCTCTCATTAGGACATGGGATTAAGGCAAGGGACCCATTGTTATAAATCTTATTTACCTATCCCAAAAAAATGCTTTCATAACAATAGAGGATTAAGGCAAGGGACCCTTTGTCTCCCTACTTATTTGTTAATTGTATGAAGACTCCTTTTAGACTCATTAATAGCTGGTCATGGAGGTTTCTTATCAAAGCTACAGTTTAAGGCTCATGTGGGGAGGAGGAGCTGGGCAATTTCTCATATGTTGTTCAGAATGATATTTTAATTTTCTACGAGATCCCTGTGGAGAAATGGATTATCCGGGCTGGACTCCTCATGGAGCCTCGAGCCACCTCCTGCCCGAGGAGAAATCGGAGAAGAGTGTCATTTTGCCCTGGGCTGATGTGGGATGTGGGCTGGTCAGGGATGACAATGGAGATGAGCAAAAGAGCAGAATTGCAAGAAATAGGTGAGAATGAGAAAGAAAATGAAGAGATGAGAAATTTATGGATTTTTTTCTTCAAAAATAATATCCTCTTACCCAAACGATTTCCCCATTTTTTATACAACCATCCTAACAAAACATAACATAAATGGTTACACTCCTTACTCTCTAAACCTCTCGGGTTTTTTATTTTCCCTCCTTACCCTGCCCTTAGCAATTGAAATCTCCCACGTGTTGCTTAGTGAGTCACTATTCTCCCACGTGCCGCTCTGTTCTCCGAAACCAGAATTTTGGCCACTGCTCATATCAATATTCCCCCCTTCCTTAAGAGAAATTATATTTACACCCCTTCTATTTCACTACACACCCCATTAAAAAAACACATACAGGAAAATACACATTTACCCTTAACCATAATTTTTCTATTTGTTTCTTCTTCTTCTTCTTTATCTCTCTGCGCACCCAACTCCCTTTTTTTTCCGGGGGTTTCATTTCAGAGTTTATGCACCCAACTCCCTTCTTCCTTTCAAGGCTTCGCTTTGTGGTGAGAATGACGCAAAATAGTGAGAATGGCGCGTTCGAGCTTACAACGATGCAGAAGGGAAGACAGGATAACATTCAGTTCAAGTATTTCGCAGAATAGCACTTAATCCGGATTCAAAATCCGGATATCATAACGTTGTCCGATATCGAACCGGTGAAGATATATAACCCGATTTAACAAATCCCGATTATAGACAAAACCTATATCAAAATCCTGGACATCATAGGAAATGGATTTGTGATATCCGTTAAATAGAACATAAACCGGATTTGGAAATCCGGATTTTCTAGTTGAAACCGGATTTGAAAATCCAGAAATTATGATGTATCTCGGATTTACAAATCCGGTAAGAGCATTTAAAACTAAATCTCTTTTTTCCACATGCCAGCTAAATTTAAAGGTTCAACATTGGAACTCGATAATTTTTCTTCAACTGCTTCCACATTTACTTTATTTTCTTCAATGGGGATACCATATTATATAATATTTAGGTACTTTGCTTCAAGAAGACAAAAGAATAAAGTAGGGCACTTCTATATGTTCATTCCCCCAATAGATTTGGCTGTTGTGCTTGTAAACTCGAGAACCAATTCAATTGCTTATCTTGTGGGTACTTGAACCAACATGCAATGGGTGAATTGTGGAATAAAAGATAAAAAAAAGGGTTTCAAGTAGTACTTCACATCCATGAATACATTTATACAATTTTTATAACTGGACATTATTTGTTTTATTTAATCTGTATTTTATTTTCATAGATGACTCAACATAATGCAACCCTTTACAAAGAATTAGTTGATTGGCAAAGGATGCATTTAGCAGTAATGAGGTAATTTTAATACTTCTTAAAGTTAGAGTAAGTTGTTTTAAGATATATCGAATTAATAAATTGTTATTATCCGTATATTTTGTACGGATGCTTGATTGAATGGGCTCGAATGTGGGAAAAAAGAACGGATTTGTTATTGTGATAAAAAGATCGGATAAAGGAGATAGTAGAAAAGCTAGAGTTAGCCTTGCATGTGAGCGCAGGAACATATAGATAAAGAATAAGTCGAATGTGGAAGCCTTGAATCGAAAAAGGCACCGGAACGAAAAAAACGTGATTATCTCATTTAAGATAACGGTGAAGTTAACTAGTAAATGATGATCGAGTGTTAAAGTTGTTCTTGTGATTTCATAATCATCAAGAAGCTAAACAATCGAGGGTCACCAATATGTCGGGTCGCATTATCTGGATGGGTAGAAAACTATATTGTCTAATATGATCGAAGAGCTCGTGAAACTTTTCAAGGAATATTCTACCTGCCTATAAAAAAATCATGATGAGTATAATGTTAGCACTATGAAGACAATCTACAATGCACGTCATAAACATCGACTACTTAATACAGCTGGTAGATCGCAAATGTAACAACTAATGAAACAACTGAATGAATGTAAATATGTTGAATGGCATAGGAAGGATGAGTCGAACGATTGTGTGAGAGAGACTCATTGGGGCAATACTCCTACTTCTATTCAGTTGTTGATTGCATTTTACAGTGTTCTAATTATGGATTGCACTTATAAAACCAACAGATATCGATTTCCACTTCTCGAGATTGTAGGTGTGACATCTACAAATTTGACTTTTTCTGTGGCATTTGTATACTTGGAGGCCGAGCGTGTAGACAACTACACTTGGGCAATGGAAAAGTTACAAAGTTTAATGCTCACGATCGCTACCTAATGTCATTGTTGTCGATGTGGAGTCAGTTCCTTAATGAACGGCCGGTAAGGTTAGTATTCCTACCACAACAACCTTCGCTGCATGGCATATATAAAAATGTACTTGCAACCTGTGAAGAAGTTGTTCTCGAGCGAAGTAGGCGGAGGCATTCATGTCAATGAGTGTCCCTCGTGTTTTCTCTCGATCGAGGACGAGTACACAAGAGGAATTAAGATCATCGACAACTGATCGCTATACTTACCCTGAGCAAAGAAAATATGTGACGAGTCATGGTTGACTCCTTATAAAGTGAAAGATTTGTCAATCCTGACGATAAAGTAATGCATTTAAAGTAAATGTCACAAACTTAATAGGTAATGCTTAATTTGTAATAGTTTTTCCTGACATATCTATACATAAAAATGATTTTAATATATGTTTTATTTTTTTTATAGGGCCATGCAAAGTTGAAGAGACATCTTGGCTCGTCTCAAGGGGATTTCGAGAGTTCTTGGACTGTAATAAATGCTCTTATTGAGTTGAAACATATGGAAATCAAAGCTTCATTTGAGAGAAGTATTTCTGTTGTCGAACATCAATCCAATAATGCTATGTTTAAAGAATTGTAATGGTATCTAGTGGCTTCACCGAATACGCGATACATTGATGGAGTTTAAAAGAGCAACTTAAGTTGAAATCGAGAGCGGAATACGTGGCTGGACATTGAATTGTAATCTCATACGGCCGGGGTCAGGCGCACCGAATCTTATAGCTTATCAAAGAAGGCCGTGCATTTTCACCTCGATAAGGTGCATTCTCATTGGAGAAAGTTGGATACTATGAACGACAATGTCTCGCCCCGAGCTGATATCACCTCGAGATTGATAGTATTTCGAGACACCTACGACTGCGGATTTGCGCGTAAAATAACATTAAAAAGGAAGTTGAGAGAGTTAGCTTGTCCTGCAACGACATCTATGTTTCCTCCACTTGAGAAGGTTAAGGCAAAGGGTAGTCCGTCATTGAAAATCAATTTTATCTACCAAACGAGCTCCTTCTTTATTTGAAATTGTCGAAGTTCCCGCTCTAATGATAGTACTTCTCCGTGCCCACCGCATGTTCCGTGAAAGTACCAAAGGAAAAAAATCAAGCACATTAAATGTTTTCCACATCAAATACGAAATATATACGTGGAACATCGTGGATGTTAAGGCAGATGGTCATCAGGGATATCACCCGATTGCCGGGTTACTAGAATGGGGGAAGACTGATGGGGAATGGTTCCGACAAGATTCGTCTACGAGCTTCACACTTTCATGATGAGTATGTTCAATTGTAATGGATCAATCAACGTGTTGTCGTAGTTGGTTTATTCATTATCATAAGCTAATTTTGCTCATATGATATGGATGACTTACCTACATGGGTCATTTGATGCTCTCACTGCATACATAATAATATTGTGTTAGTCCATTTATCAATTAGACAATGCCTAACATATCTACCACTTAGATCTGTATCACCTGCACCACTTCACCACAACCTGATTGCACTTGGATTTGTTGAGGATTGTCATTTCGTACAGATTTGTTAAATTATATTATGTTATTCATTAAGTTTAATGTATGTATATTTTTGTTTTTTGACAAAGGACGATCTTTATTTTAGGTATTCATGGATTCGACATCACCAATGTTCTCCAATTGTATGCACCGGCGAATTACTCGATACCAAGGTGCTCGAGGATGGGAAATCCCTTATGTACCTCGGATTGAGGCTTTTAGATCATCATTAGGGACGAACTCTAATGTAGCGACACAAGAGACAATTGATTTAGATGAAACATGATGTATCTGCAACTTTAAATGGTTTATATTGTAATTGATTGTAGACCCTCAATTTTGTCCCTAAGCACTTGCATTTATCCTATGGGTGTCATACTCACCCTTTGTTCTCATATAGCACCATTTAGGCCCTTTAGGCCTGGTCTTTCTCCCGAGCCTCGAGCTGGCTCGTGACATGGTCCATTGAGTGCGTATGTATTTCACTCTGAGTGTCATCAGTGTCGCTATCGCATCGTACCATAGGAAGCAAGTGGTGCCCCAAGGGTTCACTCTCACCTGAGTTTACGTGAGTATGTCAAATTCGTGAGTAAATTTCGAGCCTGCTTTCTCGATCATATCTCCCTTGTCCGAACTCAGAATTGTTCACTGTTTGTTTTGTTGGATTCCTTATTTGCCAAGGAGGTATTTTTGATAAAATTATAATTTTGTCAACCGCTTGACTTAATCTATTGACTGCTCATCGGGGTAATACGTATACAACACTGCTTTTCGGGTGATTTTCGTGAGCACCCTCCTTGTTTCGATCATATCTCCTCATCCGGACTTGGAATGGTGCTACCGTTTTTTTTTTTTTTTTTTTTGATCTTCTTTGTATTCTTCAGGAACATTCTATCAAAGTTTCATAATTTCCTCAACCTGATGGACTAAGTTGGCAAATGTTCAACCCGTTAGCCTGACTAGCTTGTGTGGAGCGCTGCTTTTTGTGTTTTGGAGCCCAAATCGTATATGGGTCGGGCCCATAAGCTCAAGCTCGACCATGGGCAGTATTGTGGGTCCATTTTGGCCATGGATTGTTGCAGCAGCCCACCATGAATCCATGTGGATACTAGGAGCAAGCAAGTCGAAATCTTAAAAGATTCAAATTACTGAAATAGGAGGAGTACCGGGGAAGCTATTTCGAGGACTGATCGGGGGCTCTTCCAAAGCTTGAAGGAGAGAAAAACGAAGAGGCTTTGATTTGAGGTGGGAATTAGCATAAAAACATATAGAGATCAGATTTCTAAGGAACCTTGAGGGGCACACTTCCTGCCTCTCGACACACGTTTGGCTGGATTTTTCCTGGATGTATAGCTTGGTTTCCTGCTCAAATGGCCTTATGAGGAGGTAAGAAATGGACCCTTTCTCCACTCTATTCTTTAAGATAATGCTCGATCAAATTTGAGGTTTCTCCTCAACCATTTGAGCTCTGCCACGCTCATACGTGAGTTTGCCTAACGCTTTCGCTAGGGCACTATGAAGAGCAGCTTTCGTTGGTTCTCACTACATCCGAGCTGAGTAATCAATCACCGTTGTTTTGTTAGATTCCTGAGTCTTTTAGGAAGGTTCTGGAAATTTTTGAGAATCTCTCTCAACGATTTGGACTCCTGGTTCAAAACCCGATCATTCTGCTCATTCAGATTAGGTTTTCGTGTGAGCGCGCTTGTGTAGTTTTTGTTGTTTTGGTCGGGTTCTCACCATCCGAGCCGAGAATCACTCACCGTTTGTTTTTTAGATTTTATAACCTTTATAAAAGCTATGGAAAATTTTTAGAGCCTCTCTCAACGATTTGACTGGTTCAAAACCGTATCATCTCTAGCTCATCTCGTGATTAGGTTTTCAGAAAGGCTTGTGTAGTTTTGTTGTTTTGGTTGGTTCTCACTCATCCGAGCTGAGAATCACTCACCGTTTGTTTTGTTAGATTTATAACTCTTTTATAAAAGTTCTGGAAAAATTTTGAGAGCCTCTCTCAACGATTTGGACTGGCGTAAGACCCGCTCTGGATGATATGGCTTCAACAAATCCACCCTCGCACTTTACGATCCGTATCAGTTTCATGCAATATCTGAAAGGGGTGCTCAGCTCGATGATCCACGTATGGCTCCCAGCAGACATCTGAAATCTACAATCAATCTAGTCGCTCCCAAACTGACTGCAAACTATCAGGAATCACGTGCGGCCTCCAATGTAGTGCACGTGGTCGTGACTCGGTGTACGACAAATCCGGAGAAGAAAACATCTCAGGAAAGTGCTCATAAATCCTGGCCTACATAATAAATCAAGCAATTAATATCAATATAATTGATAATTGAAAATTATCTAAAAATTATCGAAAATTGTCATCAATCGTACCTGCAAAAGGGTCAGGTAGCCACCTAACTGTCGCACCTCACACCTGGTCGCAGTAGAGTCGCCGCCTCGCATGCATATGCCATGCCGTACCCCAAGCATACTACCAACCATGCTGAGGTCCCGGAATAGCTCCAAGTACACTATCGGGGTATTAATCGGGTTGCAATTTTATCGCGAAATGGGAAAGTGCAAACTTCAACCTCCAGATGGAGCAAGAAGGCTCGAGTAGCAACCGATATCATCATCGACGAGGCATCCGTAATAGTTCGAAAAATGATCCCTCACCCACAGAGTCGAATCAAGGAGAAAGACACCGCCTCCGTCGCGATGCCTCACGCACGGCAGCCAACAACTCCACCACGTAGCATTGGCATCGCTCCACCCGGGCTAGCCGTGAGAATGATATCATCGATCCAGCGAATGTATATGTAAAATGGATGCACGCTGTTCAGCTGATGGTCATCTCACCAACTGGCGATGAAAAGTCATGGTCTCCCGCCACCGCCACAAAGCTTCATAACATCGGCCTACTCGCAGAACTCGATGATCGCGAACTAAATAACTGCCAACCTGCATCGACGTACGCCCCGCAATAACAGACCCCCTCTCCGTATCTAGCCCATAATCGCAGCCTTTGCACCCATGATTTTCCAATTTCAATGGTGCCTTCGATCCTACAATATAAATGACAAATAAAATTACAATTCAAGCCACGTAAACTAAAATTAATATAAAAAAAATATATATATATATATATATATATATATATATATATATATATATATATATATATACAACTTCGACAATGATTGCTTACCTCTCCCAACCATATCTTCGCCGCAATATGGTCAGAAAACCCGCAATATATCCATCAATAGGTCCCTCCAGAACACCCCTCGAAGACCTCCTTAGTCTCATCCCTATCATGCCAGGATGCCTCAACCCGATCCCCGATCTACCACCGGCTCCTAACATCTCTCAATTGCACTCGCCGGCCTACGCCCGATCCCGTAGGTCGCTTTTGACGAGGTGCACTAGATATACCTCCCCTCCTCGAGTACGGTGTGGCATACTTTATTTCAAAGAAAATAAAGATTGATACATTAAATTAATATAATCATACCTATAATCATTATTTTTTAAATAATCATATTCATAATCTTAAATTATATAATCATAAAATTTTATTGAAATCATAATTAATCATAAATAATCATATTCATAGTCATAAAGATTGATAAATTAAATAATATAATCATTAACTAAAATAAATTAAAGCATTCGGATTCACAAATAATATCACTGGATTTCATGAAATCCGGATTCTTTATATATTTCCGGATAATGTACAAAGTCTAAGTCTTCTTGGAATTATTGAATTACCATAATGCTTGAAAGAGACTGGTTAAGAATGCTCACTTTTTATTTACTTAATCAATTTTACAATAAAAGTGTAATGGTTTGCGGCCACTGCACCGCCTCGCCAAGCATCTCGTAGCGGAGCAATAAAAGTGGGAATGCTGTCATTGGAACGGACCACACAAAAAGGGGTGATCTATGCATATCATTCCAGTCCACGCATGTCGAGAGATAGTTGTTATAAAAATTGATAACCTAAAATGGATGAAACACCGTGATAGATGAAGACTAGAAATTGGCCGAATCAATCCGGCCTCCGCATCATGAACCGGACAAGACGATTTTCCTGACATCCCGAATCTCAGATAGCATCAAGCCCGACATCCCGAAATCCGGCTGAAATCAATATATCCCGACATCATGAAATCCGCTAAAATCAAATATTCGACATTGTGAACCGGCAGAAAATCAAATAATCCCATTATCGTGGAAATGAAAATAAAGATATAACCTGATTCAATGAAATCAGAAATGAAGCCCAAATTGATTTGCGAATCCGGGGAACATAGAATCCAAACAAAGAAAACCGTATGTTTAAAAAGAGCTATAAACCCATAAATGTGCAGAATAAATACAACAAATCAAAGCAACTACTTGATATTTTTTCCTTAGTTGAATCTATCGGGTTGTCTGATGGTTTTAAACAACCGTAGGATGGGGTTTAAAAGCAGGATGGTGGGTTCTTTTCGTTGAATTTCGGATTAGGGGTTTCTGATGGGGGTTTTAAAAATAAATGGAGGATGGGTTTGGGGAACAAAGCCGAGGATGGAGGCTGGGTTCTCGTATGGGGTGTAAGGAGGGTAGGATGGGAATGTTATGTAATGGAATGGGGTGTAAAGAGTCTAATTTGGGGTGTACTTAGTAATAGGGTGTGTAGAGATACTAAAGGGGTGTATATAGAACCACTCCTTCCTTAACCTTGTCCTCAAGGCGACTTAGGATGTTAACAATGGGGCACACCCTCATCCTCCTAAGTAGCTGAACTGAGGGGTATTCCTTTCCATTCCACTAAGACCTGTTTCACTGGTTGTAACCTGTAGTGGCTCCATAACAGGATGAGAAGCCTCAACTCCCCATGAGAGTGCAGGCAAACTCGGAAGTGAAAGTCCATGAACACTATAGAGATATGTGGTGGCTAATCATGGATAATGCGCGCATGGTAATTCCAATTGATATGCCACTTGTCCCACTTTTTTTTAGAACCCTATAGGGTCCAAAATATCGTTTTGCGAGCTTGGTGGAGGCACGATGAGCTAGACTGACTTGACGATAAGGCTGCAGTTTAATCAACACCAAATCACCTACCTTAAATCAACCCCGCCCGCTTCTACCGTGACAGCTTCATAGTTTTTCAGTTACTATTTACTGCAACAACAATAGCTCTGACGCCTATATAACAAGCAATTCCACTGTCCACCTTGCCGCGACTAACATAGTCAAGGATTGAAGGGGGTTCTCTGCCAAAAACAACTTGGAATGGGGTCATTCCAATAGCTTAATGGAACGAAGTATAATAGCAATATTATGCCTAGTGCAGAATTCTGGACCATTGTTTAGGTTGGTTAGCTACAAAACCATGCAAGTATTATTCCAACACTCGATTCACCACTTCACTTTGTCCATCTGTTTGGGGATGATATGCAATACTTCGCTTGAGCACGGTACCACTAAGGCTAAACAGTTCACACCAAAATGTACTTAGGAATACGACATCACGATCTAAGACGATTGAACGAGATATTCCATTCAATTTGCATACCATCGGAGCAAATAAATCCGCAACTTTAGGTGTTGAATAAGTCTTTGGCAAGACTCCAAAGTGAGTCTGTTTTCATAACCTATCAACAACCACCAAAATAGTAGAATATCCATGAGAAGTAGGAAGACATGTAATAAATCCATAGCCAAATCTTCCCAAATATTCTCTGGTATGGGTAGTGGCTGTAGTAATCCTCTAGGAGATTGGTTAGAATATTTTGTTTGTTGACACACAACACATTATTGCACATACTCTTTAATAACTTTTCACATTCCCAATCAAGTGAAAGCCGCATGGGTTGTTGTCTTTTGAATTCCCCCATGGCCTCCCAACAGTGTGGTATGAGCCTCATTGAGCACCTGTTGAACAATTGAGGAAAAAGGGTCTAACAACAATTTCCCATATAAGAGTAATAAGCCATCTCTTACTTCATAATCAGCATATTTGGATGGCTCCTCTCGTATAGCCCTATATAGTGACTGAAAAAACTCAGAACTGGCATTTTCGTGTCAAAGTTGATCCAACAACTAAAATCGCACTTGAGATAATGCCAAAAATTGGAGTTTCTTCTCATCTAGTCGTCGTAATAGAGCATCAACTACTATATTTTCCCGTCCTGGTTTGTAGACAATGGTATACTGAAAGCCCAATAATTTGGTTAAATAATGTTGCTGCTCCGGCGTTTGTATTATTTGATCAAGCAAGGCACATAAACTTTTCTGATCTGTCCTAATGATGAACCTTCGACCAAATGTGATAGCAGTCCTGGCTTAATGTCTTCAGACAGCATATATTTCAACATAAGTTGAAGTTGTTTGCATTCTTAGAGACAATTTTTTGCTAAAGTAGGACACAAGATGCTCTCTTTGCAATAGAACCACACCAACACCAACATCTGAGGCATCCGTTTCTAGGACGATATCCTCCCTAAAATTTGGTAAAACCAAGATAGGCGCCGAGGTCATGGTTAACTTCAATTGCTCAAAGGCTGATTGTGCCTTTGAATCCCACACAAAAGAGTCATTCTTTAAAAGATCAGTCAATGATACTGCAATTGATGCATATGAACGCACAAATCGCCTATAATACCCTGTTAAGCCTAAGAAACCCCTTAAATCTTTGAGAGTTTTTGGAACAGGCCAGTCCACCACTGCTCTAATTTTATCTTGATCCATACTTACACTTGAAGTAGACACTACATGACCTAAGTATTCCTTTGATTCCTTGGCCAAAGAACATTTACTTTTCTTGACAAAAAATTGATTTATAGATCTTGCTGCTCATTAATTTGTACCAAAGAACCATCTTCCTCCAAACCGGGCTGAAGAGACCTCATCCCCAAATGTTAAGCTGATCCAGAACACAGAATATGTGTCGACGTCGATATCTATGACCAGTAGAGACACATTATAATAAAAAAAACATATTTTTCACGTTTTGCTTATCTGAGCTTGAGATGGGACTTAGCACTATGTTTGGGGTGGGAAGATGACATATTGAAATGGTAAGCCTGTTGTAGTGGCTGGTTTAGACACAGTAGGCAGAGGTTGAGTAATAATAGATTTGGTTTAATTGAGGTGGGTAAATAGGTGGATAAGGTGAAAACAGTTGTGGGTGTATTGTGAAACTGCTTAATGATTTGAATTCTTGGCCAGGGCTATATTTTTAAAAATGAGTGGTAGGCTAAGAATATTTCCACTCACTGCTTGTCTCCCACTCATATCTTCCCCCTTCTTTGGCTCCATGTTTTCTTGCAGGTTCTTCCCCCTTCTTTGGCTCCATGTTTTCTTGCTCCATGTTTTCTTGCAGGTTTTTTTGGTAGGCTGTTCTTTAGAGCTTCTATCTAAGCTCATGTAAATCCTTCATTGACATAATATACTTTTATCAATCTTCATTACATTAATTTATCATGGTATCAGAGCCAGGTTCTCTGATCCATCTCCTCCGCTGCTCTCCGGTATACCGCACCACCGCAGCTCCGTCGACCGCTGCTGGGCTCAAGCTCCGATCGGAATCAAAGCAGAAATAAATTTTTCTGCTGCTGCTCACATAGTTTTTATTTTTATTTTTTATACTGTCTCAGATTCTGGAAAGAGCAGATAATTTCTTGCATTTTGTTCTACAGAATGCACCTGTTGTTATTTTGCCATCAGTAAACTGTATTCCAGAGAAAAGGTATAACTCACGTCGTTTTCAAGCTCCAGTATAAGATAGTGTCATACCAGCATCTATTTCAAAGTCTTTATTTTGAACAACAACATTATTTCTCCTCCGTGGAACTTCAAGGCCATATATTGCTTCCAAGTTCAGTAATAGAAACGACATTATTAACACAGATTTTTCTTCACCAAAAATTTGCTGATGTCAGTGGTCTCAAGCATAAATTCTTGAAACCTCATAATTGCCACTGCAGGAGCGTCCTGAATCCATTTTTGGCGTCTATTTTTTTCCAGAATTTAGATATGGCCGGTAATGAGGTTTCTCGTCCTATACATGTTCTTTTTAATGGAGATAATTTTTCTCAATGGTCTCAAGCACCGCTAGCCATTCTAATACGTGTCGGCAAAGTATAGCCCTGTGTCCGTACTATTCCAAAGATATAAAGAAGAAAAGGAATCTGATGCTGCATATGATTTTCGGTTAGAGGAGTGGAGAGTTCTAATCATCAGATTATTACTTGGTTCCGTAATACCTCTATCCCGTCCATTATTGATGAGTTTAGTAACCTTGATCTTGCAAAAGAAGTCTGGGATTTACTCGAGACTCGGTATGCTGGACCCAGTGGTGCTCGCACCTTCAAACTCACACGCCAGCTTTATCAGATTCGCCAGGAACCCAGTGAGCGGATTACTGTATACCACTGCCGATTGAAAGGAATATGGGATCAATTAGCTACCTCTGACCCAAAGCCCAACTCGCCGACAAGCCAAATTGGCTCATGATTAACATGAGCAAGGACGCGACCCGCCTTCTAATGGGTCTTCAGATGATTTTAACAGCTGAAGCTATATTTACATCGAACCCGTTGCCAATGGGCCTTCAGTTATTCCATAAGCCAGTTGATGATAGACGCATTCAAACCAATCTTTGTTCTAGTCAGACCATGGTTCTTGCTACTCCAGCAACTGTTCCACAGTCTGCTCTTGTTTTTCCCTCTACAGGCTCATCAGCTTATACTTCCAAATGGAAGGGAAACAATACCAGACGTCAGCACAATAAGAAACCACTCCTTATTTGCAGCTTCTGCAAAAACAAAGGTCATTCCATTGAGGCATGCTACACCCGTCAGCGTATTCTGAAGAACACTGCTGCATTGACTCAGTCTGAATTATCAACTATGGAATCTCCTTCCCAGCCTAGTCAGGAGACTAGTACTACACCATCTCTCTCTTTGGCAGATCTACAGGACATGGTGAATCAGGTTCATATTCCATCTTCTAGTGCATCCAACACTGCTCTTTCTACAGTATCAGGTAATTCTCCTACATGGCTTCTTGACTCTGCTTGTTGCAATCATATGTCTTCTTCTCCTAACGTTATCCCTTCACACACACTCCTCCCTACCATCTATGTCGCCAATGGTTCTTCTATGCACAGTTCTAATGGTACTATCTCTATACCAAATTTGTCCTGCTTCCAATGTTTATCATATTCCTCTACTCACTCATAATCTTCTATCTCGTTGGCAACTTAACAACTCGATTTTCTTAACCTTCTCTTCTAACTTCCTATTATAATGGTGTTGTTATGCGGGATCCTCCAAGCGTGGTGCAAATTGACAGGACATGTAAGGTTGGAAGAAATTTGTTTGAGCTCATCTCTCTTCATCTACCATCTTCTCATCTCTCTGCTCCCACCGTTTCAGGAACGAATCCCTCTTCTTCTCTTGCTTTATGGCATTCTCGCCTTGGTCATGCATCTATCTCTAGGGTTAAAGAACTAGCTTCTATGGGTTTGTTAGGCTCGGTTTCAATCGAGAATTTTAACGGTATGCCTTGTCAACTTGGGAAACAAAATGCTTTACCATTTAATAAAAGTGTTTCTCATGCACTTTCTTCTTTTGATCTCATTCATTCTGATGTGTGGGGACCATCTCCAATTCCTACTCAAGGTGGGTCACGTTATTTTGTCATTTTTGTGGATGATTTTTCTCGATATACTTGGATTTATCTCTTCAAAAATCGTTCCGAACTTTCTCAAATATATCGTGACTTTACCAAAATGATTGAAACACAATTTTCTAAACCTATCAAAGTTTTCAGGCCCGATAATGCCCAAGAATATAAGCCATGAATTTCTTGATATTCTCATCATCAATCATTACTATCCCTCACTCTTCTTGTCTTTGGCACTTCTCGTGAAATGGTAGA
Source organism: Tetrastigma voinierianum (assembly GCA_016808115.1). Lineage (NCBI taxonomy): Eukaryota > Viridiplantae > Streptophyta > Magnoliopsida > Vitales > Vitaceae > Tetrastigma > Tetrastigma voinierianum. The sequence continues at coordinate 526,937 of JAEQBH010000739.1, read as the reverse complement.
AATTTGGCCTTGAGCTTCGTCATATTCTTGATGTTGTTCGTGCCATTACTCTTGCCGCTACTACTCCTTCTTCGTTTTGGGGGGAAGCTGCTCTTACTGCTGTTTATACCATCAATCGGTGTCCGTCTCCTATTATTAAGAACCAAACTCCTTATGGTCTATTGTTTGGTTCTTCTCCCTCCTATGATTTACTCCGAGTTTTTGGATGTGATTGTTTTGTTCTTCTTCACGAGCACGAACGAAACAAACTTCAGTCTCGTTCTCGTCTATGTTGTTTTCTTGGGTATGGTATTGGTAAAAAGATATAGGTGTTACGACCCCATTAGCAAACGTCTTCGTGTTTCTCGGCATGTGGTCTTTTGGGAACCTGAAGTAACACAAAATCCCTCATGTTCACGAATCACCCTATCTCACTCTATTGATCCGATCCTTGATCTTTTTGCGAGAAACCCTACTATTCTGCTCGCCCCTTCTGCTTGATTTACATACTGTGAGCCTCGACTAGCGATCATCGGCGTGCCCTGTAATCTGCTCCGGTTGTGGATCCTATAGGTCGATCGACTCACATACGCCAGTAGTTCCCGTAGACTTCTCTTCCTTCTCATCGCCGTGACTTCCATTGCTTCTACGCTGCATCTCTGAATTCCGGTCTTTTTCGTGAGCTTCCTCTAACACTTATGGCGACAAGCTGAAAGAAGGGTTGGATGCACTACATAGGCCGGATCATGGGATGCAGTTTGACCTTCCTCTGGAAAATGTCATATTGGTTGTAAATGGATTTATATAAGATCCGAGACTTGTTCGAGATGCCTTGTTGATCGCTCTCGCTCGCCTTGTTTGAGTTTTACGGGAATACGAGGATTGACGCTATGAAGAGACTTTTGCTCCAGTTGCTCGTCTTTCTTCTGTTAGGACTCTTATTGTCATTTCTGCAGCTCGCAGATGGCCACTCTTTCAGATGGATGTCAAAAATTCCTTTCTTAATGGTGAACTTTCCGAGGAAGTCTATATGAAACTTCCCCCTGGTTACTCTCAGCCTCCGGGGTTTCCTAACAGAGTATGTCGACTACGGCGGGCACTTTATGGTCTTAAACAAGCTCCTTGAGAATGGTTTGAGAAATTTAGTTCCACTATCTCTCAGCATGGTTTTTCTGGTAGTTCTTTTGATACAACCTTTTTTCTGAGACGGTCTGATCATGGTACTACTATTCTACTCCTGTATGTCGATGATATGATTATTACAGGTGATGATATGCAAGGTATTCAGGATCTAAAGCTCTTTCTTGGTAGCCAATTTGAAATTAAAGATCTCGGTCCTCTAAATTACTTCCTTGGTATAGAAGTTTCTTCTTCTGCAGATGGTTATTATCTTACTCAGGCCAAGTATACTTCAGATCTGATTTCTCGAGCCAACATCACTGATAGCAAGATAGTCGACACACCTATTGAGTACAACTGTCGACTCAATTCTCATGATGGAGAGTCCTTGTCGATCTTTACTCTCTACTGACTATTTCGTCGAAGTCTAATCTATCTCAGCATTACAGCATACGATATTTCCTATGCGGTTCATATGGTCCCCGGTCGGTTATGGGCCTAGATCTCCTCATTATGCTGCTGTTCTCAGGATTCTTCGATATCTGAAAGGCACTATATTTGATGGACTTCATTTTTCTTCACATTCTTCATTAACGCTTCAGGCATATTCAGATGTTGATTGGGCGGAGTGATCAACGATCGTGAATCTACTACGGAGATCTTGTTTTATCTTTGGGAGACTCTCTTATCTCTTGGAAGCGAAATAAGCGGAGTTAGCTCGTTAAACCGCGACGAGAATATGGAAACAGCGGCGACTACTATGGCCCGAACTCATTTGGTTGCGATGGTTACTACAGGATCTTGGTATTGATTGTTACTGGCGCAACTCAACACATTGTGATAATCAAGTGCTATTCAAATTGCTCATGATGTCTTCCATGAACGTACTAAGCATATTGAAGATCGATTGTCGCCCCGTCCGCCAACATGGCAATAGCCCGGTGCAATCGCGCCGGTCGGTTTCCTCTCGGGACCGACTTCTTGATATCTTCACAAACCTCTTTCTCGAGACCCTTAGTGCTTTTGCTTCCAAACTCAAAATGGTTTCCCTTAAACCACCATGAGTTTGAGGGGGGATGTTAGAATATTTCCACTCACTGATTGTCTCCCACTCATATCTTCCCCCTTCTTTGGCTCCATGTTTTCTTGCTCCATGTTTTCTTGCAGGTTCTTCCCCCTTCTTTGGCTCCATGTTTTCTTGCTCCATGTTTTCTTGCAGGTTTTTTTGGTAGGCTGTTCTTTAGAGCTTCTATTTAAGCTCATGTAAATCCTTCATTGACATAATATACTTTTATCAATCTTCATTACATTAATTTATCAGGCTGAAACGAAGCAACCTCATGCTGAATAGACGGTTTCAAGCCGGAAATGATGCAACTCATAAGAAAAGACTCGGATAAGTCATCTACCTTATTCGAGAGGTTCTCAAATTCTTCATGATACTCCAAGACTGACCTTGTTTGCATTAAGTTTGCCACTTTGCGTTGATAATCCTCCAACTCTAATGGACCGAAATGCACAAGCAGGGACTGCAAAAATTCTATCAAAGACTAGATCCTGGTGTTCTTGTTCCGCCATTGAAACCATGCCAAGGCTTTCTCGTCAAAGTAGAATGGGGCCACTTTGAGGCGCTCCTCTTCACCCACCTATGATAATCAAGAGTGCGCTGAATTTTAAAAATCCGACTTTGAGGATCGATACCATTGAACAGGAACTTCAATTCGAGCTTAACATCGCAACCGATCATTTGTTTCGAAGGAGGTAAGATCAGCGTTGGGAAATCTCATCGAGGAGGGGGCGAAACATGAGATTCTGTCGTTGTTGCTCAAGAGTAAGCGTTCATATTGTAATCTTGAATAAAAGTTGACAATCGATCAGAACCCCTGTCATGCGGAGTCCAAAATCGGACCGAACTGCTTTCAATTCCTCCTGCATTTGACTAATTGTTCGATCTTGCTTATCGAATCAATCATCCACAATTTTGGAAGAGAGCGGTGTTGAGCCGTGAAACGGATAAAGCAGCAATTGATGAGAATGGAGATGAGCAAAAGAACAAAATTGGTCGAAATAGGTGAGAATGGGAAAGAAAGTGAAGAAAGATGAGAACTTTCTGGATTTTTTCTTCAAAAATAATATCCCCTTACCCAAACGATTTCCTCCTCTTTTATACAACCATCCGAACAAAACATAACACAAATGGTTACACTCCTTACTCTCTAAACCTCTCAGGTTTTTTAATTTCCCTCCTTGCTCTGCCTTAGCAATTGAAATCTCCCACGGCTCCCGCGTCTTTACTCACATTCTCGAACGAATTTTGGCCCTTTGCTCATATCAGTTGGCTTTGGAGTTAATTTGCGAGGTTAGAGTTCTCCCCTCGACCTATTTAGGACTCCTTTGGGCGCTCTTCATGGAATTCGATGGCGGTTGGGATGGGGTGGAAGAAAAATACCATAAGCACCTAGCTCTTTGGAAACACCAATACATTTCAAAAGGTGGGAGACTTACTCTCATGAAGAGCACATTGTCTAATATGCCTATTTATTACTTGTTGCTTCTCTTTACTAGTACAAATAGTCTTTTAGTTCCTGAGATCCTTCAATGATTAGAATTTGGAGCAGGATAGAGCGGGTCTAGATGACTTCCCAGGTGTATCTTTTTAATTAAAATCTTTTTATAGTAATCGAACACTAGGGAGGGCGGTTCCTAGAAAGATGGTTTTAAGACCATGATTCCCTATGAAGTTAGTTTTTAGTGCAGCAAATTTGGTGGGAAAAGGTTTCGAGGATGGATCGATTTAGAAAAAAAATTGTGGGCATCGCCTTGCAAACAGGTGTCTCATGTGGGAGGAGAGGAACTTTAGATCATCTACTACTCGATAAGTCGAGTCTTGTGGGCTTTCTTTGCCATCTTGGTATCACCTAGGTTCTTCCATGTTCGGTTAGAGTGGAGTAAGCGGTGGAAGGTCCTTTGTTAGGAAAAAGAAAAGCTAAGAAAATTTGGTTAGCGGCACCAATTTGCATTTTTAGATGGTGGAGGCAAAGAAGCATGCGCATAGGCTGTGTGATATTAGATTGATTCGGTAATTAAATCCACAAGAAATTATGATAGTTGACCAATCTTGTATATAGATATAAAAACAATTTGTGTAATTAATCTTAGAAATTATGATAGTTGACCAATCTTATATATAGATATAGAAACAATTTGTTTTTCCCTTTTTTAGGACCTAATTTTTAGGATGTAATTGTATTTATATATTGCCTCTATTTTAGAGAAGAATACATCTCTTTGAAATCTTTACTGCGAAGCTTCTGACCATTTGACATGGTATCGAAACGGGCTTGATCCGAAGAAGTCTGAAACCATCATATACGTATTTTTCCCTCGAAACCCATCACCCTCGTAAAGCTGCTGTGAGTTCGGAGTGGTGGGACTTCTCAAAGAAGCCTCGTAGATTGGCGGGGGGAAAGTATGAAGCATCATCGGAGAAGAAAATCAACGTGCCTACTGAATATTTGCCCATCGGTGTATTGGTAAAGCATGCGTATTTCGCAGCCAGAATAGAACTTGGATTATTGATCTGAGTGCATCCGATCACATGGCGTGGGACTCGGTCGATTAAATTTATTCTCCCTTCTTCTCGACCAGTTATTTCCACACATGATAGGTATCCTTATTCAGATGATCACAATTATCTTGTCCTAATACTCTCACATTAAAATCTTATCCTTGTTGTTCCATCTCTTGAGATCTAGCCTTCTTTTGTCACAATTGGCAAATTACTTCCGCTCTATTGTCTTTGTAACTTTTTGTCTCTTATTTTGTGTCTTTGAGACATTTAACCGGAAAGATTCTTGGTTATGGTGTTAGGCAGAGCGAGCTTTACTACTTAGAGTTGCCAGGAAGGGAATGGGGGATCGAAAATCGGTGGTAATCAAGCTGCTTGATGAGAACAAGGCTCGAGCAACTATGGTTATGGCACCATAGATTAGGACATCTTTCTTTTGGTTGTATTGAAATTGCAACTCTGACTTTTGAGTTGAATGATAGGGAATTTCATTGTGACACTTGTGAGCTAGGCTAAGAGCCATAGTATTTCTTATTAACAGATGGGATAAAGTTGGAACTTTTTAAGTTAATTACTCGATGTTGGGGTCTGAAAGGTTCCCTCTATATCTGGAGCTCGTTACTTTGTGACATTTATTGATGAATGCACTAGAATGACTTGGGTGTCCCTACTTATTAAAAAAAGTGATGTGTGTCATTCTAGAATTTTCACAAAATGACTCACACCCAGTATCAAAAGCAGATTCGTGTTTGGCAATCGACAATGAGTGCGAGTTTATGGATGCTTCTCTAGAGAGATTTTGAGAAACCATGGAGTCGGTCATCGGACCTCATGCACATGCTCCGCAACAAAATGGATTGGCGAGGAGAGAAGAATAGACAACTTTTGGAGGTAGTGCGTGACTCCTCTTCGGCATGAACATGCCTCCGATTTTATTGGGGTGAAGGCTGTGAAATACATTTTTCACCTCATCAATAGAACACCTTCTCAAGTAATAGACTTTCAAACTCCATAAACATAAATTGCAATCCTTACTTTCAATTCCCGTCTTAAAATTTTGAACCAGGAGTTTTGGATGTGCAGAGTATATGTTTCATCCCCAAAATCTTGAAATGAACTTGATCCATGTCAAAGCGATGTGTTTTTGTTGGCTACTGCGAATTTCAAAAGGATATAGATGTTGTGATCCCTGACCCAGAAACATGTGACTCTAGATGCCTCTTTAAGAAATTAGAGCCTTATTACTCAGGGAGTCTCACAAGAGTATCTTCGGGAGGCTCAGTGAAGAGAATGGTGGAGGTGATGAGTTTATTGAGTTGGAGAATATTCAACAAGAGAGTGGTGGAGGTGATGAGTTTATTGAGTTGGAAAAGGTGGTGAATGAACATTTTAAGCATGTTGTGCAACAAGGCTGTGATCACAATCATGAAACTGGGAGTGAATCACCACGTGCCTTAAGTTACCCCGTCTACACCATTGGCCGAAGAATCAACCCAGAATGTTCCTCCTCAAGTAAGTATGAATCCTGTGTTTTGAGAGTCTAATGAAACATATGTTCTATGAGAAAATACAGCTCTGAATATCCACAGATTGAATGTGGAGTTCAAAACAGTGTGAACACGATCCACGAAGCGAGACCAAATACTTGATTAACAGTATATGTCATCTGCCGGTTGTTTGAATCGTATGCATTCTTGTTAATCAATTGTCCCGATTTCTTCTAAGTAATGTATGGATGCATTAGCTGATCCAAAATGGAGAAAGCTGATGAGCGAAGAGATGGAGGCTCTAGAAAATGCCACTTGGAACTTCATTCCCTTTAAAAAGGAATGGCCCAATTGGATGCGGATGGGTGTTTCTGGTGACTCAAACCGGATAGAGTATTGATAGATATAAAGTCGACTAGTTGCGAAGGGATATGCCTTGAGGTATGGGATAGGCGCTCGGATCACTTTTGCCAGATTAATTTAAGATCGATACAATTCATTCTTGTAATCTATAGTAGCAAATCCAAGGCCTCTCTGACAATTTGATGTTAAAATGCTTTCCTCGATGGAATTTGGAAGAAGAGGTCTATATGGAGCTACCACTCGGGTTAAAAATGGTTCTTCATGTAAGGTGAAATGCGTGAATTAAAAAGTCATTGTATGAAATTTGGCTGATCCTAGAACATGGTTTGGGAGATTATGAGCTCTGATGAAGGAGTTCGGCTATAAATAAGTAACCACAGATCACACTTTGTTTATAAAATACAAAGAAGGAAAATATGACTTTAATTGTATGTTGATGATATATGGTCTTGATAGGAGAGATGACCCGTGCGAAATGAAAGCTTTTCTGAAGTGTTTATACAAATTTGAAATGAAGGATCTCGAGACCGTATTTTTTGGGAGTGAGGTAGCAAGATCGAAGAACATGGAGTCACTAGCTTTCTAGCGAAAATATGTGTTAGATCTTCTAACCTTGGCTTAAGATGTGATTGCAAACCAGTAGAGGCAGCCCATGGAAATGAATCATAAGCTGAAATTCTCGAGACCAATGACAGGACAAGTGCGTTATCGGCGATTAGTTGGAAGATTAATCTACTTATCACACACAAGGCAGATATATCATATGCGGTGGCGTTGTGAGCGATTCATGCATGTCAGTGAAGAACATAGGCGATCACATCGGGATCTTAAGATACTTAAGAGTGCTCAGGGAAAGGTTTGTTGTTCTCAAAAAGCGGTATCTCTAACATTGAAGGATACCGCAGTTATGATTGATGGGTGATCAAACAGCGAGAAGGTCCACATGCGGTTGCTTTACTTTTGTGGAAGGTAATCTTGTCACTTGGAAAAGCAAGAAGGAAAGCGATAGCAAGACCAAGTGCTAAAGGCGAATTCGAAGTATGGCTCATAGTGTATCTGGTGTTATGGATAAAGAATGTATTGAGGACAGGGATTAGATATGCTACACTATGAATCTATTGTGATAATAAGGCAGCCCGTTCAAATTGCACAAAATCTGTTCAACATGATCGCACTAAACATGTTGAAGTTGATCGTCATTTCATCAAGGAGAACCTCGATGAAAAGATTATACAATTCTCATTTATTCAATCCGAGAGTCAGTTGGTTGATATGCTCACAAAGGCAGTTTCAAGGAAGGTGTTTCATGGTATAATTGACAAGTTGGGCATGATAGACATCTATACACCAACTTGAGGGAGTGGCGCATGAGTTATGCATAATGGAATTCGGTAATTAATCCCACCAAAGGAAATTATGATAGTTGACCAATCTTGTATATAGATATAGAAACAATTTGTTTTCCCCTTTTTTAGGACCTAATTTTTAGGATATAATTGTATTTATATATTGCATCTGTTTTAGAGAAGAATACATCTCTTTGAAATCTTTCTGCAGAAACTCTATTATTTGACATAAATAGATCTATATTCGAAGAAGGGATGCCTTCAGCCTTTTTGCTGATTTTTTTTTGTTGTTGAGGCTTGTTAGTGTATGCTAGGTTCTAAAGTGGTTAAGTTATTATTGCCTTGTGGTAGAGGTTCTTTGGGATTGGTTGTGTTGTTCGACCTTTGTCTTGAGTTGTTCGATTTCCTTCTTTGGTCACATTCCAAATTATATTACTTTAACCTTCTTATCTTTTATTTGTGTATGTTCATCTTCCTCAATGAATGCACAAAACTCATGAAAACAATCTCAATGTACTTTTCTAAGATGTGCATTACACGACTTTTCTTTGCTATGATCTGGTGTATATATATTGGTTTCTGAAATGTGATTTAAAAAAAAAAAAAACAGTATTTTTTTTCCCTCATAGTGATCCACTTTCTCCATTTATCTCTTTTTCCATTGTTTACTAACTCTACTGCAAATCCCTCACCTTTCTAAGCCTCTCATAGCGTATCAACAATGCAACTCCAAATTTGTGTATGGTTTCACCCCTCTGTTATCCTTGACATCCATCTTGTCTTCCATTGAACCAATGACCTCATAACTAAGTTGTTTAACCAATGTGTTAAAATGCCCCTTGAAAATTTTTATGTTCCTCTCGACTTTTTTTCTTAACCTTGAAAATGTGTATTTTATAAATTATTTTAATTATACTTTCTCTCAAGGATGTCGAATGGACATCAACAATGTTTGGTCATATGTCTAATGTGGCTCTTAAACTTTTTTTTTTTTTGTATAATGTTGTTCTTAATATTTGTTTCGCAGCTTAAATATGTTCATACGGTCAACGAAATGAAAAGATGGACACAAATATTTATGTCTAACGTAGAGGTAAGAATCGGACTGACTCGACTCATTCGGTTGACGGACTAAATTGATCCGGGCCAATCTGATCTACTCTTATTTGGGCCTGTTTCTAACTAGTCCAACCCAATCCCCTTCAAGAAAAAGAAAGAGGCTTTCAAGTCCAACACCATGTGTAACATGATGTCTGACTTGTTCTATATAATGAAATAATTTGTTTCTTTGTTGCTTTGTATTAATTTGGGTTTAGCGTTTTTGGGAAAGGGAAAAAGACCGATTCGGAGGCCTAATTCAATTTTACAGCTATTTGTTTTTCAATTTAATTTTCTCTTTTTTATTCCCCGAATTTTATTTTTAAATTTTTTCAACTTTTAATTTTTTTTATTTTATATGATGTCAAAAAAAATAACTTTTAATTTTTGTTATTAAATTCAAAATAATATCTTATAAAATTGATTTTATTTTTAAAAATAAGTACCCTTATTCATTGATTTCTATAGAAATTGCATTGTGTTAATAATTTAAAATAGATTAATTTCAGTATAAAAAACATTCATATACAATAATTAATAATTAAAGTATTGTTATAAATAATGGTAAATAACCATTGGAATTCCATAACAGTCAACGATCATATGAATTCCATAACAGTGAATGAAATTATAGATTTTCGTTATTAATGATCATAATTCATATTGTAATTATGAGAACCCTATAAATATGAGTTCTCTTCGAATGAATTTTGAACAAGAGAATTTTATCTTTTCCTATTCTCTCTCAATCTCTCATTTTATTTTCACAATTTTCTTTTTTTTCATAATACGTTATTAGTACAAACGTTCTTCATAACACAATTCAGAAACTTTGATAAGAAACCAAAAGTTTCAACTCATCTTACAAACTCGGAAGATCAAACTCGCAAACCTAAGCAGGTATCTTCCCATCTCCATCTCCAAATACTTCTTGTTAATTTCAATTTTAAAATTACATATGAATGGTTTGATGTCATGTTTTTCATAGCCAGAAGCTATGTTGAAGAGTATGGTGCTCAAAGCATGTTATAAAAATCTTTCATAACTAGAAGTTATGAAGCTATTCAACCTGAAGCTATATTATCAATTTCAGAATCTAAAGTTTTTGAAATATGAAGTTTTTGAAATATAAAGTTTTAAATTTTCACATCGCTTGAAGCTTAAAATTTATTTTATTTTATTTTATTTTTATATTGTTACTTATTTCAGACAATGTCTAATATTACCAAGCTCGAATTTGCTGCCCTTGACATCTCAGACAAGAACTATTTATCTTGAATTTTGGATGTTGAAATCAACTTGGCTGCTATGAATCTTGAAAACACAATCAAAAAAGAAAATATCGCATCCCTGCAGGATCACGCTCAGGCATTAATATTTCTTCGCCATTATATTGACGAAGGCCTGAGGAGCGAATATCTTACGGTCAAGGACCCATTGATCCTCTAGGACAATTTAAAAGAAAGATATGATTATCAAAGAGCATCATACTCAGAGCTCGTTATAGACAGCTTCATTCTGATTATAAGATTTCAAATACATTCTTTTGGGCTAACTTAACCTTATTTAAAATTAGCTCTCAACTAAAATTATGTAAAGAAAAGATCACTAAAGAGGATATGCTTGAAAAGACGTATTCCACTTTTCATGCCTCTGATATGCTCCTGTAGCAGCAATATAGAGAACGTTGTTTTACAAAATATTTTGAGTTAATCGCATGTCGATCCTGGCTGTGCTCTAGCACAGAGTTATTGAGTCTCTTGGTGCTGTTTGTTATTTTCCTACCTTCATATTTTTGTAGCTTTGCTTTTCCTTCAAGCGATTTCCTTGTGGTAGTAATTGAAGAAGTTTACCCTCGATTCTGTTTGATCGCGTTGAATTCTTTGCTTGGTTGCATTTTTTTTTAAAGCCTAGAAGCAGATCCTTTGTTTTACATCCTTTGGTCAACTGCCAGTTCGAACCTGACAACCTAACGATCTACAGTCCTCAAACAAATTTGAGTTGTAGGGTAGAAGAACCCTTGATCATTTGAGTTACCTTGTTGGGTGCCACTAGCTCGTCTGTGAAGCGGTTCAAAACTTGTATTAATGAAGAAAATAAGATAAATCTCAAAGAAGGGAGGCTTACTCTAATCCCATGCACATATTTATTTTGTGTCGGTGTTCAACATCTTAAAGGAAGTTGGCTTTGGATTAGAGATGATTCAAAGAGATTTCCTACAAAGAGGTAAGGCTTTGAAGTTAAAGCTGAGTGATCAGTTCTTTGCAGAATAAAAAATGAGAGGGTTGGGTGTTACATGCCACTCTTTGTTTAAACAAAACCGTTGTTTGCAAATGGAGTTGTTGCTATACATCTAAAAGAAAGTACTCACGAATGAGTTATAGGTGATAGATATGAGCAAGAAGTTGTTAAAGTGGAAGATGCATATGGGATCAAGTTTCGGGAAGTTATTTAGAAAGAGTGAGACCTATCTAACAATTGAGCCTCAAGTTTTTGTGGGTAATTGGAGAAGCATGAAGTTTTGGAATGACTAATGATGCAATGTGGAGATTTTGTCTTTTTTCCTAATTTGTATGCCTCAACTATTTTGAGAGATGGGAAAAACTCCATTATACATCTTTAGAATATTTTAGATGAGAAGAACGAATAGCATTAAAAAATGATAAGTTTTTTCAACCACAGCGCCAAAAAAACTCTTTTAGTAATTTGTGGTCTTGGACTTGACCTGTTATGGATGACAATACGTCCATCTTAAATTGATTTCTTTGATTAGTTAGACTTTAATTAGGTGAGAACCCTCTTCACTTTTGGTTATGCCTTTAAGCGGCAGAAGCAGTACATTCTACCTTCTATATGCTGTGGGATGCTGCTTTGCTCCTCACTTTTCTCCTATACCTTTGTTTTATTTTATCTATCAAAAACCATTTCAGAGATGTATGGTTAGTAGATTTATGGAAGCAAATTTGTGATGAGTCCCACAGAAACCTTTGTTTTTCTAGGAATAAGAGGTCTAACACTTCTTTTATTGTAAATCTTGTAAGTTAGATGTGATCTTGTAAAGGGATGTAGTTTTTTGCTGCCCCTCCTCTTTTAATAGGTAAAACATAGAAAAAAAGGAAACCCTGCAAAATAGCCCATAGTATACAAGAAGCACACATATGTCACCAAAAGGCTTAAACAAGCAAAGGAGAAGAGAGAGAGAGAGAGAGAGAGAGAGAACAAGAAATTCGTCCATCCTAGCAAATCAATAAAGCTAAAAAAAGGCACAAAGTCCACATCTATAAATATGCTATATCAAGACTCAGGTTGTCTGAGAAACTAAATATGTTCATAGAGACACCAAATTAGCAGCTCAGGTTGTACAAGAAAAAACTGGACCTCGCTGACAGCACCTAACTGACAGATACGGCCCACGAAAAACCCGCAAGTAACTACTGACCAACCAAAATTGGCAGCACCTAGTACCCCTCCCAAAACGCAAACTACCAGCAAAAATTATACAACACACCTATTTCATTGTGAACTCAGCCCGATCAATGAAGCCAGCCAATTTCAAAAGGACCATTTTTATGCACACTTTAGTCTTTGACCAAAGGATATACACAAAGGAACTCTTGATTTTGAACTCTTCAAAGATAAAATCGATTAATCTTGAGGCTTAAAAAATGAGTATCACTACAAATAGTAGATGGAACCTCCTCCTCCCCACCCCTTCCTTTCACATGAAATACAATTAGGTAACTGATAAGGCCTCCTTTGATAGAGGGCAGTGAGTACATAAGAATTCCTTCTCTTGCTTTAATGGACTATGAATTGCATTTGAGTTTTCCATGATAGCATTCACAATTTCGAGTCCTTGGCTCTCCTAAACGGAACCACTATCTTTGCGACAGAAAACTCCAATGCCTCCGCTGACTCTCTAGTATTTAAAAGAAAAGAACTAAGAAATAGACACTTGTCCTAAATGACACACCTAGGCATAACGACTTGTTTGCTAACTTGCGATCCCCTTTAGCTGGCTTGCTACCCCTCCTTGTCTTGTATGTAATGTGGATAGGCGACACGGTACGGAGTCACCCAAAGTCGAACCTTGTCCTCGAGGCGAAAGTGAAGCTATTCTTCGGATTGTATGGAAATGGTTCCCAGGGAGTCCTCGAATGTAGGCGAGATCCTTAAGCGGATGAGTACGTACGTACTGTCTTTCCGGGATGTATGGTTGAGCACTCAATTGGACCTCTAATGGTTAATAGTAGTTAGGTTCGTAGTTAAGTGGTAGGGGATAGTAGGATAGCTCTCATGGGAGCTGGTGGCTTGTTTAAGTTGCGATACATGAAATACATCATGAATCACAGTACCTAAAGGAAGTTTGGGTGATAAGCAACCTTTCCAACATGGCATAGCTCTTCTCTTCAAAAGGGCCAAGTAGCGAGGAGACAACTTCTCATTCAGCTTGGCTGCATAGTGATTGTTGATATTAGGGTCGAGCTTCACACAAAACGCGGATCACCGACAAGCTATAACCGACATCACGACGATGAAGATCGTTTACTAATGATGCGCAGCCGAGCATGCACCGCCAGTAAAATGGAGTTTGAGCCCGTCATAATAACATCACGGAGAGCAAAGAAACTCTTCACTTCACACTAGCTACAAACCCATCAGAGTTTTTGATCAATGGGGTGATGGTGCCCACAAAGTGTTCTTCTAAAGGAGTCATCCTAGCGTACAGAATGGAAGGCGCGGTTGTAATGATACTCCGCCATGCCAACCAAGCGATCCAATTTTGATGGTTTTTCGATGCGTTTTGCATAGATGTTTCCAATCCTCTCTATTGACCACTTGATTGACAATCTATTTGGGGATGGTATGTGGAGCTTTTGCAGTTCAGACCCTTTCAAGGAAAATAATTTCAATGTGAATAGTTTCATAAAAAATCGATCCCGATAAGATACAATGGACCTGGTATGCCATGGGCGCGACTGACTTTCGACAAAAACTCGGCGCTATTGTTACCGGCTATGAAGGATGCTTAATAGCCATGAAATGTGCATACTGGGCCAATTTGTCCACTACTACCGTAATGATGTTTGCACTTTAATTTTGGTAGACCTTTCAATAAAATCCATAGCCATGTCCTCCCCATACTGGGTCAGAATGTGGAAGGGTTTGGAGACTGGCAGGGTGGATGTATCATGCTTATTTCGCATGTCTCAAGCCATAACAAACCCTCGCATTCATTTTTTTTCATGCTTTTCCAAAGAAAAATTCTGCGTACCAAACGATATGTTCGTCGAACAAAGATGTCCCCCCCACCGGCATCGGTTAGAAACTCCTTAGTAAATTGAACATATGGTGACTCAACCCAGATACAATTTCTTTTCGTAGTGAAGATACCCTCCACCATGAGAAATCTAGGTGGGATGAAGAATTTTATTGCAGGCATGCCGAATGTTAGCTAGGAAAGGGTCAACAACCACCATCTTTAACCCTAAACTCAGACAATTGGAACCGTCAACAAGGAGAGGCTGCTGAATTCCCCAGACCTAGATAATGAGTCTCCATTGGAATTGGTGCTGCTCAGGCTTATATCAATGTAAATTGAAAGGCATGAGTTTTAACACCATTTTTGGTACTGGCCTAACCTCCCTCTGCTCCAAAGAAAGTTTAGTACATGTTTGATCCTAACTACAAAAATGCTCCCAAGATGTAAGGGCCGCCATTTTTAATAAAGAAAGACAGCCATGAGTCTCCTTGCCGGCATATTGCAAACCCAAGCATGGAAGCATAGGCCAAGCTTTTGGCTATAAAAAGCAACAGGTCATCCCTCTTGCATTAATACTGCCCCTAATCCCAAGCCTAAGGCATCCGTCTCTATCACAAACTCCTATGAAAAATCTAGCAAGGCAAGAACTGGTAAGCTAGTCATAGTGTTTTTCAACATTTGGAAAAGTTTGGAAAAAAAAAAAAAAAAAAACAAATTTTTGCATTCCAATGGAATGCCTCCTTAGAGCTATCGGGTAAGTGGCCAAGCCATGAGTCAGAGGTTTCGCACAAACTTCCTATGGTAGCCAGTTGCCTAGAAACCCGCAGTCCTGCATATGGAAGGAGTCGACCAATTCCAAGATCGTCAATTTTAGAGGGATTCACAAACACCCCGTGCATCAATAACATGCCCCAAATATTCAATTCGATTGGTGCCTAAACACATTTTCTTGAGGTTGGCAACCAGTTGATGAGAGCGAATGAGTCGCAAAGACTAGTTGTAAATGTGTTCCACATGAGCTGCAATGCTAGCACTATAAATGAGGATATTGGCTAAAGTTATCAACAAACAAATTTCTCAGAAACTTTCTTTTCGTTAAAATATCATCTATTAATGATTTAAATGTTTACTTTGAGTGTTAGTTAAGCTTCAAAGGCATAACAAAAAACTATATGGATCAGGGTCCCGAGCGCTTTCTAACATCTTCAATCCTTATACGACTTGGTGATATCCGGCATTTGAGATCAATTTGCTAAAATAGTAGCTCCATGAAGTTCATCCAATAATTTCAATAATAGGAATTGGAAACTTATTCAGTATCACTGTCGAGGAGCCCGATAATCAACACAAAATCTCCAAATTTCCACCCTTTCTTTCACTGGTAGAACTGGCTAGGAGAAAGGACTGGTGTTAGCTGAATGATCCTCAAGAACAAGCATTCAAAGAACTAAACGTTTCATCTCTCATCTTTCAAGATCTACAGTAACGACAGGTGGTCAAAGATCAGCGAAGTCCCTTCTGGGCTATCATCAAAGATGATCACTGACGTGATAGTGGGCAACCCCGCAGTGGTTTGCAAATATCTCAAAATTTGTCTACCGAATCAAGCACAGCAGGAATGGGTGTGAAATTCAAACAGATTTGATCAGTATGCAAAGTTGTCCAAACCCAACACCTTCCCCGAGCCGATCGGTGTGCATCATAAAGCTGAGGGAGACTGATCTTGCATATAGGATGGTCTTCTATATTCTAAACGCTTCCCACCTTGAATCCCAGTCAGCCTTCTTAACCATTTGTAGAATCCCTCAATTGATAATCAACATAGCCTAAAATAATCCAAAAGCTTCTCAATGAATAGGAAAGAAACTAACATATCTCACTGCAAGGTAAATTTACTATCGACATATCCCAAAGAGTTCTAATCTCATCTTCAAGTGCCCAAACTACTTCAAAATCCTGGGTCGATGCTACCCAGAGTCCTAACTCCTTTACCAAAGCAAAGAATGATGAAATTACAGGTGTGGTCCCAGTCGATGAGTAACACCACCTCAATCTCCTATTCGCCAAATTTTCAAAATAATGGGGAAATGGTTAACCTATCATGGAGGAAAGAGACAACGGTAAGGAGAAGAAGAGTCATCTATTAGATCTCGTAGCATTGTTGACATGGCATCTGTTTCACACAACAGATTAGCCATTTCTACTCTATTTAGCTCTCGTCATCTAATACCGAAATTACTTGGAGTTCATTTCGTTTATGAAGAAGGCCGTGTCCGTATTTCTCATCATACTGTAAACACAAACCCATCGTACTTTTTCTTGCACCAGCCGTCAAGCCATGAATCAGAGAGAAGTTAAGTCAGATTTGAATCCAAGGGAATCGACCCTAGTTGAGGAAACCCGCATCGACATCATGTCATGGGTAATAGCCTTATATGCTGGGTTAGGAGGAGAACCCAAAAGATGCAGCTTGCTTTTATAGTGGGGAGAGCCTTATACCGATGGGCCCGACAGCTAGGTTTTTTATCTTCGACTGGCTAGACGATCATTTGAGGTAAGCCACTGAGCCCATAGCCTTATCTCTAACCTAATAGGTTAGTGTCTTGTTTTTTTACTTAATGTTGAATATAACTTTTTGTGCTTAATGTTTAATAGTACTAATAACATTAAGTATTGTTGTTTGTTTTTAACATTAGGTAGTGATTAGGATGGCAACGAGATGGATTATTTTCGGGTCTCAATCTCCACTTCACTAATGGCATAGAAGTTTGACTTAATTTAACTGGGTTTTTAACTGAGTTCAGTCAGATTTTCAAACCCAGACTGCCCAAGCAACGCCACTGTTACTCAGTAGTTTACTTAAGAGTCCCCTAACTCTCCCAATAGACCATATACTCAGAGAAAACTCAATGCCTCCCACCCCAAGCTCTTCAGTATTTAAAAGAAAAGAAACTAAAGAGAAATAGACACTTGTCCCTAGGTGACAGCTAGGCATACCAATTTGCATAACTAACTTACAGTCCCCCTTAAGGGCATCCTCTCTAAATCTTTTCCTTTAGCTATTTTACATAGCCGATCCTTAAATATTGTCTTCAAGAAGCTAGTTATCACGCTATCTATTTCCCATTACCACCATTTGGCTAGCTATTTCGGCTGTGTAAAAGACGCCACTACTCTCACATTCGCACCAACAAACACCCCTGCAGTGTTTCATCGCAGAAGATCGTCTTCAAGACGCACGTTTGCTTCACAGTACTGCTATAAATATGACCACAAAAATTCAAAATCAAATTTTGGAATTTCAGACCTATAAATAGTTACCGTTATTAATAAAATCCACTTGGGTATTTGTTTCCTTCTTCGTATGTCACATGCATAGAAAGACTTAATCAAAGTGGTTTGACAGAGAATGACAAGATTTGAGTTAATATTTTCTTACAAAATAGTTATTTTTTAATGACATGGTAATGAGTTTTGTTGTAAAAATTTTCAGATTCGTGATGCCAAGAACTTGTACAATGAACTCTATAAATCTTCTTTTCCATTTGAACATTGTTGGAATGAGTTAAGGTATCAACCAAAAGAAACAAAAAACAAAACATAATGCTACTCTTGGTTCAAATTTTAAAATTTGTTATTTCGTGATCGTTGTAAATAAGATCGTTATTAAAAAAAAAAAAATTAAAATTTTGATGATGTGGCTTAACACATCAACATGTGGTGTAAAAAACAGTAGTGATGATATGGCATACTATATAGTATTTAGATTTATTATCAAAGTTATAAAGGTTTGAAATGGATAGCTAAAATAGATACGTTGTTGAGTGACTTTGAAAGTTGTTAGTTAAAATAGATAATACAATATTTAATATATTTTGAGAAGCTATTTTAGATAGCCTTGTTGAAGATGTGCCCAAGCTAGCTTGTCACTCCTCCCATCTCTTTTTTCTTCGCGCCAGCTCATTTGCACTCTCCTTTTCTTTTTACTCTCCTTGCATATGTAATGTGGATAAGGGGCTTAACAATCCGCCCTCCATTGCTGCCTCTCAATCAATATGTTGAAAGTTTCGATTGCAATCTCAAAAAGGTAAGGAGATAGTGGTGGGCCTCCTTGTAGTAAAAATAAACCACTTTATCCATCGTATCAACTTTTCACCAAAGGCCACTTTTCCAACACCCCACATATATAGGTTCAATCCACATTATCATAGGCCTTCAGTATGTTGAGCTTACAAAGAACGCCTCCTCTATTATTTCTCAAGATTGAGTTTAGTAGAAGCCATTGTCTGACAAGCATGGGAATATCCAAAATCTGATTATGAGCCTGAAACTACTTAGCCAACACTCTAAAGTCCGCACTCCAACACTGCTACAAACATTTATGCAAAACTTCAACCAAACTAATTAAATTATTTTAAATCCCATTCCCTCTCTTCATTTTTTGAATTAGTACCACAAAACGTTCCATTGATGCTTCTCACAAACTGGCCATGGTCAAAGAATTCCCTAAAAAACTCCATCACCTCATCCTTGATTAAGTACCACAAACTTGCTTTTTCAAAACAAAAAAATAGTATTTAAAATTGTAACCAAAAATGTCCTTAAAGCCAAATTGAAAATGGTTTTATCACCCGTTTAAAGCCAATTTAACTCGAGAACAGCTCTGCTAAAGGAACAACTATGTTTTTATAGACTTTTTTAAAGTCTTAAAAAGCCATAATTAAATACACCATGATTTTTATAAAATATTTAAATGTTGGCATCCAATACATCATGACTTTTATAAACTTTGTAATTCCATAAAATTAATTAAAAAACAAATAAATTTTATGTGTGTCATAATTAATGTGTATGAATGTGTGAAACTATTACATATAAATTTAAGTTTTCTAAGAAGTTAGTCATGATTACCACGTAGGAAACCAACCGAATTTCACAGGAAACACACAAATGGTAGTGTAGATGAATACACACACACACTGTAGTTGTAATAAAGTGAATAAAGGTCAAAAAGAAAAAAGAAAAAAGAAAAAAGAAAAAAAACAAGACATGCATGTACCAAATAGGTAGGTAATTCCTACTGAAAGTGAAAACAAGTCATAATTATTATATGAAACAACGTAGTAATGAATCGTAAATAGTATATTACTAAAGAGTACAAGACATATTTAATTATGTGGGCTTAATCCATACATGTAATGAAAGATCCGCTTTTGATATGATAAAAGTTTCTGCATCGGAAAATCATATCCGTTGCAATGATATCTTGAGTTTTAAGGTCGTAGAATATACCAAAATTTTTATTGTTGTCGTAAAGCATGTAGAAGATATATTCTATTATTATTACAGAAACCCTTCTTTTTTACTCAGAACCACCATTACTTCAACATATAACCTTGTCTTTAAATCTTCTACATTCACCCACTTTTGGATGCATCTGCTTCGTGAACATAAATCCTTCCATTATCGCTGAAAATATAATCACTTCATCACTTTCAACCATGAAACTTTTGAATCGTTGAATCTCGTTATCGCCGTGAGAGTCTTGATCTCATAAATTCCAAAACTACTTTCACAATCATCAAGGATCAACATCGCTACCTTCCCATCAACATCCAAATGTATAAATATTTATCCACAAAAAATAGGATTGAAGATATACAAAACTTTGATATGGATAATTTTTACCGCCACTAAGTCAACATCTCTATCTCCCAATCATCTTCTCCGAGTTTGATAATGTAAGTACTTCTCACAAACATAAAAGTTCATTGGTTCCTAACACCACACAATCCTGGTTGAAGATCGAACTGAATTTAGTAATGCAAACATCCGTGGTAATCCGAAGATCAATTTTCTTTTTAGTGGATTAAAGAAAAAACTTGTTTTTTTTTTAAAGATACTTTCTCCCATAACCGCAAGAACTAATTCATCTTTAGAATATAAGATTTTTTTGTTTAATTCGAAGATCCATATAATATGTGTGGGTGAAGAGGATGGAATAAATTGTATTCAATTCGATCTTTGATATTGACATTAATAGCTGAGATTCATGTAATCTTGAATAATCATCATCGAAATCGCGAATTGGGTGCACTGAGATTTGGTGAGGCTTTCCATGATTTACATACGATATCAAAAGTATAATTGACAGCCGAAAATCGTGGTGCAAAATGCAGTGTTTGCAAAGTAAGTGCACGC
Source organism: Tetrastigma voinierianum (assembly GCA_016808115.1). Lineage (NCBI taxonomy): Eukaryota > Viridiplantae > Streptophyta > Magnoliopsida > Vitales > Vitaceae > Tetrastigma > Tetrastigma voinierianum. The sequence continues at coordinate 506,513 of JAEQBH010000739.1, read as the reverse complement.
GTAGCCCCAAGTAATATAAGATACTATAGTACTGAGCACGATCCACAGGGAAAGGTGTATTGACTACAAAGATTCTGCTTTTTAGATAATATCTGAATAGATGATTTTAAGAGAGAAAGTAAGTGTGTAAAACTTAACTAAACTATTGATTTTTCGACCATCGAATTGAGAACTAGGTTATCTCCCCTCATCACATTCAATGATTACCCCCAGATATTATTCAATTTGTTTCATATGTCAACGGCGTAGGTGATCTTCCTACGGTAGATATCCTCTCTCGAGGCATATCCGCCTCATCTCTGAAGGAATAGAATCGTATATTCTATCCGCACTCAAGATTCGAGATGCTGCAAATGTACTAACCCCAAATGCCACCTTCTCAGTTCTGAACACTCTATTTACCGAATCAACCGAAGGCTACTCTACCCAGACCCCTGAATACCCTCATCTCTAACTCTGATCTACAAGGTAATTATGTTAATGTCATTTACATTATCATATATAGTTAAAATACGTGAACAGAGTAGATGCAACAACTGATAATCAACTCGAATAATATAAAAGATCAAACTTTAATCCATCATCATGATAGGTTCATGTAACTAGAAAGATAGATCGTAAATTACAATGAACGAAACAGATGAAAGTAAGTTTAGGTGGTGTAAAACATCATTTTCATATCCAAAATAAACAATGAAAGACGCATAACCGCGCACTTCCTCGGTTCGTGTCGCTCCAGCTCGATTCGCGGCTCATCCGTACGCCCCGACACTCCTGACAACCATTCGTATTTAAATGATAGGGTAGATTCGAAATGACGCCGCGACAGGAGACGCTGCCACGTGGCAAATACTTCTTGTTTCATCCCCACGCTTCCAAAACTCGCCCACAAACGCTTTTCGCCCAACATACCCGCATCCAAACCAAAACACCAAATCGTGGATCTAACTTACAAAACTATATGAGAATTACATTATAAAGAAAACGGAAATGAAAAACCGACGCGTGAGAGAAGAGTGTTTTCAGCACTCATCACACCCCCAACTTAGTTTCTCTTTGCTTGACCTCAAGCAAAGAACCGACTTAAACAGACACACACACCTAACATAATGCAATCCAACACCAAGACGTTGTTGCCTATGTCGGTGCATTAGGGATCAATTTTGGACTCAATTTAACGCCATCAAGCTACCGGTTCACAAATGCATACAGAGATTAATTTCCTAAGGCCTCGCTGAAATAGGTAGAAGAACTAGCATCAAATCCCATCATAGTCAATAACCTTCCCAAAGCCCCTATGCTTATGTAGATAGTTTGACCTCCAAAGATATGCCTAGGTTCGACACCCCCAAACTTAAGTTCAACTCACCTATTCGAAGAAGCCAACCAGATAGGAACGCACCCATTTTATTCATGTCCAAATACCTAGAAACTTCCAAATAGAAAATTTAAAATAAAATGGAAGAAGACCTAGTGTCTGTGTTTTAGCCGAGTGTTCCCCGTAGCTGGGATCCATCGCGCACTCCCCACCGCCTGGTTATACACCGTATTAAATCCCTTCCAATCACCTTTAACACTCAACCAAACTCTGACATCAAAGTCATGTGAATGATCCATCTTCCTGTCCTAAGTGACACTGCAAAGGTCAATGACCCCGCCATTGTCAGTGGCATTGCTTGATGCCCTCAGATCGCGTCTCTGGATTCGATTGATGATCCCGCTTATTTTTATGCAGATACTCTGAGTTTTGTCATTTTTCTTTTCTTTTTCACTTTTTCTATTGTTTTGCATTTTCTTTGTTCGGGGCTCGATGGCAATCCTCTTTAATCAGGTGTCCCACTTAAATGGTTCGAGTCTCCCAAGGTTAGTCGAATCATAGTAGCTGTATCGCGCCATGCATACTCGAAGGTCATTAGTGTGAGTGTGATAGGTTCTTAAGTAACCGGTGTCTTTGATCAAGCCAGATCGTCTACTAACTTTTTCCATCTATTCAACCGACGGCACGAGCATCAAAACATTGTATGCATTTGAACATCCATGTTAATCGTGAATTCACCAGTGATCCTCACTTTTCAACAAGCAACACATACATGCAATTATTAGTAGCATATAAGACTAACTCCAGCACAAACGTTGAACCGGATTCAAACATGACCTGTAGGTCGAAATACTAAACATGAAACTAAATAGAAACACAACTATGCTGAACAAAACAAAAGTACTATAAAAACATTAAAAACAAAACATATCTAAACAAAACAAAACATGATCACACACACCCCCCCCAAACAAAATAGCTAGTGTCCCCACGGGCAAGAAAGAAACTCAAGAGGTAAAGGGTACTCCCCTGGTGATCACTGCTGTGGAGGTGGAGGTGGAGGCGCCGCGGCGCTAAGAGCCGCGCGATCTGGTCTCGACTGGCCACGCCGCTGCAAATGGTGGGCTCAGACAAGATCGCACAGATATCCGCACGAGGGCCTATGTCCGTGTGACGAGGGACTCGCTGGCTTCCCGGGTCTCATCCTTAACGCTGGCCAAAGCTTCGTTGAGGGAGAGCACCGTCCTCATGTTCAGAAGGACTGGAGGAGCCGCGTCTGTGGCCGCTGGCAGGTGGGTGGGTCGAGGATCGCCAATAAGCCTCTCGGGATCGCTCAGAGCCATACCAGCTCGAAACTCATAAATTTCATCCCTCGTCCGAGGGCTCATGACCGAGTCATATGGCTCAAAGCCGCGGACACTGTGTGTGTCCCGCTCACTGATATGGCTCGGCTGTGACGGCCGTGCCTCATTGTCATTCAGGTACTCCCGCTGTTTGCACAAGCCGAAGATCAAGAAAGGGTGCCCCAGGTTCATCTTCGCGTCCCGGTTATGGAGGATAGCATCCTCTATAACCTGCCCAACATCGAAAGGTATGTCCTGTAAGATGGCATAGTTGGTTGCATAGCTTCGCGCCACTTCAATATATTCGTGCCTAATGAGACGGCGATAGCTAGGAGCAACCTGTGGATGAAGGCCAAAATGCTTTGCCTTGAAATTTACCGCATGGTCCGTATGACGGTTGATTCACTCACCCCGACCACGTCACTGATATCACGCGTATAACCCTGGGTAGTCAGTGCTCGAGCCTGGCCAAATGCCCCTTGGCTGGCTATGCTCTGAGACCGTAGGGAACCACGATTCATCTCGATCAAGTCGCACTCACGCCGCACTCGACTCTTTTAATACAGCGGGAGGTTACAGATTGGCAATCCCGCACCACACCTATCGCCGACGCAGGTGGCCGCACAAAGCACGCCATCCCCCAGCCCGCACTATCTCATGAGTTGTCATCGGGTGGTGAAACCCTTCTCCTTGATGAAGGACGCTTTTGGTAAATGATGCCACAGAACCGATCAATGGCACTAATTAACAAACCCGCGACATCATAAGTGAGCTCTGCCCTCGCCGCCGATCTGGCCACAAAAAAAAAAAAAAAAAAAAAAAAAAAAAAAAAAGCAACTTCGCTTCATCATGATGAGCACCTGACCGGAAACACGGTAGCACCCAAAGCGGGCACTCACCTGACTGGGACAAAACACAAACACCTAATGTGCTAAAGAAAACTAACTATGACTCAAGACTCAAACTCCTAACCCAACTCCTAACTCAAGATTCAAGACCCTACACTAGACCTAAAAATACCCTAAATGAACACCTATTAGACCATGAAACCACCCTTGAGTACAAAGGCAAAAATTCTAGAATGCGAATTCAAAAGTTAGAACCTGTTACGTTGGGAAATGCCACAATGACCCTGAATCAAGGGAAGAGGGTGGCTCGTAGAGCACAATGGTGGCTCCGAGAACAATGGAAGGGCTCCCACCTCAGCGTGACGGCAGATTCCAGCAAAACCAGAAGGAAAGTCGGAAGCAGGTAGCCAGGTTTCATTTGAGGTGAGGTGAAAGTCTGCAATAACTGATTTTGGCGAACAGCCACGCCATGACAGTATGGTGACGCTGGAAGGCAGCACTATAGATAGAGTACGAAAGCCAACGCAACGCAGGGAACAACGCCGCATGATGCAGGATATGATAGGCTGATACGCCGACGGATAATAACACCGCACGTGACAGAGGTTTAGGACAAATTCACGCCGCGACGTGAAATCCACGCCGACGCGGACAAAGAAGGTGAAAATTAACATCGCGACGTGGGAGGTCCACGTCGCACTTGACAAGGAAAAAGTAAACTTCTGACGCACGATGGGAAAAAAAACCAAATCAAGAATAAAGAGCCCATCCTATCTCAGACTTCAGTGCATGGACTTGTGGACACATAGCCGAGAGTCCTCCCATCACCCAATCTCGCGGTCCCAAATTAAACAAACAAGCAGAACACCGATCATGAATGAACTCTAAAAACCAAATTGCCGAAAATAAACAATAGACTTGAACTAAGAAAGGAAATGGTTTAAGAACACGTGGGTTGCTCCCAAGAAGCGCTTATGTTTAATGTCGTTAGCTCGATCAATTCTCGAATCTCACTGGGAAATTAGAACTCGAACTCATGTGATCGCGACTGAAGTAATTTGCCCGCTATCGTCAAACGAATGATTTGCTTGTTTGGTAAAGCAAACTCGCCTCCATAAAGACGTCATACGCGGTGGAGATCAGAATGTGCCTTTTCAGATGTGAAACTGGCCACCATGTGAAAAGACCTAATATCGTGAAAGGTCTTGACCATCGAGACTTCAATTTCTGAAAAGCTTTAGCTCCGAATTGAATACACTTGTCGTCCGCAAAATGCGGAACCCTTTCTGGGGAAGGATGTGTCTTGCCGCCGCTTTAGTCTTTCCCTTATAAACGCGTATGCCATGCTTCGCTTCGACCATCACTTCATCGAGTTTATAGTCGTCACGCCAATGTAATCGTCTATGTTTAATTGTCGAGTTACCCAAGAAGTTCGAAGTGCCCAATTTCCACCGGAAGGTGGCACGCTACGCATAAACGAGTCTCAACAGTGGACATACCCAAAGGAGTTTTAAATGCTAAGTATGCCTGCAGCGCATCGTCATCTTTTAGACCAACTTCCTAGAGCCGTTGGATCATTTTCTCTCTCAGAACACTCGATTTCGCGGGTCGATACCTCTCTCGCTGTCTGCTGATTGCGGTGAGATATGCAAGAGATGTACGATGACGCATCTATACTTTTGCAAAACCTTATCAATTACCTTACGCGTAAAATGGGTACCATTATTCGTGATCAAGGCTCGAGAGTTCCAAAGCGTGAGAATGTATTGCTACGCAGACCAGCCACAACCTTGGCGTATCATCAGCGCAGAATCGCTCCCACCCATTTGAGATTACAGTCTACCGCCAACAAAATGTATAAGTCGGGCAGATGATGCAGAAATGGTCCCATGAAATCGATCCCCCATAAATCAAAACAACTCAATTCTAAATGATGCATGGTGGCTCATCCTTTCTAGAAATGTTCCCATCTGCTGACATTTGTCACAAGTGGACACTTAATTGATGAAGCATCTTAATAATGAAGCCAAGAAACCCGATCGAGTACTCGTCGCCGAGCTCGCCACCAGCGTCCACCAGCACAGTGTGACAATGGTCTGGAACATCGCAGCATTTCATCTCAAACACATCTGCAATCCATTCACGCGTTTATAGAATTGGCTCCTCCCAATAGTAGTACTGCGCGCGAAAAACCTCTTTTTCATTGAGAAGAATTCTGAGGAATTACTTTAGCCACCAAATAATTTACAAAATTCGCGAATCGCTGAGTCATTTCTCTTGTCTTCAATAACTAAGAGTTTCTATCCGAAAATTCGCCATTCACTCGGAACATCATCTTTTGGCCCTTCCAATGTGAAAGATGGTCTCGCCATCGTTTTCAGTTTTTCGTTTTACTTCAACGTCAATTTCAGAACAAGAGAACCCACCGAATTAATCTGTGGTTTTGCATCTTCTCGTCATCAAGTACTTAATGGCGGCACGATCGTTGTGTACCACTACTTTGTTGCCAATCAATGGGCCCCACTCTACCGGAGCAAAGATCGATGGCCAACAGCTTTTCTCGTAGTGGTGATAATTCAGCCGAAAGCATCATTCAAAGTCCCCATGGTATAGTAAATCACCCGAAAAGCATTTTTTCTCATTTCGCCAAACCCGCCCCCAATCGCATAGTCGCTTGCATCACACATCGCTCAAATGGAAAAGACCAACTGAGCTGCCACAATGAGCCAAGATCAACCATCCTTTAGTAATCAGTGCCACGCGCAAACATGGAGTCGAACTCAGCCGGGATCCACGGACTAACGCTAGACAACGGTTTTGCAACTGCGGAGAAACTTTATTAAACCACCATAGAATCCAAATGCGGGCCTAGGAAACTTCGAATTCTCTTTACTCGAGGAGGGGCAGTGCATCTCATCAGTTTCACCTTCGCCCATCTACCTCTATCCCTCTTGCTGAGATCCGATGTCCAAGGACAATAACCTCTTGTACCATGAAATGGCACTTTTCCCACTGAGTACTATGTCAGGGGTTCTTCACATCTTTCCGCATACCAAGTTTTCTTAAACAATTGTCAAAATGAATTTCCCATTATCAGAAATCGTCCATGAAGATCTCAATTGTCTTTTCCACCATTCCGAAAATATGCCATCATACATCGCGCCGAAGGTACCCGCATGGTATCGGGCCCAGTGGCATCCACGAATGAATACGTACCATAAGGACAAGTGAATGTTGTCTTCCCCATCTTCGTGAGCTATGGCAATTCGTCGTAACCTAATTATCCATCCAAAAGCAATAATATTCATAACCGCCTAATCGGACGAGTATCCGACGAAACGCAGACGGAAAGTGATCTTTCGAAAGGGCCTTGTTCTCAGCCTTTTCGAGAATCAATACAAATCCTCCACCCAGAATCATTCTAGACTCAAAGAAGATGTTGTTTTCGGGCCCCGATGACAGCTTTTTGTTCCTCCTTTTCTGCACTACCCGAACTCGGGCTTACCCATGCACTGCCCGAAACGGCAACCACCCCCGCAAAGGTTCAGCCATTTTAGCACTTCTTTACTAGACAACTTCCTTCATTGTTCGGGATTCAACTCCCTCCTCTCGCCTAATCGAAGGTTTCTCGTCTGATTCTAGTAAAACATGCATGCACATATGGACGAATCCCTTTAGATCTGGCCAGAGACCATCCGAGTGCATGTTTGTGATTCAAGGACTTTCAATAATTTTCTTCCTCTAGTGTAGTCAAAGATGCTGAGATGATCACTGTAGTGTAGATTCTACCTCAAGGTATGCAGATACTTCGATATTAGGTAGAGGTTTTGTTCTATCTGGCTGCTCAATCGATGGACCGGCTGCTTTAATTCCTTCACCCGCAGATTCGAAGCATTTCCGCCTATCGTGTCCACAAAGAATCCATCCATTTCAACATGATCTTTTTTGCCCTTCGCCTGTGGTTCGCACTCATTCTCTACTAGCTAGTCTCCAAAGGTGGGTCGGCAGGATTCACTTGGCTGCACACTATAGCCTACCATTTCAAACGGCATACAAGTATCACTGGTAGTTCCACCGCTGAATACGCTGAACTTTACTTCTTCTTCCCTGCATCTCGCTCAGCCTTCCCTCCGCATATCAATCATTACCTCGCCAATTGCAAGAAACTAGCCAATCTAAAATTATCTGCATTTCTTTATTTCCTCCCATATCCAAAACAATGAAATTCGGCCGAAAGATAAACTCGTTTGACCTTTACTAAGACATCTTCTATTATCCTCTCGCGATGCTTCAAAGATCCGCTCAGAATGAGGATCGGCGTTCACAGCTTCTCCTAATCCCAAACGCTGAAAATGGATAAGGGCATAAGATTAATGTCAAATCTTCAAAATCAAGTATAAAGTTTTCAAAAACAAGATTTTAACGCGGTAGTGGATAGTGAAACCGCTCGGGTCCTGAGCTTCATGCGCTCTTCGAAGGATAACGCACATTCTCGCTTAAGTTCACTGCTCGAAATCAGCTAATCTTCTTCTCAAGATAGGATGTCTTTCATATATAATCGTAAGACTGGCTTCAGGCACAAGAATGGATGTCGACAAGGTGAGCTTTGAACACATCCATGAATCTCAAAGGAATTGCCATCCGCTTTATGCCTCAGAGACGCTGTGGGTAAGGAACCGCATGCGCAGCTTGGCTTCGCAGTGTTCTCTGATTGCTTCAAGTCGTTCTTTATTTGTATCATCACTTTGACTAGTTGAATGACTTTCGCCTCTACTCTCCGAACCGAGGGTTCTCTTGGTCTCCAAGTCTTTACTTTCTCAACAGAATCGCTGACATGTTCATTTCGCCTCTCGCTCGGCTACCAGTTGCTCAAGAAGGGATCCTCGTTGTCTTTCTCGCCGCTAGTTTGTTATTTGACCCATTCGCCTCCAAACTCTCAACCGGTGGCCGGCTGATTGCTCAACCCAAGTTGCCGGCCGCCGCACGTTTCGCCTTAGTCTCATTCACATGAAAGCGGAATGGAGAAGTTAACATCGTAAGAGCCGCTTTTAAATCCAACTTCTTCTCGAGGGTGTTTCACTATTTCGGCTCGACAGAATATTGTTCGATTATTCCGCCATCCATACCTTTGATTGTTTGGATGATTCGTTCGACGCTACGCCACCCGTCTCTCGATTCTGATTCTAGTAGCTACGCTTCCCCGCTTCGCCCCGCTGCGACTGATTCGATTAAACCCTAGCACGCATCGCGGGTTTGGTTTCATCGTAGGGGTTTCGAACACATCTTCCGCAGCGTTGTGCCGCCCTCCATGTACCACACAACTCCCATGGATCGTCTCCAGATGGCATTTGCCGCCTTTACCGTCATTTAGCCATACAAATTGGCCACATGATTCACTAAATTGTTGAGGACCGCATTATCCGTGCCACCCACTACATCGTGTAGCTCTTCTCTAGGCCATCGATTAGTGTTATCGCAGTCATTTTCTAAGATCTCATACACTGTCTCAGGGTTTTCTCTATCATGTTCTCCGTACCAAGCATCAATCATCGTTTCGTTGCATTTCTCGCACATTATAGAAGGTGGACTTGCATCCATCTCGTTAGCCTGGTGTGGGCACTCGCAATACCCGTGAAATCTGTCCCATGCCTCGCCATGTGTTCTCCTTCTAGTTAATCAACGAGCTGATCTTTCTACAACAGGTAATTTTCGAAGGTGGAAGAATTTGTCAAGAATTTGTACCAAGTCGTTCATATAGTAATGGAATCGTGGCTGACCGGTTAGCCGCGGTTTAGCTTCATCCCCGCGAAAGTGGGAACAACCGTGAACCCGAGCTTAATAACCTCGCGGTACTTGATAGTATCGCGAACCGAGGAAGTCGGGTCGGAACGTATTGTTCTGTTCCGCTAGGTAGTCCATGGAACAAGATGTTCGGCCATTTGTAATCGGTGGATCGACTTCGTTCGAAATTGTTTGCTTGGATCGCTGGTCGCTCGACGCTGGTCCGAACAACAGCTTGGTGGTAACACCTAACTCGCCTAATAGCATGAAAGGATCATCCGCCAGAGCAACGGCCCGGGTGCTCATTCTTCCATGATTCCCATTTCGCCAGTGGTTCACCGCTCAATGCCAAAGATCTTGTTCTTCGCTGTTTTCCATGACTATTGGGATTTTTAATCCGTTATGTTCTCGTTTCGCGCAATCCAGGCGGTAAGTCTTTCTGGTCAGATCAAACAAAGTTGATTAATTCCGATCCGACACGCATATACTTACCTAAACCCGCATCGAATAACTCACGAACCAACAAGACTTCAAATTACAAAGACTTGTAAAATAAACAAAAGTAAAGAAAATTTCAGAGCAATATCTATTTGTTAATTCTCAATATTTACCTTAAACTCTTTCTCAAAAGAACGGCGCCAAAAAACTGACAGCCGTAAACGTAGGTGTAAAATGTATGTCTATGTGCGCAAGTGCACGCAGAGTCTCAAGTAATATAGTGTACTTATAAGATTTATCGATCCAATACGTGGAAAGGTGTGATTGGTTTACTAAAGATTCTCGCTTTTAGATAACATCTCTAATAGATGATTTTAAGAGAGAAAGTAAGTGTGTAAAACTTAACTAAACTATTGATTTTTCTGAATTACTGGAATTGAGAACTAGGGTTATATCTCCCGCTATCACATTCAATGGATTAATTTCCTAAAGATATTATTATTCAATTTGTTTCCAATATGTCAATGGCGAGGTGATCTTCCCTACGATATCTCGAGGTATATCCGCCTCATCTCGTAGCTAGACCTGCATATCTCATCCGCATCAAGATTCCGAGATGAATGTACAACCCCAAATGCCACCTTCGTGTTCGGAATATCTCATTTCACTAATCAACCAAGCTACCACCCAGATCCCTAAATACCCTCATCTCTCAAATCTCAGATCTACAGTGTAATTATGCTAATGTTGGCCAGACATTATCATATAGTTAAAATACAGAAATAGAGTAGATGCAACAAATTGATAATCAACTGAATAATATAAAAGATCAAACTTTAATCCATCAATATGATAGGGTTCGATGTAACCCTAGAGATAGATCTAGAACATAATGAATGAAATGATGAAAGTGTTTAGTAGTAAAAACATCATTTTCATATCCGAAAATATCAAAACAATGAAAGACAGTACAAATCCCGGGGCACTTCTCGGTTCGGTCGCCCGCCTCGGGATTCTGCGCCCGCCCGTACGCCCCGATTACCCCCTGATTGAACCATTCGCATTTAAATGATATGCGATTCTGAGCCGACGCCGCGATGCGGAGACGCCGCGACGGAGACGCTGCGACGCGGCGCCACTTCCTTGTTTCATCTCCCATCGCTCCAAAACTCGCTTCCACAGCTACTCTTTTCACTCCAATATACCTGCATCCAAACCAAAACACCAAATCAGGGATCTAACTACAAAAACTATATAATTAATATAAAGAAAAACGTGAAAATGAAAAACCGACGCGAGTATAGTATGAGTGTTTTAGGCACTCATCAATAATAATCTCTTTCAGAAACGAGACATGATCGTATCGAACCTCGTGCCTCTGCTTCGCGAATCCGTAATTTCGTAAACCATGATGCTTCTTCTGCCGGTAAAAACTTTAACCATACTTCTTTTTCATCCAAAGCCAAACATATTCTCTCTTATAGAACCCCTTTTTTCTTTTTTAATAGATTTCATTCATATTTACAATCTAATTTCTTTTGAAATAATGAAGAAAGCCTAATTTTAAAGATCTAAATATTTCTTCTACAATCAAATTAATTCGTATATAAATAATAGTCCTCTAAAAGTAATCTAAATATATAAACGTAGTCTAAAGATATTATTCCTAAAAGTTATAAAAAATATAATCCCCTAAATATTATTTTTAAAAAGTCATACCTTCTTTTTTCAAGAAAAAGTTTTATTTTTATCTTAATTCCTTCATAAGAAGCAAATAATTTTATTGATTTATTTTATATTATAGCAAATTAATAGTAAAAGTGTAAAACCTTAAATGACAATATGAAAATATGATTAGAATTATAAGGTCATTTAAATAAATGAACTTACTGGGTCATCACCTACCTGTGTTGTTTGAATAATTTTATTATATTTATATGATATGAAATATTATAAAGAACTATAATTTTTTCTTCATTGAGCACCTTATATTGAACAGAAGAACAGCTGAGACATCAAAATAAATAAATAAAATAAAAATACAGAACATTTTATATACTTTTTTTCATATTTGTTTACTTTGCATTACAAGTATGTAATATACTTAGAACCACACAACTCGTAATATATCTTTCCCTATGTCTCGGTGAAACCCTTAACCACTAAAGAGAATATTAATATAATTAATCATTTTTAATTTTAACTTTATCATAGATATAACTCTAACTCTAATCAGTTAATAATAGATATACAACTCTAAAATGTTATTATTTTAATCTTATCTATCCAAATATTATTTCAAATACTTAAAATCCTCAAGATATTATTTTCAAATCAATATTTTTTAAAATACTTATTCAAACGATTCATGTTTTAAAAGGAATATTACTAAAGTTTGATACCTGGAAATATTTGTTTTAAAAGGAATTTTACTAGAGTTTGATATCAAAATATTTTCCTTATTGAAACAAATTCTTCCATGTGAAAATAAAATCAAAAAAGCAAAAGAGGCTCAAAAAAAAAAAGTTTATAAATAGGTTTGCTTGCTTGCTTTGAATTTGAGAAATTGAAGCGAGGGCAATTTTTCTCTCTTCAAACCGATATTTCTGTATCGTTGATAACTACTAAATGTATGATATTTTATTTTGCTTTTTATTTTATTATTATTCTATCAATATCAAGTATTTTATTGTTACTTGTTTTTATTGTAAATTTATCTTAGGTTCGTTTTTTATACAAAAAACTTTGTTAATACAGTCAGAAATAGAATGTGCAATTGGAACTCTAACCTCGACCTTCTTTTCTCCTTATATCCTATATTGTTGAAATATTGATTATTTTATCACATAAACTAGACATGATAGACCATTTAGGATTTGCTTTAAGTAAATAGGGTTCGCTAAAATATATTTTTATTTGTGGTAGATGAGAGAGAATCAGTAATTAGTTAAAACATATGGGGAATTTAAATATATTTCAACTTTTTACCATCTAAATTCATACCGTAAGGTCCTTCAAATTCATGCTTAAATTTGATTTTTTTTTTGTTCATAAAAGTTGGTATTCACAAGATATAAGTTATTTAAAGAATAAAATAAATAAATAAAATTTAACAAAATATACATATGATGAAAAAATCTATTAGAACATTTTATAATAGCAATACTAAAAGGCAACCATAAAAAATTTGCCAAAATTTTAAAGACATTTAGGGAAAAAATCATATAACACAATAGAAAAGACTCACAAATAAAAGAAACAAATGGTAAATTATGGGCTCTTGGTTATGATACTATTAATGCAAAACGTTTTCATATTTCTACGTTTAATTATTTTATTTATTATTTTTATTTTTACAGATTTAGTTGTTGGAGAAATTTTATAATTATGTTATTTTTTTATCCATTCATATCAATAAGTAATTGTTTTAATTTATTATATTTAATGTTAGATATTTTACATCTCATTTATTGTACTTTAAGAACTACTTTTCTTTTTCTTTTCTTTTTTTTGTTTAACAATAAAACTGATTGATTCTATTTTAATGTAGGAATTTTATATTTTTTCTTTTATTATAAAGAGCAAGTGGAAGAATCATGGAAGATAGTGCTGGTACTCTCTTCCTCCTCAGAAGACCCGAGAAATTTCAAATTTAAACAGGGCAAACGTAATTTCGACATAACATCGTAATTGACGTTGCAATCCGTAATTAATTCTCTAGATCTCGGATGACGAAACGGATTGTACCGTTGGAATCGTCTCGCAAAATCTAGTTAGCACGCAAAATTTCATAATTTTCTGAGACAGTCGGAGTCGGCACGTTTTTCGATGCATCGCATTTCGGGTGTCGTAAATCGATTTTCGTTTTACCTAAAGTCAAGATATAGCATTTACTCATGTACCATAAGCGGTATGAGTAGAGAAACGATGAACACTACGGTGATAATACGATCATCAAACTGAGAGTTAGTCGATTACAACGGTATTATGGAAATTACTTACGACTAAAAGGACAAAAGAGCAAATAAATTCTTCATCTCCTATTAAATAAACCAAAAAACGTGAGAACCAGATTTTCTCCTGCATGCCACCATTTTTTGAGAGAATTGTTTTATAGAAACTTCTCTAAAATACTATTAATCCGACCGCTTGCTGGTCGACCTGTTAGAAGAAGGAAGTCGTTTCACGCGGCAGGACAACGTGGGACTTGGATTTGGGAGTTTTTCAACTCCTTGAGGCAGATTTTCCCTACTATATGTTATTCCATTTTGGCTGCTGCTCCATATCGACGGCTGGCGCCGTGAAACAGTGATCGGCCCATGCCGGGACCGAATTGATTTGAATTTATTGAAACCCAAATGTTGAAACAGGCTGTTACGGCTGTTGTGTTTTAATTTAAAAATATGATTTAACCGATTGATATATGAAAAGTGTCGAATCTGCCAGATGATCTATCCCAAAACATGAGACCGAATCAGAATTTTTGAAAGAGAAAACGAGCACCGGGATCGCCTAATCATGTTAGGGCCAAGCTTTGGGTGTGATTAGTAAGTATTCTCAGCATTAAATGTTTGTTGTATATCACGAATGGCCGTATCGCGTGTCACTCAACAATCGATGTTTCAGATTTTCCTGAATAGTAAACTAGGGTTTCACTATTCCCTAATAATGTTTTGAAAATATATTTTCGTGAAAATATGTGTTGGCTTCCAAAGATTTAGAATGCCCTAAATTACTGCGGTATGATCACAAATAAGTGAGCTAACTTTGATGTGTAATAATTAATTTACATGACATGATTAGTAGTTTGGTTGTTTGGAAAATTATATGGTTGTGTTGTAGAGTTATTTTTAATTAATTTATTTGACTTGGTGACACATGCATTCCATATGCACTCTGAACATCCTAGACTATAGAGTTAGTGCATGAGATGAGTCTGTATAAAAATGTTTCTGGCAAGAAGCCTAAAATATTGTTCGTCGAGGTTGTCTAAAAATGTTAATTATCTAGGTAGCCTTAAACTAAATAATATATCAAATCATTTGAGCGCCCAAATTTGATATATATTCATCTGAGGTAGTCTCAGCACTAAATAATATATCAATCGTCGAGCGGCCCAAATTTGATATATATTCATCTGAGGGTAGTCTCATTGAACAATTAATATATATCACCGCTTGAGCTTTACCAATTGATATATATTCACCTGAGGGTTGCCCACTAATAAAATGTGATAATTAAGCATTTGCGCTTGCATGAGCCGCAGAGAAAGCCTGAGACTCCTGGATCTCGGAAGGTCATGTAGACATTCAAGTAGGATCATGCATTTGTTGAATGCTTTGTTTAATTGAACATCGCACCGCACTTAAAGCGCGAGTAAATTTCCATTTGTGTATTTATTCTCCACTGAGCTTTAGCTCACTCCCTGTCGGGATCCCTTTTTCACAAAATAAAGGGAGCAAGATTAGAGAAAGAAGGCTCATCCTAGAGACCGTGATTAGAAGAAAGTGCCTGATTGTGGCTTTGGCTGATTTGATATCACATGGTATTAGAATTTTCCCTAATTTAATATATGTCAGGGAGGTGAGTAAAACATTTGAACTCTTGTAACTATTTACATAGTCAATTCATAGTTAGTATGTATATGAGACAAGTAGGGCCCAAGTGGCCGTATTACTCATGTGATTTGATCTCTCTTGATATATTGAATATATTGGATCGCTTGGGACAAAGCCATGGTGTATTTAGAATCGTGGAGCTCAGACAGAGAAAGGAGACTCGCCTCTATTTTCTAAAGTGGTTTCTGAATAACCCGACTCACTTGTATTCCGCAAGCTGATTCAGTCAACTGACCTCCTGTGCTCAGCGCCACACTTGGCATCGTAGCGCTTAGGTATACGAATACCTAGGAGCTCGTGTTAGGTATCCATCCCCACTCGGTGTGGTATGATGTAGGTTAGGTATGAGATTACCTAGGAAGGCACGAGAGAGAAATTAGAACACTGCATGTGTTTTGATTGTGATCATGTGATGGTATGATTGATGTTTATAACTGTGATCAATTGGTTGTTTGGTGAATGGTGTGTTTGCCATGTTGTAAGTGAGTAGTGAAATGATGTGTTTAAGATTAGCATACAGAATGTGTAGAAGATATAATGAGTCAGATAAATGTATGCAAAACTGAAAATAGAAAAGAATAAATTTTATAAATTTATTTAGCCTATTAGGTAGAGGAAAAAAAATTTTTCTAAGTTGAAGAAAATCGAGAAATAGTGTTCTTTGGTGGAATTTATTGGGAGGAAATTTAAGAAAATGGAGAAAATTAAATTTTTACAAATTTATTGGTATTAAAGAGCATGAAAAAATGAATTTTTAGTGATTAAGGATTTTCATACCGGGAAATAATTGAAATTAAGAATAATTACATATTAATATTGAAAAATGCATTAAATCCCAAATACACGCCTATTTGAGTGGGGAGGTCGGGGCATTGGCGCTGGGCGCTGGCGCTACGCCAGCGTGGGCTGGCTGGCGTCAAGGCAGAGGGCAGGGCGGCTGGATGCGAAGAGGCGCGCAAGACAAAACAGTGGCATTTTGCCAAGCAGTAGCATGCCAAGGAAGCAAGAGCTGCAGGCTACAGGCAAAGAAGTGCAGCGCTGCTAGCTGGCATGCACTACAGAAGCGCCAGGTGACGCAGGCGTAGCGCTGGCTGGCACGAGTCGCGGGTATAGAGCGCCGGTGGCGCGTGGCTGCGCACTGCTTCGGGCGTGGCCCGGGCGCCGATGGGTGTTTGTCACAACTGGCTAGTTTTGGGTGCACGCTGCACTGCTCGCTTTGACTCTGCTTGAATCTATTCACTTTCTGTATTTTTCGAAATACCAAATGAACATCGTTTCATTGTAAATAAATTTTTCAAAAATATATATATATTTTTATTAAATTCAAATAAAATCAAATAAATCAAATAAATTTGATAAATTAAAATAAGATTTTCAAAAATAAAATTTTTGAAAATAAAATTTTGTTGAAAACAATATTTTAAATGCAACGGATTGGTTTCACCACCAGAATGTAAGGACAATGCGTATACACCGAAAGTTATGTATGATTATGTTCCTGTGTTGTAGTTATGCCTTTAAAGACACTGTATTGATTTAACTACCACAGAACTAAATTTCGCTACGTAGTTAAGTGTAGAAATTGCAGCATGGTAGAAATGCGATAGGAAAAGGGTAAAATGGCTTTCAAGGTTATGGGTTATGACCTTAGGATTTGGATCAGAAATGAACAAGAGCCAGAACCTGTATTTAAGTAAATGAATGAGGTTGGAAATTAGCACCACTTAGGAAATGAACGGTCGCCTAGTTAGTTGTCAAGTCTATTAGTAATCGCGACTGTGACAATAGTTAACCAAATGAAAGCAGCTGATCCCTGAACATCATGTTAATTGTTTAAATGGTTAGTAGAGGACGAGGACGAGGACGCTCCATGGGGGCACTACACACAGTCAGCACAACTGTGGTTTTGATCGGGCCAGAATTTTTGTGCAGAGGTCGTAGATAGGTTACAATAATGTGCTACAAGACAGTTAAGATAAAAGATGCAGACAGTGAAGATCCCAAGAATCCCTAAGAGGGTTTAGACGTATCATCCTCCAACATTCAATGGGGAAGAGATCCGGATGGTGGTAGACCATTGGTTCATGCAGACCCAGAAAGGTTAGAGGCTATGGAGACAATTCCGAATTTCACCCATCAGATTAGACTAGTTATGCTCTAGCTAGAGAATGAGGCCCAAATACAAAGGAACAAGAGGCAAGAATCTGCACTTGAGGAGCCGTTAGACGTGGTTCTCCCTTAGGATTAGGCGAATAGGACAGATATGTCGAGGTTGCCAGTTGAGATCTCAGACTCTACACCACAATGGACCCGAGATTTGCGGACATGTCGAGTTCGAGGTCATCCTCGAGGATGGTCAAGGATAGGCTTGCTGTGGTCGTTATCTGATTGTGAGCGTAGGGAGGATTATCGCTTACACTGATTCCGCACTCCCTGGTATTTCGTGGGGACAAGCATGACATTTTTCCCCCACAAAGATATGAAATTAGGCGCCGTGGGATTGGCCAAGGTCAAGCAATGAGCCTTACCCTAGAGGGACAAGGAGAGACCAAACGTGGATCCACTTCTCGGTGAAGGGCGACAGGTGGATGTTTATCCCGGATGAGTTACCCGATTCACTTCACAAAGGGATGACTCTGTATCGAGTTACACTGGTACTTCAACCATCTCTATGACTCAGATAGATGGCACCAACTGAGTCATAGAACTTTATCCAGTTACAAGGGCGGCTTGGACAAGGGCTTATCAAAACAGCACTCACCATGGGGGAGCTCCTTAGTTTATTTATGTAATACAGCGGCAAGACCCTTCACCGGCATTGACTATAAGGCACAATTAAATACGCGCCGTTAATCTGCGACTCATTAATGAGGATCGATGATCGGTTTGATCGGGCTGAGAGGAGCGCGAAGTCTACTCCAAGATGCACCTTCATCGGTTACCATCACCGAGGGTTGCGGATACCTGACAGTCCCTAAGACAAAGCAGACGCTGCTATGGCACCTTGGAGTTTACTGCGGGTGCCCTTGATCGATGAGTGCGCCACGCATTCATGGATTTCCCATGCTCGGGGTGTTCCAACCCAGCCTAGACCGCTTGTTTTAGGCTCAGGATGATGATTTGATCCATCCTACCAAAGTGCATACGACACCGTACTGAGATTGTTTTATAGTCAGCAGACCACCGGGCCAGTACGCTGTTCAAAGAAGTAATGAAGTTTCTGCTTAATGAGGTGAGATTTTGGGACACGGGTGTTAGCACCGTATGCTCACTGACTCCATAAGGTCGAGGCAATGATGAACGAGAGACCGAATGTCAATCCCCTGAGATAATAGTCTTTCGGGAAATGAGATGCCAGGAAATCTAGAGTCGGGTCAAGTTGTCCATTCTGGGATCTTCGGATCGTAGGACTGCCACGGACAATGACTCCATGGTCGACACTCTCAAATCTTAGAGAGAGAGATCGAGATTACTTGGAACACTCGGATAAGGGTGTTGTAGCAAGAGGGAGGATTAGCTTTCTCCTAGTTCTGGGAAGAGGCGTAATCTCCTCGCTTCACACCAGTTTCGTGACTAGTGGGCCAGGATTGAGTTACGAGCGACTGATTGCCCCGCAGATAGGGATCCTGAAGAATTTGGGACAATGCAGTCTCCACTACCAGAAGACAGAGAATGCATACCATTCCTCCAACTAGAAGGGTTAGAGGAACCAGTTCAGCCAGTGCTATACAAGCACTCGTGTTAATGCATACAAAGGCCAAAGTGTGGGTCAAAGTCAGGTGGATGATCGTTGTTACGCAGCGTAAGCGTAGCTGACCTGTGGTGGTAGAATATTGTCGTTGACGTCGTGCTTGACATGGATGAGTTGGACAACCATCTGGGTTGTCAATTGAGACCCAGTCGGCCATACTCGCCATCTAAAGATTAAATCGCTGTAGAGAATGTTAAGGCCTTGAGAAGCCATGATGATGTTCTTCCCTAGGTGTGGCGAGTCGACCGGGATAGTTGATTACGAGCGCAGAGATCTCGAGATTCGCCATGGTGAACCGGATTGTTGTCACAAAGATGACATCATTATTTCGTGTGCGAGTTACATCGCATGAGTCAGTGTGGGTGCACTACTTTATTATTCACCACTCTGGTGAGTTTAAGGAATTTGTTCTAGGACTACGCCCAAGGAAAACCCATAGTTGAATCAATAAATGAAACAGCTCGAAGTAGAGCCAAAGAGTTACACGCTCCAGATTAAAACACACGATTGTGTTATCACGCGATCGAGAGTTGAGTGATAGGAGCTCCGGGGTGACTCGAGGTTTGGAAACCCTTGGAAATTGCATTGGGTGTAGCTGAAGCTACAAGGGCTCTAAATGCATGTCATGTATGTGGCATGGATCGAAACACAGACAAACTGTTGATCTGTCATGATCGCACCTTGATACAAGGTCGCCATGCTACACAAATTGAAGTGAGGTCAGGTAGTGGATATACCGCCAGGAGGATTATATACATATGTTAGAGGACATGCTGTGAGCATGTGTCCTGGGTCATAAGGGTAGAGGAGCAATTGCCCTTAATGGAATTCACCCACAACAATAGTTATCAGGCGAGTATACGAATGGCACAATATGAGACAGGAAAAGTGGGAGGCCATGTAGATCACCCAAGCAGCTGGATCGAGGCGGAGAACTCCCATCACCGGTCCTCGGGACTGGACAGAGTCTTCCGAGAAGGTGAGCTTGATACGATAGTGCCGCCTTCTCACGCTCAGCCCGCAGAAGAGCTATGTGATGTGCTGACGTCGACCCTTAGAGTTCGAGGTTGGTGATCACGCTTTTGAGGGTGATACCTAAGAGGAAGGGTCGTTCTAAGTAAAGTACGAAGCCACGTCGAGATACATCAGGGACCTTTCAGATAGGCTTCAGAGGATAGGGCACTGGGCCAAGGCACGGCAATAAGCACGCCCAAGATGTCGTGTCCACGAGGCGCTGACGCCTTCCATGTCTCTGAGATATACCCGCATCCACTTCATGTAGACCGGGAACAGATAGAGAGATTGAAACTATGGGACTTTCGAGAGGCCAAAGGTGTATTGTTGGATAGTTTGTGGATCGGTCTTGCGATGCAAGATCGAGGCAGCGGGAGTGCTATACAGACCGTGGAGTGGAGGAGTTTCGAATCTTTAGCTGAGACACGATGCGCCACCTATCCTTCGTTAGAATGAAGGCAATGCGGCTTTGTCGCTTAAGACGAACACAGTTTACATGCAGGTAGCATGTTGTATGCATGTGTTTGATAAATAGGTCGTTTTCAATTTGATCGAAATTCTTTTAAGGGAGGAGAGAATGTAAGACCCTAGAAACAAATTTCCAACAGGGCAAAATCGTAATTTTCGACATAACATTGTACTACGTTAAAAAATCTAATAATTTTCTAGATCTGATGATGCAAACGATTGTACCGTTGGAATCGCTCTCGCCAATCTGTTAGCACTAAAATTTCATAATTTTCGAGACGCTTCTGAGTTTTGACATTTTTCTGATGATTTATTTCTAAAATAAGAATCGAGCAATGCTAATTAAAGTCACATATAGCATGTACTCGCAAATTAAGGGCGGTAGCGAGAGTAGAGAAATGATAAAAATAGATGGCCGAGATAGTGCCGAATATCAATCTGAGAAAGAATGACATAATGGTGACATGAATTGGATGGCTAATTAAAGGAGCAAAAGAGCAAATAGTCCTTCATCTCCTACATTAGGCCAAACCAAAAAAACGTGAGAACCAGATTTTCTCCTGCAGCCACCATTTTTTGAGAGAATTGCTTTAGAGAGAGAAACTTTCAGGTAATACGCATAATCGATCGGGCTTCTGCTGCCGATTTAGAGCAAGAAGTGAGCCTGCTCTACGCCAAGAGGACAACGCTGGTGGACTCGGATTTGGGAGTTTCTTCAAACCCTTGAGGTAGGATTTTCTCTCTACTTATGCTTTATCTCCATTTTTAAGTGGTTTTTCCATATTTCCGCTTTAGTCAAGGTCGTGAGGGTCAAAGACCTGGCCCTGCAAAGCCAGACCGAATTGACAGAATTTATTGAACCCAATGTTGAAACAAGGGTTGTGCTACGGGTTATATGTTTTAATTCTAAAAATTTATGATTTAAACTGCGTATTGATATGAAAAGCAATGGAACCGGTCAGATGGATCGTCCCAAAACATGAGAGATCTGAATCCGTGGAATTTTTGAAAAGAGAAAAATAAGAGCAAAACAAGGATCGCTTCCAATCATGTTAGGCTGTTTGTGTGATTAGTGTTATCTGTGGCATTAAATGTTTGAGCCATATGCATCAATGAATGGCCATGGGATTGCGGTTCACTAAGAACCCATGTTTTAGATTTTCCTGAATAGTAAACGAGAGTTTCAATTATTCCTAATAATGTTTGAAAATATATTTTGTGAAATATGTGTTGGTTTAGTGATTTAATTAAATTACTGTAACATCATTAGCCCAAGTGAGCTAACTTTGATGTGTACATTAATTAATTTACATGACATGATTGTGTGAATTGTTGTTTTAAATATATGTGATGTTTATAGTTTACATGTGAATTAGACTCCATTGAATTGGTACAGATAGATTCCATATGCAATCGAACCATCCTAGACCATAGGAGTTAGCTTAAGGATGAGTCTAGAGGAAAAAGGTTCTATATAATGGAAAATATAATGGTTCAAGAGGGTTGTCTAAAAATGTTAATTATTTGAGGGTAGCCCAACTAAATAATATATCAACCGGCCTGAATGCTACCAATGATATATATCATCTGAGTGGAATCAAATCAGCTGATTATATCAAACTCATTTTAAAGGCCCAAATGGATATATATTCATCTGAGGGTAGTCCATTGGAACACTAATATATATCAACGTTTAGACTACTAAATTTATTATTATTCACCTTATATGTTCACTCAATAAAAATGATAATTTCATACTGAGGCTTTGAAGAAGGAGAGAGCTCTGAGGACTCCTGATCCGAAGGTCGCAGACATTCAAGTAGATCAGTGCATTTGCTTGAATGTTTGCTTAAACTGGAACATTGCACCGCACTTAGGTGGTGAGTAGTTCATTTAGGCGATTCTCCCACCGGGAAGCGTTAGCCTCACCCGCCGCTGATCCCCTTTTCACAGTAATGTGAGCGCATTTATGAGAAGGCTCATCCTAGAGACCGTGGATTAGAAGAAAGCTCTGATTGCGGGTTTTTGGCTGACGATATTTACATGTGGCTAGAATTTTTCCCCAATTTTAATATATGTTGTATAAGAGTAAAAACATTTGAAACTTTTCGTAACTACTGGCATGGGCCAATCTAGTTAGTATGTATTATGAGTATCGCTAGCCCAAGTGGGCCGGGATACTATGTGATTTGATCTCTGGATATATTGAATATATTGACTGCCAGATGTGTTTCATGTGTATTTTAATTTGGTAGAGCTCCCGCATAAAGGAGACTCACTGACTTTCTAGTATGGCCGGTAACCCGACCTCCACTTGTATTCCGCAAGTTGACGGGTAGTCAACGGACCCTGTGTTTTCGTATGCCACATCTTTTACACCGCTTGATCTGGCTTATGATTTCATGGACAAGATGCATTAAAGACAAACATTCTTTGATATATCAAAGAATTATTATTATTCGAAAATCATCCTGCACTAGGATAAAGGTATATGCCGCCTTCGCTTCTTCTTGGTGGATGTATTGGTACTAAGAGATTATACTTCACATGATTGTTCTCTTCTAAACCTTGTTTCATGGAGATGATTGAACTTCCTCCGATAGAACAGAGGTACAAGCTTATCATTGCATCTTTATGGTTGCCTCCTGCTTATCCACTCCATTCCTCGCGAGCTTAAAGATTTTTTATGTTATGGAGACCGGGTGATGTCGAGTTTGAAGAAAAGAGTTTTATTTGATGCTGAATTCAACCTATTTTTAATCAATCCATATTTAGTTGAAATATTTATGCCTTGGTGGTACCACATACAAGATATTGCAAAGGCTGATTTTAAAGATCCAATTGCCCACTTTAAGAAATTGATAATGGGAGAAACTCATTGTAAGCTACAGAAGGACAAGTATTCTACCATCGTTATCTAGTTGAATGTAACGGTGAGATGTTATTAGTTTACAAGATTTACTCAAGATTGCTTAAGTTATAGTTGTTTCAACATTTGAATTTTCCGATTGACTATTCTAAGGATGCATGGATAGAAGTGAAAGATATTAGTGATCCAACTATTTTTCTCTCGAATATCAATGGGTCTTCTCGTTCAAATCCTGTGTTAAAACAAATTCTATTTATTTCACTCAACGTCACAGATTATGTATTTTGACTTGGATGATCGTGCCATTGGAATTATCTCTACCTTGTCCAAATGTAATTAAAAGCACCAGCTTCTTTGTCGATCTGGGGATAGTCCTCATATTAATAATATCATAAACTATGTTCCCTTTAATTTTTATTTCTCTTTTTGTTTTGCCTTTAACAAAGCTAAACACGTATAATTCTTGAACCCCGTTTTTTTTCATTAATATTACACTTACGTATGTATCTCAATTCACTTAATAGTTAAAGACGAAAATCGAGTGGTCTTCGAGTTGCAAAAAAATAATAATGAAAGGAAATTTTTATTCATTCTCAAGAAATTTCATTTTATTATGTCATTTTCAATAAAATATTTTAAAACGCTTTGAAAATTATATCATTTTTTCAACATGCTCGTTTACTTATTTGATTGTCACATTAGTTGCATGTGTGTGTGTGTGTGTATATATATATATATATATATAGTGTATATATATATATATATATATATATATATATATATATATATATATATAGTTTAATGTCAATTTTATTTTCTTATAGTTAAGTGAAACGTAAGTTCGTCTGAAATGATCAATTTATAGAGAATTTATCATTTAATAAATAAATTATTGGTTTCTTCTATGTAAAATAATCAATTTTGGATTCATTAGTCTAACTTTGCTTAATATATTTCAAAAAAAAAATGGTTTGATATAACTTAAATTTTTGTGGAAGTCTTTTCATGATTTCTTCCCAATACAAAATTTTATGAAATATATATACTTGTAAAATAATTTTGGAGATAGAATAGATTGACATGTTTCAAAATTGGCTTTAAAATATATGAATATACTATATGCACTGTTTAATATAAAAGAAATAAAAATAAAAAATTTATCCTTAGTACTACTTCACCTTTCTTTTCTAGCTGCATATGATTGTTTCACATCCAAAATTAATTCGCATATTTGCCAATTTGTCAATTGTTACAAATAAAATTTATTTTATTAGTGAATAATCGATTTTTTAGAGTAGGCTTAAAATGTTGTATTTTTAAAAGTAAACAAAAAATTAATGTTTTAAAAATCAGATTGGGTCATCTAATCAAATCGATCGTGGACTAATAACTTATTTCTTTAAATCGCTTTCACATTGAATCGGATTGAACCATCTGGAACAGACAGTTCTTTCAAGGACGTCTAAGCAAAAGCCCACTCACCTCCATGTGGAAGACCTTGTAAAAAGCTATTCCGCCAACTTATCAATGCAAAAGGCTTTTTGTTGTCATATTTAATGTGATGTAAAAATATCTTTTAAAAGGATATCTAAAATATTGAGGGAAATTAATTTAAATTTTTATAATTACAAAATACGCATAAAAGCACTTAATATGTTAATTTTATTTCATTTCAAATAATATTCATTATCTAAATATTTATTAACAATTTTTAAAATATCAATATATGATAGAGTAATCAAAAGTAACAAATAAATAATATTAATTTGTAATTTATATATAGAGTAGTATATATATATATATATATATATATATATATATATATATATTAAATTGTATATTTATAAGGTTATTCTGCTTCAATCATAGTTCAATCCCATAATTTTTTCCTATTCAATCATGGTCACTTTTGCACGTGATTTTAAACCTAAATATTGTTTTGAGACAAAATGTCATCCCTATCGATCATCTATGTTGTTCCAATCTTCATGGGAGTCCCATGTCAATAAATCTAAATCAAAAACCCATCCACCTCAAATTGAAGTTCATTTTTCTTGTCATCCCTTCTAGTTGCACCGATAGCACTTCTATTCTCCCCTACTTCAACCCAAATAAACAATTTCCCAAACCCAATACCGAAACTAACCTTCTTCATGCCATAATCCTGCTTCCCGACTCTAGGCTTCGCCCCATCCCAACCCTAACGCTCTAACCCGCCCACCCTCTCCCTATTGTGTCCTCTTGTGTAATCAGAATAGATTTTTGTTTGCTCAAGAAATTTTATGTTACCTTTTGTTGAAAGCTGGTTGATCCATCTAAGGTTGTGAAAATTGTTCAACCTATATATGTAAGCTTCTCTGATGTGCTCAAGTATAAACCATATCATCTTGCATTGATATTGGGGACAGCAAATTCATATTCGAAATCAAAACTCATTCCACCTCAGAATTGAAGTTTATTTTCTATAAGATTTTGTCGAAGAATTGATATGGATTTCACTCAAATCATTGTGAGTGTTTTTTCCTTTCTTTTTTCTTTTGAATTGAAGATATTGAGAAAATCGAGAAAAACCGAATGGACGGAATATGTTTGGGCTTTCTAAACTTAAATTAGAACTAGTGTTGAGATGATTAGTAGGGATGAGGCATTTTTGTTAAAATAATGTTTTGGTTTAAAAATCATATGCCAAAGTGCTACATACGCAAAAAAACGCACATGAGGAGCCACATCAACAAAGTTAATGCCTTGATTGTACATCTGTTAATGTCGTTGATGACAAGGACACTTTGAGTTAATAATAAACTTTAGGGGTACCCAAGCAACTAAAATAGTTTAAGGTTAAATTAGGACATATGGTCAACATCGAGGCATCTATAAAAATCTTTATTCTCTTTTATTAGAAAATCGGGTTTTAAATATTATTAATATAGAAATACTTCGGAATTTTTAATTTAATATTATATTTCTGTTTTTGAAATAATCTTAAAAATAAAGTCTTGTTTCATAAGAACCCAGTCAATATTTTCGTGTTCTCTAGTTTAAGCCCTGATCTGCTAGATAGAGGAAGGTGATTTTTTTGTCATTCCATAAAAATCACCCCTTCAATTGTTTTCTTTCCTATGGATTCAAGCTCTTTGTTCAATAAAGCAATTTTCTTCCACATCCATCTAGGTTTGCCTCTTTTTTCTCTCTCTTCATGTTGCTTTTGTTTGTCGACCTATTATTATTTGGTTGTCGTTAAATCATATATGATGTGTTTTGTCACCGACTTCTTCAGATGTAGTAGTTAATTTGCCCACAAGATCTTCGCTGGGCCGATTAATGCATTTACAAAAATTAATCCAACATAACCATCGTATCAAATTATGTTATTCATCATACGTAAATTAATCTTGGTGATTTCAAACATTATTCGATTATTATACGCAGAAGTTCCTTATCTCGATCTTTTTCCTATTAATATATACTACGCCATTCTAAAATTATTAGTGATTTAATTATGTGTTTCTATAAATTATACTACACTGAATCAATAAATTTATCTCTTTGAATATATATATATATAGATACATATATATACAGTATATATATATATATATATATATATATATATATATATATACATTTTTTAATATTTTTTAATAAGTTTTTAGATTATTGCTACTAATCTTGCCTCTTTTCTTCAACTTTTTCATATGTTTTTTTATCCTTATATTTCATACATATTATTATTTTTATGTAAACGGACATACCCAAACGCTCATTGGAAAAAGGAGAGGAAAATCCTTTTCTTTTTTTCTTTTTTTTTAACAAAAACGTTACATAGAAAAGAAAATTAAGTATTTAATAGTCTAGATTCACGTTTTTCTTTAAAAAAATTTGCACTTAAAATCTTTAAGAGATTTCATGATAAAGAAAGAAAAGGTGTAATTCTTTAGATAAACTCATTTCATCATTTTAGTTTACCAAATTATAAGCATTCATCGTTTTAAATATGTAAAAACACAAGAAGGAGGATTCTCTAATTAGTCTCAATAGGAATAATTTAATACAATGTAATCTAGTGTACTAACTAAAAAAAACATTCATTACAGTAGTAAAATACAAGCCACAGATTTCACTTTTCACATTATGTGTTAATTTTATTTGGGATGTTTGTTTAAAAAATAGAAAGAGTTACAACTTGTCCTACTTAATATTTGAATAAGCAAAAATTGCATCCAAATTTTTTTTGAAAGATAGCAGATAATTCATTAAGAAATAACTAAAATAGAGTAATTAAACTAAATAAAAGGGATTAGTATGAGAACTACAGTTTAAATTAAACAATTGAGATCACGACTCGCTGACGCTTACAAACCGAATGGTAAAATAACTATTACAACCAAATCTCGACACCACCTATAACGCATCCAAACTCATTAGTAGGAAGAGGCTCTAAATGAAATACATCCAATCATAATCTTAAAGATCTAACTCCACATCAACCCTTTCAAAATGATGAAGCCTGCTACCACAATCCCTCACGAAGACCAAATTATCAAATTTTTACAGATGTAACAAATGGTAAAAACAAATGTACTTTACATGCAACCACAACCCATCGAATCACATACACCATCCCTACCCCTACTGTTGTTGGAGCTTTCAGTGTAGTTGCATCAATGTTCAATTTCACTTCAACAAGAGGTCAACCCAATGTGTAACAAACTCGCACAAGCCTAACAAAACGACCTCATACTAGCTTACACGAACTAGCTTCCCACTGCTGCAGAACTCAAAGGCGCTCATCATTGCCACTTCTCCAAGGCAAAGCTACTAATAAACCCTATATTGTGTCGCCCCAAATAGCCTATAGCACCGAATCAAAATAAATATTTTTATCATATAAAATGACAAGCTATTTAAATTATCTTAACGAGCCCAAATGACAATATTATCATTTTCACATTGGTTTTTATTATCCATTTGCTGTCATATAAAGAAATTGATTAAAATATTTTTTATTAATTAAAAATAATTTTTACTATTTAATATCTTATTTTTAATTATTCATATATAATATTTTAAGATACTACTGAAAACAATTAAGGAATAGAAGATTATTGAAAGTCTTTTTTAATACAAAATTTTAATTTTATCTCAATTTTACAATACCCAATTTTATAAAATTTTTCATTTTAGCAAATAGATAGTAAACCCATGATAATATTATTTATTTCACATTGTGGCTATAAACATTCAAATAATTTATTATTTATATGATATGATTGAATTCAATCTTTTTCTTAATTCAAATACTCTTAATAAATTTTTATTGGCATTTCTAGAAATAAAAACATCTTTTAAATCTTAAACAAAAAGGCATATTCTTCAAAAGCATTTTTAAAGTTAAAAAACACTTTTATGTTTTTTTTTTTGATAGCGAGTTTTTTAAAAAATAAAAAAACACTTTAAAATCTTGTGATATTCCTAAATACCTATTTTTTATCACAACATCTATTTATTTCATTTAAAAATCAAGCATAATACTATGTATTTTTAAAATTAAATAATCTAAAGAGTTTTTGTAAATATTTTTTAAAACACTTCTGTAATCATGTAAATATTATTTTATAAAATAATTATTTTTGACAAAGTGCTTTTACAAAACCTCAATGTGTCAACTAGGAAAAACAAGATGTTTCAAGAAAGAAGTCAAACTGGTCTTTAATAGAACAAAATAAAATGAGAGTTTATGAAAATATAAAAATTGGTGCTTGAAATACATTAATTTGATATATCCCTTCATTCTATAGCAATTTTCCCGATCAACCTGTTGAAACGGCGAAACGTTCTTCTCAGAAATCCAGAAGTTGAAACGCACAAAAACCGAAGCGTGACAAAACCGCGAAGGCAATTTCGACAACACCAAGATAACGGAAGAGCGAACTCAAACCAAGACTGAATGCTGGAAATGTAATGTCGATTTAAATAATATCAGTCTAACAGAAATGTATGCCTATGAAAAGTAAATGCAAGGTAATCCTTCAATTTCGCTCGGTTGTTTGATTTATTGACATGACTTCATGTAATCAGGGCTTACTCTTTCTCGGTTTGTTTGATTTCCATCGAATAAACTTTCAGGTAATCCAGGGACTCCACCAAAGCCTCCATCTAAGGGAAGGGCAAGGGCAAGGGCAAGGCAATAGAAAATTAAAAACACAGGTAAATTTTTTCACACTATTTAAAATTGCATTTTCAGTTATGAATGTAGGAATTTGTTCACTGGTTCAGTCTTAATGGTGTTTTCGCTCTTTTTCTGAACAAATCGCAAAGGATTCAGAAACCCCATATTCAATGCATCTATTAGACCTGAAAGTTTTTAATGGGAAGTTTAGCACCTAAAGATGCCAGAAAATTTTTCGGAAACACAGGTCAAGACACAATGTTTAGAATTAGTTTTTTTTTTTTTATTTGTTCAAATCCTGCAACAACAAGGAGGTATTAATCTAAATAGGAGCAAATTTCACATGCTGGAGTCAATTTATTTCTGTTTTCAACCCATGACTGGTGGAGGTCAATTGTCTTGAGTTGTCAAAAGAAGATTCTGGGTGTAGTTTTCAACTTCCAAACATCATCACCAATGTTTTTAACATAGTCAGGTTAACATAATCGGTTCACATAGCAGTCAAGAACATGCATGATAAATGAACAAGTGCAACCTAGCGATATACCTGGGCAAAAACAAGTGATTCTAAATTTGGTGATGTTTGGAACCAAAGTCCATTGGTGCTCCAATCTGTATGAGCTCCAATCACGATACCTTAAGCTCAAGGTTTTCTGCACAGAAAACAGACTGCTAAGATGGAAAACAAAACCAAAAAACAGCTTCATATGGCAGAGTACCAAGTATAAACATCCAAGAGAAGAACTCAATGTCAATGGAGGGAAGAAGAAACTGCCCTCAGTCGCTCCATTCGGCATTCTAACAAATTGGGAAAATTCCTGGGACTTAAGTACTTTGTTCCATGGCAAGCCAGTCTTCATCCATTTTATACAGATTAGGAATGTACATGGAACAACTATTGAGCCTTTAGTCAGTGATCCCAGCCCATTTTATAAATCGACTCTATATCAGCTATCAGCCTTAAAAAGTTTGATGATTCCTATTAGGTGTTACTTAAGGAAAAGATTAAATAAGGGACCATATCCTGATTCATTGTTCAAATGGTTGGCTTGATGGCTTCTGTGGCAGTTGGTCTCTGCACTTCGCGATATTTGGTGGGAAATCCACTGTACAACTGCAGTAGTCCTTATGAGTAAGCAAGGACCTTCGTATAATAGAAAGAGGGTAAAGGCTTGAAAGGTTGCCTGATTTATGATTGTTTTAGGCCCCATGGGGGGAGAGGGGCTCAATAACTTTGAAACCATGGATCAAAACTATCAAAAAAAAAATTTTATATCTTCTTTAAGATTGGGCCAAATTATTTATTGAAGATGGTTCTTTATCATTGCTAGACTTAGTGGATTAGGTAGGCTCTGATTAGGACGGCAGGGGTATCATGCCTTCACGCCTTTTTGGCTCCCATTTTATACAATGTATATTTCCTTTTCTTGTTATAAATCTTATTTACCTCTCCCAAAAAAATGCTTTCATAACAATAGAGGATTAAGGCAAGGGACCCTTTAATGATTGGGAAGGATCCCTGGTGCGGGGGGACGACGCTATGTAATGCCTTCCCCACTCTATTCAATTTGGTAGCTCACAAAGATGCAAGGGTAGCAGAGGTTTGGGACTCCTCAAGGGTTGATGGCGTTGGTCCCCTGTATTCCAAAGACCTTTTAATGATTGGGAAATGGAGGAGGTGGAAAGGTTCCTTCTTGTCCTTCAAAATAAGAAAATTAGACCCTTTCAAGAGGATTGCCTAATTTTAAAGGAGACAAGGCCTGATGGTTTCGCTAGCCGCACTGCAATCGAAAGCCAATGCATTCTATCCCTACGTATTTCCTTGGCATTCCATTTGAACCTGACTTGTCTCCTACCGGGTTTCTTGTTTGGGAAGCTTCTGGGCAAGCCGTTTACTCTTGACCAATTAAAGAGAAGAGGAATCACCCTTGTAACAGGTGTTTTTTATGTGAAGAGGAGGAGGAAACAATAGACCATTTGCTTATTCATTGTTCGAGAGCTAAGATGTTGTGGAACCTTTTTTTGGCCATTTTGGATTATAACTGGGTGTCTCTTAACTGTTCGCTAAGCCCTCCTTGTTAGCAAAGTGCGAGCGCGGAAAGCTGAAAAAGTTTGCTACAGCCCCTTGTATATTTTGGACGCTGAGGAATGAAAGGAACATGACGGCTTTTGAGAATGAAACTCCCTCTGCTTTCAGGATGAAATCATCTTTTTTGTTCACCTTATGGTCCTGGGCTAAGTTGTATAGTGTTGATAACTTAAGTTCTTTGGTTGATTTTTTAACCCGGTTGGGGTATAGGTGAGAGTGGTGGTGTTCTCCCCTTTTGTACTCCTCTTGTGTACTCTTTGGGAGCTTTGTGCTCCTTTTTTAATATATATTCTGCTTGTTACTGATAAAAAAAAAAAGGCAAGGGACCCTTTGTCTCCCTACTTATTTGTTAATTGTATGGAAACTCCTTCTAGACACATTAATAGAGCTATTGAGGGAGGTTTCTTGTCAGGTTACAGGTTTAAGGCTCGTGGGGAGGAGGGGCTACAGTTTCATCTTCTGTTGTTCGTAGATGATACTTTAATTTTCTATGGAGATTCCTAGAGAGAAATGGATTATCTGGGTTGGACTCTCATGAGTTTGACCTGCCTCTGGTTTGAGGATAAATCTGAGAAAAGTGTCATTTTGCCTGTGGTTTGTGTAGGGATGCAGAGGGGAGGGGTTGGCTTTGGAGTTGGGCTGCAAGGTTAGAGCCTCTCAACCCATTTAGGACTCCTTGACGCTCTTCATAGGCCAGTGCAGTTTGGGATGGGGTGGAAGAAAAATACCATAAGCAACTAGCTCTTTGGAAACACCAATACATTTCAAAAAGGCAGGAGACTTACTGTCATCAAGAGTATTACTGTCTAATATGCCTATTTATTACTTTGTTGTTTCTCTTTACTTGTATAAACAGTTTTTCAGTTCGAGATCCTCCAATGATTGGGAGCTGGAAAAGGATATGCAGGTCTAGATGGCTTCCAAGATTGTATTTTTCAGCAAAATCTTTTTATGATAACCTGGAGAACACTAGGGAGGGGCAGTTCCCTAGAAAGATGGTTCGAACCCATGCTCCTACGAAAGCTGCTTGTCTGGGCAAATTTGGGGCAAAGGCTTTGAGGATGGATCAGTTGAAAAAAAAAGGGCATATGCCTTGCCAACAGATGTCCCATGTGTGAGAGGAAGAAGAGAACTTAGACTTCATCTAATACTCCAATGTGCGGTCCAGGATCCGTGGCTTTGGCTGTCGGCTAACTTTGGTATCAACTGGGTTCTTCCATGTCTGCCAGAGAATCGATGGCAGGTTGGAAAGGTCCTTTGTTAGAAAAAGCTAAGAAAAATTTGGTTGGCAACACTCCATTTGCATTTCCTTGAGAGCAAAGGCAGACAAACAGAGCTGTTTATGAAGAAGGGGTGCCGCTTCAGCCCCGAAAAAAATGAAAACTCTTTGTTTATATTTCAGGGTCTTGGCAAAAGTCCTATATGATTACCAAGGTTCTGATGCAATTGTGTTCTTGAGTCTTTTGCTTGTTGTATAGGGCTGGGTACAGTTTGTTCATTTTGTAGTTGTGCCTTTTGTCCTTTTTCGTCTTTTTCTTTTTGGACTCCTTGTATACTTCTTGTATGCTTTTAGGCTTGCCCCATTTTTTTAATATAAATCTATGTTGTTTTCCTATCAAAAAAGAAAAAAAAATTCAGGATGTTTGGAACATGGATGAGTGAGGAGGTGTCATACACTTTGGTATCAACTGGGTTTTCAGTTAGAGAATCGATGGCAGGTTGGAAAGGTCTTGTTAGGGGGAAAAAAGCTAAGAAAATTTGGTTGGCAACACCCATTTGCATTTCTTGGAGATGAAGGCAGAGAAACAGAGCTGTTTATGAAGAAGGCGCCGCCTTCAGCCTCCCAAAAAAAAATGAAAAACTCTTTGTTTATATTTCTCGTGGTCTTGGGCAAAAGTCCCATATGATTACTACAAGGTTCTGATGCAATTGTGTTCTTTGAGTCTTTTTTGTTTGTTGTATAGGGCTAGTACAGTTTGTTCATTTTAGAAGCCGGGTATAGCTTTGTCCTTTTCTTTTCTTTTGAACTCCTTGTATACTTCTTGTATGCTTTTAGGCTCTGCTCCATTTTTTTTAATATAAATCTATGTTGTTTTCCTATCAAAAAAGAAAAAAAAAAGTTCAGGATGTTTGGAACATGGATGAGTGAGGAGGGTGCTGGAATCCTTTGTTTTCAAGACCTTTCAATGGTTGGGAATGAAGGAAGTGGATAACTTTCTTCCATGCTTAAGCCATGTGAATTTGCAACCAAATCTAAATAATAGGGCAATCTGGCTACAAGATTAAAGTGAATTTTCAGTTCTATCCCGTTTTCGTGGGGAAGAAAAGGAAAGGGGTATGGAGGGCTGCTCCATTCTATTTATTTTGAATCCTTAGTTTTCAAGACCTTTCAGTGATTGGGAATGGAGGTGGATAACTTTCTTCCATGCTTAAGCCATGTGAATTTGCAACCAAATCTAGATGATAGGGGAATATGGCTATGAGATTAAAGTGAATTTCAGTTCAGTCCTTGTGGGGAAGAAAAGGAGAGGGGTATGGAGGGCTGCCTGTTCTATTTATTCTGGATTTGTTTGGAGTGTCAGGAATAAGGATTACTTTGAAGATGAGATTTAATCCAGAATTTGAAGAGATCTTTCGTTTTGCTGATTTTTTTGTTGTTGAGGCTTGTTAGTTTATGCTAGCCTTAAAGTGGTTAAGTTTATTATTGCCTTGTGGTAGAGGTTCTTGGGATTGCATAAGAGTTCAGCCTTGTGCTGAATTTGTTTCAGTTTTTGGTCACATTCCAAATGACATTTAACCTTCGTGATCTTTGTTGTGTATGTTCATCTTCTCCAATGAATGCACAAACTCACGGCTTGAATCCATTCAATGTAATTTTCTAAGATATTCTGTACACCAGAAAGCTTTTCTTTTGCTATGATCCTGGACTCTAGCCATATATTGGTTTCGAAATGTGATTTAAAAAACAAAATAATCAGTATTTTTCCTCACAGTGACTCCACTTTCTCCATTTATCTCTTTTGCCACGTTTACTAACTCAGCAAATCCCACACCTTTCTAAGCCTCTCATAGCGTATCAACAATGCAACTCCAACCAAACTTCTGCACCTCCCAGCACCCCCACCCCCAACACAACAATCCCCCCTCAAGCTCGTTCCATAAATGCTGATCTTATTTGAACTGATTACTTGCTCCTCTTAAAACACAATTACTCAAGTCCGTGATCGCCAATATGTGTATGGTTTCCCCAATTCCTCTCGGTTATCCTTGACATCCATCTTGTCTTCCATTTCTATCCCCACACATCATATAAATAGGCAATGAAACATGAGTATTGGAAGAAAGCTATTGGCAGTCTTAATAATCTAATCCATCACCCAATCCAGCATCATCTACATAAAATGGCTTTGCCAAGGATTCTGAAAAGATAGGCTAAGGGATGGAAGAAAATTGGTTGGATTGAAATGGTGGTGCTTACAACAAAGTCTCATGTTGAATTCTTGCGAAGGTCTTAATGGTTTTAGACAGGCAACCTCTTTATCCATGCTAATAATAAAGGCCCTGAATCACCTACTCAAGAAAATGGAGGAATATCCCAAAAAATTACTTTCACTAAGTAAAGGCAGATTCTATATTTAGGCTTTCACTAGGGGAAGACAACTCTAGTGCTTGTAGGCAATGAGACAGTAAACTCAGATAAAAATGGTGCATGTGGAGTGTTTTGTGAGCTTGACAACAAGAAGGCATCATTCACATGAAATAGGTATATTTTTGTTATGATTCTAAAAATATGGGTAGTGATGGAAGGGGAGTGGTTGGATTGAATGGTGTAGTACTAACACAAAATTTCTATCGGCTTTTTAGGAAAGTTTTGATTGTTTGGGACAAGGTAACCCTTCTCCTTATTTGTTTGCCCTAAAAATAAAGGCCCTCAATTATCTACTCAAGAAAACATTAGGAGGAAGGCTACCTTCAAAGTTAAGGTTACATAGATGGTGATAAAGGATGGAAGTGCCTATCTAATTTTTTTGTGAGGTTCTCAAGATCAAATTGCCGACTTGTGTTGGTTGCAGATATGTTTAAGATCATTTCAGGACCAAAAATAAATCAAGGGGGAAAAAGGTTGGCACAAATTCATAGCGTTTGCAAGTGGAAGAGTAAACCTCTAAGATTCTGATAATTAAAGTCACAGAGAAGGCATGGAAAAGGAAAACACTCCTAAATCCAGACAGGCTAACCTATTTGGCACGTTTATTCTACAAGGAAAAAAGGGGGACATATGGAAGAGGGGAAGAAGGGCCAGCTGGAGAAGGGTATAATGGCTTCTGATGGGGACAAAAAGAAGGGCAGCTAAGGCAGAGACAGATTTTGGCTGCTGGAAAGAGGGGCCTTCCCTGGGCTGTGCTCTAGCACAGACTTGTTGAGTCTCTTAGTGCTGTTTGTTATTTTCCTACATTGATATTTTTGTAGCTTTTCTTTTCCTTCAAACTAGGAATTTTTCCTTGTGACTGGTAATAGGAGAAGTTTTACCTTCAGTTCTGTTTTCTGTGTTGAATTGCTGCTTAGGTTATTGTATTTTTTTTTCTGAAAAGCCTAGAAGCAGATCCTTTGTTTTCTATCTCTGGTCCAACCTGTAGGATTCGAACCAGAAACCTAAGGATCTACATTCCTGAAACAAATTTGAGTTGTAGGGTAGAAGAACCCTTAATCATTTGAGTTATTATTTGGGTGCCCTAAACAAATCTGCTGGAGAGCAGCTTCAAAACCGCTATTAATGAAGAAAAGATGATAAATATCAAAGAAGGGAGGCTTACTCTAATCCCATGCACATTTATCCCGTGTCAGTGTTCAACATCTTAAGGAAAGTTATTTTGGATTAGCAATGATTCAAAGAGATTTCCTACAAAGAGGAAAGGCTTTGAAGGAAAAGCAGAGTGATCAGTTATTTGCAGAATCAAAATGAAAGATGGGTTGGGTGTTACATGCCACTATTTGTTTAAACAAAACCGTTGTTTGCAAATGGAGTTGTTAAGTATACATCTAAAAGAAAAGCATTTCTAAGCAAGTTATAGTATAAATAAGGAGCAAGAAGTTGTTAAAGTGGAAGATGCAAATGGGGATCAAGTTTGGGGAAGTTATTTAGAAAGAGTGAGACTCGCCCAACAATAAAGCCTCAAGTTTTGTGGGTAATTGAGAAGCATGGAGTTTTGGAAGGAATAATGATGCAATGAGGAAACTGTCTTTTTTCCTACTTTGTATGCCTTAACTGTTTTGAGAGATGGGAAAAACTCCATTATACACCTTTTGACTATTTTAGATGAAAGAAGCAGAACAAACCACACCTGGTCAACTGGAAAACTGTTTGCCTAGAGAAAAGTAGAGGGGGTTAGGGGTGAGAGGCCTTTCCGTGATGAACCAAGCACTGCTGTGTAAGTGGTGCTGGCGGTTTGCTAATGAGAGGGATTCTCTTTGGAGATTGGTAATCAGCACCAAGTTTGGAGAGGAAGCTGGGGGTTGGTATACTAGAGACATCAGGGGCGGTTATGGTACTGGGTTATGGAAAGACATCAGAAAAGAATGGCTTACCTTCTCTCAAAATGCTATTTCCTCCTAGGAAATGGTAGAAGGCTGGGTTTTTGAAATGATCCTTGGTGCGACGAGATCTGCCGAGCTCGGTTTCCTTCCCCACTCTGCTCAACTTGGCACCACAAAGACAAGGGTAGCGTATGCTCGGGAGCCGTCCGAGGAGTGGTGGGGTTTCTGGTCTCCAGTTTTCTAGACCTTTCAACGATTGGGGGAGATGAAGAGGTGGAAAGGTTCTTTCTTTTTCTCCACAACAAGAAGGTTAGGTCTGTGCAAGAGGATCGTCACGCTAAAGGAATCTAATATCGAGATGGCTTTTCAATAGACATATGTATCGTAGTCGATGGTTTCTCCTCCTTTTAGA
The DNA here is from genome assembly GCA_016808115.1 of Tetrastigma voinierianum. Classification (NCBI taxonomy): domain Eukaryota; kingdom Viridiplantae; phylum Streptophyta; class Magnoliopsida; order Vitales; family Vitaceae; genus Tetrastigma; species Tetrastigma voinierianum. Next base: position 468,860 of record JAEQBH010000739.1, on the reverse strand, counting down.
TTTCAGATCCATCCGAACTCCAATCGCCCCCAAAATCGGGTTTTTTCGCCTGGAAGCTTCTCGGGGTACTAACGCGATCAACTCAAGAGAGAGGGATTCCTTAGTAAAACAAAGGTTTTATGTGAAGAGAAGGAGGAAACAATAGAGTCACCCGCTATCCATTGTGCGAGAGTCAAGATGTTATCGTATCTTCTTTGGCACATCGGCACTGCGTTCTCGCACAAGACGACAACTTCTCTTTACTCGGGCAAAGCGCTAGTGTCGTAAAAGGAAGAGAGTTTGGATGGGCGCCCTTGTTTATTTCTGACGCCGGTTGGTGCCATCAAGTGCGGGGTTTTTGGAAAATGAGCCCTGGCCATAGGATGAAATCTTTCTTTTTCATTTACCTTGTGGGGTGTTGTGTACAAAGGATAATTCAATCCTCTTTCGTGGGGCTTTTGGCTTGACGTGTATAGGTGAGAGTGTGTTTGGGCTCCTTTGTACTCCTCTTGTGTACTTTTTGGGACCCTTGTGCTCCTCTTTCATTCATTTATATAAATATTGTTTTTTACCGATCAAAAAAAAGATGAAAGAAGCAAAACAGCTTTCAAAATTGAGAAGTTTTCAATACAAAGTCCAAAAAACTCTTTTTTCGCACTATGGTCTGACTTGACCTATGTATGGATGACAAATCTCCATCTTAAATTGATTTCTTTTGATTGGTTAGACTTTAGGTGAGGAACTCTCTTACTTTTGGTTATGCCTTAAGCCACTCAAACAATACATTCTACACTTCTATATATATGCTTTGGGATGCTCCTTTATCACCACTTTTCTCCGATACAACGTTTATTTTATCTAGGTCAAACCGGTTTCAAGAGATGTATGGTTAGTGATTTATGGAATCACCTGTGATGGAGGTCCCAAACCCTTTGTTTTTCTAGGAATAAGAGGTCTAACACTTCTTTTATTGTAAATCTTGTAAGTTAGATGTGATCTTGTTAAGGGATGTAGTTTTTGCTGCCCTCCTTTAATAGGTAAAACAATGAGTAATAGAAAAGAAACCCCGTAAAATAGCCCAAAGTATAAGGTAAAGTACACATATGTCACCAAAAGGCTTGGGTACCGCTAAAAAAGGAGAGAGGAGAAAGAGAACAAGAATTCATTCCATCCGCGAGAACTCTGCACTTAATCAATAAAGCTAAAAAAAGGCATAAAGCCCACATCTATAAATATGCTATATCACGACTCAAGATTGTACAAGAAACTAAATATGTTCGTAAGAGACACCAAATGGTGTCCCAGTAGACAGGTAATAAAAGGAAGGGGCATCCCACAGAGTCTAGATGTGAGAGGGAGTTAAGAAAGTTGGAATGCACCATAAACTACAGCGAGAAGGGCCAAAACAAAGGGGGAAGAGACAGTGGAATCTTTGCTGAAGTTAAATGAAGCTTTCTAAAGCTTTGGTGGGAACTAGAGGAGCGAACAATCCTGATACAAGAGAACATCATCGAAATTTTATTAGGTCTCGCAGGTGGATTTGGTTTGCCCGCAAGAATCCAAGATCTGAGATGTCCGAGGCCGATGCCTCGAAGTCTCGTGGGTAGGATTACTGAGTGAAGGTCAGAGGCAGGGAACTGCAGGGGTATTCTTGTGTTTTGGGATAAAAGAAAACTGGAGGTGATGGAGGTTGAACTTGGTCATTTCTCTGTTACGTGCATATTTAAAAATACGGAGGACGGTTTCCAATGGACCTTCACAGGGGTTTACGGGCCGGTTGAGAGGAGCAAAAGGGAATTGTTATGGGAAGAATTGGGGTCGGTGAAAGGGTTGTGGGAGGGGCCTTGTATAGGTGGATTTCACACATGGTCCTTTCCCAACAGCAATAAGGAGGCAGGCCACACTCTATGAGGCCGGTTATGAACAGTTGGGGCTAGATCTCTTGCAAGGACTTTACTCCGGAGAGGAGGTCTTAATAACGCATGTCCTGGTCTCGGATAGATTTTTGCACCCAAGACTGAAGTCAGTCAAGAATATTAATTCCAAAGTACTCTCCCGAGACCAATGTCTGACCACTACCCCGTTATGTTAGACAATGAAGGGATTAATTCCGGACCGTCGCCCTTCCGGTTTGAGATCATGTAGTTGAAGTTTGATGGCTTTAAGGACCTTCTCAGAGGCTGGTGGCAAAGCCTACACTTTGGCCCATTAGCTGTGTTTTGGCCTCCAAATTAAATCTCTAAAGGTATATTGAGGGTTTGGAATAAATAGGTTTTCGGCAGAGTTGATTTACAAAAGAATGAGGCCTTAAGCAGGATTCTCGGGGATGACTTGCATAAAAGGCTCATTCTAAAGTAAACTAATAGAGGGAAAAGGAGTATAAGAAGTGGGTGGATATGGAGGAGGTCTCCTGGAGACAGAAATCCAGGGAAACATGGTTGAAAGAGGGGGACAGAAACACAAGGTTCTTTCACATAATACACTCATAGATAGAACTCCAATAGAGCATCAAGATAGCGTAAGGACAATGGATGTTCAGATTAAATATTGGTTTAATGCTTTCCAAAGTCTCCTTATTGCCTCAAGCAACTGGTGCCCGCCTTTTCCCGATTTCCGATTCAAAGTGATTGGGGCAGATCAAGCTTCTAAGCTGGAAGAAATGTTTACAGAGGAGGAAATCTTATAAAGAACTTGGGGAAGGACAGATAGGCCCTGTGCCCATGGTTTCCATCGCCTTTTGGTCTTTTAGTTAGGATCATAAAGATGAGGTTACGGCTTTATAATTCTTCAGATATAACCCAATATCAAAGTCCAGATACATTCTCATCAGTTCCTACAAGGATCGGGGAGTAGATTTAAATGATCGAGACCCATCATGAGTGTGGAGTCAGAAAATGATATTCAAAAGCTGGCCAATCAAAAGTTGACGGGTTGATTTATTTCCGGCCTCGTATCGCGCTTGTAGAAGGGAGGCAATTTCGATGCAAGACTAATAGCTAAATGAGGTTGTAATCTTATTCTAGCGAAGAGGGAAAGGGATTCGCAAGCTGATACTGAAAGGCTTAAGATCACATCAATGGGATTTTCATCGATTTAGAGAGAATGGGTCGGCTTCCAAAATGATTTAGTTGGATTAACCATGCACCCACAACTTTTCTGCCTCCTGCTAATGGTCCTCCCACGGCTTCCAGCAGAAAGTTCCAGATATGGTCCTCTTCCACCCTTTTGAAAAGATAGAATGGAAGTCCAAGCTGTCCTACTAGCATAGTGGAAGGCAATTTCATCTCCGCTGTAGGTTTCTTAGATGATGGATATTGTTGGCTTTCTCATCTCTTATACGCTAATGATACTATCCTTTTTTGCGACAGCCTTGAAGATTAACTTGAATAAAAGTGTGATTATCCCTTTGGGTAGGGTGGACAATGTGGAGGTGTTAGCGGCTCCGCCTTGGTCAGGTTTGTCCCTCCCTCAACGCACTTTAAAGGCCTCATGGGCATGGGGATTCGGGGATCTTTAACAAGATTTAGACGAAGATTGTCAACCCGAAACGATCAGATATCTCAAAGGGGGAAAGGATCACACTCATTCGGAGTGCACTGTCTAGCCTTCCCATTTACTTTCTTTCTCTGTTTAGAATGCCAAAGATTGTTTATTCAAGACTGGAGAAGATTCAGAGAGACTTTCTCTGGGGTGGTGGCAATCTAGAGAGAAAACCTCACCTCGTCAATCGAAAACAAATCATTTAGAAAGAATTGGGGTCTTTGGGTGAGAAGCCTCTCCAAGATTAATAAAGTCATAAGTGAAAGCATGTATTTGCCAATGAGAGGGATTTTGGCGATCGTGATCAAAGATCACTGGGAGAGATGGGGCTGGAACACCAATGACATTAGGGGAGGTTATGGTACTGGGTTATGGAAATACATTAGAAAAGAATGGCTCACCTTTTCTCAAAACTCTACTTCTTCCTTAGGAAATGGTCGAAGACTGCGTTTTTGGAAGGATGCGTGGACTCGCTACGTGCAATGCCTTCCCACTCTATCCAATTCTGTAGTTCACAAAAGACAAGTGGTAGCGTAAGTTTCCTGTACTCCCAAGGGAGGAGCTGTGAGTACCCTCGTCTTCCAAGACCTTTAATGATCGGGAGATGGATAAGGGTAAAGGTTCCTTCCTTCAAACAGGAAAATTAGCTCCTTTCAAGAGGAGCCGCCTAATTTTTTAAAGGAGACCTGCATGATGGTATCTCGGGCTAGGACTCATGTACCGAAAGCCACGCATTCTCTCCCATCGATTTCCCTCGGGCGCTCCATCCGAACTCCAATCGCTCCTCCCAGCCGGCTTTGCTTGGGAAGCTTCCGGGCAAAGTGTTTACTTTGATCAACAAAGATAGAGGATCTCTGGAAACAGGCTTTATGTGAAGAGGAGGAGAAACGTACTTCAAATCATTTGCTTATACATTATTCGAGAGCAAGACAAGCAAGCGAATCTTTTTTCGCCATTATATTTATAACCTGAGTGTTCCCCTTAACGGTTTGCCAATCCCTCCTTGCTTGGCAAAGTGCTAGTGTTGGCAAAAAGCGAAAGAGAGTATGATTGGCGGTCCCTCTATGTTTATTCTGGACACTGTGGAATGAAAGGAACAGGACGGCTTTTGAGAATGAGACTCTCCGCTCTCAATTCAACCTTCTTTTGTCTACCTTATGGTCATGGGCTGTTGTATAGTAGTTGATAACTTAAATTTTGGTAGAGTTTCTAACCCCGTCTCGTATAGGTGAGAGTAATTGGGTTCTCCCTTTAAACTTACAGACTCTTTTCGTGGGAGCTTTGTGCTCGTTTCTTAATATATTTTCTGCTTTTTACTGATAAAAAAAAGAGACACCAAATTAGCAACTCAAGGTTGTACAAGAAAAAAACTGGACCCCGACAGAGACGTGGTGCCCGCAATTGTCAGTAGGATACCAGCCCCCTAAAAACTACAAAAACAGCCTGCAAAGATCAAATTGGCAACACCCGCACTCCCTCCCAAACACCAAACTACCAGCAAAAATTGTACAACATACCTATTTCATTGTGAACTCAGCCAATCAATGAAGCCAACCAATTTCAAAGGACCATTTTTTATGCACACTTTAGTCTTTGACCAAAGGATATACACAAAGGAACTCTTCAATTTTTGAACTCTTCAAAGATAAAGTCAATTAATCTTGGAAATTTAAAAAATAAAAGTATCACCTGCAAATAGTACACGGGAGACCTCCTCCTCCCCACCCCCTTCCTTTCACATGAAATGCTATTAGGTAACTGCCCTCCATTGCCGCCTCTCAATCAATATGTTGAAAGTTTCTATTACAATCTCAAAAAGGTAAGGAGATAGTGGTGGGCCTCCTTGCCACCCTTTAGAGATTCCAAAATAACTGATCTGGGCACCATTAAGCAACACAGAAAAACTTGTAGTAGAAATAAACCACTTTATCCATCCTATCAACTTTTCACCAAAGGCCACTTTTCCATCACCCCACATATATAGGTTCAATCCACATTATCATAGGCCTTCACTATGTTGAGCTTACAAAGAACACCTCCCTCTATTTCTCAAGATTGAGTCAGTAGCTTCATTGTCCACAAGATAACATCCTAAAAATCTGATTGAGCCTGAAACTACTTTAGCCAAATTTTCACAACACTTTTTTTCTAAAGCTCCATTACCCAACACCGCTGCCAAACATTCTACCAAACTAAATTTTAAATCCTCCCATTCCCTCCCTTCTTTCTTTTGAATCAGTACCACAAACATTGTTTTGATGCACCACAAACCAGCCATATGCTCAAAGAATTCCCAAAACTCCATGACCTCATCCTTGATGAAAGTCCCATGAACTTTGCTGCGCTTGTAAAGAATCCGTCTGACCTCGTAGCTTTACGACTACCAAAATCCCTGGGTTAAAGCAAGAGAGGATTTCTTTCTTGAAAAGATTTCCCAACTTGTAAGCCTCAACTGGTCAAATCTCTTAAAGGGCGGTATACTAAAATTCAACTGGCACACCTCTGAAGCTGAAAATAGGCGCTGAAAAGCTCTAACCACTTGATCCTTCACTTCATTTTCCTCCATATACCACTCCCCTTCAATCCTATTCTTAGATAAATGGTTCCTTCACCTATGAGCATTATGTCACAAACTTAGTCTTTCACTAAGCTCACATGCAACTCAGCAACTCAACCCCAATTCCCACCTTAATGTTGCTAAGTCAACCTTCCTCATCTCACTATAGCCATGCTAGCTTACATGCCCTTGGAAGCTAAGATGGAATCGAAGACCTAATTAAAGAATAGGAAGGTTTAGGCCCACAAGGAAAACTATACAACCCTAGTATCTCCTACCTGCTTGATGGCTCTCAACTTCCTATGTGTCTTGGCCAAATGAGGTCTCTTGGCCAAATGAGGTCTTCGCCTATTTATAGGCACCCTTGGAACTCTCTGAAACCTTGGAGGGTTCCTTATAATTCAAGAACATTCAAGAAAATCCTAGAGAAGTCTATGTACAAGGCTTATGTACAAGAACTCTCTAGAAGTCTCTAGCAGACTCTCCTATCTACTCTTCCACACGTGTGTAAAATCTTTTGGAAGACTCTACACCTTTCTTGCAAAGGAGGCCTCCCAAAGTCTCCAGAACCTTCCTTTCCCTTATATAAACCTTTGAGGGCCTCATCTGTGATCATGTCTTCTCAAATGAGAGTTTCTCTTACTAGTGAGGGCATGACAATTAGGTATCTTCTGAAAGAACCTAATATTTCTATCCCCCTCTTTAAACTAGACTTTGATTTTTTGTCTCAGAAATCTCTCTCTAGAAGTACCCATTTTTATTTTTATTTTTTTGATAGATAAACACAAAGATAGAATACAGAAACTAAGAGGTCCCAAGAGGTACACTGGGAAGAACAAGAGGAAACCAAAAGGGGCCAAAGAAGAACCTACCAACCCCAGCAAAAAGCATACAAGACTACATACACCCAAGCCAAGCCAAAAAATCCACAAGACCCATGTTAACAACACCACTCATTTTTCCGCCACAAAACTTAAAAGGCATAAAGGAGCATCCAACCAGATTTTTTTTTTCTTTTTACTCCATGGGCACACCCCGCTGCTGTGGGGTGTTGATGACAGAGCGCCTGAAAAGACCTAATCATCATAAAAAAGAGGATCACAGAAAGCATCCTGGCCATCTTGCAATGAATTAACAAATGGTCTATTGTCTCTTCATCCTCTTCACAAAGGCAACATATGTTTACAAGGGCTCTTCCACGCCATTTTACCTGGTCCAGCAGATCACTTTTCCCCGTGAAGCTTCCTGTGCGAAAAACTAATTTCGAGGGGATCATGGTTCCAAACATAACGAAAAGGAAAGTCAACTAGGCAAAAGTCTAAACTAATTATACAAGGCCCTGACTGAGAAATTGCCGTGATTGGAGCCCTTCATCAGAAGTTTGTCCTCAATTCCAAGTCTGATTTTCTTCTTGTGAATAGAGGATAGAAAGCTTTCCACCTCCTCCATCTCCCAATCATTAAAGGACCTTAGAAGTACCCATTTTTATGCTCCCTTACTTTCTCCGTTACTTCAACCTCCCCTAAAGATAGAGAACGAATGTTCTCCTCAACATCCCAAACAACAATTTGATTTAAGGCGTCAGCCTTTGTCGCCTCTACATTCCCGAACACATCCCTATTCCAAGCTTTGAGAAGAGCTGCCTTCAGAATTTTAGACACAATAAAGCTAGCGCTCCCTAAAGTTAAGGTCCTACCAACAATTTTGTACAATAGACTTAAAGTCATCCTTCTTGAAACGCATGTTCTCATATCTTAAAAGTTACAACCCTCTTCTCAACCCTCTTCCATTAAGTAAAATAGGAAAATTTTGTCAAGACAAGATCAGAAGAATGCATTACGTTAAATCACAACAAGGCCTTCCCAATCCCTAAAGACTAAAAATCGATCGAATCTCGACTTTATATGACTATTTAGTCCCCCACTCCATGTAAAAGGCCCCCTTGAAGAGGCGTGCCTCATCTGTCCTTGATCACCTTTTGATTTCACTTCTACAATTGTCAACCCTCCCTATACGCCATTAAGGAATCTAACCTAATTAAACCCTTTACTACACCTTACCTACTCCCTCAATGTGCCTCCTCGATGGCTCCCAACTCTTGCCAAAGATCTTCCCTCTCTCTCTTTCTAGCCGGAGATAAACGCTCGTAAAACTCTAGTTATGTTATCATCACAATTCTTAAAATGACAAGAAACAGAGAATTTACCCACTTCAATCTCCATGGCCTAAAAGTACTCTCTGTTATCCTAAAAACTACAACCCTCCTAATTACTCCCCTTTGAATCCTAGGGCACCCATTCTAGGCACCTACTCCACCCCATGCCCGTGAGATTAGTCCACTAGTCAATCACTTGAATTTTTATTTCTTGCAATTATTTCAGATCACAAACAAAATTTTCCTAATCCCTAAAGACTAAAAATCGATAGAATCTTTAATTTTATATGATCATTATTTAGTCCCCCACTCCATGTAAAAGGCCCCCTTGAAGAGGCAGGTCTCTTAACTCCAAGTCCTTGATCACCTTTGATTTCCTCAGCTCTACAATTGGTCAACCCTCCCTATTACGCTCATTAAGGAATCTAACCTAATTAAATCCCTTTTACCACTCCACCTATCTCTCAACAGCCTGATGGCTCCTAACCTTGCAAAGATCTTCCCCTCTTCTAATGAGATAAACGTCATAAAACTCTAGTTATGTTATCATCACAATTTGTAATGACAAGAAACAAAAGAGAATTTACTCCACTTCAATCTCCATGGCCTAAAAGTACTCTCGTTATCCTAAAACTACAACCCCTCCCACTACCCCCTTTGAATTTAGGCACCCATTCTAGGCACCTACCCACCCCATGCTCCGCATTAGTCCACTAGTCAATCACTTGAATTTTTATTTCTTGCAATTACACAAGACACACTATATGATTTCAATAAAGCCTTGACCACCTTTATTTATTCCTTGTCATTTGCCTCTCTTACATTCCAAGATAGTATTCCAATCACAAGGCGTAAATATGCTTCCTCTACTCCCTCTGGTCCATGATTCTTAACCGAATCAAGTATAGCCTTTTCATCTGCCAATCAAACATTAACGCATTTTAAGCTACTTTTTATCTCAAATATTTTTTTCCTTTTCTGGCCCCTTCTCTCCTTCATCTATTTCCAATACCTAATATTATCCTCCTCGAAGCCCTCTGTTGGCATCCCTAAATATTGACTGAAACTTGTGAATTATTCAACTAGCCATAAATCATCTAAATGTTTTTTTTATAGGCAAGGGCAAAAAATTCATTAACTGGATACCATAAATCCCTTTTGTAGGAGTATACAAAAGGGAACCAAAGACCTATACAAAAAGAGCAGGGCAAACAAAAAACTTACCAACCCCAAGACTAACTACTACAGAGTAAAGACAACTTCCTAATATACAAAAAATCCTGCTTCAATACTATGTTAGCTCAAGACCAAATGGATAATACAAAAGAATTCTTCAATCTAAGAAGGAGAACTCCGCATTCTCGAAAACAACTATGTTCCTCTCCTTCCAAATTGCCTAAGGTTAAATACAACGAAGTAGCTAGCAAGAATTTTCTGTCAGGTTTCTTTATAGGAGTAGCTTTCTAGCTCATTAGCAAATCTCTAGCCAATATACAGCTCAAGCAATGTCCAGACATAACAAACCACTCCACAACCTCAAACCTTTGAGTAGTGTATTAAAAGGTGGCGCATATCCTCTTATGTCTCTCCACAAAGGAGACATTTGCTAGATAGGGATAAACCCCTCCTCTTAAGCTGGTTCATGGTTAGCGCTTTGTCCCACCAAACTTCCCAAGCAAAAAAACCTACTTTTGAAGGAACACTGGAATTCCAAAAAAGCTTAGAAGGGGCAGAAAAGTAACTTTCTCTTCCAAGAGGTCAGCAGAATTCGATAAAGTAAATGCCATTTGTAGACCTCTTCCAAAACTAATTTGTCCTCTACAATGGGGATAATTTTCTATTCTCGAACTCGCAGCAAAGAAATCTTGAATCATGTCCAAAGACTCCACCATTGAAATGTCTTCCAAATCGTGGTTCCAAACCTCCACCTTCTCCCAGAAAATCCTAGACTTCAACCACCTTAGCCCCTTTTGAATTAGTTAGGGAATAGAGAGCCAGGAAAGTGATACACAAAGGATTTTGGTCACACCAAACATCATCTCAAATCCAACTCTTTTTCCATCCCTAACTAGAAAATCACTGTTGGCTCTCATCTAGCTCTCTTAATCCCCTTTCCAAAGGCCAACCTATATCGCTTAGCCTCGAGAGAACCAAGAACCTTTTAGCAACATATGTTAATCTAATTATGTCTTTCCAAAGAGTGTTATCATCTATTACTCTAGTTCCACTTCCCAAGGAGGCTCTATTGAGGTTAAGCATACCACAAATTCCCAAACCAATTTTATCTTTGCTTAGAAAACTACTCAGCCTACCAAATGGAGCTTCTCTCAGGTCCCTCATCCCGGCAAAATCCATTCTACTTCTGACCCTTAATAACACCGTATGCAGCATATTAGATAAAATGGCATGTTGGAGAGGGTACTTCGGATGAGCGTGAGTCTCCTCCCTTTTAAGATGTATTTTCTCTTCCAAAGGACTAACCTATCCCTGAATCTTTCCTCAACCCCATCCCAAATCCCTTGTAGAGTTGTGTCTCGCACCCAAAGGCAACCCCTAGTAGGTAGTTGGAAGAGAACCAACGTTGCACCCCAACTCTACTGCTAGACTCTCCCGACTACAAAAGCGTTTTGGCTGGTGTTGACCAATTTGCTCATAACCTTTTTTAGTCTTTTTGCAATCAGATTGTTGGCCAAGACTTTTGCAATCAGCTTATATAAGTCGCTCGGTCAAAGATTGGTATAAAGTCCTTTGATGTCCCCTACCCTCCTTTCTTTTTTTTTAGTACCAAAATAATGAATGCGGAATTCAAGCTCCACAAACCTTGTTTTCATGAAATTCTTTGAACATCACAGAACTTTATGTTTCAAAAGCTGATGTAAAGCCATCTAGCCTAGGGCCTTATCATCCATCTTTGTCAAAGCCGCTTCACCTCCTCGCCAGAAAGGCTCCTCTAGGCTAGTGGCTTCTGCCTAAGTAATTCTAGAGAAACATAGATTCCCAATCCTCTGTTACTAAGAAACAATCCAATCTTGCCCTTCTCTAGGGGCCTTAATTTTTATCTTATTTGTAGTAAGCTTTGTCACACTCATCCGAAGTGAGCATCCCAATCCTCTGTTACTAAGAAACAATCCAATCTTGCCCTTCTCTAGTTGTTTTAAAACCCCCACAAACAACACCAACACCACCACCAAACCCCCACAAACAACACCACCACCACCACCAAACACCCCCCCATCCCCATGGCACCAAGGGGATCATCCCAAGATCTTTAGCTAGCCCCCCCTCCGTTCTTCCCAAAACAACTCCCTACTTCCACCATCTACAAGACCATAAACCCCTGCAAACACCCCATGGAAAACAACTCCCTACTTCCACCATATATAGGGACCATATACCCCTGTAAACACCTATTGGAAATTGCCTTCAAGAGTTCTGAAACGGCAAGAGATAATTGTTTAGAATTATATAAAATTACCAGGTTTAGTTCCTGAATTTGTGATAATCTTTCTCGACATCAAAGCTGGTCAAGGCTATAAATAGTCCTTGCTGTCCAAAGAATAATTACCTATTAGGGTATAAGTCTATTGTCCAGACCGATCAACGCAGCTTAAAAATATTTGTTGGGACAACGCATTATAAATCCGAATATCGAAATGGATGACTAAATCGTTGGGTTTCAATTTTGAGATTCACTACGTACTGGTCTTGAGAACAAAGCTGCTGAAGCTTTGTATGATACCCAACTACTTCTTACTCAGTGGGATCTTGACCAGATTGGACAGTCAGGTGCAGCAGCACCCACAATTGAATCACTATTGTCGTGCTGCTTGCTGACCCTGCTGCTCATCCGGGGATTTTCTTTCCAAGGTCACCTATTTACAACAGGTTGGTCCTCCCTCCAAATTCTTCAGTCAACAACTGATCATGCATGAGGGACATTACAGTCCTATGGGAGGCCATTCGGCATTTTGAAAAACCCTAAATCGCATTGCTGCTGGATTCTACCAGCATGAGACCGACATCCAGCGTTTTATTGCTCAATGTGATATTTGATAAAAATAAATATCAATTTAGCACCCATGGCCTCCTACAACCACTCCCTATTCCGGATAACATTTGGGATATCTATGAATTTCATCAAAGGATTGTCATTGTCTGAAGGTATAAACTCCATTCAGGTAGCACTGATTGTTTGAGAAAATACAGTCATTTTCTGGGCCTTCGCCATCCTTTTTCAGCCCACTCTATCGCTCAGTTTTATCCAAGAGGCGGTTCACCAAACTGATTCAAATCGATTGTATCGGATAGAGATAAAATTTTATGGAGTAATTTTAGCAATCACCTTTAAGAGCCAAGAAACTTCTCTCAAAATGAGCACCATTTATCACCCCCCAAATGGATGGGCCGTACGCAGGTGGTCAACCCGTGACCAAACCCACTTCTACGCGAGCCATTAGCCTCAAACTCGGTCATAGGCCAAATTTTAACTTGGGCATAATATTGATACAATACTTCATTCCATTCGCCACCAACACCACTCCCTTCCGCAGTTTATGGCGTGACTCCACCCCACCTCTATCATGTGTCCCCTCACTCCATCCACAACTCAAAAAGTGAACATATTGCTTCAAGACCGTGACACCATGCTTCTCTATTGAGGAAAGATCTAGCCCAGGCTCAAAATCGAATGAAAGTCACCATAGACCTCCGTTTACCACGATCATTTGAAGTTGGCGACATGGCCGTATTTAAACTTCGCCTTTTAGGCTTTGCCTTACGCGACGCCTAAATGAAAAACTAGCCTTAGATTTTATGGGCCCTTCCTAACTTCTCCAATGAGTGACAGGGCTTTACAAGCTCCAACTCCCAACTTCTTCCAAAGTGCACCCGGTTTTTCATATCTCCCATTTGCGGCATGCTGTAAGGAATACTCCCCCTTGCGTAGACTTACCTCATTAGTTATCCGAGAACCCTCGAAATGCTGGTGGAACCTACAACAAAAGATGGGTTACCGCATGGTTGCCTCCTCCATCCCTTCATGATGTGGAAGTTTTAATTTCAGGCAAGATTTCCCCTCACTGTAATGGTTACTAGGAGTTTCACACTCTCATTCAAAATCTCATTATCCTTCCTTTCACCTTCTTCTGTGACAAAGTGACTCTCTCAAGGGGTATTGATAAGCCTCCCATAAGATTCAATTACACAAGGAGGAAGAATCACGTGACACCTTAGGTCTTTATGGGGCACGTGTCGTCCTCAGGATTAAGGGAAGCTCTACTGGGGGGTTTTAAGGGGTGGTTGTTTGTTGTTTTCTGCACGAATAAAGGGTTTTGGTTTGTATCGTGAGGTTGTATCATGTGACTCTGTTCGTCTTATCTCCCTTTTGCCACGTATCCCCACTCCCAATCTCGACTATCATCATAACACCTATTTCGCCTCCCACTCGCTTTTACACCCTCAAGGTAAGTGATCTTGCCTCATCTTCCGTAACCTTTCCCCTTGAAGTTTGCAACTCCTTCCCAAGGCAAACCCCCATTAACCCATGGTAGTATCTCCCACCATATATGGAGGGGATAACTCCTAGCCCCCGCCAAAAAATTGATAGTGTTCGGCTTAACCTTTTTTCCTGTCCTCAAAAGGATTCTTGCCCAAAGCAATTTCAATTTGAAAGTTGTATCCTTGTCTACTGCTACGAAACCCCCACACTCGCCTATAATCGTCATTGAAGAAGAGATCAATGTTTCTCTCCTACAATCGTTGTTAAGGACTCAATGACAATTCACTGGTTTTCGTCTCAAGATGAGCGTTGAGATTATAGAGGCCCACATGTAAGCATGAATGACAAATCGCTAAAATCAAGACAGGCTAAAAGGTCGACCTCGATGCTGCCCTTGTTGAAGCTGAGAATACCAATGGTAGTTGTTGAGAGAAAAGGAATACATTGATTCTCATTAATATACAAAAGGAGGAAACATAATATTTATACTCTAGTGTTATAAAAAAAGGAAACAGAGTTAGAGTCTAATTAGGAGACTAAAGAGAGAAGAAAAAGAATCCTAAATGGATTAGAAGACTAAACCTTAATACTTCCTCAAGTCGAACATAAAGGTCAAAGCACCAAGTTTGTCACATATATACTTTGACCTAGGACCTCTAAGAGACTTAGTGAAGATATCCGCTAGTTGGTCATTAGAGTTGACAAAACTAGTAGATATGCATCCCGATGCAATCTTTTCTCTGATAAAGTGGCAATCCACTACGATGTGTTTGGTCCTCTCATAGAAAACTGGGTTAGATGAAATATGCAAGGCGGCTTGATTATCACATATAAGCTTCATTTGTTCATCATTCCTAAATCTTAGCTCTTGGAGAAGATGCTTCAATCATACGAAGATATATCCATACCGAGCTGTTTCAAATTGGCGATGGAGGATATTACCCAGTAGAGACGCTGAATATCGTTAGTGTACAGTTTCTTTACCTGATTCCAGAGAGTGTAGCAAGTTTTATAGGCCCCGATATTATATAGAGTCTTGGCATCAATAGATTGCCGAAGAATATTGCAAAGTAAAGCATCGATTTTAAATATCGAAGTACGTTTTTATCTCCAAGAATACTTGTGTCCGCAGTAGTAAGATGATCCTCACATCCATTACTAATAAACCAAAGGTCCACTGAGTCCACGACTGATCACTTTCACTCCCAGTTTATTCAATGTGACCATGGAGTTCCAGATACAAAAGCATTCAAAACGACCTTTTTCAAATTGATAGAGATGAGAAATTAGTAGGAATCAATAGACAACTCCCAAGGTCCCGAAATGCCGAGAGCTCCAAAACACAAAAACAATGGAGACTGTGCAACAAGAACCAGTAACAAAGTGGGTCGAGAGAAAATCAAAAAAGAAGGGTTTTTCCGATAAATCCGCGAGGCCGCGGAGTGGATGGATGGGCTTGTGTCATGCGCACGCACCTACTGGAGGAGGCGCGTGTAAAAACAGTGTCACAAGCGCCGTCTTTTGCGCCGGCGCATGAATTCATGCGTCGGACCGGAGATCGGCGAGTGCGGGCTCGTGTGGGCACGTGTGATGCTATTTTCCGACGAGGCTTCCACCGGAAGGTAGATCGAAGAGAGGCGCTCCTGTTGGTGTGCTCTTCGGCCGGAATGGAGGTTGCCGGAAAATCTCGCCGGTAAAAGTTGTCGGCGGCGAGGTTCTCCGACGATGGTTTGGCTTCCGTGAGGCTTCCTGAAGACTGTAATACAACCGGATTGTGACACGATCTTTGGATGGGTTGCCGGAATTGACCACACAACGAAACCCTAACCCTAGTATTCTCAAACTCTTTTATGGCTCTGATACCATGTTGAGAGAAAATGAATACATTGATTCTCACTAATATACAAAAATATAAATATACATATTTATACTCTAGCCATATTAAAAGGAAATGTGGTTAGAGTCTAATTAGAGACTAAAGAGAGAAAGAAAAGAACTTAAAATGGATTAGGAGACTAACCCAATAAAGAGTGGTATCTCATTAAGCCACCCTGCTAAAAGAGATGACAAAGATGTCAATATATCGAGCCTCGCCTTCTAAGGTTTAGGGTTCTATTAAAACAAAATTTAAAAATAAAATAAAAATAATAGTTAACTCGGGTTAGTAATGAATTTCATACTGCTAGGACCTACCTCGCCCCAATCTTGCCTTGTTTAAATTTTTAAATGAGTATGAGTATAGAAATGATCAATACATCGTGGACTTTGCCGATGGTTGCCCCTATCCCAAACCGCCATTCATAGACCCTTCAACCTCTTTTACCGACTATAAACGCGCGCCCCTTCCTTCTTCATGTACTTACTCGTATGCATTTCTCGCATCTCCTTTCAACCCTAGGTATTTGGTAAACCTATCTCTACAGCAGGTTAAGGCTCCACATGCAACACCCACGGGGGCACCTCTCGACATAACTGAAGTGCAAAGCATGAATCTACCACCACTATTGCAAAGTCCTAAGCAATTCTCTCCCTGATATTCACCAAAATCCTTACGCATTGAATTTGCGCAAATCTCATTTTGCATCAACCAAATAAACCCTTCGCAACTATTTCCAATTCTTCTGAAGACCTCATTTTCCAAAACTGAAGTGGAAGCCCCACCACTATAACCCAACTTATTCCTTCCCATGTACTCTCTTCTAGTAGCAACCCACCTCTGGTCCCCATTGTTCCATCAACAACTCTTTTTCCTAGAAAAAACAAGCTTCTCTTCTCAAAATTCTATCTACCCCCTCTATTTTCTCAAACTCCAATGGGAAAAAAATCCTCGGCTAACTTTGCCACTCTCAAAGCCCCTTTTAGATTTCCAATTGTAGACCCCACCTCCTCAACTCCCTTAGTTCGTTATAGTATTTACACCTACAACCCACCTTCCTACCAAGCAGTGATCCATTAGCCCCCTAGCTATAACCATATAGCGTTCCTCCTCCTTAAATCATAATTCCTTACAGAGGAACATCGCTTCCATCGCTCAATTATCAAAGATTTGCACAAGTGCATGAGATGTAGTAGTTCCATTTTTTTGTTTTTACAAAGGAACTAATACCTAATGAACGTAATTTATCGCCTAAGTTTCTACACACAAGGCAATCCTCCGCTTCAGAACAATCCATACAATGCAAAATCTCTTTGCTCCTAAATTCAACACCGAACACAAGATGAAACTCCTCACTCCATTTGAACGTCTTTTCATCCTATATTTCTTCCTTCCTCCTCACATTCTTTGAACAACTTTTTAGTTCCATTTCTTTTGGTCAACCGAAGAACATAAAATAACAAGAAATCACCACGCCTCGAGGCCCGACCTCGAGGACAAAATAAAACATTTTACTTTAAAAAAACTTAAAATCACACTTCACAATGCTTATTCTACATTAAGACTGAAGCTAAGACATCCACTATTAACCATGTTTATGTGACAATAAAGGGTTGTAAATGTTGATGTGGGTCAAAGAAAAAACAATAGATATGTGCCAATTTGTGATTACATGATTTAACTTTTATTTTGACTATGCTACACGATTTTTTAATAGATAGAACCTACTATGTATATGGTATGTTTCAACTTTATCATCATGTTGTCATTGATGGGATGCCCTGTTTACACCCCTTACCTTTCATTTATTTTTTCAGTGAGGAGCCTATCTATTTGAGCCTGAAATCAGAGCTCAGCCATGCCATGATATGTAGATCTACTATGATACATCTTTCATAGTTTTTACTTACTTGACATATGACTACCCATTTGATAGTGTCTGACACTATTATGTAGATGAGGAGTCCAAACTATCATCTAGACTATCGTATGAGAGATCATCTATTAGTTTCACTCACTTTTTGACATATGTGGAGTCTTCATATAGATATTTTGACATATATTCCATGCATTTCTTTCTATTTTGTTTTTAATATGGATTATAGTCTTTTTTTTCCTTCCTTCTTGGATAGAAACCAAAATATTTGTAAAAAATTGGCATACCTTTTGGAGTGTTGCCTTGGCGCCCCTCTTAATATAGACATCTTACCTATCAAAAAATTTAAGATGGAATAAAATACAAAGTGAAGCATAAGGAATCCTTCCTAGAATTACAAATTAGCGAGAAAAAAAGGTGGAGAACCTTCAAAATACTTTAGCAATCATTCTCTTCCTGCCATTTTAATCCTTTTTAATCTACCTGTCAGTATCTCTAGAATTGAATAACTTTGAGATCCTAAAATGTACAATTAGATGCTCAAAAGAAAAAAAAAAATTAAGTCTCGATCATTGCTAAAGTCCTCTTACGTGGTCTTGAAAGACTTCTTTAATCAAAGATGATAAGTACAATATATTAATATGAAATAGAAAAGCACAAGGAAGGATGAGATTTTCTTCCAAAAAATTGGGAATGTATCAAAATAAAAAATAAAAACACCCTCTATTTAAACAATTGATAACAAAACCAACGTTACCCAACTTCATGCAATAAATCACAAATTGTGGCTAATTAAGTTGTAAACTGAAAGTGAAACTCCTACAAACGTAAAATACAAAAGCCCACAAAAAGGAATCAAAGGAAATAAGTCTTGCAAAAGATCCTTCAACCTCTCTTTATTATCAAAAATCCGTTGCATTCTTTTCCACCATACTATCCAATTTTGTGTAAGACAAGTATTTTGTCATAACTTAACCTCTAACTACTGTTCCCAAAGCACTAAGGAGATGTTATCATGTCATGAATATTTCTAAAGAAACTTCTAACTACTCCCCTTTGTTTTGGGCCTTTGGGACCCCCTCAGATAATTCCCAAAGATACGCTTTTTTTTTTTTCTCAATGAATGGCTTTTTTCCTTTGCCTATAAAAAAAAATATAGAAATAACTTGTTTCATAGCTCCAAAATCTTTGGAAACTGTAAAAAAAAGATGATTAACCAATTTACCACTTTCCCAAAATATAGAGAAATGATCAGAACTCAGGGCATTGATATCCCTTCTCACCTAAAGCAAGTCCTTTCTAATGGCCACCAACCAAGGACATGCCCACAATTTGAAATAAAAAAATGCACACCCCCTTGTAAATGTTGCTGCCTTGGGTTTGGTGGAAAACCTTTAGTATTACTAAAGATGAAGCAATTTGATAAAAGGGTAGAAAGCCCCACCTAAATTAATCAAGGAACTCTTCTTCCTCGCAACTTTCATTCCAATTCCATCAAGCATTTAGGGTTTCCACACTGCTCAAGTAAACTTTCTAGTGGTTTCAAGAATCCCTACATGGTACAAATTGTTTCCGAGCCATGCCCATGCATCACAATTTGTACAAAGAGACATCTTGGGTTCCTTCATAAAGATGAACAAGAGTAAGCATTCACTATTAAACTCATAATGAGATCTTAATTTTGAGGATTGACAACCATAACAGTTGATCCTCCACCATTCTCACTTTCAAGTCTGGTCTAAACACTTAAAATCAATCATTTTAATGTTTAGGGTTGCCTTTTTGGCTTCCCTTTCTCTATTAATGATAGCTTCATTTTAACTTAAAAAAAAAAAAACCAAAGAGTGAGTTTAACTCCAAAGATAACAAGAAGTCATGGAATATCCTAAGGACTTTTGCCACTCAGATAGTTATTCATCATCGCTTCCACTCAAGTCCTATATTGTTATCTTCATCTATATTTCTAAATAACATCTCAAGAAACATAGCGAATTTTCTAAAACAAATTAAATACCTTTGAAATTATAAGGGCACATAGCGAGTTTTGTAATTTGATTGAACCTATACTTCATTAGTGTTTGATTTCTTGAGTGCATGAGAAATCAATTAAATTTGATAGATCTGTCAATAAAGTTCTATTTTCCAGCAACCACAAGAGCTTAATTATTTTGTTTCAAATTATAACATTATGTTCACCAAAATTTTACACATCATCAAGAAAATATTTCTCGTATCTATCGTTAGAGAGCACAAGAAAATATCTCTTCATGGGGAACCAAAAGCAAAGAAGCAAACATCTTGACTGGGAAACTGCAACTTAGCAAAGAAGCCCAGAAAAAGCAGGTTGTTTCCAGCAAACTCTCCAGCCCCCCTACTGTTTACAGTTTACAACAGCAAGAACCGCCCAACTTGAAATCTTCATTGAACAAAGATTTGAATGCTCCCCCACTTTCTCCTAACCTAGAGAAAATATTCAAAATGACTGGAAAAACAAAACACACGGGAAATATACAACAAGCGCCAAAAAGGCAAAAAATGAAATAAAATAAATAAAATAATAAAATAATTTTGAGCTACCAAAAAAAAAAAATTAAAGGTAAAGGCTTTTCAGCTATTAGCAACTTAGTCAAACACCAAAAGCCATGAACAAAATAATTTTCCAGCCTTCCAAAACAAGGAGGCTATTCATACCAATTGCCTCTAACTATAAAATTAGACCTATTGTAGCCGTGTCCAAAGCTTTTGACTTCTCATATAGTCAACTATTACCCATGTGGCGTGTCCAACATCGATCCGCGCTTGTCCCGACACACGACACTTCCAATATGTAGTTGTGTCTCCGCTTCATAGGTTATTTTGAAGCTCGACAAAACGACAAGCCTGTGTGGTAAAGTGACTAAAATCGACTACGGGCAGAATAAGAGCAAAACCAAAGGAAAACTAAACAGACACAGCTCCAGAAAGCAGGTTGTTTCCAACAAACTCTCCAGCAACCCCCCAACTCTTTACCACAGCAAGAAAAGCCCAGCTTGAAATCCTCATTGAACAAAGATTTGAATGCTCCCCACTTTCTCTTAACCTAGAGAAAATTATTCTAAAAAACGACTCAAAACAAATACAACAAGCGCCTAAAAGGCAAAAAATGAGGAAAAAAAAAAAAAAAAAAAGAGAAGAAAATATTTTTCAGCTACCCAAAAAAAAAAAAAAATTGAAGGCTTTTAACCTATCAGCAACTTAGTCAAACACCAAAAGCCATGAACAAAATAATTTTCTAGCCTTCCATTGAACAAACATTTGAATGCTTCCCACTTGAAATCCTAAAGGGCAAAAACTAAAAATAAAAATAAAAAGAGAAGAAAATAATTTTCAGCTACCAAAAAAAATTTAATTAAAGGTAAAGACTTTTCATCTATCAGCAACTGAGGCAACACCAAAAGCCATGAACAAAATAAAATTCCAGCCTTCCTCGTTATCTAAAAAGCAATTTCTTTTATCCCAAACCGTACAAAGATACGATAAGAAGGAGACTATCTATAACACTGTCTCCTAACTATCAAATCATTGATTGCAATAAGATAAATAAAGATGCCACCAAATTTGAAGCGCTGTAAATCAACAGAAATAAACTGTTGTAATTCCCAGAGTCAAAACCCAAAACCCAGAAGCAGAAAGGATGATGCAGAGATCAAAACTGGAGCAAGATAATTATCAAATCCTCGAAATAAACGTGAAGAAAATAATATATATATGAAAAAGATCCGGATCTAATAGAAGAATACATCCAGCCCTTCGAATCTGAATTAACAGAATAATTAAAAATTAAAACAAAAAATAAAAATGTTGCACATACCTGTATTAAACATACAAAGGTAATAGACGACGGAAAGATCCAAGCTTTGAGTGAGAAACCATCCAATCCTTGAAACGAATGAAGAAAATAAATATTAAGATCGATACCTCCATTTCTTCGAATCTGAAGCGAAATTAAGAGACGAATCATCAAATCTGAGAAAAAAAAACGGCCAAACAAATTTTCAGAAACCAAAGCACTCAACTTTTCCCATATTTCTTATGATAAAAAATGTAACCTACTAATAATTATTGTTATTATTATTAAAAAATAATAATAATAATAATAATAGATACAGTACAATGGAAATTATAATTTTAAAAGAAAAAATCAAGGAAAACTCTAGAACGAAATCTGAAGGAATCCACAGAGTAGAAAGGAGAAGAAATGATCGAGATGAAGGAGGAATTGATGATCCCTAATGGTCGGCTGTAGATGACTTCTGTTCAGTTCGCAATTACAAGTACACGTTTCTTTTACTTTTTTTACTTTTTATTTCTGCTTTCAGTCAGACGACAACTCAGACCCCACGTGGTTTCTTTTTATGTCGAATTTAACCGCGTCTATTGAACAGTTCCAAAATTCATAACAAAATTATAAATAAAAATAACAAAAAAACCTCAAATGACTATATTACCCTTGAGATGTGGGCCACCTTCCACCAATTGTGTTTCCTCGTCTATTTCTGGAAATTCAATTTTTTTTCACATATAGTTTTAAAATTTATATATATTGCAATCTTATAGAAATTAAAATAAACTTAAAAATTTGTAAATTACTTTAAAGTTTTTTTTGACATCATATTAATTACTTTAAAGCAAATTCTATTTTTAAAAATTTAAAATTCATAAATTTATTCTAAAATAAGATATTTAAATTCATGCCTAATATCTTAATTAATGTATATTCAATTCAAAGCAAATAAAATAAAATATAATTTTGATTTAAATTTTAAATTTTATATTTATTCTTTAATTATATAATTATTTTAGAATTGAAATGTTTTTTAAAATTGATTATTTTAGTTATAATGTAATAAACAAATTGTCTCAATAAGACAATAAGACTGGACCCCGAACCCTTCTCCTTCTTATGCCATTCTTTTTTAAACGGTAAGCCCTCTACCATATAGAGATAGCAATTTAGGCCCGAACTATTGGGTTAACTCGATCCACTCAAATACCAGTGACTGTTGCGCTTATTAATTTATTTACCAAATAACTCTCTACCAAATTCGGCCCAACCGACCCGGGCCTCACCCATCAATTTTTTGTTTTATAAAGATATTTTACTGACTATCCGAATTCTAGGGACTGACCAGGTTATTATATTTTTTGCTCAAAAAAATCGAGCCAAATTTTACCTATCTTGATTTCAATCAGGCCCGAATCTCAGTTCGTCTAACCCAATCCATATGTCCTATTGCCAACTCTACTACCACATGAGCTTAGTAGGCATAATGGGCCTTAGATTGAAATTTTTAAATTCATATTAATCATATTCTAACATTTTTATAAATTAAAAATTAAAAATCACATTACTTTGAGTAATTAATAAATTACTGTAAAATAAATAATCTAGATTACAATATGAATTTGAAATTTAAAATTTAAATTTACTTTGAAAGTATAAAATTATTTTAAAATAATAAATTTAAATAAAAAATATTAGTGATAATAAAATTTTAAGTAAAATAAAAAAATGCATAAATATTTGTTTGGATACGGTTTTGTGTTTTTGGAGGTTGGGTATTACAAAATTACAAATTACAATCATTCAAAATTCCAACCATTGACCTCCCTAATAAAGGATGTATGAGGGAAGCTGAGATTTCTATGACAGGGAAAGGTAAAAAGACCGATTCCGATGCCTAATTCAATTTTACAACTATTTATTTTCAATTTTAATTTCCTCTTTTTTAATTCTTAATTTTTATTTTTTTAAACTTTTATTTTTTTTTATATGGATGTCAAATAATAACTTTTAATTTTTTTATTAAAATCAAAATAATATTTTATAAATTTGATTTTATTTTTAAAAAATAAGTACTGTTAATATTTGATTTTTATGAAATTTTGTGGCCATGTTAATAATTTAAAATATATTAATTTTATTATAAAAATACATCCAGATCTGATAATTAATAATATAATAATAATTAAATTATAAGATTTTTACTAATATTACATATAATATATTTTATACCCTTAAATATATAAATGAGATGATTAGGTCTATAACTTATCCAGTTTATCTCAAGCTCGACCCTGAGAATGTACCACTCGTTGTGAGGTTTATATTTTGTGATCTATCTCAATCAATCTTGACGTGATTATTCTGGGTGACAGATGTTTAAATGAAGTTTTTCATATGAATACAAGCCCGCTCAAGACACTTCATCACTTATGGCTTGACCAAAAAATTAAATAAATTATTTTTTTATATTTATAATTTTCATATCTTTAATTTATTTTTATAGTTTTTAAAATTTTACAGAGTATTAAACATAATTTTAAAAATAAGGCATAAAAATGACATTCAAACTTAGCTAATATTAACATTGCTATATTTATGAAAAAATAGTAACATTGTTATATCTTAACACACATATGTATTATGGTAACAATGTTTTTTTGGAATTAGTATCATGGTAGCAATTTTTTTTAATCAACGGTAATGGTGTTAATATCTGCATGTAATATTATAAAATTTTATGTATTTTTTAACTACTCAAACTAGTTTGATTAATGTTTTTATTTTTATTTTTAAAAAGTTATATTTAATGCTCTATGCAAAATTTAAAGGCTATAAAAATAGGTTAAGATAAAAATTATAAATATAAAAAAAATTTATTTTTTATTTTGGTCTGACCATGAGCATGCCTTGACGGTCACAGATACAATAAAATACTTTACTTTAAATCATACCACACCTCGTAATTTTCAATACCTATTCGAAGAGGAGTGAATCCACAAAGATTTCAGAAGTTTCACTGACATAACACTTCTTCGTGATTTTCATGACTCAAACTCGAGATCACTTGGTTAAGTTAAGACATATCCCACCATCTCACCTTATAATATACCGTAAATGAATGTATTTTTATACTAAAAACTAATATATTTTAAATTATTAACGTGATACAATTCTCAAACAATAATAAGAAACGTTAATTAGAGCTGATTTAGCGTACTCTATTTATGTTTTCTAGTTCAAGCACTTATTCGTTATAAATCGAGGGCGATTTTTATTATTCTTAACTGAATCACAAATTCCATCATTTTATTTTCTGGGATTTTGCTTTTTTCAATCGGTTGTTTTCTTCCACATTGATCTATGTCGCTCTTTATTTTTTATCTCTCGTCAGTTTGTGTTCTAATTTTAACGCAATGAAGAATTATATTCACCGACTATTAACTTCTTCGTTGTTCTCGTGATCGCAGTTTAGATGGCTAAGCTTGATCAAATTTGAATTTTATGTATTTTCAAGTATTGTCTGGATATCAAAATATAGTGCTTTAAACCGATAACTTTTACAAATATGAATGTTGTGTCATCCTTGAAAAAAAGCCTAATACAATTTTGATAAAAACCAATGAATAAGAGAGTTATTTGTAAAAAGAAAATCAAATTTATAAAATATTTCTACTCTCTTTAATAAAAATTAAAAGTTATTTTTTTGACGTCATTTAAATAAAAAAATAAAAGTTGAAAAATAAATTAAAATAAAATTCAGAATTTAAAAATTAAAATTGAAAATAATAGTGCCTAATAATTAAACTACGTGTAATTAAAATTAAAATTGATTAAGTTTAGGCTTGAAAACTATATTTATAGTAATTAAAAGAGAAAAACATAATCAACCCAAAATAAAATCATGCGAACGAAGGAATTGGAATTAGAAGTAAAGGAAAGGAAATCTGAGTTTCAACTTTTTTAGGTGTGACCCCTTTTATGTTATATTATTACATAATATTGGAATGTGGGAGAAAAAGATGGAAAAATAAAGAAATTAATAGAAAGATACTTGGTGAGAGTGAGAATCTATATTTATATATAATAAAAATATTTTTAAAATTGACCTGATCTAGTTTAATTCGATCCGAACCTAAATGAACTACGTACTCACTCCGTCAGTCAATAGCTCAAGTGGTTTTATCTTGAGCTTGTGCAATTTATCAATCCATCCCTTCAAAAATTATACTATCCCATTACGAAATCATTTACTAGCTTCTCATTTGTTCATAATAAATGAAATATGTATTACAAACATATTCAATAAATTTCAATAATCCACACCAATATTTTTGTTACAATGCATCTTTGAATATTATGTACCCTCCTAAATCTTTCATATATTTCCATCAATGCATAACTAAACAAATTCTCATGTAAATTTTATTAACCTTCAAGCACCTACCCCAATACACTACACATTCATTTTTTCTTTTTCCTTTTTAAATTAAAATAATAAAATTAACAATGAAATAATAACTTATTTTTTTTAATTAAATCATATTATCATTTATAATTAATTGAACGATTCTCCAACATTTGGGAAGAATTTTCATAATATTACCCTATACCAATATTACAAATAAATCCTACAACAATCATTTCCTCTTCCATTATGAATAAATCAAAATATAAATTTACTCAACAACCCTAAATAACAATAACTAGAAGTTCAAATAATTTAAGGAATCATCCAACAAATCCGTTATAAACATATATTAACTTCCTAAACTAGATTCATAATTTATTCTTTTAAAAAAATTGATAAATAAAAGTTTTAGGTTAACTGTCTCAAATTCAGAAAATCTAACCGTTAAAATCAAAATCTATCTCCATAGGGATCTTTCTCGTTGAATAGAGTAGCCTTGCAAAATTTCATAGGAAACGAAAGTGATTTGGTAGCTCAAATAAGAAGCCAAAGTGCTATACCCATGAAAGTCATTCCTCTCTCACCGTCTGCAACTCCTTGTGGACCTCCCTTTCTCATAATTTTTTTCTTTCTTCTTTTTTTAAAGGCCACCTACGGACACCACTATCCCTCTTTATTATACATTTTTACCCTTTTTTTTTTCATTGTATCTCTCTTTCATTCCTTCACTATTTAAATTATTATTATTTTAACCAAATTACTAAACTTCATTTATTTATTTTTATTTTTATTTATAAAACAATTGTCAACTATAGCCTTATTTATATATATATATATATATATATATATATATATATATATATATATATATATATATGTATATATATATATAGAGATTCACTTTTACATTATTTATTCATTTATAATATCATCATTTTTTTTCACATTAATTGAAACACAATTACGATTTTTTTTTCTGGAATCAATTATCAATTCTACATAAATTTATTATTATTAGAAAGTCCAAATTCCCATATTTGTCTTTTTATTAAAATTAAAACTAATAATTTCTTATAATTATAACGTACATCGCAATTTATCACCTTATGAAACATAATATTTGTCTTCATAATTTAATTTACTAAAAATATTACACATAAAAATATAAATTTCAATATTAAATACTAGAACACGCATTTGTTTAACTTAAACTAAATTCTTGAAACTCTCAATTGCTACTTATGACATGACAACATTTTCAAATTATTGACTTTTGACCAACTTTTCCAAAATCACTGCCAATTAAATTTTAACAAAAGGACCTTCGCCTTTTTTTCTTTGACTAATTGACTCACAATTTCATCAAAACTTTTCTTATCTTAAAATCTAACGTGTTATGAAAAACCCGGGTATTATATCCTTTTCCCAAGTTAAGAAATTTCGTCCAACGAAATTTTAACGTAGAATAATTTTATAGTTTACTCTTACTAATTATTAAATGCCCTGAAATCTATTTTATTAATAAATCCTAATTACTTCCTAGGTAAGTGTGTAATACAATATAAACAATTGTTACGATTCTTATTTCATTTTCTTTGAAACTAAGTTTCACTATGTAACCTTCGTAGTTGTAGATCCATGTTAAATTCAAGTTATAGTCCTAATAAACTCTCCCTTTTTTTTATCGATTTTATTGATTGAGATTTTGCCATATAATACTTATTTACACTTTTTTTTTTTGAATAAAGCCTTTGTATTAAGGATCAATAAGAAGAACAATCAATTGCAAGGGCTTCTACAATGAAAGGAGGAGCCTCAATCCAATAGGAAGGGCTAGCATTATAACAAGCAACTCTAGCCACAATATGAGCTACTATGTTGGCTTGCCTTTTGATAAACCGAAGGGATAAGTTGACATTTAAAGAAAAAGAGTCTTACCATCCCTTACCAAACACCCAAACTCAGATTGATCAATTATGTGAGAGTGAAAGGCATCCACTACTGCTTTGTAGTCTGTCTAGCTTGAACACCATATGACTTAGGTGTAATTGTATGATCCATTTAACAACTTCAAGGAGGGCCATGGCTTCCAATTATTACTGAGAAAAACAACCCTGGAGGTTCTGTATTTGTTCTTATATTAATATCCACTATCATCACGTATAAGGTATCCAAACTACTTTGAGCGACAAGAAAACCCGCTCCATCAATGTTGCATTTTAGTAACCACGACTGGTCTAACCTATCTGAAGGAGCTTAGTAACCGAGTATGATCAAGTAAGAAGGTGACTCTCCCAGCCCGACACCAATCTCAATAAAAAGGGAGACTTCATTGATGGCAAACTAAGGGTAAACTATTGCCGCACTACGCTTTGACATTCTTTGCTTCCAGATTATCCATAATATCTTCCTAAAAGTACCAGCCTTCTCTTTGCTTAGATGGGAAACTCTTGTGAGGTAGAAATCTACTAGAGAGCCTGTTCCAAAAGCACTGACATCCAGGTTGCTATTAACAAAATATGTGCTAACTTTACTACATGAGATTAAGGCATGGCAAATCGTTTTCGGCTCTTGATAACATACATAACACATACAATTAAGGCACATACCTCTACTCCTCAACACTTCCAATACCAAGAGACATCCCATACAAGCTCGCCAAAGAAATAACTTGGTAAGTGGTGGCAACATCAAACTCCAACCGTACTTCGCCGATGTAATGCATGTTGGTTCCTCGCTGCTTGATAGGGTTAATGTGCTTATTCGGGTACCTTGATTTTACTGAATACACACCATCTTTTGCAAAATGCCAAATTAATTGGTCCCTACCCACATGTGGTGAAGGTGGTGTGTTAGTAATGGCTACCACATCCCAAGGGCAGAAAATCTCTTCAAGTAATTCAATATCCCATTCATGTGATATGGGGATAAAAAGCTCATAGACTTGTAAGTTCTCTAACCCCTCTATAATAGGGGTAGTGAGTTCGAGACTGTCATCATTTTTCCACCAAGCATCTTGCCAAATATTAATGGAGTTACCATCTCCTATACGCCACCTATTAGCAATGGTTACCATCATCTTCTATAGGAGTTACCATCTCCTATAAGGATAAGGCATCCTTATTTACACTTACGACGCTTGTTTTCTTTTTTTATTTAACGCCAATATATATTTTAAATTTAATATCGAATAGTACTTAATAGAATTGGGTATTGTTGTTTACTTTTAGTATCAGTGAGTAGGGATGACAATGGAGCAGATTATTTTGGGTTCCCGTTTCACCCCACTCTTAATGGGACGAGTTTGGTTTAACTGTAATCAGGTTTTTAGTGGGTTTGAGTTTATTTTCTTAAATCCGATAAGAGTTTGGGGCGGGTTCAGGTATTGTTACTCTCGCCTTATCTCGATTATATTTTAAAAATATTTTATTATTATTTTATTTTATACTTTAATATAAATAATAATAATAATAATTAGATTTTTTTTAATAACTAATTTATTAAAATTCATAATATTTTTTATTTTTTATGAAATATATTAATTTTAATATAATACAATAAAAGGAAAATATAAAAAAAATTAAAAATAAAAAGTAAAAACAAAAATAAAATGTAAATAGGATGGATTTGAGAATTTTCCTATCTCCTATCGGCCCCATTTAATTTTTTAAATTTAGACAAGCTTCAATCAAAAATATCGAGCCGGTCGGGACGGCCACTCGGGCCCCAAACCTCCCAAGCAGTTATCCCTAATACGAGCGCTGTTGTCATTCCCTCCTTGTTAGACAATAATTAAGTTTCCTTTTTCTTATTTTTTTAAGTAGGGGAAACGACTTTTTCTCCTCAATGTAAACGCCAAATATTTCTTCTATTCGTAACTTTTAAAAATCAGAATAAGCCGCGAAATTTTTAAAACAAACAGTTTAACGCTAGCCTATTCAACTTTCGCATGTTCTCTCAAAGATGTTCAAAAAATAAACAACCCCTTAGTCTTATATTATTGTGTTTTCATTCTTCACCTCTCAAATATCTTGTATGTTTAACTATCCTTATCTCATTCCTTCTACTACATCTATTCTCTATTGAACTTTTGATCCGTATCCTATCATTAAATTATCGTTATAATTACCTTGTATCATGTCCTTTACAAAGGAACTATACTTTGCATTAGATACACTATGATCCCTATTATTATAGTATTGTCTACAATTTTTTTTCCTTTTTCCTTTTTTTGTTTACCAAATCGCTATAAAGTCGATATTCCCAACTACTCATGTTCTTTAAATTCCAAGGGTCTTCTTTCTTACTTGAAAAAAATTTATTATTATTTTATAGTTTGAGAATTTTTAAGTTTTTCCTTAATATGTCTTATATTCTATATTATACCTCAAACAATCTCCTAAATATTAGTAATATTGACAAAGAGTTATATAATTTATTTAATTATTAATGACTTTATAAACTGTTATAAATTTTAATTAACTATCATATAAGTTTGTATGGATCTTTGCATGAAAATAATCGATAAAACAGTAGGAAATTTTCTGGATAATCACAAAATTCACTAGAATTATAAAATTATTAAAAAAATTAGATTTTAAAAATAAATAAAAATTAAATATTTTCCATGAAAATCTACACAATTAAATTTTTGGCAACAAAATTCAAAATTGAATACGTCATTAAAAATCAATTAAAATGTAAAATTTTGTACCGGTCATTCCATATAGGGGTGGATAATTGTGTCCGAGGGTCGTGGTCACAATGTGTATTCCACTCAGATTCACTAACTCGAACACTTGCGAATAATAATTAGACGCCCCAAACTGAGTCCCGTTGACAACTCACAACTAAGAGAATTCCTGTGATTTTTGGGGTGATCCAATACCACATTGTTGTATCCCATATATTGGGATCTATATTTTTTTTATAAAAAAGCAGGCAAAATCTCCTTTGTTAGGAGAACTCTACCCAACAAATAACTTGTATAACCATAACCCATCCGTAGCCTCAAGAGTATGAGTGGACACCTCACATGGTTCATCCGTCTACATATCCAATATACAACTATATCACAACTACTCGTGGACACCGAGTTACTCGGCATCACCTCAATACATCCCTTCATCGGGATCCATTCATTCAAATTTAAATCTAAAATATGGAAGTAAATCACTTAATTACAGTCCGTAAGAGTCCGATCACGGCTCTCTTACCATATTTACATACCTACTATTTAGACAATAGTCTCAAAAGAATTTAATTACAATTATTTTATACAAAATACTTTTTACAAAAGTAATATCAAGGCCACACATTGGCCTTCTTCATAATCCCGACCTCGTCGGAGCACTGTCTTCCTGTGCCTGAAAGGGGGTCCCACAACGGGGTGAACAATGCATAGTAGAAAATTCTCTTATAAGGGCTACTCCTCACCTAAAATGTACATGCAATGGCAACCACACACATTCAAGTAAAATTATGTATGTTCGTACAAGATAACGACCGCAATGTGCAACCGATCGCCCGTGATAAAGGGAAGGGGCCTGTTGTTCCCGACGACATTGATTTCCTTAAAAGAACCATTGGTTCCAAGTGGTTCATATTTGATTCAATGTGAAAGTGGTTTGAAGAAATAAGTTATTAGTCGATGATCGAATCAGTTTGATTAGGCGACTCAATTTGATTTTTAAAATATTAATTTTTTGTTTACTTTGAAAAACACAACATTTGAAGCCTCCTCTAAAAAATCGATTATTCACTAATAAAATAAACTTTAATTTGTAACAATCGACCAAATTCACAAATATTTAGATTAATTTTGGATCAAACCATCATATGCAATAGAAAGGTGAAATGGTAAAAGGATGAATTTTTTATTTTTTATTTCTTCTTATGTATTCATTTTTACCATATACATCCTTATATCTTTGATTTTGATAAAAATATCTAATAAAATCAAGTGAAACCATTTTAAATCTTTTATGTTTTGTTATTTGTTTTATAAGATTCCTTAGAATATTTGTCTTTCACTAGTCTTCTAATTGTTATTAGATTGAATTACTTTTATATAATTAATTATGAAGACTTCTTGTTTAATCTTTCAAATGTACTTAAAAGAGAATTTAATTAAGATTTTGGTCATATATTATATCCATATCTTTTAAGCCAAATTTGAAACATGTCAATCTATCCTATCTCCAAAATTATTTTACAAATTACTTATATTTCAAAATTTTGTGTATTGGGAAGGAAAGTCATGAAAAAGACTTCCATAAAAATTTAAGTTATATCAAACCATATATTTTTTTTGAAATATATTAAACCAAGTGAGACTAAATAGACTCAAAATTTATTATTTTTACACTGAGAAACCAATAATTAATTTATTAAAATGATAGGACAGATGAATTGATCAACTTTCAAGGACAAACTTATGTTTCCTTAACTATAAGAAAATAAAATTGACATTAAAAACAAATAGGGGTGTATATATATATATATATATATATATATGCAACTAATGTTACAATCAAATAAGTTGACGAGCGTGTTAAAAAAAATGATATAATTTTCAAACGTTTTATTAGAAAATGATATAATAAATAAATTTACAGAATGAATAAAAATTTCCTTTCATTAATAAATTTTTTATAATTTTTTTTTTGCACCTTGAAAACTACTCGATTTTCCTCTTAGAAAGTTAAATGAATTGACATACATACTTAAGTGTAATCTTACTGAAAATAAACGGAGTTCAAGAATTATATGTGTTTAGCTTTGTTCAAGGCAAAACAAAAAGAGAAATAAAAATTAAAGGGAATATAGTTTATAATATTATTAATATGAGGACTATCCTGATCCAACAAAGGTCAATTGCTTTTTACTTACATTTGGACAAGGTAGAGATAATTCAATGCTTTGACTATCCAAGTCAAAATACATAGATGCTCGATTTGGAGTGAAGTAAATAGAATTTGTTTTAACATGAGGATTTGAAACAAGAGAAGACCTTCTTGGCTATTCCGAGAAAAATAGTCTGGCTCACCAATATCTTTCACTTCTATCCATGCATCCTTCGAATAGTCCAATCGGAAAATTTCAAATGTTGAAACAACTTATAACTTAAAAATGATGTAACAGTAAATCTCAGAAACTAATAACATCTCACCGTTACATTCAACTAGATAACAGTCGTAGAATACTTGTCCTTCTTGTAACCCTAATGAGGGTTTTTCTCCATTTATCAATTTCTTAAAGTGGACAATTGGATCTTTAAAACCAGCCTTTACAATATCCCCATGTGGTGCCATTAAGGCAACATTTTTCCATCAACGGTTGCAAGTAAAATGAGTTGAATCTACCATCAGAAACTCTTCTAACAAACCCTGCATCACCCTGCCTCCATAACATAAGGAAATCTTAAAAACAACGAGGAGATGGGAATTTGATCGCTTGGAGGCAATCATAAGATGCACATTCGCAGCTATATTCTCATCTGAGGAAGTTCAATCATTCCATCGAAAACAAGGTTTAGAAGAGGAACAATCATGTGAAGTATAATCTCTTAGTACCAACCATCCATAAGAAGAGCAAGAGCTTGATATACCTTTATCACACAATTCTCGGGATTGAATAATAATAATTCTCTTTGATATATCAAAGAATGTTTATTTGCATCTCATTCATGGTAAATCATGCTCTGCCGTCATGATTGGACAAAGAGAAGGAGGAAGAGAGTACCCAACTCTATCTTCCATGATTCTTTACTTCTCTTTATAATGAAAAGAGAAAAATGTCTCAAAATTTCCTACATTAAAATAGAATCAATCGCTTTATCAAGTAAACAAAAAAAAAAAAAGAAAGAAAAGAAAAGTAGTTCTTAAAATTACAATAAATGGAATGTAAATATCTAACATTAAATATAATAAAATTAAAACAATTAATCAGGATATGATTGGATAAAAACTTTAACATGATTATATAAAATTTCAACAACTAAATCTGTGAAATAAAAGAAATAATAAATAAAATAATTAAACGTAGAAACATGAAAACGTTTTGCATTAATATTTATCGCAACCAAGAGCCCTATAATTTACCATTTGTTTCTTTTATTTGTGAGTCTTTTCTATTGTTTTATATGATTTTTTCCCTAAATGTCTTTAAAATTTTGGCAAATTTTTTATGGTTGCATTTTGACATTGCTAATAGATTTTTTCATCATATTTTTATTTTTTAAATTTTATTTATTTATTTTATTCATTTAATAACTTATATCTTGTGTACAACTTTGGTGAAAAGAAATCTAAATTTATAAACATGAATTTGAAGGACCCTACTGCAAGGAATTATAGATGGTAAAATGATGAAATATATTTAAATCTATATGTTTTCTTAATTACTTATTCTCTCATGATCCTACAAATAAAATATATTTTGGCAAACCCTTTGTATTTAAAATAGATCCTAAAAGGTCTATCATGCCTAATTTATGTGATAAAATATTAAATATTTTAAAAATATAGGATATAAGTACTGAGTAGCTGTCCGCCGAAATCTAATTGATACTTCTATTTCATTGTAACTAAAAGTTTCACTTTAAAAATCAAACCCTAGGATAAATTTACAAAGAAGAACAAAGTAACAATAAAATAAAGATATTGATAGAATAATAATAAAATAAAGAAACCGGAAGTAAAAATATCATACCCGACTATTAGCTATCAACAATGAAATATCAGCTGAAGAGAAAATTGCTCTAGCCAATTCTCAAATTCAAAAGCAAGCAAGCCTATTTATAAACTTTGTTTTGAGCCCCTCCTTTTTTTTTTCTTTTTTTTTTTTCACCCGCCAAGTTTGTTTCTATATGAAATATTTTATCAAACCTCTAGTAAAATTCTCCTTTAAAACAAGTATTTCTTTGCATCAAAACTTTAGTAATATTCCTTTTAAAACATGGATACGTTTGAGACATTTAAAAAAATATTAATTTGAAAATAATATCTTGAGGAATTTTAAATTATTTGAAAATAATATTTCAGATAGATAAAGATTAAATAATAACATTTTAGAGTTGTATGTCTAACAATAAATTGATTTGAGTTAGAGTTATATCTAACAATAAAAGTTAAAATTAAAAAGGATTAATTATATTAATACTCTCTTTAGTGGTTAAGGGTTGTTACTACATACAGAGAGACATAATATGTTGTGTTTCAAGTATATTAGATAGTTGTAATGCAAGTGAATAAATATGAAAAAAAATAATTATATAAATGATTCTTATTATTTTTATTTTTATTTTGGTGTCTCAACTTCTTTTTTGTTCAATCTAAAAATGCTCAATCAGAAAAATAGGACCCAAGATAATATTCCATACATATAAATATAATAAAATGATTAAATATCTTTTAATGTGACCTTACATAATTCCAATCATATTTTCTTATGTTATTAAGGTTTTAATGCCTATTTGTTATAATATAAAACTAACAAATTCGCTACTACTAGCTACTAGGGAATTAAGAAAAATAAGAACTTTTTTCTTGAAAAAGAAGGTTTGACTTTTAAAAATAATATTTAGGGATTATATTTTACAACTTTTAGGAATAATATCTTTGACAACTGTTTATATGTATTTTAGATTACTTTAGAAATTGTGTTTATATCCGAATTGGTATTTGATTGTAAGAGAAATATTTAATATTTAAAATTAGGGAAACTTTCTTCATTATTTAAAAATAAGTCTATTATGTAATATGTAGAGGAAATCTCTTATTTAAAAAACAAAGAAAAAAAAAAGAAAAGGGGTCATAAGAGAGAATGGTTGAAGCTTTGGATGAAAAAGAGAGCATGGCTAAGTATTTCATTACTAAAAAGAAAATCATGGTTTTGGTCGGATTTGTTTGGCGTAACTTTTGAGTTCGAATATCATGTAATGCTTTTTGAAAGAGATTATTATATTTTTGATATCATATGTAAATCATGGAGAGCCTCACAGAATCTCCGTCTGCAATTGCAATTTCCGATCGATGATTATTCAATATTACATGAATCTCCACTATTAATGTCTATATCAAAGAGATCAGGTAGATATAATTTATTTCATCCTCTTCACCACATATTTATGATCTAATTATAAACAAAAATCTTATATTCTAAAAAGATGTGGTCAGTTGGTTATGGGAGGAAAGTATGCTAAAGAAAACACAAGTTTTTTTCTTTAATCCCTTTACAAGAAGAAAATTGATCTTCGGATTTACCACGAATCACGCATTCACTGGTCGATTTCTCTGGTCTTCCAACCGAGGATTGTGTAGTGGTGGAATAATGAACTTACTTTCTTTGATGGAAATTCTTTGTTGTCAAACTGGAGATGATGATTGGGAGATAGAAGATGTTGACTTCCGTGAAAGCGATGAAAATTATCTGTCGAAGTTTGTATCTTCGATCTATTTTTGTGGATAAATTATTTACTCTTGTTTGGATGTTGATGGGAAGGTGTCGATGTTGATTGCCTTGATGATTGTGAAATAGTTTGGAATTTTATGGGATGTGACTCGCGGCGACAACGAGTTGCGAGTTCAAGTTTCATGATTTAAGTGATGGGGAATTGATTGCCATTTTCTCAGCCCGAGTAATGGAAGGATTTATGTTTTGAAACGGATGCATTCAAAGAATTGGGTGAATGTAGAAGATTTAGAAGCGACAAGGTTATATATTTGAGTAATGGTAGTTCTGGGTAGAAAAAGAAGAGGTTT
The DNA here is from genome assembly GCA_016808115.1 of Tetrastigma voinierianum. Taxonomy (NCBI): domain Eukaryota; kingdom Viridiplantae; phylum Streptophyta; class Magnoliopsida; order Vitales; family Vitaceae; genus Tetrastigma; species Tetrastigma voinierianum. The sequence continues at coordinate 432,383 of JAEQBH010000739.1, read as the reverse complement.
CTGTAATAATAATAGGATATATCTTCCTTTGCTTCTACGACAACAATAATTTGTTATATTCTCATGACCTTAAAACTCAAAATATCATTGCAACGGATATGATTTTCGATCACCGGCTTTTTATCATATCAAGCAGATCTTTCATTCTGTATGGATTAAACCCACATAATTAAATATGTACTGTACTCTTTAGTAATATACTATTTAGCATTTAAGATTCATTACTATGTTGTTTCATATAATAATTATGACTTGTTTTCATTTTCAGCAGGAATTACCTACCTATTTGGTACATGCATGTCTTGTTGTTGTTTTTTTTTTTTTTTTGACATCTATTCGCTTTACAATATGACTACAAGTGTGTGTGTTTATTAAAATTCTACACTACACCTTTGGCTAATGGTTTTCACCATAATGATTCGGTTGGTTTCTACATGGTAATCATGACTAACTTCTTAGGAAAACTTAAAATTTATATGTAATGGTTTTCACACTTAAAAAACCACCCTTTTATCTTGCGCTCCATCCTCATCAAAGGAGATGTACTTTTTGGTTCAGGAGTCGATGATGAAGATGCTCTTGAAGTGGCTGGGGGAGACTGAGCTGAAGGAGGCTTCATTGAAGCAACTCTACTTTTGGCTTCTATTATACTTGTAATGTGACCCAAACGAGAGGGAACCATCTTTTCCCTGCTTTGGCCCTTTATACCGACAACTTCCACTAATTTGGTAACCAGTGATGGATATGGAATGTAACACTTTTCACTTGTGGACTTAATGAAGTCTCTCATGATGCACCATATCACAACACCAAAGTTAACAAGCCTCCCATTCATCACTTCAAACAAGAACTGAATTTCTTCCTCACTTGGCAGCTTTTCTTTCCCTGGTGCAGACCCATCATATTATGAACTATCTTGTTCATCAATGCATACTCAAGTTTTAGCTTCCCTGATGAACTCTCGCAAAATCCTCTCATAGGCACCGACAGTGCACATGGCAATCGCAAACAACCTAACTCGACTTCGCTGCGGATGGCACGAAATGGATAAGGTTTGTCACCAATGCTAGGACGAGTGTACCCCAAAGATATGGAAATTGATTCCGGGTTGACTGATAAGTGCATATCAGAAACTGTGGTCTCCAAAAGGAACTCCTTATCAGGATTCTCACTCAAGTTAGAGTAGAATTCTCTGAAAACTGAAGGAAGATAACCTTACCTCAACAACCATAACTTCCTCGAGCCTCTATGATTGGACGAACGGGTGATCAAAAATAAAAGCCAATTATGCCCTTCACTATGCAAGCTCTCGAGAATTGATTTGGCCCACTTTGTCGCAGAGACTGGCCACAGATTCATCAAACATTTCCTTAATTCCTCATCTTCACTTTCTTCCTTCATATTTTATGATGACTCCATTCTTTACGCTTTCCTTTCTTTTTTACCACTAAGAAGTGTCAGCTTTCTTCTTTTCACACTTTCCACAAGAGTTGAAGCAACCTTCCTTACCCAAGATATTTTAGTCCTTGCCATAGATAAACAAAGAGAGATAACACTGCCAAGATTTCCCACACACATAAAAAACACTCCAACAAGCCCATTTCAACAAGCACTGAACTTCCCTTCCCCATATCCCTCAAAAATTTCCACCCCACACCCTTTGTGGTAACCACACAATCCAACCAAACAAATAACACCACAACCCAGCAGCACACAACAGATTCCATACCAAGACAATAGTACAAACAACAATATAAGGCTTAAAATGTGAGAGAGAAGCTCACTTACCCACAAAAGGCTCCAAAATATCCAAATTTCAGGCGAGAACTCCAATTTCGACCCCTTGATAAGCAACAACCTTTCTCGAACACAACTCTCGTGATGAAATGGTTAGGAAGAGACTTTGAAGGTTAAGAATGACAGGATGGGGGGGATGGTGTGATGAGAGTTGCTCGACGACGGGAAAGTCACTAGGTTAGGGTTTTGATGCAGGAAAAGAGCGAGATAGCTTGGGGATTTTGATGGTGGAGAGAAGGGAGAGAGAAGAGAGTTTTAATCGCAAATGTGGGGGAACTTTGAGTATTGTGTAATCAACCACCACGCAGACCTCAAATTCAACTTGGCACCAGATTTCAAACTTCATGTAAAATTCAAATTTCACAATTTTCCTCCATTACATACTCAAACTTTGAATAATGCTTCAATTTCCACCCAAACCCACTTATGCACATCTCAAATGCATATTCAAACTTCTGCTCTAAGACCTCACACTCACTTTTGGAAACGTTTACTAAAATGGACCATGGATCCTAAGGTTTTGAACTAATTTAGCAACTTCTAGGTCTCAACAAGGGTCAACAGACATAGCATGATTTAGAAGTTTAAATGAGCAACAATGGCCTAAAATCATCTTTCAATTATGTATGGATGTTCCAAAATGAATAAAATGTATGAAAATGTCAAGGCTAAGCAAAAATGCAAAAAATGAAGCCAAAACCAAGAGGATTTGATCTTGGAAACAAGAAATCAATGACTTGTGATAATTACGAAACCAAAAGTATTCAAGATGAACAAAATGGTACACAAGCCATGATTAAAAATGAGAAGAGACAAGAAATGATGAAAAACATCCCAAATACATTGCAGTGGTCTTGTTCAAGTCTCATAGGCGTATGTGCACAGGGAATGATAGAGTTCATAACACAAGATCAAAGGGAAGATAGTTCAAAGTTCGTTCCATTTCATGTAAGCCTAAAATTGAAAATTTATGCAATTAACTTACTAAAACATTGAAGACTAAACTCAAAACAAACAAAATGTACTCCCAAACAAAAAGAAGCTACCCTACTAAAGTATGAGTATGAACACCAGAGACTTCCCCATCACCGAATGAGCATGGTCCTCAATGCAATAAAAGATAAGCACTAAGGACTGAACTGACGAGGGAGGGAACAAAAAAAACTACACATGGGTTAAAGTATCCACAATTCCAAAAAGAATGATTAGGAACCAAAAAGAAGAGACAATATACAATGAGTAATAACATAAATTACTCTGATGGGGCATCCTGATAGACTGGATCTACCAACTCCTCAATACTCTCCTAACGGTCAAAGTTCTTAAGAAATGGCTTTAGGCACTGATCGTTGACTTTAATGATTTTTCCATTCTCTAGATTCTCAATTTCAACTGCTCCATAGGGATGAACTGTCTTGACCACGAAATGGCCAGTTCACCTAGAACGGAGTTTTCCTGGGAAAATGTGAAAATAAGAATTGTACAAAAGTACCTTCTATTGAGGCTCAAAGGTCTTTCTCATAATGTGTTTGTCATGGAAAAGCTTGACCTCTCTTGAAAATTCGAGCTCATAAGATTCATGCCTCATTTCATCAAGCTCATTCATTTGCAACATCCACTGTTGACCTGCTTTAGCCAAATTAAAATTGAGAGTTTTAATGGCCTAATAAGCCTTGTGCTCCATTTCCACCGGCAAGTGACATGCTTTTTCATAAACCAACCTATAGGGAGACATACCAAGAATAGTTTTTAAAAGTAAAGGCTGAAGTCTAAAGAGCATCTGTTAGTCGAAGAGACCAATCCTTGTGATTGTGGTTAACCGTTTCTTTCTAAATGTGTTTTATCTCCTCCTTATTGGCTATAATCTCATTGACCATTGGTCTATGGCGATGTTTCTATAGAAACCTTATGTGTGACTTCAGACTTTTAACCAAAATTGTCAAATCCATCTATTACAAAAATGGAGCCCAATTATTAATACTAATGATATCACAAGGCATTCAAAACGAGAAAAATGTGTTCTTTCAAAATTTCAAACCACTTTATGGTGTTTAGTTCTCGTTGGAATAGCTCACCCACTTATATTACAATCAACCACAAGAAATGTAAAGATACCCACAAGAAGGTGAAAAGGGCCCATGAAGTTCATACCTACAGAAGAAAAATTCAATGATTAAACGAGTGTAAGAGGCATCATATTTCTTTTTTTTGTAACACTTAGTTTGCTGGGCACTCAAAGATGTTTTAGTATCAAACAATCTTAAAAAGTTGCAATAATAAAACCAACTTAAGATCTTTATCACCGCTTTCCTTGGCGTAAATGTCCTCTACAAGCTTCAAAATGACGTATGCGAGCAATCACTCGTCGTCGTTAGGTATGCACCTTCCCATCAACTGATCAGGGAAATATTTAAGGAGATATAGGTCATCAAAATAGTACATCTTCACATCAACAAGAAATTTCCTCCTTTGCTGAGAAGTCCACCTTGTTGGGATTTGTCTTGTCACTAAATAATTCACAATGTCAGCATACCAAGGATAATGGACAAGAGAAAATAGTTGCTCGTAGGGGAAAGTGTCACCTATGGGTGTACACTATAACCGGCTCTAAACCAAACGAAAAGGCAGGTCAACTACCACACTTGACTCCTTTCTTATCCTTAATGGTCAAATTGAACTCTTGACAAGTAGGATCCACCTCACGAGACTGGGGCTTAGTATCTGCTTGCAGCAAGTGCACTTCGTCGCATGGCTGAAATGATTATGGGAGACCCTACAATGTAAGACTGTAAAGTGACCAAATGATGTATATGTGAAAATATGGTCAAGGGAGTGAATGTGGTAAATACTCAAAAACTGATTTGAAACAAAAGTAAGTGTACTCAAAACTCCAAAAGAAAAAGTATTACTAACACTCAACCCTTCCGCGAAATGCACGGGTCATATTGCAATAAAGTGACTCTAGGAGTCCTGACATCGCACTAATGGTGATTGGAGGTTCTCTCTAATTGAATTTGATCACCCGATTACAAGGACTCTTACTATTTAGGCGATCAACAGATGTAAGAATAAACTCAATTTAATTGAAACAAAAACTGACATTTAAAACTACAATCCTAAAATAAACAACTACTTAATTCTAAAAGATATGAAGAGAGTCACTAGATGGGGATAATTATTACAAAATAGTTTGCATTTCCTTTGAAAGCACAACAATTGTAAGTTGAATGCCAGATTCATTCAAGAGCAACGTAGTATACTGGATTTCCTCCTCACACCATACATTTCACTAGTTAGAGATCCATATCTTTTCGACAAATGGGTCTAAATATTACTTGTAAAAATTTGGCACTTTTTTAAGATTTGATTATTTTCTTTTCAATACTTCACAACCATTTCTCGTGACCGAAGAATTTCACCATGTGATGAAAATGAAAGCCTTCTCCAATGTAATTGGTATCTCGTCCTTCAAATATAATAAAATTTTCTATCTCCTGATTAGATATTTGCTGCACTGTGATCAAGATCCTTTATCGACTGGTGAGAAACCTCTCGATAAACTAAATTGATACATCATCTAATTAATCCTCACACCATGAGTAAATTTCAAGGATCTATCAAAGTAAATTTTCAAAGTTCATTAGTTCCAAGATATTAGTCTAACATACCCCTAAGTTACCGCTCTACTCCTCAGAATCTCCATCTCTCGTGTCACTCGTAGGGCCTCTCTTGGAAATCGTAGAGCAAAGATACAAATTCTTCTGGTATAAGCTACTAATATTATGAATACTAATTATATGAACAATACCAATTATATAAATTCGCCAAACCCACAAAATAACTCGAAAAATCGCAAATCAATGTTCAACACCATCCCCACCCTGGAGGGTGTATAATGTTCCATTAATGGATTCAATCATCGTTCTCCAATCAAACAAAGAGTAAGAAAATGAAATAAAGAAATCAAGAGACAAGAAGAGAAAAATCCAGACCGAGCTTTAATCTTCGCCTACCGCAAATAAATTAAATATCCGAGTACAACAATCGTAAATCTCTTCAATAGAAATAAAATCTGGCTTTAAAACTACTCTAAGATCTATTAAAATAAAATCGCAAAGAAAATCAAGAAAATGGGACAGTCAGAGAGAAAATCCATGAGAGAAAATCTGATTTTTAGCTTCAATCTTTGTCCGAACCTTAAGGAATCGACACGCTGCTATACAACACCGAAATCTCTTCAATAACAAAATCTCGTCTAAACTACTTCAAAATCTAAACAAATCAAAATTCACGTAAAAATCGAAAATTCTAAGTAGCCTAGAGAGAGAAACCATGAGAGGCTCTCAATCTTCCCGCCTCCTCTTTACCAAAAACGAGTATATATATGGTCCTAGGGTGAATGGGCTTGAAATTAGGTCAAAACTCAATTTCACTTTTTAGGTTTCAAGAAGCAGCTCGTCGCTACACAGTCGACACCGTCGCGACATCACTTTACCGCACATCAAATCATCACACATACTTCCCCGACAAAGAACCTCGCTTTTCCAACTTTTCTGTGAATACAACCCTTCATTTTAACTCGACCGGGCGTGAGTACTGCTGGAAAGGATCTTTAATGTAGAATGCAGGAGGGAATTTGAACTACTATGTTCCGCATGGCACGTAAAAAATTAATCTTCCCAAGAATAAGGCTGTGAGGACTCCTGCTGACTCCCTCTTTTGAATTATATTGCTCATTTCTTGCCAAATCACTGCTTTTCATCAATAATCCTACAAAACAAAGTTTAGAGGAAATTTTATGAGTTTCACATGAATATGATATTAAATGCACAAAATAGCATGAAATGAGAACTCAAAACACAGATGAGTTTTCATGATCATCAAACACCCTTTAACTTGAAGTTTTGCTTGTCCTCAAGCAAAGAAAAGTAAAGAAGTTGCTTGTCCCCAAGCAAAATGAAAGAGAAGAGTTCATTTCATCCTTTTATTTAACCAAAAACCGAGTAATCAAGCTTTCTTGCAAGGGTATGTGATATGTGTCTCAAGAATACCCTTATAAGGAATATAAAGAATATGATCAAGATAATTTGCTCATTTAATAGTGAATTAATCTCATAATAGACAATTTAGATCATGTTTCACTCAGTGTGTGTGTGTGGTCTTCCCCATCCAAACAATTGCAAGCTAGATGGCTTATGAGAATTGAGATAAGTACGATCTCCTAAGATAATTTATTTAGGTTCCACAGCTTGTTGTTCTTATCACTCCACTCAATGTAAAGTAACACAACTCCTCAAGATCAAGTAGGTCTTTATAAGTTTGTAATGTAAGGCTTGGGTAAGTGGTAGAAGGAGTAGTCATTTTAGGCTAAAACTTACTCCAAACATACATATTTTTCACAGGTGATTGAGCAGCTCCTCACTCCATCCCGATTCTTACCATCATACGACACCTCAAACACCCTCAAAACTGCTTAGGTGCATCCTCTCCATACCTCATATCACTTTTCTGCATACCTCTGCATTCTTTCAACAAACACCAAGAAGCTCGCTTCTTCTAAGACAAGGTTAGAGTGGGTGCAATGTCAAAACCTCCTAAGCTTAATAACCCTTAGCTTAGCTTTAAATCAATAGCCTCGACCAATCGCCTTAGGTACTAGGTGTTGAGACACCCTAGGATTTACTGCTTGTGGAAGGAAGGCTACTAGACTAGACTCAATTCTCCTTGACTTTTTATTGTATTTTTGCTTCTTTTGTTATTTGATATTTTTCTTCTCTTTTTTTTCCTTTTTTTTTTTTTCGACAACTTTTGATTTTCAACCTCAACTCATTTCATTAATTTGGAGTTATTTTTCCTATGGAAAATAACTCCCCAAGCTTGCTCCTCACCACATTTCTCACTATGTTCAAATCCTCATGTTATGGGTGGAGTTTGGTTTCTTTTATTGAGGGATAGTGATGTATAGGAAGGTTATTGGCTTCAAACTTGGTTTTCTTTTATAAACAGAATTTTGCTCTTAAGGCTCAACATCTTGTATTCAGAGGAATTTGCATATGCATATTAATATGGTTAGCTTGAGTATACAATCTTTCCAAGGATGGCCTATATCATTTCTCAATTGTTGTGTTGCCTAGATTTCGCTGTTTAAGAACAAGTTCTAAAAACCCATGGAGATCAAAATTAGATGGATTCTCATAAACCTTCTCTAACCCAAGCAAAAACTGCTTTTCAAGGGTACTTAGTGACCACGTGCATGGATTTTGAGAAACTAATGACTAAATAGCCTATTGAAGAGATAACTTATTAAGCATTAAGTCTTATTATCTCTAATATTGTCCATATGCCAAGGGTTCATTTATGGTTCTAATTGACATCACAATAACTCCAAGCAAAACTTAATTAACTCAATAAACTCTAACTAAAAAAAAAAATATATCAAACTAAGATGTAAGTTAGGAAGCATCAAACAAAGTCATTATCCGTAGAAAGCACCTCAGTAAAAATTTCATCTCAAGTTGTTTCATTAAGAACACTGGGGTGTGACATGATAAACTAACAAAATAAACACCCCAAACTTTGAGATGAACATTGTCCTAAATGTTCAGCAATGAGCAAAAGGTACAATAAAGTTAAAGAGTAATAAAGAGAGTTGGGAAAGTGAACTCCCTTTGTAGTCTCAGTCACTTTTGAATAGGGAACCCAGATGATTTTCAGACATTGACATTGGTGTACAATTTCTTGATAATTCTTTGCTTCTTTGGAGCATTGAAAGTGGCTTTGGCATTTTCTCAAGCACTTGGTGTGCACCAACTTCCTTCACCTCAAATGAGTGAATTTTGATTCTTCAAAACCTCCTTCAATACATGCAAATCACGCCACAATCAACAATGATCCACAAAGAACCCAAAAACAAACAACCAAGCACAAAATTTTCTTCCATTGTAACCTTCGATGCTTGAATGATGGATGGAAAATCGGGGTTCAACAAAGGTAAGAGCTTAGGTTCAGGATGGTTTGAAGCTTCAAGATGATGGAGATGGATCGGGAGGAATGTGATTTAGGATTTTGAGGGATGGGAGATGAATTTTGAAAGTGGCACATAGAAGTTACAAGGGCTGAGGGAAAGAGCATGGTAAGATAGAGTATAAAGTGCAGGAAGAAGAAAAAATGGGTTTTAAAGTGGGTTAAAAAGCCTTTGTTAGGATCGTGGCGCGGTCGTCGAAATTCTCGTCAAGACCCCTCAAGTTTTTTATCCAACTTGTTATACTATATCTCTCATTTTAGCTCTAATTGGATGTGTAAGGACTCGTTGAAAGCTAATGAGAATTCTCATGGGCTGAGGTGGAACCATTTGAAGCTCAATCAATACAGAAAATCAGAATGTTCAATGCTGTCCAGTTAGAAGATTTCTGACTCCTTAGGTTCTCCTTGCTTTGTCTCATTCTATACTTCACTTTCATATCCTTCAATAGTCCTCATGCTTATATATTCTCTCAAAATCTTCCAATAGCAAACCTCTTAATGCTTTCATTCATTTTAAAACTCATCTCTTGTCTTCAATTCTCCTCAAGCATGATCATGAACCTCCTAAATTTTTATATTTCAAGCCATTTGGTTCTTTTTCATCTCCTCAAACCCAAATTTGATAGAACATCTCCACCATTTTTTCACTTAAGCACCTTGCAATTACATCAAACCACTTTCCAACTTCTTGCCTTCGCCATGCAAACTAGTCATGACAAATACGTTGAGCTCAAACTTATCTTATTCTGAAAACACTAACAACAAAGTTAAAACACTTCTGGAATTTTCATCCCAGTAGTTAAAAAAAACAGCAACAAATAAAATAACTAAAAAAATAGAAAAAGAACAGAGAATGGTTAGAATCCATATTACTTAGCTTAGGTTGCCTCCCAAGAAGCTGCTCCATTTTTAGAGTCCAGCTAGACTCATTGGAAAAGTACTAGTTTCCATTTGACCAATCATTCATCTTGGAAAGCACTTCCTTCAACCATTCAGCTCAAGGATGTTTTCTTTCAGACTCTTTGAAGAGGGAAAGAACTCAAAATCCCTTTAATTATATGGTGGTTTAGCCACTTTCTTCAAACAAATTCTCTATGTGATGATGTAAACACATTTACGCTTATGAGACTGCTCAAACTCAGGCCCTTTGATTGAAGCAAGTCATAATTTTTCGCACATGACTTTTCTTTCTCCGCCAAAGGTAATGGTTGGTGAAGATTGAACTTTGCTTTCTCTCACCCAGCACAAGCAAGGTGAGCTCCCCCTTGTCGATGTCAATCCATGCTTCGCTCGAGAGGAAAGAAAGGGTCTTCTTAGTATAAGACCAGATCCTTCAATGCCCAAAGTCACAAAACTATGGGGAAGCGTAAATGTGTCACCACAAATGTTTTCAATAGCCATTACTCACTTATCAAATTCCCGCTTATCCAATAATGACTCTTCACCATCTAAGATGAATGCCTGTTTCATCACTTGTTATTTTCGCACCTTTTTTCCACATGATTGTAGATAGGAAATTTCGCACACCGCTTCAAAGGAGTATCAATACATCACGGATTTGGCAAAGTGTTACCAGGAGAGGTCCTAGAGAATTTTTTTCCTTGAATGTTGACCAAGTGTCCATTTGAATCCTCACATTTTTCAATCTAGCACTGAGCACTCTCGAAGACATAAATTGAATTCGTCATGAAGACATTTAATCTTCATGTTCCTTCCATGTAGATAAAAATCTGCTCCTTAACAGGAGATAACTCTTCTTCCTCCTGAAATGTGGGATTTGAACTCCCTGATAAGGCAATACCCTTGTTCCATGAGTGAGTTATCAGAATTCTTGGTCCAATTTATGAAGAAGCAGTTCAAGCTTGGTTTCATGGAGGCAAATCTATTCCTATCAATGTTCCTCCATAAGCACGTCTCAACAACAAGAAGAAAAACAAAAGATGAAAATAAAGTACAAATAATAAAAAAACAATTTAAAATAATCATTAAAACTAAAGATAAAATAAAATAAAATTTGCCTAAATTAGCTATATTAACAAAATTTAATTCACATAATTCATGTTATTCAATTCACAATCAATAACACTCAAAATTAGCTCACATGGGCTAATAACAATCCAAGCAATTCATTTTGAATCACCCAACAATACAAAAACCACACAACATATCACGTGAACAGTGAAACCCTAGGCTCAGCATTGTTCATGGCCACACAATAGGGATTTCTCCACTCGATTCAAAGATTTTGAGACCGAAAACACGGTCATCCAAACCTCAACAAATCTCCATCCATTAGAATAAATTTCACCAAAGAATAAAGAATGTGAAAAGATCTCCTACCTCTGAGTTGCCGGGCCCACGCTGTAGCCCCGTCGCGTGAACAACTCTCGCTTCGTCCAACGAGAACTCACCCAGTCCGATAACAAATCTGCAGATAAAGCTCACACTTTCTCTCTCTAAAAACTTATTCTCACCCCTACTCCATGTTTTTGCCAATGGAGAAGATGAAGTTGACTTATTCTTTTTCTTTTCAATAATTCTCATTGTGTCCTTCATTTAACTATTTGACTTAAAGGACCTTTTTGACACTTGACTTAATTTAAGCCATTATCCATCATCTCACTAGTCAAGGATTAGATCTAAATATTATCGAAGTCATTAAATCAGTAGTCAGCACACTTCTCTTCGAGGGAATGACACTTGACTAACCACTCACACTAACAACTCCGACGCTGCACTTGCTACACACCCAAGTTTCATGCTTTCCCAATTAATTTCTACACACTCACCATTGGCCCGTCAGGGTTGTAAGTGTTGCCATATGTTGCATTGGTTGATGGTTTGAGTTGACCAACAACATTTGCTTGCTCCACCAACCTCTCCCTCATTGTTGGAATGGTTGGCCATTGTTCTCCCAGATGCTTAGTTTAAGCTTTAAGGTAAATATCATATAATAATATGGTTTTATATACTATAATAAATTTAATAGTGGTGTATTCTTTAAAATAACTATACATTAGTTTTTTTTTTTTTTAAATTTTCACATTAGATTATAAATTGCATAAAATACAAATATATATTAGTTTAAACTCAAGGTAAATATCATATAATAATATGGTTTTATATAGTATAATAAATTTAATAGTGGTGTATTCTTTTAAAATAACTATACATTAGTTTTTTTTTTTTTTTTAATTTCACATTAGATTATAATTGCACATAAAATACAAATATATATTAGTTTAAGCTTCAAGGTAAATATCGTATAATAATATGGTTTTATATAGTATAATAAATTTAATAGTGGTGTATTCTTTAAAATAACTATACATTAGTTTTTTTTTTTTTAAATTTCACATTAGATTATAAATTGCATAAAATACAAATATATATTAGTTTTAAACTTCAAGGTAACATCATATAATAATATGGTTTTATATAGCATAATAAATTTAATAGTGGTGTATTCTTAAAATAACTATATTAGTTTTTTTTTTTTTTTTTTAATTTCACATTAGATTATAAATTGCATAAAATACAAATATATATTAGTTTAAGCTTCAAGGTAACATCGATAATAATATGGTTTTATATAGTATAATAAATTTAATAGTGGTGTATCTTTTAAAATAACTATACATTAGTTTTTTTTTTTTTTTTTATAATTTCACATTAGATTATAAATTTTGTATAAAATACAACATTATATATTAGTTTAAGCTTCAAGGTAAATATCATATAATAATATGGTTTTATATACTATAATAAATCTATTAGCGGTATTCTTTTAAAATAACTACACTTTGTAAGTTATATATGTATGCATATTAATAAATTATATATTAATATTATGTATGCATATTAATAAATTAATAATTTTTCATGTTAGTTAATATTTTAAAGTGGTAAGTTATATATTAGTTAATATTGTGTATATATATAATAAATTGTTTTATATGAAAATAAATTCATTTTCAATTGTATAATAATAGATGGCTAGTAGGAAGTAATATCGGGAGCGCCAGATCCAAAGACGTAAATATCATATTTACTATATGGAGGGAATAGAAAATGGTACAATATGCAATCATCGGTACTCAGCGATAAGAGGCAGATCACTCGCTTAATGTCACCTATCACATTCTATCCTCCAAATTTAATACAAAAAGTGCCCAAATATGTCCTGGGTTTAAAACATAGTCGAAACAACTTTTTAATCGTAAAATAAAGAAAAGCCGAAGAAAGCAAATGATATAGAAGAAATTACAATAACTAATGGAGGCACAATGGGGGACGCGCTACAGACACTTCATTGATGATGATGATGAGGACGGAGGGAGGAAGAAGAGAAGATGTATATATATCCGTGATATGACCCCGATGAAAGAGCCGATTGCTGAGCTGCATGTCGCGGCATCAAAAGCTATTGAATGGAACCGACAACAAGAAGTTAAGGGATTTATGAGAGACAAAAGAAAAATGGGTAAATGTTTAAATTAGATTAAATTCTTTAAATAAAACTAATTTACTTCGATTTCTAATTGAGATATTGCAACAGGTGAGCCTTCACAACCGCAACCGACTAATCCAACAAGGCGCATGCAAAGATCTCAAAGTTTGAGACAATCGGATCCATCACCACCGCTTGCTCCATCATTATACAAATCTTCTGGCAGTTGAAAACAAAAGAACTGGGGTAAAACCTTTTCAAAAAGGTGGAAGGTTCAATCAAAGAAACTATGGGCCGACCACCGGCCAGAGAAATTTTCATATACGAGTGTTTACCATGCCTTCATTGTGCCAGACTTCACCACACTTCAAGAACATGATTATTGGTGCAATGCCAGTCGGTATGTGACAATCACTTTTCGCGAATAAATTATTATCTTATATTATAATTGAAAACTAGAATTAATTTCAATAATTCCTACTGTAGGCATGGGAATGTAGCCACCATCCTTACATGAAATCAAACAAATACTGATGAGTATAAAGACATGGAAGATTATGTGTGAACATCCAAAAGTGGAAAATGGAAGACTCAGGTAAATAGATTATGTCCGATGGATGGGACCTGGGCTTCCACGGGGCTCCACATTATTAATTTCATGGTTCAAAGGAAGCAATAATATTCCTCAAGTCCGCGATGATCCGATTGAAGATAAAAGACAACAAAGCATTTATTGCTCATTAAGGACGTGATCAAGGAAGTAGGTGAAACAAATACAGCAAATGTTACATTAAATGGATCAAGATTTGGTGAAGGCGCGGAAAGCTGCTAATGAAGAAGTACAATTTATACTGACTCAAGGCGCCAGCCACACTCACAGATCGATCTGAGCTGCTCAAGACATCGCTAAAAGAGCTGCATCATTTCGAATTATCAATACTAATGCACGCAAAATCACCAACTCATCTACAATCATGGTTGGTTGCTTATGAAGTGAGGAAAGGTCCTGCGGGTGGAGATATCGTGGTGGCGTCCGGGCAACAAGATTTGCAAAAATTACATCGCTCCTAGAAAGTCTTCTAAAAAAGAGGGCTGATTTTAAGAAGATCTTATTATGATGAATTCAAGCCACAAGCTTAGTTGATCGACCATTGACATGATGTTAAAGTGCTCATGTTTGATCATACATAATGGGAGAAGGTCCTAAGCTTAGTATCAATCTATGAGCCACCATATACGCCGCATTGTTGATTCTCAAGTCGTCCCAAGACCGCTCATTTGTGTATGAGTTGATCTGCAACTCAATGCCAAGATCGGGCCGCAATCATCGCATTGCTGGGATAGAACGCTCAAAGATCCTCTTCATGCAAGCAGGTAACTAAGCGATATCTTAATCACAATTTTAACAATGTATATTATTTTCCTCTTATGACATACTAATTTAAATCATACTTTGTAAAGATATTATTTGAATCCAAGGTTTCAATATAGACTGAGCGGTAAGTGACCCCCGAAGTGCCCAAGTCAGTTTCACGAAGTATTTGCAAGATTATCTTCTACTACTACGCATTGGTAGCCTTTGGAAATGAGGTACATCAATTGGTTACAAATCTAATTAACTGATTCAATTTAATCAAGTTAAACTTACACTTATACCGATTGTACATGTATATTTTCAATTCATACCAGAATGTTTCGAGATGCAAAGAGAGAGGATTCTATGATAGAGCAAAGAATAGCCTCAAGAGATTTTAATGGTTCCCGGTTAGTGAGTTTCTCATTAAAACATTAAAAATAAAGTCATTTTCATGTTACATAATATTAGATTTTGAATGTTACTTATTTTTATCAGTCGAACAGGTTCATGTAAGGAAACCACACTCCCACATCGAGGAATTCGGGCCACAGTCAGTCAAACCGCATCTTCAAGATGTGCAGAGAGAAATCGAGCACATTTGCCTCTAATATAAAACAAGAAATCTACTTGCTTACCCTAAGCTCCAACAATTAGTTTTTTGTTACTATAACATGAAAAACTAAAGATACGTGATATGCAGAGTCGAGACAAAGTTGTCAAAAGAATTACCTTGATTTACTCCTGACATTTCTTCCGAGTTTGCGAAGAAGAGGATAATCAATTATTCCAATGGGTTAGACCTCTCCATTTGATAGATGAAGATGGAAATCCTCGGGATTCACACTAATTGCCGCGCATGTTCGAGTAGAAGCCGATGTCGATGCCGAATCGTGTTTTATCCAAGAAGTTAATAATGAAAGTTTCGCCAAGACATGAGAGACCTACCAGCCCGCTGATTCTCTGTTCCCTCATTTGATTCAAGTGCTGAACATAGTAGTAGACCTAGTTTTGCCTGCATTTCCAACTACGTGCAATGATGGCTCAAGAGTGGAGAGGGGACCAAATGATGGTAGTGATACCGAAAAATGATGGTGAGATATCGGGCAGATCGGCCAAGTCAATGTCCATTGAGTCCATTCACTGGTGAAGATGATTTCACACATGCTACACAAGATGAAGACCACGGGTCAAGAGAGCTGGTGCAGGTATTGGAGCCATTGGAAAGCCATATAGAGGTCGACAACGAAGGATGACACATCACAATGAGGATCATTAATGCTGTTTTGAATTCCATGAGCATTGGCACTCAATAAAGATTCATCCAATGATCGGCACATTTTTCTCCTCACAATAATGACTATGGTCAGCCTTCTTCAAATCCTTCTTCTGCCTCCATTACGAAGAATATGGAATGATAAATTATCCTCGCCGAACAAATGCCATTCAACATTCCATATCAAATGAAACAATGATTTCAAACGAACATGTGGGTGAACCCCCAATTTCCCACATCCATGGAGAGGTTGTGGGTACAAGTGAAAACATTTATACATGGCATGTTCGATCTTATAATCAATATTATCTGAATACCATGTCTTGGTAATGACTATTGTCTTCAATGCTAAGATAACCTCATCAATCGTTGCAATGGAGCCACATCGATCTTCACAGGTGAAAGACCATAACAATGTAATATCAATGTCTATATTTCATTATTAATGTCATTTTTACACTTTTATAAAGTATTTCTGCATCAATTTCCCCAAAGTATTTTTATTATTAATTTCTCGATATATATCGATATTCATGTAAAAATATCCACCGATATATCTCCGATATATCCGATATATCTCCGATATATCCGATATATCCGTAAAATCCAATTACCGATATATCATTCGAAACCGATATTTTCATCCTTGCTTCCCTCTACAATTTATCCTTTAATTAAAAATAACACCCTCTCTCTTCCTTGTCATGAAATATATTTTTGAAAGTAAAAAACATATAATTAAGATATTTTAATTAAAATTTTAAAAGTAAAAAGAAATCAGATTTAGCTTAAAAAAATATTTTTGAATTAACTTTAGTCTTGAAAGTAAAACTATTCTTAAATTTTTAGTTATGAATTTTTAAATTAAAATATTTTAATTATATATTTAATTTTAATTATATGTTTAAAAATAACTCTAAATATTTTAGCTATGTTTAAAATAGCTTAATTTAAAATATTTAGAGTTATTTAGGCCTTGTTTAGTAGGTAGAAAATTTTCTGTTTTCTGTATTCAAACTTTTCGAAAACAAGGAAACGCAAGTGTTACAGAGAATAAAGACGTAAATTTTTTTTTTTGAAAACAAAGAAAAATGACTCACTATTTTCTAATGATTTATATATATAAATCGAAAAACGCTTATGTAATAAAGCTCCTTTTGTTTTCGACCAAATCGAAACACGGATTTTGGTGGATTGGGATAAAATAAAAACACCGGATTCTTCTTTTCTTCTTTTTATTCCCCTTTCGTCTTCCACTTCGATTTTCTTCTCATCAGGCTCACGAAAAACACGGAGGATTAAGAATAATAGTAACCTACATTTTAAAACACTATTTTTATTGTTTTCATTAACTTCATTTTCAAGAAAATGGTTTGGAATTTTCTTATTCTTTATTTTCAACCAAATTCAAGTACGAAACGTATTTTCCTCGAAATGAAACTAACAGAATACATTGAAATTTTCATATTCTCGAATTTCGATAGAGTTGAAAATTTTTGTGAACTAAACGGGGCCTTATATTCTTCTTTTTCGTATACTCAGTTTTTGTATCTTTCTCATATTTTTTATCCTTCTCACATTTTTAAATATTTTGCAAAAAAATTACTTTCAACACAAGTTAGAATATATATTTTCAAATATTTATAAATGTAACATGTGTGGGTACCTTGGGCCCAGGCCCAACACCCCTGGCCAGCCGGCCCAACCCAAAAGCCTCAAAGGGATTAGGCCCAAAAGCTAGCCGGCCTAGGAACGCCAGACCGACCCTCCGCCCGAGTATCCCTAGGGGATTAGGCCCAGAAGACAGCCGGCCCACGAACGCCCAAACGAAGTTGTCACTCGGCTCTTCACATTACAAGTGTGAGTTCACCCATGAAATGACCCCATCGCCTCTAACAGAATAAGAAAGCTTTCCTAGCAACGGTTATATCAGGAAGGCAATTATAAAAAAGGAAGAATAAGTCATCCTTCTCGAAATAAAAGCCACTTTCCCCTAACATTATGGGAAGAAATCGTCTACTCTCCAAAAAAGACGGATCCTCCTTTCTCCTTCCATAAAAGAGAAGCAAGTCACACAAAACAAGGTACCTAGATTTTAATCGAGATATTGGCATCCCCAATTTAAGTCTTCCGTAAAAGACTAACTTTTGCCATCGGAAGGGCGACTTTAACACCACCGTTGTCTTCTTATTTGTTTTGCGTTGCACTAATTGGTGAATGTCAATGCATCCATCGACTCGAGAATTGTGGAGACCACACACAAGGCCAGCCTCGCGGAAACACCGAGCAAGAAATCTCTAGGCGGAAAATACTGTGCAGAGCTTGAATACACCTCGCTCCTGTGTGATTCCTATCTCCAAAGCCGGCTGCTATTCCCAAACATCTTAGAGGCAGGGATCATCGGAATTCAACGCCATGACTAGCAATCCAAATAACTTACCGGGCACCAATTCCTTCCTACGCCAAGAGATGGAAGCAAAACAAGAGTAGCAGGCCAGACAGGTGGCCGAATTGCACAAACAGCAACTGGACAAGGGAGGAAAATGAGCTCAGGACTCAGCTTGAGAGGGTCGGTTTTGGCCGAGCAATCGTAGGAACCTCCCCACCCATTTCCTCCTTCTCGTCCCGACAAAGGCAAAGGTCGGGCCGCGCGACGATAATATCGACCTTACCGCGTATGATGAACTATCCTCCTGCTCCCGCTGCTTCACCATCCCCAACGCCGCGCCCCAATCTTGAAAAGGCTACCCGCCAATCCACATCCACTGCAGTCGCAGAAGGCACGGTGCGGAGAGAACCCAAGAGGACTGGAACGACGGCTAACGCCAACCACACCAATATGTGCTCCGACCTGGCTCTGGGCTTCCCTACTAGTATCTTCATCCATGTACCCACCTTCTGGGCCTCCTCGCACCGCAAATGATTTTCCTCTCCCTCCTCTCTCCCTCTCTCTCTCTCTCTCCTCCTCCTCCCCTCTCTCTCCTCTCTCCTCTCCCTCCCCCATTGCTTCGTGGGACCACAGACATGCTCTCCACTCCCTCGACAACATATCCCGGGACTACGATCCTCCCCGCGTGGCTTTTCCATACTTTCACCCTCGCCATACTTCCACCCGCTCTTCCGATCCGCATTTATCGCATGTTACATTACAACCGTGTAATGATCCTCAACGCCGGATGATCGGCCCGTGGTGCAGGTCACCCCAACAAATTTGCTGGCCCCGCTAATTGCTCTTCACAAGCTCCCAAAGGATCAATAAACACATTCAGAATCAGGGCCGCTGCCTCGCTAATACTCAGGCTCTGGTCGTAAAAAGGGAACACGCCCCTCCCGCCCATCCTCAAACGGGAAGATGAGTCCATCCGACTTCACACGTTGTGTTCGACAAGCAAGATCGGATGTTCACAATATGGATGCGGTCTTGCAAAACTTCAGAAGAAGCTTTGGACCGACCACCCCGTTCTTCCAATCTTTATCCCTGGACCCGCCGACAACTATGGAGGAATTGTACCGATGGGCGGATAAATTCTCTACGCTGGAAGATAACATCAGACCCGCCTCGCAAACCATCATGATAACGACCCAGAATAACAAAGCCGGACACTAAGGGCCTGTCCGAATAGAAAAGCAGCCAAGGCAAGATCCAGAAGCGCCCCGACTGGCAATCCGAGAAGAAGAAGGATCCCCCCAGTTCACAGCTCTTAACATCGCCTATGACCGGCTCCTACCCATCATCTGAGACCTCCCCGACTTCAAGTGGCCCCCACCTATGAGGGCAGGTTCGGACCAACGTAATAGGTCCCTACGATGCGATTACCATAGGGACTATGGCCACGAGACCAACCACTGCCAGAGCCTCAAATTTATGGTAGAAAACTACTCCGGTCGAACACCCGACGGTACTCTATGGAGCCAACTCAAGGATGCCACACTGGGCCCTACAAATGGAGTAAGGTCGTTGTAGATATCGAACATGCTTCAGAACCCCGGCCAACCATTAACTTTATACTGGGGGGATCGGCCGATAGCCAATATCAATCCAAGAAATAGAGGAGAAGAATGCTCCAAGCGGCCCTCTGCTAGATAGAGTAAACACCGCCAAGGACCGGGAGATACGTTAGGAGATCCGGGCCTACGACGCCCATATCCTTTCCACCTATTAACCCTATTATGACGGGTCAATTCACACCACACTACGAATATGAGACTTTTGTATTAGAATCAACTGTATGTATTACCGCTTGATGTGCACAAGGTCCCTCTGTCGATCCGTGCAACAGCCGACGGTCTGGCCTCCCATCCTTTAAGCAGATGAGAATCTAGATTGATTATCTCCATTCCGCTAGCACGGTTTTGTCAGGTTTCAATGGAGCTACCACACTATTAGTTGGGGACATCACCTTTTCTGTTAAGGCAGGTCCCAGAATCCCCGCAACACGGTTCTCCGCGGTAGAGGACTCGGGGGCCATACACGCTATCTGGGCCGAGCCTCGGCTACATGCCATGAAAGGCATCTTCATCCACATACCACCAAGCTACCTAACTGAGTCCGGGACAAGTTGATCTTCGGTGGAATCCAAATACCGCGCTAAGCATATCAATCCTCACCATAGGGTGCGAGCAAAGCGAGTGCTCCGACGAACCACCCCTTGAGGATCAATCCCCGCAATAGTAATCGGGCGGGGCCATCTGCCCGGCCCGCCGAGGATAGAGCCGGGCCGGTCGCTGATCCCTAGAAACCACGCCCCGACGGGCTACTGACATATGCATCTACATTAGTACCCTTCTCTCCGAGGAGGAAAAGGCCCGATTACACCAAGTGATACAGTTGAATGCTGATGTATTTTCTTAGACTCATACGTGATATGACCGGATCAAATTTCCACACACGCCGCATACGTTAAATGCTCGCCCCTCCGCTGCGGGTCGACAAAAGGAGAAGTTCACCTCAAACCGCCACTTGGTCATCCAGACCGAGGTTGATAATCTTCTGCATAATGGATTTATCAGAGCAGTGAAATACCCCGAATGGCTGGCCAATGTGGTGGTGGTTCCAAAGAAGGGGAACAATTGGAGAGTATGTGTGGATTACACGGACCTCAACGACGCCTGTCCAAAAGATAGCTTCCCCCTGCCCTGCATAGATCAAATTATGGATGCCTCAAAGAAAGCACTAAGTATCATATCTCCTGGTGACGCCTCGATACCACCAGATCCCCATGCACCCTCCAGATGCGGAAAAAACGTCTTTCATCACTCCCCATGGACTTTATTATTACAACGTGATGCCTTTCGGCTTAAAGAACGCAGGAGCAACCTATTAGAGGTTGGTAACGAAAATGTTTCGACCATTACTCGGCAGCACGATGGAAGTCTACATTGATGATATGCTAGTGAAATCCAAGCAACGGCCCCGGGATCACCAGCCTCATCTCCAACGTATCGAATTCTCAGAGAATATGGTATGAAACTAAACCCCCTAAAATGTGCCTTCGGGGTCAGCGCCGGCCGATTCCTTAGCTTTATGGTAACTCAAAGAGGGATAGAGGCCAACCCTGCGCAACTTAAGACCATCTTGCACCAGCCCCTAGCTCTAAGAAGGGGATCCAACACCGACCGTACTGGTCATTCTATCGGCGATTCTCCCTGCAGTTCACTCCGGACCGCTTGTAAACCCTTCTTCACTACCCCGAGAGGAGCCACAATCTGTGGGTGAATGGAATCAGGAATGCGACCGTATATCATAGCAATCGCTACACCGATAGAGCCCCTCGGACTTTGTGAGCCCGAAAGCCTACGGGATACTTATCTCTACCCAACATCCTCTAATATACGTTATGCCTTCGCCTCGCTTTTAAAGAATGTGGGGATGCGAAGTTGAGGCCGATAGTTTTTTTCAGCAAGTCCTTAACCGACGCGGAGACCAGATATACCCACCTTTAACGAGCTGCCTTGGCCCTATGGACAGCAGCCCAGAAGCTTCGCCCATACTTCAAGGCTCATCCCGTTGTGGTGCTAACTGATCTTCCGCTCTGGGGCACGATTCATAAATCAAATTTGTCCAAAAGGATGGCCCGATGGGCAATGGAATTAAGCTAGTATCCAGCACAAGTCGAGGCTTTCAAAGAAGGGGCAGGTCTTAGCCGACTTCCTTGCAGAAATCCCGCAGCCCAATACTTGCCCGAACGAAAAGGGCTGGTGGACCCTTTGCGTTGATGGGGCTTCCAGACAATCAGGAGCCGGCATCGATATGTGCAATTGGGGCATCCCTACCGTGTGAAAGGATTGAATAGAAGTCTGCCAGCTTCGCGCCTCCAACAATGTGTCACACGGCCATGTTAGCCTGGACGTCCTCATTCGCCGCGGTGCTAAAACAACCTTTGATTCAAGCCAATTGCCGCTTGGTCAGAGGACAAATCCGTCAACGCGTGTTTGAGTCTGGAACCCCGAATGGGAAAATATGCTTCTAGTCAACGAGATTGGCGCACCCTCTCTAGCCTGAAACTTGAACATGTCCCAGGGACTATAATGAAAGGGTCGATGCCTTAGTCGCCGTGGCCGCTTCTTTGCCAATAAAGGAAACAATATATCTCTCCATCTACTACCAACCAGGCTCCTCCATATTACATACTCAAGTAAGCCAGATAGAGGAGGCTCCCCCATCTTGGATGGATCCCATACGACTCTGAATATCCATGGGAGAACTACCCGACAGGTAGGTGGTGCTGTGGCTCACATGTTCGTGATTCACCAAGAGTTCCTCGTGTGACGGCAGTTTATGGGAACTGTCCGGGCGGGCCATACCAAATGTCTAACTCCCAGTAAGGTCGGTATGTGTCGCCGAATTACACGAAGGTATATGCTGAATCACCTGGGAAAAACACTAGCCTTCCACCGGCTCATGCGGCATACATCGGGCTAACTATGAGTCGATGCCAACACGCCAAAATGCGGCCCTTGTCTGTGTCCCCATCTTGAAATCTCCAATGCAAGATTTGGTTACCATCT
Organism: Tetrastigma voinierianum; assembly: GCA_016808115.1. Taxonomy (NCBI): domain Eukaryota; kingdom Viridiplantae; phylum Streptophyta; class Magnoliopsida; order Vitales; family Vitaceae; genus Tetrastigma; species Tetrastigma voinierianum. The sequence goes on along the minus strand of JAEQBH010000739.1, from coordinate 409,475 downwards.
CTAGCTCGTGGCTATTCGCTCAATGGGGGATTGATATTGTGGGTCTGTTCCCCACCGCACCGGCCTAAAAGAAACTATTGTTGGTCGCCATGGATTACTTTAGTAAATGGATAGAGGCTGATGCCTTCACGTAAATCAAAGATAGAGATGTCACCTGGTTCATCTGGAAAAACATTGTCTGTAGTTCGGCATCCCGAGATCAATCGTATCCAATAATGGGCCGTAGGTCGACGTACCCCTGCCCATTCGGGACTTTCGCTAAGAGTTGAAGATAAGAAACTTTGTACTCCACCTCCAGATCCCAAAGCAATGGGCCGTCGGTTTTCTCCAACAAGACACCGCTGATCGCCCTCAAAAGCTGCTGACTGCCAAAGGAAATGAGGAACTACCCGGTGCTCGGGCCCATGACCAACTCGAAAAACCAACCAGCATCTCTCCAGACCACCTACGGGATGGAAGCTGTTATTCCCACGAAATCGGTTCACCCAACATCCGCATACTACTCCCGAATCAGAAAATGCAGAGTCAGTGGTCAGAGAGTTAGACGCAAGTGATGAGTCATAGGCAAAGAATACCCGAATAATATTCACCAACGCTGCTTAGCAAACTCTTATAACAAACGAGTGAAGCCTCGGGTGTTCCAAATGGGCGATCTAGTCTGCGAAATTTTCGAGAATACCGATCACCTGTCACAGAAAAATTCCAACCCAACTGGAGGGGACACCATACGTAGTCACACTCCGCCCGGGAGTCCCGGTCCTATGCATGTAATGAAAACAGATCTTAACTCACAGACCTAGAACGGAATGCCATGCACCCTTGAAAAGGTATTAATCAATAAAAGAATGTCTTTATTATCTACTATTAAGTATTGCCTCGTGATATCAATACAAGGTCACCCCTCAAAACAAAAATAAGTAGTCTATCGACTCTCCGCCTCTCGACCCAACATAGATCACATCTATTGGTCACCAGTCCGGCGGCGCACACGACTCCGCCCTGACCCGGGAAGATAGATCACATATAGCTGGTCACTAAAGTCCGGCGGCGCAGCCACTAATCTGCTCTACCCCCAAACATAGGATCACATTTAGCTGGTCCACTTCAAAGTCCGGCAGCCAGGAAGTTCATCGACCCGCCTAAATTTCTTAGCATATATCACATCTAGCTAGTCAAATTTCAAAGTCCAGTGGCTCCGCCTTCCACACCCCGCCTACCAAAGATAAATCACATCTAGGGCTGCCTCACCCCAAAGTCCCGGGCGAAGGGAGTTCATCGACCGTTTACCAAAGATGTATCACATCTTAGCCGGGTCAGCCTCTCAAAATCGGCGACGCTAGCTCACGGACCCGCCTCACCCATCATAGATCACATCCCAATGGGTCAAATTTCAAAGTTCGGTGGTCGCCATCGACCCTCTTCCTCGCCGAAGATGATCACATCTGATGGTCAAGCCTCAAAGTCCTGGCGCATAGCTTCACCGACCTCGCCCAACGAAGATAGATCATATGATATAGCGTAAATTTCAAAGCCCAGGAGCGAATTTCATCGACCGCTAGGGCCCAGCAACATAGATCAAGGTCTAGTCAGGTCAATTTCAGTCCGGGCTGCTAGCTTCACTGACTCACTACCAAAGATAGGTCACAACTTATTAGTTGGTCAAATTCAAAGTCCGCGGCGCAGCTTCACTGAGCCCACGCCTGGCCAAAGATACATCACATCTAGCCGGGTCAAATTATAAGTCCCGGGGTGGCCGAGTCGAAGACCATCCAGACAATCCATTAAACAAATTTCCATCCATAAATTTCAATGCCTATATTTCTACCAGATAAATCAAATGGAAGTACTCAATAAAGAATCAAAGAAAACCTGGATGGCGTAACCTTCAAGCATTCAATATAACAAAACTTAGCAAAAAGAAGACGAGAGTGTAAATTATTTGATACACCCATCGAATAGTATAAGTTTTATAAAAACATTCAAATCCTAGTGGGCTACGACGTCCTCAATCCCACCATCAGACAAGGCTGGGGGCCTCATTGGGAGAGTAGCTTCCCTCCAGCCAGAATGGCCGGGCTACTCGAACGATCCTCCCTTACCAACGACGACTCCGGTCCGGTTAAAGCACGGTCGAAGTACCGGGGCATCCCATCCAGGATCTGAGGCGTGCTCCCATAATTGTTGTGCGTGAAAACGCAACAACCATAGCCATAATTGAACAACGCATCACCACTGGAATCGAACTCGGCCTCCATTGTCTCTCTATAAGCAGCAACCTTCTCCCAGAAGGCGGCAAATTTATCCTTGGTAGTCCCGAGCTCCATAATCAAGGAATGTCTCTCGTCCGACAATCAACCGGTCTCTTCTTCCGCCCTCTCTCAAGCTTCCCCCGCCAGTGGTGAGGGCACAGCTCCGAAAGGCAGCTCCATGCGCCCTGACTCCCGCCTCGGGCGGCTCTCCTTCCTTCCGCAAGCGCTAGTGCACGTTGAACCCGAGCAAGCTCCGACTTTATCCTGTGCTCAGGCCCCTTTCGGGTCGCTAACTCGGGCCATCTCCGCCCCCCATGACACACCGCCCGCCTTCGGCTACGGCGGCCTCTCGGACGATTCCCAACCTCCGATCCAAGCGACGACACGCCAATTCAGCCTTCTTTAATAAGTCGCTCTGCATCTCCCGTTCGGCTATTCCCGCCTGAACATATAATCTTAGTTGCTCAGCCCCCGGCCTGGAAGCTCAAACTGCCATGATATTGAGCGCCATAATTCGAACAAATGCAGAATGACCGCAACAAAAAAAAAAAAACCATTAGCAGAATATAAAACAATCAATGCCGCTTAAAGTTACCCGAGACGGAACCTCTCATCTTACCACCGATCGACTGATCAAGTCATGATTCGGACCAGATCCCGGGTCAGTCGATGATCCGCAAAATCCCTCCTTCTTTAGGGTAGCTAGGCTGGAGGGTCATCGAATATCCTCAATGGCGATCCACATGCCCCGCGACTACCGAAGACCCTGAGATATAAAGCACGATATAAATTATCTAGTCGATCGACCGCGGACGCTCCACGATGAAAGGCTCCCAACAGCGCAATATGTCCTTCACCTCCTCCACCCTAGGGGTCGATACCTCCACTCTCGGGGCCCACCCGCGGGAGGAAGGTGTTCCGGTCTATGGGCCCGGGCAGTCCGACCGCACGTATTTCCCGATTTTCGTCATTCCTGGCCTCGATCTAAAGGCGAGATTACTTGGAGTGCTCGCTAAAACCCGACATCACCCTCGCTCGAGCCCCCACCGCTTCATCCTGGGCTCCGCTCCACTTCATTGGCTCTAGTTCGGGAGAGCAGGGACGACGACGGCTGTCCCTCCGAACTCCGTCGCTGACGGCTGAACATCCGTAGCCTGGCAGCTCGGGTCCCACAAGATGGGATGTGGAAAAAGATCCACTCAATCGCTGAATCACCGCCGCTCCTCTGCGAGGCGGAGGCGATCAAGCACCCCCCGTCATCTCCTCTCCGCTGTCATCCCTAAATCCCTGGGACCTTATGTGTCTGCAAATCCAAGGTACGCAAATCCTCCCCTCTTGACCCTCGGGCGTGTTCGACGCCCGACGCCTTTCCGCTTTCTTTGACTCACCACTCAGGGCAGGGTCCGAACACATACAAAGCAAAAGAGGAGGCGTCAGATGCCCACTCCTAACTCTCTCACCAAGAGCAGGAAGGGACAAACTGGAACCCTCGCTCGAGGAAGCGGATGACCTTGATGTGCTTCTAGCCCTGTGCACCCGACTCGACACCTCAATTACAGGATTCCTGGAGGATCTAGCGCCGCCAGAAACTAGGTGCCGCAAATTAGCAACCACAAAGTGCTCCCCCTCCACGACGGGAGAAGGCAACGATCGGGGAATAACCGGGAGGGTATAAGGAGCCGAGTTGTGTTTTACAACATAAATGTTCTGAGGCAAACTCCGCAAAGGGCACCTCGCTCGAAATCTCCAAAAGTCGGCGGATCTTCTCAATGCTCGATTTCTCCACCCAGTTTACCAACCTTCCTCGCCAAGCCTTTCCTGCATGGATAACCAACGGTTAATACATCATAACACATCAAATGTCGGGGGATAGGCTGACAATCCAGATCCGGATCAACTACACACTCGGGAAGGATTGAGACCGGTTGACATTAAATGGTAACCCGGGGGAACCCGGGGTCTCATCCTAGGGACTCCTCACTAGTAACGCCCCTTTCGCCTCCGTCTTAGGCGAGTCGGGAAGCCCATTGACGATCTGCAGTCGCGGGCTCAAAAGAGACATGAACATCCGGCCACCCGACCCCACGCTAAGAAAGTAAATCTTGAAAATCTCCACCAACAGCATCACAGGCGATGATGGCCACGCAGCCGATTAGATGGCGAATCACGTTGGGGTGGATAAGGGCCGGGGGTGCCCGGGTAAAGTGCAAAAACTGTTTAACTATGGCCGGCATGGGGAAGCATAGCCCGACTGCTAGATGCTCCCGAGTAAAAAATACGCCGTTGTGTTCTCTGCCCAACGTGGACTCGTCCGTCCTTTCCATCAACCGGAGGTCAATGCCAATGTGCACCCTCGCACACGCCATTAGTTCCTCCACTTCAAGGATCTAAATGATGCTTCCTCGCGTATGCCGCCTAAAAAGACTCCCGGCGCCACTCGTGGAAGCCTTCCCAACCCCTCGCCTGGCCCACAAGCGCATCAAAAGGAGAGGAGAAAAAGAATATTAGGACCTAGGGCATGCACCCACCGGTACAAAAGCAAACCCCGAGTCAAGGCAATAATCGCCTCTGGCACAAGTGTTAAACCTTCTTCCGTGCCTCTAATGTAACCGGAAACCACACCAACTGGGCGACGTAGAGACGCTACTAAGGGGCGATTATGGTTAATTGTGGAATAAAGTTCGCAAGCGCCTGCAACAATGGCTCACAAATGAACGCAAGGTCAAACTAGCCTATTCGTAGTAGTTGGTCGCCGAGAAGAAAGCAAATAAACAAAAATAACACGGAAAGGAAAAAGGTACGGCTTAATGATTCCTATCTATATATCGTCGCCTGGGTGGCCTACAGCCTTCATTTAATGTGCCGATGACTAATCGTCTGTCCGGGATCTCAACCATCACGACGGCCACGCCTAGGCAATAAACGTTGCGGACCTCAAGCCCATGGGCCTTTCTCTTGGGCGATTGAACTAGCCCGTTAACAAGTTTTATGGATCGACAACACTTAGGTAAAATGTCCACACGCTGTAAAATAAGATGCAAGGTCGTTAAAAATCTGGCCAATTTTATTAATCGGCACTTCAAAAAGGTGTACGACATTTCATAGCGAAGCTTGTAGCCAAGCAATCATAATACAACATGATAAACTAACATTCATAACATCCAAAATACAAAAGAAAAATGGGCAAGGCATCCACCGCCACTGCCAAGAAAAAGGGAAAGATGAAGATGAAAGAAGCTGCTACAGAAGCCAAGAAGAGGGGGAAGACGAAGATGGGGCTACCGCAAGGCTAAGAAAAGGGAAAAGGAGAGATGAGGTCGGAGGAGGCGATCCCTGGGCATTCACAAGGCGCCCTCGGACTCCATTCAAGTTTAACCACCCAAATATCCCCCTTGACATTCTCCGACCCCGCTCAAATCCATAAGCACCCTCGTCCAACCCCGGCCAGAAGGCGCCTCGAGTAACCGAACACGATCATCCTTCATCCCAGAGTCCGAGACCTTAGCTAAATATTCAATTATCCTTCTCCGACGATGGAACGAGGGGATGTAACCGCAGAAGATAACCAATCTTCTTCCCCACCCACTCGCTTTTATCTTTGCTCCTAAATCTCAGATTGAGTCGATCGATCCAGTACCACGCTACAAAAAGTTACAAAATTCACGTTGAAAATTAAGCAAAGATTAATGGTGATCGTTCTTATAGTATGATGTTCAACTCTGGTTCCTTTTTTTTTCTCCCCTCGACGGATGATCTTCCTCCCAGTAGGGAAAGCGGGGCATTAGGTAGCCTTAGGCTCATAGCCCAAAGCACTTCGGCCAGTCCGCCTCAACCCAAGAGCCCCAAAGGCCAGGTCTAGAAGCCGCCCGTCTGGGAATGCCCGGGCCGACCCTCCGCCGGTACCCTAGGGATGGAGCTCGGCCATTGGTCTCCATGAACGCCGGAGCCAATCCTCCGCCCCGGCTACCCGGGCATTCCCATATCCTGTGATGCCTTTAACTCAAGGCGCATTTTCCCGATCGGCAACTCTACCAAACGAAGTTGCCAACCGGCTCTTCACATTACAAGTGTGAGTTCACCCATGAACTAACCCCGTCGCCTCTAACAGAATAAGAAAGCTCTCCTAGCAGCGGTTCTATCGGGAAGGCAGTTATAAAAGAGGAGGAATAAGTCATCCTTCCCGAAATAAAATCCACTTTCCGCTAACATTATGGGAAGAAATCGTCTACTCTCCAAAAAAGACGGATTCTCCTTTCTCCTTCCATAAAAGAGAAGCAAGTCACACAAAACAAGGTACGAGATTTTTAATCGAGATACTGCGACTCTAAGTTCTTAGTCTTCCAGAAAAAGACTAACTTTGCCATCGGAGGGGCGACAGAACACCACCATTGTCTTCTTATTTGTTTTGCAGGTTGCAGCCAATTGGTGAATGCTTCGACGATCCACTGACTCTGAGAATTCAGGAGACCACAACATGGTTTAATTTAATTTATCCAAATACTTCTCCCACAAATTTTTAGTCTCATAAAAATAAATAATTATTTTTATCATGACTAACATTGCAAATTTGCAAACTTCTCTATCCTTCAACTTCATACAAAATCTCTTAATTGTAAATTTTAATTTGGTGGTTAGACAAATTGAAGCTTATTTGAAATTTTATACCCCTTCTAAAAACATATTCTTAAATGATGCTAATAATAATAAAGATTTAAAGTTTAAAATTAAATAAATAAAGGGAACATGCACGGTAAAGGATGTTACGATACACATGATTTTTTTATACCAAAGCAAAACCCTAACGAGGCTCAATAGTATGAGACAATCAACTTGGTGTAGAATATGCGAGTGATTGTTCTAGAAGGAGTTAGAAGCATCCAAGTTTGTTATGATGTAAACTGAATTTGTTAGGGAGTTATCCTCTTTTGGAATGTTCCTTCATCTGTTATATATATTTGTATCAGTCGTCTTGTAACTTGTGTGAGATATTCAAAATAAGCTTCCATTACACGTTGGTCTCCTTGTCCGTTCCATCCATGGTAGTGCACATGGTATCAAAGCATTCTGTGGCTACAACACTGTGATCTCTTCTCTTCTTCATTCCTTTTCATCCTATCATTTCTATCACCAATGCTGATTTTTTCGAGAATGGTTTCCAAAAATGGTGAATCCATAGATGGCAGAGATCTCAACAACAATGCTGATTTTCTTCAAAACAGAGGATTTAATGAAGGAGACAACTCCATTCGTTCAATGTTTCTTCATAACTCTGATCATCCTGGTATGGTTTTGGTTAATGCTCCTCTCACCGGATCCAATTACCTTACCTGGAGTTGATAAATGAAGATTGCCTTGATTGCCAAACAGAAGCTAGGCTTTTTCAATGGTAAATGCATACAACCTAATATGAATTCCAAAGAATATGAAGGATGGTTGTGAGCACATAGTATGGTAATTTCCTGGATCCTAAACCCTATTTCCAAAGATATTGTAGATGCATTTCTTTATGCAAATACTGCAAAAGAGTTATGGGATGAACTTTGTGAGAGATTTGGAGAATGTAATGGTCCCCTCATTTACCAGATTAAAAGAGAAATAACTTTGATCTCTCAAGGAACCATGAGTGTTTCTCAATATTATACCAAATTTAAAAAGTCTTGGGATGAGTTAAACTATTTGATGCATGTTCCCAACTGCTCATGTCGACCATGTACTTGTGGAAATGTCAAGGCAGTTATACTTTCCAATAACCAACTCATGCAATTCCTCATGATATTAAATGAGTCTTTTGACAGTGTTCAAAGTCAAATTATTCTTCTAGATCTACTTCCTTCAATAAACAAAGTTTACTCCATGGTGCTTAGAATTGAAAAACAATGAGAAGTTTATGATCTCTTCACTGAAAATCTTGAAAATACCACTCTGTTTTCCAGATCACCTTCTACTAAACCAGAAAGACGAAGCCATGGTTATTTTCCCACTGGTCTAGTACATCCCAAGGGGTCTACTAGGGGTCGTGGTCATTTTTCAAGAAGAGGATCTGGCTCTTAGTCTGATTCAAATAAACCATTTCGTCATTGTGATTATTGTAATAATGATGGCCATGTGAGGGACACTTGATTTCGTCTCCATGGCTATCTTGACTAGTACAAAGAATATAAAGGTCACACACATGCTGCTAACATGGCCGAGACTCCTCTCCAAACTACTTCAACACATACTCTTCAGAACTAGGTATTACGAATTTGTTGTGCCTCCTGGATTGATCCCACCCAATGTCATTGATGCAGCCCATTTTGCCCATCTTGAGCATTTGTTGGTATTTCTTCAAGCTTTGCTTTCACAACTTGTGATTCCTCTAATATTAGGACTTGGATAGTGGACACAGATGCGTCCACTCATATATGCTCAGATTTTTCTTTACTTGTCAACCCTGTAATTGTGACTAGCCTTATGCATGTATCCTTCCTTACCTGATGGTTCCCAAGTCTTAGTTCAATACAACGACACTATGGTCCTTAGCACCACTCTAAAACTCAGTAATGTTCTTTACATTCCCACCTTCCAATATAATCTCCTTTAAGTCCCAAAACTAGCTACTACCTCAAATATTATTTTCAATTTTTATCCTAACAATTGCCTTTTACAGGACCTGAAGATTGAGCACTTAGTAGCAATGGTCAAGCTTGTCAACCATCTCTATATTCTCGACCAATCCAGCTTTCAGATTGATTTTACTGATACTACTTTACCTGCTTGTAATAATGCTAAAACTGATGCTATATCCCTTCTTTGGCACCAACACTTAGGCCATGCTTCTTATAGGACAATTCATCACTTGCCTATATGTGCAAATCTTCCTGTACAATCTTCTCCTTGTCATGTATGTCCTGTGGCTAAGCAATCTAGGCTACCATTTCCTGAAAGCACTATTCATACTTGAAATTGTTTTGATATTTTACACATTGATATTTGGGGCCCTTATAAAATGGCATCTCTAACCAGTGCTCGATTTTTTCTTACTGTTGTAGATGACTTTAGCTGAGCCACTTGGACCTTTCTTCTCCATCATAAGTCTGATATATTTCACATCTTTTCCACATTTCTAACCATGGTTCTTACTCAATTTAAAGCCCGCATTAAGACTATTTGTAGTGACAATGGTGGAGATTTCCTTAGCGCTCATTTTAAAACTTTTCTTCATTCGCATGGCGTCATTCACCAATGTAGTTACCCCTATACTCCTTAGCAGAATGGCGTTGAACGCAAACACTGCCACCTAAACCCGTTCCTTAATGTTCCAAGCTTCTTTTCTGAGTCCATTTTAGGATCATGCCATTCTCATGGCTACCTTAATTGTCAATCGATTGCCTTCGTCTCCTCTCTTGGAAAACCCCCTTCGAACGTTTGTATCAAAAACCCCCTACCTATGACCTACTCAAGATCATTGGATGTCTTTGTTTTACTACCATCACACAACCTCATAGGGATAAATTCAGCCCTCGTGTCACCCGCTATATTTTCCTTGGTCTTTCCCGTGGCTAGAAGGCATTTAAGCTATATGATCTCTCCACGCATAATATTTTTGTCTCTAGGGATGTCAAGTTCCATGAGAATATTTTCCTTTTCAAGATATACCACCACATTCGATTCCTGCACCTCTCCTTACCCCACCTTTCTTTAACAACCAAACTTCCCATCCACCATTTCCCCTCTTCCCTCTTCCCACCCAACACCTATTATCACTAACACTTCTCCTACACCTATTATTACTACCCCATCTCCTGCTCTTGCTAACCCACCCCACTGCCCCACACAACCCATGGCTCCACAACACAGCACCAGCATGCGAACCACCCCGGCTTGTCTATTAAACTTTGAGGTCCACTTTTCTTCCACTCCAACTAGTGCTCATTCTCAGGCTACTGTTCCTTCTACTTTTCATCCCATCTTTGGCCCATCTTATGTTTCCTTTTCGGTAAACATCTCCTCTATTTATGAACCTACTTCCTACAAGCAAGCTTCTCAAGACCCACGCTAGCTATAGGCTATGGAGATTGAACTCAATGCATTGGAACAAAACCAGACTTTGGATCTTACTTATCTCCTTCCTGGTAAGTCTCCAATTTTCTCTAAATGGGTTTACAAAACTAAACTCCACCCTGATGGTACTATCAACAAATTTAAAGCATGACTAGTAGCCAAAGGCTACCATAAAATTAAGGGTAGTGATTACAATGGTCAGTTTTCTCCAGTGGCTAAACTTGTTACCATGCAATTATTCTTCACCATGGCTACTACTAAAGTTTGGCCCATTCATCAACTTGACATAAACAATGCTTTCCTTCATGGTTACCTTCATGAAGAAGTCTACATGCTTCCTCCTGATGGCTACAATAAGGTAGCCCGGGGTCAAGTGTGTCGATTACGTCGCTCTCTTTATGGCATAAAACAAGCCTCACGCGAATGGAATCAGTAATTTTTTTCCAAACTCATTAAATTTGGTTTTACTCAATCTGCACATGATCATTGCCTCTTCATCAAGTGGTCTTCTAAATCATTTTTGGCACTACTAGTTTATGTCAATGACGTGCTCACTACTGGCACCAACGAGGTTGACATACCGCATGTTAAAAGCTTTCTTCATTCATTTTTCAGCATTAAGGACCTTGGTTATGCCAAGTAATTTCTTGGATTAGAGATTACCCGCAACCTTAAAGGCATGTTCCTACACCAACGGAAATATGTGTTGGATATCCTTAATGATGTTGGCCTCTTGCATGCAAAGATCGCCTCTACTCCCATGCAAAGAGGCCACAAATTCCCTGTAGATTCTCCTCTCATGGGTGAGCCTGACTGTTATCGAAGGCTTATTGGACGACTTTTATATGTTACCATGACACGTCCTGATATCACCTTTGTTCTTCATCAACTCAAACAACACATTTCTACTCCGTGGGAAGCTCATTGGGATGCAACTCTTTATCTACTCCATTATCTTAAGCTCTCTCCATCTACTGGCATTTTTATAACTAGCAATAATGACCTTCATTGATCAATCCCATCGTGATAGCCGACAGCCGTGTCTAGACTAGAAGATCTCTATAGATATCGTGATCTTCCTTGGTCGACACTTGTTTCTTGGAAAACCAAGAAGGCATCGCTTTCTCGCCTCTCGACCGTCGAATATCTGAGCCTGCTTCGAACTGTTTGTGAGCTCTTATGGATCTCATAAATACTTTGCAATTTTGATATCACCATTCCTCTTCCCATACCTATTTGGTGTGATAATAAGCAGCCCTCCATATAATTGCTAATAACGTTTTTCATGAGTGTGCCAAGCACATGGATATTGATTGCCACCTTGTTCATGATCAATTTAAGCTTGGCTTCTGTAAAACCTGGGAACAATTCAATTTTTCTGAAAAAGAGTAAAACGGTAATTTCGGTTGGAAACCGAAAATTTTCTAGATCTCGGATGATGAAACTGACTTCATCGTCGAATTCCTCTCACGAAATCTAGTTACCTACCACTTCATCTGATTCCAAGACACCTCGAATTTCATGTTTTTCGGCACTAGGTGCTCGTGATTATGGCATGATCATGTGGATGCCACATGGCACTCTAGGGGAGTGACACATGACATGAGCCATGTGGTGCACTTGTGTGAATGACTCACATTGAGCCATGTGTCAAAAGAGAGAAATAAAAAGAAAAGAAAGAAAATCAAGAAATTAAGAAAAATTGTGGAAAGGACATGTGGCATGTGGGGATGAGAGTAGGAAGGTGGGGAGGAAGCTTCCCAACTTGGACTATTCAGTGGATAAAAGGAAAAAATGAGGAAAATCCAAACAAAAGGAAAAGAGAAGAGAAAATGAAAAAAGGAAAAAGAAAAAGGAAAATGAAAAGAATAAAAGGAGAGTAGGAGGAAACAAGAGAGAAATTCGGTGGATAAGAATGCGGGGATGAGAGAAAGAAAAACGGTGAGAGAGAGGAAGAAAAGGGGAGGAAAGAAAAAGGGAGATTTTCCAGGCATTTCGACGGTCAAAGCTCCACAGTCTGAGAAGAAAAATTGATCCATGCAACGCGGGCTACGCATGGGGTACCAAAATCTTGGAGTTTCGTCAAACTCCACAAGGTAGGGAATTTTCCTACTTAGAATATTTATAGCCTAAATGTCATTTAATGGATTGGGGTTTTCTTTGAGGCCGTGAGAGGCCACAAATTTTAAATTCTAAATTGACGAGTGTAGGGAATTTTTAGGAATTTTTTGACTATTTTCGACAAGCTCGATTGAATTTTTCGTGACTGCTTTCAAACAAGCCAATAATTTTGGGACTGCTTTTCAAACAAGCCTGGCTGAATGGGACTGCTGGGATGTACCAGACACGATTTTTGAACCAAGTTTCGAAAGTCCCGGACTGTGTTGAGGTTTGGTTTTGATCCCGGGACTGATGTCTTCGGGTTTTGTTTTGTGTTTTGGTATCACAGTAATTTTTTGATGAATGGAATCAAAAATGGTTCATGGCTGTGAAGGGACTAAGAAGTGCCTTGTTTTATATGGGTCTGAGATTTGAGCCATTTTGTGTGTATTGTTCGAAAAATAAATAATATGCGGTTGTGTGTAAAATCATGTTAATATGTGCTTGCGTGTTAACATGGAAATTGTGATGAATGGAAATTGTATGTAGGAAATATAATTATCCGGAATTTATAAATGTTGCATGTAGCATGACATAGCATGAAATGACATGATTGCATTTCATATGCACTACACATCGCCGAGCTGAGTGGGTGCATGAGGCTGGTTATTCACCATTCTTGGTGAATGTGTAATGGGCTCGGAAATTAGGACAACGTCCAAAATTGAGACTCATGGGTGCATAAAATAATAATAATAAATTTTGTGTCTTTGAATGAAACAAGATAGGGCAGATCCCCCCCTCCCCCTAAGGGTGAAAGACCCAAATTTTATTCTCGGTTAGACATATGTGTCCAGCGATGTAAGTTCGCGAAAGTGTTGGAAGGCTGCAGAAGCCCGCAAAGGAGACCCCGAACGGCCACCCACGTAAAACACATGACGGTAAAATTGAATAAACATTGGAGGGTTGTCTAATGGGTTGAGTCATTGGGTGAAACACTAATGACTGGTTTTCACACTTGACATTTGCATGTGTGAGGGAGTTGGTTAGGACTAGGGTTTATGGGCATGAGGAGTCTCATCTCATGCATGACACGTAATATTTCATATAGAATTGCATTATTTATATGGAATGTGATTGAACATTTTCATGGTTGCCATTGCATATGCATTTTAGGTGAGGAGTAACCCTTGTAGGAGAATTTTTCTACTGGGCATTGCTCACCCTGTCAGTTTAATTCCCCTTTCTCTGTGCACAAGGAGGAGGCAGGGAGACTAAGGCCGATGAGGCCGTGATTGCGAAGGAGGCCGACATGTGGTCTTGAGTAACATTTTGTAAAGTGTTTTGTATAAAAGAATTTATCAAAATTTTAGACTATCAGATAAATAAATGTCAAGAATTGCGTAGAGAGGTCAGATCTGACCTCTACGAACCTGTAATTATTCATTTTTTTTCATTTTAGATTCCAAATATGAAAGAATGGGTCCCGATGAAGGGACGTATGGAAGTGGTGCCGAGTAACTCGGTGTCCAGCAGTAGTTGGAGAACAACTGGCACGGGGATTTAGGTGCAAGACTCCACCTAAGACAAATTCCACTAAGCCGACGTAAGATAACTGGGACTTAAATCAGCCAGCAGCCTTCATTCACCCTCAACATATTTCTTCTCAACTTCAAGTGCAGATTTGTTTACCAAGACTTTGACTGCTCCCTAGTTTAGTTTTCTACATTCCAAGTTAGGGTTGCTCTATCCTTCCCAACCTCAACTTGAGGGGAGGCTATAGAATATGTGGGTGATTATTCCAGAAGGAGATAGAAGCATCCAAGTTTGTTATGATGTAAACTGAATTTGTTAAAGAGTTATCCTCTTCTAGAATGTTCCTTCATCGATTATATATATTTGTATCAGTTGTCTTGTAACTTGTGTGAGATATTAAAAATAAGCTTCCATTACACGCTGGTCTCCCTATCTGTTCCATCCATGGCAGTGCACACCTGGCTAAAGCCATAGAAATCGTCTCAAGGAAAAATTCTAGTGTAAGACATCTTAAGACCCATTGCGTAGGCAATGTTAGGTATGATACAATTTTCCAAATACATTAAGCAATCAATTACCTGAGCATACTCAGTTTGGGCAACACTATGTTCTCTATTTTTCTTCGGCTTTGAGCTAGGATCATAAGGATTTGACATTGGTTTACAATCAAAGTGTTCAAACCTATTTAAAATCTTCTCAACATAGTGTTCGTGAGAAAGGTTAAGCCCATTAAGTATTCTAATTATTTTGATTCCTAGAATCCACTCTACTTCTCCTAGATCTTTCATATCAAACTTAGGGGGGTGTATTGGATTAAGACTTTTAACGACATTTGTAGACTTTTTTAAGATGATGACTTTTATAGAATTTGATAGATTTTTAAAGACTTCTATAGATTTTTGTAGAGTTTGTAAATGTATGTATGATTTTCATAGACTTTTATTTTAAAAGACTTGGACAAAATTTTGTAGATATTGATAAACTTTTTATAAAATTTGTAAATGTAATGATGATTTTTATAGACTTCTATTTTAAAAGAGTTTTATAAACTTTGACAGAATTTTATAGATATTGATAGACGTTTATGGACTTTTATAAATATTGATAGACTTTTATAAACTTAAATAAATAAAATAATTAATATTTTTAATAAAAATAAATAAAAGTAAAATATCATAATTAAATAATTTCGTCTAAAAAAGTACCAATGCTTTTAAAAATATGTTTGAATAAATAAATTTTCATAACTTCTTTTATTTTAGATTTTCATAAATTTTCATCTAGACATTTAAAAATAAAATTTTATTTATTTATTTTTATATTTTATTTCATCTCAAATTTTCTAATTCCACTCACCCCTTCTAAGTTTTTTTTTTCTAATTTCCAAGAATTACAAATTCCTCATTTTTTTTCCTTAGTTAAATAATCAAAATTCCTAATTTATCAAATTTCAAAATTTTCTAATTCCCAAAATTTATCAATTTATGAAATACAAGAAATATGTATTTGATGTGATTTAACATTAACATTAACGATGTAAAAAATTTATTTTTATTCACATGCTTATATGAAACGATTTAAACAAAAAACAATACATATGTGATTTTAGGAACAATCAAGAACTATAATTCAAATAAAAAAAATCACATTTTATTTCACCACCTGCAATATGCATACATGATTTTAAAAATTAAAGAAAATTTTAAAAATCAGATTAATCAAATTACTATAATACAAATAGATCTCGGGTTAAACCTTTACTATTATATACAAATAACTTTGTCTGATAATGAATAGATATGAGGTTATACGAATAGATCTCTGCTAATAATGAATTAAGAAGAAGAAAACAATAAAAAAAAACTGATAATGAATTAAGAAAAAGAAATTTTGCTTGGTAGGATAAGATGAGATGATTAGAAAGCGGATATAACTTTGTCTTCTCCCTCAACTGCTCTTCCTTCATGGATGATGAATGAGAATTGTGTTGAACCATATATTTATATACATTTGGGCGTGAGTGTATCATTATAATTTTTATTTTGATTTGTATTTTGAATGACACCAGAATGTTTATTTGAATAAAATTATAATTCTAAAAAAAAAAAAGCATATTTTTAGTTCTTAAAATATCATATTTGTATATGATTCTGATTTTGATATATTTTTTGAAAACGGTTATGTTATTTTTAGTTATTAAAATATCATATTTGTATGTAAAACGATTAAAAATAATAATTCGTATGTGATTTTAGGAACAATCATATTTTTTCCACATTTTAGTTCTTAAAATATGAAGAATTAAAAAATTATCTAATTTTAGGAATCGTATGAGTTTTTAAAAATTATCTAACTCATAGGGTTAAATCCTTATCTATAAAAAAAAAAATCTTATTATTGACTTCACTCAATTGATGAAAAAATCTTTTCAAATCTTGTGGAAAAGCACAAGAGAATTTTAAAGGATGAGTGTTTATACTCCTTTTAGAAAAGGCATTAAAAGTAATTAAAAGTCTAATGTCTATGAAAGTCAATGACTTTTTCAATACCGGTATACTTTTAGAGAGTATAAAAGTCTTAATCGAATACACCATGACTTTTAAAGACTTTTTAAAAGTCTTAATCGAATAAACCATGACTTTTATAGACTTTTTAAAAATCTTAATCGAATACACCATAACTTTTATAGAGTCTTTAAAAGTTGTAATCCAATACACCATGATTTTTATAGACTTTGTAATTCCATGAAAGTCATTAAAAGTCGTAATCTAATACACCCACCTTAAATCTTAGGAAACTCTTAGTCTCTAATGATGCATTTTTCAACCGGAACTGGGCTGGAGCGTGTTGGAATCGCTAGGCCGGTCTGCTGGCCTGACGTTAGAATTCTCCTCGCAAAACAAAGCAAAACAAAGAGGATCGGCGGGCCTCGCCCGCCGCCTAAGCCTCTCTCTCTCTCATTCCTTCCTGAAAAGATCAACCGCTCTTGAGTGAATTTTCCGCGTACCTTTCACCGATGGGGTGGCTTGGTATTTATAGTAGATGTTTTTCCCAATTGGATGGTGATAAGGATTCTCTCTTATTGGATGGGGAATTTTCTTCTTTATCACAAGCTCTGACAATAAGGGATAATTAGAGAGCAAGATCGAGAATTATCCTACTTCCTTATTGGTGAGATTTGATTTGACTTGATTTTGATGTAATATGGGCTCTTTAGGGCTATCCGTGTTATCGCCTCGGGTGGATGAAATAGCCCTGCTTTTGTAGCCCGTGCCAGAGCCCGGCGCGAATGGGCCTACTTATAAATCTTCTTTAATCTCGCTCGGGCCTGGAAGTGGGCCCGTGCGCCTATTTTTAAACCCGACGCTGGCCCCTAGCTCCCGTTACGGCGAGCGGGCAAAGGGCCGACAGCCGAATCGGGGTGCGACTTCCATTACGTTCGCCAGGCTGGTTTGGTTGTGTGGCTTTGTCGCCAAATGTCCCGTGGTACTCACAATTTTTCAACTTTCGCCTTATTTCCTTTTAGTTACTCCCGCTTTCGAACATCCTCCGACCGCTTGTATTGTGTTCCCCGTTATTGAAGTTTTTCCTCTCTGCGCGAGCTCAGCTTCTTTTTCTTAAAACTCGTCCTCGAATCTTTCGCTCGTAATATCTGGTGTTTTTTGTAATACTCCGCTTGGGTCAGCCCTTTCGTCTATTTCTAGACCCAGACGCCTTTCTCCCTTTTTGCTTGAGGTATAGCGAGGCGTTAGGCTAGCTTGGTTAGGTTTCGATCCAAATTCGTATTCCCACGGGTCCGGGTCGCCCTCTTCTTGCATAGGAGGATTCCTCCGTAGACCGGTTCAAGGCGGACGGATGGTGAGTCCGATCGCTTAGCCGTGGTTGCTCTTCGAGATACCCCGGGGGAACCTCCTTTCCCCTTGGGTAAAGGCAAGGATAAAATTGACGAGATTAAATACCCTGAGGGGTCTGAATTTCTAAGGTCGGCCGTGCGTAACGCCGCGACGGGTCCTAAAGTAGAAGGCTGCTATATGGGGAAGTCTTCAAGACGACACAGCCCCCGTTTGGCGCTTAGGTTTGGTCTCTTGACGTATCGAATTCTATGTTGTTCATGTCAATATGTGGTGTGCTTATTCGAGGTGGCCTTCGAGAATGACTCTCGCTTTTCCTTCGCATCCCTTTATAAAAAGGGTCTCGCAACATTCAACGCTCAGCTCTCTCTAACTTTCGCCCACTTCGGGGTATTTTGATTAGTTGTTGGCTTGTCTTTAGGATAAGGGCTTGGGTGTTCCCAGTGATAGCTCAGTTCTCTTTAGTGAATGGTCACGAGGGCTTCCTTTATTTATCTGTTGCCTACGCCCACCGATCATCCTTTGATCTCCCAATCTTCAAATTTTGGAAGGAACGCTACTTTTTTATTAGTGGCCACAGTTGGGAATACGATCCCATTGACAAGGAAGACACGCTGGGAGTTCGGCTGTCTGGACCACTCCCGAGAATCTACGTGAGCTTTGCTTTGCTTTAGTTTGGTCTAGTTTTCATAAATTATAGGGTATCCCTAACTTTGCATTGGTTGTGCGCTCTTCAAGTATTCGCCCTGATCTTAGCCCCGAAGACCAGGTCGTAAAGCGGAAGTTGGCCAAATGTCTTCCGCTCGCTTACTCTGAGCTCATTAAGACGGATATTCCAGGATCTTCAGGTTCGGAGTCTTCCCGACCTGCTACTTTGAGGCCTTCACCTCCATCCGTTATGAAGTTCTCCCACGATGGGCCTCCCGTTGTCAAGCCCACTAAGGGAGATCTTCATGCTCGTGTGGAGACGTTGTCTCGAAGGTCTCGAAGTGTGAAGAGAAACCTCTAGACTCCCTTAAGAGGGGCCATCCGGCCTGGGGTAAAGCCCCGAGGTTGGGGATGCCTTCTTCATCACCCTTTGCCCATATCCGAGTGCAGGGGCAAGTATTGCCACCTCCGGCCAAGGTTCCAAGAGCACCAAGTTCACACCCTCGCTCTGTGTATGCTGCAAAGGCCAAAGATTCCTCGGGGAGGGCTGTTGAGCCTCCGTTGGAGGTTATGCCCATCTCAGTTTGGAGTCCTCCTGCATAGAGTGTCAAGCCTCCTCCTTCGATAGCGAAAGACTTGGGGAGGAAGCGCCCCGAAGCTGATGGAGATGGGGATTCCTTGCTCTCCAATGCTGAGCTTGCTGCTAGTGCAATCTCATCCATCCTCAAGGATTATGATCTCAAGAGGTCGAGTGCCTTGCCTGTTGAGGAGGCTTTGGCTCTATCCCTCCAGGGGGTCGCCTCCGTAAGTTCCCATGTCTTTTTATGTCTGCCTTTATCTTGGTTTCGAGTTGCGTGTTGACTTTATGTTGGGTATCAACATGTGGCTACCCATCTGAAGAGTTTGGCAAAAAGGGCCAGACTAAACAAGGGTCATGTTAAAGCCACCAGAGCCTATAAAGCAAGAGTGGCTTCTTATCTCCGAAAGTGGAGCTGAACTGACGCCGATGCAAATACGACGAGGAAGTCGTGGAAGCCTGTTCGATCGAGGCATACCTCGATAGAAAGCAAGACGGGCCGAAGGGTAGGGAAGAGAAGGCCCGAGATGGCTTGGCGCTGCTGCAGAGCTTTGAGGTCGTGGATGAGCTACGACCGCCCAAATGATCTGTCAGGCTGTGGACGGGCCAAGGTGCCGCCTGGCACCGAACTTCCGGGGTAGTCGTGAAGAGCCGCACCATCCTGTATCGAGCCGTGCAGTCTCAGGAAGAGCCTCGGTGAGTCGCTAGAGACTAGCCACGTAATAAAGCAAAGGTTGCTAGATTTAGCCCATCCGCGGCTTCCGGTTTGAGCTCTATTGAACACCTAACCAATGAGTGCCATGGTCAGCGGTGGACCTTCGGGAGGCAGGAAACCGTCATTTAAAGGGACTGAGCGATAGCCAGTTTGAGGGATGAGGCTTGCACTCGGGGCTTCGGATGGCTTGCTTTCCGTGAGGAGGGTTAATACCTACCCTGGTTTGAATCTTAACTTTTACATCCTCTAACGACAAGGGAGGCAAGAAGAGTCCTTTCCGCCGACCGTCTGTGAGCCAAATTTACTCCCTACCGAGGCCATTCCCTTCTTCGCCTTCTACTCCTAATCTCGCGCCTGACGTCTAAGCCTCCTTGTGTAATTTTGCTTGTTTTTTTTTTTTTACCTTGGGCTCCGAACCCCGGATGTATGTAATTCCGCTATGGGCTTTAAAACTCAATGAATAGCCAATTTTCTATTCCCTCGCTTTTTTTTCCTAACTACGTCCCTTGCAAGTTGTTTTGCCCGAAATGGGATTTGACTCCAAGGGGCTATATGGTCTTTCTAAGAAGTTGAGCTCTTCAAAACCGAGTCAGAGGCTCCCATGGCTAATTGCCCGAAATAACCGACTTCACGGCTATACGGCCTTTTCTCGGCGCTGCTTATTCAAAACCCGAGTCGCTGAGGCCCATAGCACCTACCCGAAGGAACTGCCTGTGGCTAGCCTTAGTTGAGCAAATGAGCTCTTGAAACTCAGCCGCTGAGGCCCCGTACTAATTCCGCCTGAGCCGAACTGGTCGCAAGGATAGCGCCTTAGCTGAAAGGGGCCATTTCTCTTCAAAACGAGATGCTGGTGTTCATACGATCCGTTCCGTTTCAATCGCCGCGTTGTGCGCCTGTCCGGTTAGGCTTGGAGCTTTGAAAAACTCGAGCTACCGAGGCCTGGGGCGCACCGCTCGCGAGCCGAATCAAGCTCGCGCTATGGCCTTTCTCGAGCAGTTAAGCCCTTCAAACCGAAAGGCTGGGGCTCTGCGCCAATATGCCCGAGCCGACTGGCTCCTTCGGCTATATGGCCTTTTTTGAGTAGTTGAGCCCTTCAAACCGAAGCTACTGGCCCCGTGGCTAATCTCGCCGAGCCGAATTGGCTCCCGGGCTGCAGCCTTAGCTGAAGGGGCCAGCTCTCAAAACCGAAATGAGGCTCCATGGGCTAATCTTCCTGAGCTGAACTAGCTCCTGGGCTATAAGGCCTTAGTTGAGTAGTTGAGCTCTTGAAAACGGAGTTGCTGAGGCTCCGTGGGCTAATATGCATGAGCTGAACTAGCTCTACGGCTATATGGCCTTTTCTGAGCAGTTGAGCTCTTGAAAACTGAAACCGAGGAATTCTGGACTAATCAGCTCGAAGCAACCGGCTCAAGGGCTATATGGCCTTTTCTTAGTTGAGCCCTTCAAACTGAAGCTATTGGGGCCCAGGCTATCTCGCTTGAGCTGAATCGGCCCTTAGGCTACAAGGCCTTAGTTGAGCAACAGCTCTTGAAACTGGAGCCGAGTTCGCTGCGGCGAGTTTCTTCCCAGGCCAACCGGCTCCAGCTACAAGGCCTGTGTTGAGCGCTTGCTGTTGGAAAACCGGAAAGGCCGAGGCCCGTGGGCTAATATGCCCGAGCTGAACCGCTCGCAGCTATATGGCCTGTCTGGTAATTATTTCTTGAAAATCGAGCTACCGAGGTTCGTGGCTAATTTGCCTGAACCGAACTAGCTCTGCGGCTTGTGGGTTTTCTGGGCAGCTTGAGCCCTTCGAAACCGAGCCATTGGGCCCGTGGGCTAATCTCGCTTGAGCCGAACCGGCCTCGAGCTACAAGGCCTTAGCTGAATAGCTGAACTCTGAAAATTGAGTTGCCGAGGCCCGTGGCCAATATGCCCGAGCCGAATCGCTCGCTGCTATATGGCCTCAGTCTCGGCGCACCGAGCTCTTGAAAACTGAGCTACTGAGGCTCCGTGGGCTAATCTTCCTGACCTGAATTGGCTCTACGACTATATGACCTTCGAAAGCGCTGAGCCAAACCGAAGCCGCTGTGTGGCTCCAAGTGGCTAATCCGCTTGAGTTGAACCGTCAGGCTACAAGGCCTCTGGGTCGAGCTGGCCTTTTAGAACCGAGCCGCTGGGCCTTAGCGACGTGGGCTCCATGGCTACATGGCCGATTTGACTTTCTTCTCTCGGAAAGATGCGGGAATCTTTAATGCGAGCTTATGGAGAATTTGAATCGATTGCACGATTTTTCGAGTGCTCTGGCTTCCTTATAAATAGCGACTCCTCTGCGATGGAGCTCATGCTTCGAATCTTCTTCCCTTTTTGGGCGTAATTGGAACCCACGTATGATGAAGCATCAAGGCTTAGTCTTCGTCGCAGGAGGTGTGCCTGGAGATCTTGAGCTGGCGTTTTCCAATGGTCCTCTGCTTGTAGGAGTTGTGTTTTTCCCTAGTTCCTCCCTTGTGGGAGTTATGTTATTCCCTAGCTCCATCTGATGACGGAGCCGTGCTAGGGAATGTATCCGGAGAGGGCGGTATATTCAAAGAAGAACTTTTAGTACCGCTTTCTCTATTTTCTCCTATTTTTTCTTTTCTTCTTTCTCTTTCTCTTCTTTCTTCTCCTTTTCCTTCTTCTTTTCCCTCCCGTTCTCACTCCCTCTTCTTCTCTTTCTCTTCTTTCTTCTCCTTTTCCTTCTCCTTTTCCCTCTCCTTTCTCACTCTCTCTTCTTCTCTTTCCCCTTCCCTTTCTCTTCTTTCTTTTTCCCTCTCCCTTTCTCTTTCTTAAGATTTTTTTTTTTGAGGGAACTGCTTGTACTGTTCTTTCCCGAGAAGTAAGGGATGACACTGTTGATTGTAATCAATTGTATCTTCATTGGAATAAAGAGTAATTTTTTTTAAGCATGAATTTGCGTATTCCAAGTGTGTACTTTCTGCCCCGCCGAAATGTCATTTTCTTTTACCGAGATGCCTTGCTTTTTGATTCATAAGGATGTTAAACAAAGTAAGCAACGAACACACAGACTGCTATCTAAAAGCTGATGATACTTTATTAAAGATTATAATCCGAGGTCTATTGATAGAAACGCTTGAGGTACTCAGCGTTCTAAGAATGAGGTAGAAGTTTTCCTTCTTCGGTCTGGAGTTCATAGTTACCAGGTCTGACCACGTGAGACACGATATAGGGGCCTTCCTACAATAAGTAGCTTCCATGTAGGATCTTTCGCAGGCGTAGTTTTTTTAAGACTAGGTCGCCAGTTTATAACTTCCGGGTTTGACCTGCAAGAAGACTCGCCGGCCTTCCTTCAATGGGCCCTCCGTACGTTTCAGACTTGATCACGCCTTTCATCTAGGAGGTCTAGCTTAGAGAAGAGCTCGTTATGTTCCACGCTTGCCAATTCAACTTTGGGATTTTAATCCGATTCGACAGTGGCTACCGCCCTGCGCTGCAAAGGCTAGCGAATGGGGTCTCCTGAGTTGCTGACTTGCATGTAATTCTGTATGCCCATAACACCTCGGGGAGGTATTCTACCCATTTGCCTTTCTTGCCCTTCCAACTTGGTCTTCAATGTTGCTTTAAGGGTTCTGATGGTGACTTCGCTCTATTAGATTGTGATGAGCCGGGATGAGTAGTAGTTCCCGATCCCGAAGTTCGCACAAAACTCGAACTTGGGGATTGTCGAATCAAGCTCTATCGTTTGGACACCGTATTTCCTGATACAAACCCGCATATTATGGCATGCCAAACGGTTGCGTGACCTTTATGTTCCAGGATAAGAGCCAAGGGCCTCATTTCCTGCCCATTTGGTGAAATAACTACCCGCCATCACGATAAACGCATCGCCCTTTCCAACGGGGCAGGTCCCACATGTCTAGCCTCCATCGGGTGCCGTGGGCTCAGAATCGACGTCGTGGGGCTCCTGATGGGAGGTGAGAGATTTTAAGGCATACGACAAACTTTGCATTTTCTGACTAGTTCTGTTGCATCTCTGAGCATTATGGGCTAATAGTACCCATGCCCTAAGACTTTTCCCGCCAATGCCCGAGCTCCGATGTGATTTCCACATACACCTTCATGCACTTCCCTCAGCACGTAGTCGGCGTCTTCCTTTGCAATGCACTTGAGGATGGGTGTGAAAAAACCTCGCTTATAAAGGGTTCCTCGATGAATAGTGAACCTGACAGACCTCGACCTAAGCTTAGATGCCTCATTCGGTCGCTTGGCAAAGAGTCCCCATTAAGTAGTCCTAAACGGGTCCATCCAGCCTAGCTCTGACATGACCTGGGAGACCCTTCGTCGGCTGGAGATCTACTGGGAGGGCCTGGAAGGTGCTCGACAAGGTCGGCCTCGTGAGGTCTCTTGGGAGGCCAAGTGCCGCTTTGCTAAGGCATCCGTCGGCGACCTCCGCTTCGTATGTGTCCGACCCGAACTCGTACGAACTTCTTAAGGCACCCGCACCTGAGGTATAGGATCATTTTTTCGCTCCGGCTTCAGAGGAGTCTTCTCTATTTGCTTTAATACCAAATTGAGTCGCACACACTTAGCCGATCACTCATTGAATGGGTGAAGAATCCCAGCTATGACTGTCTCATACTTGGCCCCTTTGTTAGAGGCCCTGAACCCAAATCTTAGCATATTGGAGCATTCATTCCTATGGAGAGGTCAAAATTAGACCGCACCACTCCTGAGCATCACGCCCTGGTCACTCGACAAATCCAACGGGGAGGTCAAGGTCTGAGTAGCTTCCGGCAAGCTCCACGAGGTGAACTCCATGATGAAGTCCGCCAAGATCCGCCCTTTATTGTTGTTTCTGTGGCTCTTGTATCTTGATGGGCCCGAACTCGCCGCCCTATGGCCCACTTCATCGGGCCTTCCGAGGTCTCGGCTCTGTATAGGACCCGTCTATTGGGTATTCTGAGGGATTTCAATGGTATGAGCTTGAAGTAAGGGCGGAGTTTTCGGGATGTGGTTACCAATGCCAGGATTAATTTCTCCATCTGATACCTCTCCTCCAAGCCCCTCAAAGCTCGGCTACAATAAGAGGACCTGGTGTCGCACTTCTGGGCCTTTGTCTCTTGATAAAGACTCGAGTCAGTTGGAGAAACTAAACCACCAGCACGTAGAGTAAGGAGCTCTCCCTCAGAGGGACTTACCAGAATGGGGGGAGAGCTCAGATAAGTTTTTAAAGAAGGGCTGACATTTATCGGGCCGGTCCCGACCCAAAACCTAAATGCAGAACTATCCTCTCTAGTTAGTGTTGGACTTTATGCCTCGATGGCTTACTCGCATGTCGAAAGCACAACTTTTATCTGTTCGGCTTGCCTCTATTCCTCGGTTGTTAACTATAAAACCCAAGAATTTTTCCGAGACTGAAAGCCGTATTCGGGCCGGATTCAACTTCATGTTGTGTTCCTTCAGATCTAGAATGCCTCATTTCAACGAGCTATATGGAGCTCGGCCGTAGTTGATTTTACCAACATGTCGTCTATATATACCTCCATAGATGTCCCTATTTGCTTCTGGAACATCCTGTTCACCAACCTCTGGTAGGTAGCTCCTGTGTTTTTTAGCCCAAAGGGCATTACTCGATAGCAATAGGTCCCTTGCCTAGTGACGAATGAGGTCTTTTCTTGGTCTTCGGGATCCATTCTGATCTGGTTGTAGCCAGAGAAAGCATCCATGAAGTTGAGGAGTTCATGGTCGGCTGTGGCATCTACTATGAGGTCGATCCAAGGTAGAGGGAAACTATATTTAGGGCATGCTCGATTGACGTCAGTGAAATCGATGCAAAGTCGCCATTTTCCGTTCACTTTTTTGACGAGTACTACGTTGGCCAACCATTCAGGGTATTCTACTTCTTTGACCAAGACTTTGCTCGAGGAGCTTGGTCAAACTCTCCCCATTAATCGCCTTTTGTCTTTCCTCGTGAAACTTCTTCTTTTTGCTTGACCGATGGAAGGATGGACTGACGTTAGTCCGGTGAGTGATTATCATAGGTCAATCCTCCCATGTCTTCCTACTTCCACGCAAAAACATCCTTGTTATATTTCAGGAAGTGGATAAGGAGGCTTCTAAGGTCTTCCGCTAGTTTGGATCCAACGTAGGAGAGGTGTTCAAGGTGATCGTCCACCTGTATAGGCTCCAACTCTTCCGAGGGCTCAGGTCGGGTGTTTACCTCGCCTTCGGCGTCGAGCTCGCCCACGATAAGGTTGGCCGACCGCTTTTGCTTCATTGATGCCGAGTAACACTCCCTGGCCACGTGTTGGTCTCCTCGAACCATTCCTACTCCATTTGTGGTAGGAAACTTGATCACCATGTGATAAGCGGAAGGGATAACCTTTATGGCGTTGAGAGAGGGTCTGCCTAATAACATGTTATAAGCTAAGGGGGCATCCACTATGAGAAATCTTACTGTCGTTGTTGCCTGGCACACGGGGTCTCCCAAAGTGAGCACTAATTGTATCACCCCAAATAAGAGCACTTTTTCCTCCAAAGAATCGTGTGGGTAGTCGACCGGGTTCTAACTTCCCTTTTGATGCCTATCTTGGCGTGCAGACGCCAAGATGATTGTTTACGAGCTCCCATCACGACAAGGACTCGACTTGATTGTTTTGTTACCATAACCCGCTCTTATCACCAAAGGGTCGTTGTGAGGGTGTCGACACCTCCGTGTCCGAACTGGTATGTTACATGTGTCGAGTCGAGGAGTTCGGGATACCGCTTGCACCTCCATCACCTCTCCTAACCTGATGCTATGCAAATGAGCCTTCCTGGCTGAGCTGGACTCCCCACCTCCTGCAAATCCTCCTGAGATCACATGGATTTCTCCCAAGGGCTGTTGGTGTTAAGGTGGTGGTCACGAGGTGGTGCGGTCACCGATCCGACCTTCAGAGGCTAGTGGGGCGCCAAGATACCCCCGCGAACTGCATTCTATTTTTCCCGAGTCAGATTCAATCGCTCGTCGATGCCCACATTCCTATGGAACTCACAATACTTGGTGTTATCTCTTTTGGTTGGGTCCGTCCTCATCTGGGATGGCCATCTCAGGAATTTTTCATGTTGTACCTCACGCAAGACCTATGATACTGTGGCTGTCAGGGGGGTGAACCGCCGAGGTGAATACCGCTGTCGTAGCTCGGGCTGAGGTGGTCCTAGGCGGTCTCTGACGCTCCCTCGTCTCTTCTGGGATCGTTCTCTGTCTCTCCTTGGGAATCTCTCTTGGTCTCTTTGTCTCTTAGGGTTTCGCTCCCGCTGCTTGTCAGTCCTGCTTTTCTCCTTATGGGTTGAAGAGCTTCGAGATGGAAACATTAATTCTTTCGACCGTAATTCTAAATTCACGATGAATGTGGTGATGGCGAACTTCTCGTCTGGAACATCTACTTTTAATGACTCGGCGTTGAACCTTTGGACATAAGACCTCAAGCTTTCTTGTGGGCCCTGCTTTACGGACAACAAGTGATAACTCGGCTTCCTATATGTTCTAGCTCCAATGAAGTGGGAGACAAATGCGATGAAGAGTTCTCTAAATGAAGAGACCGACGACGGTGGGAGCCTATTAAACCAATCCAACTCCGGGCCTTTTAGCGTGATTTCAAAGGCTCTGCACCGTACGGGGTCTTGATATCCATGCAGCTCCATCTGGTTCTTGTAGGTATTGAGATGGTCGACGGGATCCTTCGTTCCATCAAACGCTCTATTTCATGTGATCCCGAACTTTGCCGAAGCGGGGAAATGCAGCACCCCTACCGTGAACTGGGACTCGCCATCGCACTGCAGGTCCATGTGGTCTCGGGGCTCGGCCCTACGACTTCCTTCATGTGGTTGAGCTCTTTGATGCCCTGAACCTCGCTTCCCATGATCGCCTCCCCCATTCCTCGCCGAGTGGTGGGCCTGCCTTCATCGTTCATGTTCCCCGAGTATTGCTTGCAGCCCTCTTTGGGGTTAGTGCGAGGCTCAGCCCCGGCCCGCTTGGATTCGCTTCTATTTTAGCCTCTCGGGGAGGGTCGAGGTGTGGCTACTCTTCCTGAGGGGTGGTGTTATGGCCTTCCCTGGTTCACAGATTCCCATGAGTCGCATTAACACCCCGAATATACCATACGTTCGAAGATGTTTAGCACTTTGTAAGATAATTTGAATTTTTCAGAATTTAAATGCAAAACATGGAAATTTAAAAACTCGAATTCAGATACATACAAGGGCAAATATGTAATTTTCCAAAAAGGGGCATAGAAGTCATAAGATGAAAAGGGCTATGGGTTAAAATAAAATTATGCCTAACTTGATTTGCAAAAAGAGAGGAAAAGAAGGACTAAAGTGAAATAATGAAAACTTAACCCAAGAAAAATGAGTTTTTGGGAGCCAAACATGGCCTAAGGGAAATCTTTGATTTAAGACCAAATTTGGTCTCATTTTGGGGGAGAACAAATCGTAAAGAAGAGAAGAGAAGGGGAGAAGAAGAGGAAGAGGAAGAGGAAGAGGAAGAGAAGAAGAAGGGAAGAGAAGAAGAAAGGAAGATAAAAAAGGTATGGAACTATGAATTCTTGTATGAATTTCCATGCAATTGTATGGTCAGTAACTTATCCTCAAACCTAGGGTTTTGTTAGGATTTCATCATAACCCTAGAATTAATGAAAGTAAGGTTGGTAAAACCCTAAATAATATAAGAAGAATTTGGAATCCTCCCTTTAAGGTTGGATTCATGGATTAATTACAAGTAAGTGGGTTAGGGTTTAGAAAAAACCCTAACTAATCTTTATAATTGGTTTATGTATGGGTTATGACCCATATTAGATTTTTTTTGGGAATAATTTATGAAAGGTTCTTGAAGAAAGATGTGTATTGAAATATGATTTGAGTAGAATCGAGGTTACAAGATGAATATGGAGTGGTTTTGAAGTGTGTATTGATTATTGAGTTGATTTGGGTAGCAAAATATGGAAATATGGGAGAAAAACCACCTTTCTGGACAATTTTCGAAGGGTGGTACCGGTACCAAACAGAGTGGTACCGGTACCACATTGGTTCTGTCCACTGGTACCGGTACCAGTACCGGTACCCCTTTGCTATGTTTTGACCAGTGTTCGTATTTTGGCCATAACTTGGTCATTTCTTATCCGATTTACGTGATTAAAGTATTTGGTTAAACTAGACTTCAAGGAAAATAAAACACCCTGACATAGCTACCTTCGAATTCTGACTCTATGAGGCCCAAAAATTCACTCAAAGTGGGGCTATGTTCAAGCCAATTTATGGTTCAGTTTTTGAACATAGAGTAGTCCCGGTTGTTTAGGACATATATTGAGTATGGGTGTCTGAGTCATGACTTAGTTGAGGAGAACCCTAGCACCTTAGCTTTAAAAAGAGTAAAAAGAACCAAGGTCAAATATGAAGTTAAGACTTCAAAAAATGAGTATTACAAACTCATTCCTAGTGTAATATCTAGAATCGACTAGTTTGGCATGAAAATGCCATAACTTTAGTTTGGATGATTCAATTGGAATGATTCCAATTTCTAAGTAAAGTAGATTCATAGAGGAACAAGGATACATGAATTAGATGTGAATACATAGGTTGTCATACCGTACAAGTATAGGAAATGCAATATGTGTAGATGTATTCATGAAACATGAATATGATATGAAACATGAAAATGATATGAAACATGAAAATGAATTGAAATATGAACATGCACATATATGAAAGGTAATATGCCATGATCACAGAATGTGATTAAGAAAGGTTATGAGTTCTGAAAGACATATGATGATATGACTACCTAGAACCAAAGAATGAATGAGTGGATGTTCGACGGCGTTTCCTATGACTCCCGCTAGTGCTACGACGCCTCGCTACTGCAAGCGTGCACGCTCGATCGGGTGCTTCGCACTCCCCGCTAGCCGCCACGATGCTTCTGCATTACGCGGCAGCACGTTCGATTGGTGCCAGCACTCCCGCCTACGACGCTTCAAGCACGCGGGGCAGCACGATCGCTCAATACCGTATTCTACCTTCGTTCTCGTACTATGTCCATCCCATTCATGGTTCCCGGTCTAGGTAAACGATATAGATATGTATATAAAAAGTACATGAATAAGACCCAAAGATGTTTAGCATACTTCAGATCGCATCAGGTAATTCAGTACCACATGTTCCGATTTGTATAACAAAGTTATGAAACATGTAAAAAGGAGACGAATCATATACCTTGACATGAATATGTATAAGTCTGAATATGACTATGATACAAACCTATTGGATATGTTCTGAATCTAAATGAACTCTGTATATGTATTTGATGTGATTTGTACCTACTACGGACTAATGTTCGTATCTGCATAAGTCTAATCTGACCTTGTATGTATTAAGACTCTGAATAAATAATAAGAATAAAGAAATGAATATGGTAAAGATCTGAATGTACCTACGGGTACCTATGTATCTGTTCTATAGTACCTATGGGTACTTCCGTATCCGAAATACAGGAATAAGCTCCGTAATACAAGTATATGCTCCGTAATATAAGTATAAGATCTGAAATACAAGAATAAGCTCAAAGAATACAAGTATAAGTTCAGAAGAAAAGTATAACACTCAGAATACACGATAAGATCCAAAATACAAGAATAAGTATGTGTTCTGTAGTACTCCACGGGTACCTGCAGATCCGACACTCTCAGAGTACCTACGCACCTCCCTATAAGCCCTGACAAGGATAAACTCAAGAGTACCTACGTACCCCGTATGAGTATAAGTTAGTAGTACCTACGTACTTTTTAATTAAATATAAGTTTGATATAAGCATAAGTATGTGTCTTTGGGACATTTGAACCAGTAGTACTTACTAGTACTCCTGCAAGGACAAGTTCTCAAGAATACTAGTATAATGCTCCGTAATATCATCAGAATACCCACGTACCTCCAAACAAGTGTAATCTCCGTAGTATAAGTATAAGCCATATGGTATAAGTATAAGCTTTGTAATACCTAAGGGTACCTCTATATAAGCTTAAGCTCTGTAACTCCGATGGGAGATCTGAACAAGTATAAGATAGAGAGAAAAATGAGTATGTGGATAAGTACCTCCGTATAAGTATATGTATAAGCTCAGTACCGCATACAAGGAAATCTATATAAGTATGTGTCCTACGGGAGATAAGTATCAGTATGTGTCCTACGGGAGATCGGAATAAGAATAAGTCTGCCTTAAGCGTAAGTTCTGAGTAAGTATAAGATTGCTATAAGTATGTCTAAGATCAGACGGTGAGATCCGAACAAGCATAAGTTTGTTACAAGGATAATTATGTATGTAAATCTGTTATATGAATTCATGAAGATTCTGAGATCAGTTAATGTTATATGTTTATTATGATTCGGTATAAATGCATGTGTTTCTGTATAAGTTATATGTTTCCCACTAAGCGTAAAGCTTAGCACGGATTTTTAATCCGTGTAGGTTGATTCGCGGCCACTAGTAGGTGACGCTAATCAACAAAAATTTATATTCCTAAGCCTCCTACCGCGTAGTCAAGCTACCGCAGCATAGTGGCTCCAGGTATCGAACACGGGACGGGCTTTCATCCTAGGAATGACGGTATCAGCAAAAGGTAAGGCTTTTATTTGGATTTTTGGATTGGTTTCAAAAAACAAAGGTGAGTAGTTTAACTCGATCAATTGTAAAACCGAAAGTGATGTGTGAAAAGGTAACTTTGAAGATTTAGGTCACTAACTGATATCATATGCACAAAACTGGTTTTATCCTCTCATTATGACAAGCAACCTATAGTCCTAGCCATAACCGGATCTTTGTTTAACTAGCAAACCTAACCCTAAAATCACTCCTATTTGAGTCAACACAGGTAACATGCATCTACAACCCCTTTTTGGTTTGAAACCCTAACATTCAACATCATTTCAGTGGCTCGTAAAGACCATATAAAGAACCACAGTACATCTAGCAATAAGTATGCACTGTATCCTAAAGCATGGTAAGTATTGGCCAAGGCAAAGACATTAAATGAAATTCAACCCTAATTTGAGAAGATAGGAGCTATAAATACAGTACCTGTAGCATTCAACACATGAGGACAACCTGCAACTGCCCCACAACCAAGCTAGCTACCTTCTTCTTCAAAGAAAAGAGGCTTAGCCAAGCATCTCTTGAGTTGTCATCCTCAAGAGGGGTGTTTGGCAGCCTAGAAAATGAGAGAAAGAGGAGAGAGAAGAGAGAAAACCAAAACCTAAATGAAGCTGCGGAGATATTTACATAAAAATCAAATCAGATCTCATCATTTTCATTTTTTTTTTGTTACAAAAACTATGGGGGTTTATATAGGCCACCCATTATGTGAAACTACCATAAAGCCTAACACTTTGGCTAAAATAAGGGACAAGGGAGTAATACACCAAAATGAGGTCGGTTTGCATTAATTACAAAAGGATGATTACAGTGTGCACTCCTCGCTTAGGCACAACAATTAAGATAGTAGTTTAAAATTTCATAGATAGCTTAAAATTTCGCTAGATAGCCAAATTCGTACGTAGATAGCGAATCAGAATTCGCTATGTGACCAGTACTTCGCATTAGCGAAATTTCGCTAGCTTAGGCAAAATTTTGTGAGATAGCGAAGTGTGAAATTTCGCTAGGAACAAAGGTATAGCGAAATTTTAAGTTTAATGAAATTTCTCAATTTCGCTAGGATTGCGAAATTTTCGCTATGATTGCGAAATTTTCACAATCCCAGTGAAATTTTCGCAATCTTAGCGAAATTCCCTGGAATTGTTGCTCTTCACTGCATTGCCTACTGCTCCTCCACTGCATCAATTTTCATCACTTTGCCTTCATTTCTTCATTGAATTTTGGTATGTTTGATGGCTGATAAATGGGTTCAATCTTCATGGTTCATCACAGACATCGATATTGAACTCCCAAAGTACGCAAAAACCTGCAAAACAACCACAAATACCCTCTAAACGGCATAAGCGATACTAAAAAGACTTGAACACTTCAATTGGCATAATTGACATGATTAGTGCGCAAAAAGCACTCAAAACCTATCTCAAATAGGGCTCAAAATATCACTTTTTGGGTACTAATCACACCCCCAACCGAAACGTTGCTAGTCCCTTAGCAATGCAAAAACAAAAAGGAGATGCATGCAGTGATTTTCAAAAAGTTTATGATTCAAAAAGGTTTATGTACATATAAACAATACCTTTAAACTGAAAGATTGACACCAAGTTTGAAAACCGATATGAAAGAGCCAAAACTATACAAGAACAATTTTAGGTCAATATTGGTTCCATGATTCTTGTAACACCCCGAAACACACCCTAGTTGTTTTCAACATGTTTAGGGTATTTTGTAGACATAAATTAAAAATTTTCGTAAATTAACTGCGAAAATATAGAAACTTAAAAACTCGGAAGTTGTACATATTATAAGGCAAATCGTGAATTTTGTCCAAAGAGGGACATCAGCACATGGGTTATATAATTATAGGCCAAAGTATAAATAATGAGAATTGTAATGTAATTAAGGAAAGTTAATGGCTAGAATTCTAAATAATTTAAAAACCCTTATTATAAAAAGAGGTGTGGAGACCAAAAATACATTTTTGGTCTCCAAACAAGAAGCCTACGGGAGGAGGAGGAGAAAGAAGGAGAAGAAGGAGAAGAAGAAGAGGAAGGAGGGGAGCAAATCCAAGGTATGGATGCTTGCCTTTGGTATGGAGCCAGGATTTCTATATGGAACTATATGGCTTTGTATGGAATTCTTGTCTAATTGTATGGTTAGGAGATTGCTCCAAACCTAGGTTGTTAGATTACATCCTAATCCAAAATTTTCGTGAAAGTAGGAGTGCTAAAATTCTAAATAGCACAAGATCGGTATGAAACCTCATTTTGAGGAGGGGATCCATGGAAATTGTGTTAGTGGTTTACAAATAAACCCTACATAACCTCTTTATAATTGGTTATATATGGGTTATAACCCATAATATAGTTGTTTCTAAAGTATTCATGATAAGTTTTTGGTCTAAGGAGGATAAGGCATGAAAAATAAGAAAATACCCACTCGGGGCACTTTTCGAGAGTTCTACCGTAGGATTGAAGTCCCACCGTAGAATATCGTTACTAGTCATTTAATAAGTCCACCTAAGAGGACTTAAAGTCCTACCGGTAGGATCAAGTACTCGCTCCCGCTTTGACCCGCCAGATTTCGCCATAACTTCCTCATTTCTTAACCGATTTGAGTGATTCAAGTGGCTACGTGAAAATAGACTTCAAGGAGAACCAAATTCTTAAGAGAGAGTATCTCCAATTTCTGACTCTAAGTGGTAGAAAACTAATTCTCAAAGTGAGGCTATGTGCTTCCATTTCCTGCATCGCTTGATCATAGCGTATCCGAGTTGTTTCTGACGAATCCTGAGTTTCGGTGTTCGAATGGGGTGATTCCAGTTGGAATAGAACCTCTTAGCACCTTAACTTAAAATAGTATTAAATATCCAGTGCCAAATATCGAGACAAGGTTCGGAAAATAAATATTGAAATCTGTACCTTGGAAAATTCCAGAAATCGACTAGTTGGCATGGAAAATGCCATAACTTTAGTTCGATGATCCGATTGGATTGATTCCAATTCCTGGGTAAAGTAGATTCAGAGAAGAATAAGAATACATGATTAAGGTGTGATTATATACGCATCATACTCACCCAGATATGAAATACGATCCGTCATGAACACATACAATGTGGTTAAGAATGCCATATTCTAAAATAGTTAACACTAACTCATATAATTATAAAAATACCTGAGACTAGTTATTAATTCCTCGACATAGCACTTCTCGCCCGATTAGTACTTCGTACTCCTGCTAGTGCTCCCAAGACTCCGATTAGTACTTAAGATTCTGCTAGTGCTCCCAAGACTCCCGATTAGTACTGGTACTCCCGTTAAAGGTTCCCAAGACCGATTAGTACTCTCTGCATCTCGTCCTATGCTACAAGACTTCGTCCTCGTTATGCTACGCGCACTCGTCCCGATTAGTGCTATGGCATTCCGTCAGATTCGAAATCTCGCTTCCGCATCAGACATAATATCTTTGGATATTATTATGATGTGTCTTAAGACGCTTATTAGTACCGGTCCTGGGTATCCCAGCACTATATGATAATAATCTGGAAAAATAAACAAGAGGAAATTATGGGTGAATCGCTCGATCTGTAATAATGTATCGGGTAATTCGAATAAGAGAAGTTTCAGAATCTCTAATGAGACCTAATAAACATATAAGTCCTTGTATTATAATATACGCCCGAAGAGTACCACGTACTTCCGTATAATGAACCTGTGTAGTACCTACGGGTACTTTTATATAAGAATAAGCATAAGTCCGTTGTAAGCATAAGTCCGTTGTAGACATAAGTCCGTGATAAGCATAATTACTTGTATAAGTCCATTATCTGAATGCATGAAATTGATACTAATTATTGTTGTATGCTTATTATAACTGGGTACACACATGTCAGATATATGTTTCACTACGTGAAAGCTTAGCACTAAGTTTTTAACTGGGTAGGTACAGGAGAAGACGTCCGAGAACTTCCGCATTCTTCAGGGCCAACACACGAGTAGGGGTTCATCACTGTAGGTTCCACACTCTGATCAATAATTGTCAATGTATAGTTTTTGAATATGTAATGGGACTTAGTACTGTATATGTGTGGATATCAGAAACAACTACTACTAAGGGTAGTTTTATTTTTGGATTTGTATATGATGTTGATATTATAAGATTCTGGATATACCAATGTATAATTATTCGTAAAGAGTCCCAAAGATATATATAGGGTCTCGTCCCGCACTCGGTTCGGATCCGCTATTCGCCGGGTCGGACTGGGACGTGACACCCTCAACCCGAATTTCCACCAAAGTCTAACGGTTTTTTTACAACCAGATCAAGCCAATAAATTGCGCATCTGTCCCTCCCCCCAACCTAGCACTGAATGGCCTTAGTTACTGTGATAACCTAAATAGTGATAGTTACACTCTCTTCCTTTATTCAATCAGATCAGAAGGTGCAATGCTTAAATCCGACTTCACCAAAGTCCGTAACGGGGTCCACCGATGACTCCCAACCAATTAAGGTTTAGGGCATCAAGCCAAAACGATCACTGACCACAAACTCTACAGGCTTCACCCCGGACTCCGTTGACTTCGAAAATCAAGCACCTACAATTCGTTAAACTCTACCTATCCACCCATGTAACGAACACTAAATCGATGACTCCCAACCAATTAAGGCTTAGGGCATCGGGCTTCAAAGGCTTTCGCCATACACCCCTCGGACTGTGCTCGGGCTTTAAGGCAAAGTGTCACGACTTTATTTATTTATTTTTTTTCTTCTTTTCTTTTTCTTTTTCTTTTTCTTTTTGGAAGACTACATTGGTCTTCAAACATGGGTAACACAAACCTATCCTAGGTTGCCAACATACCTAAGGCCGGCTATGCAAAGTGAAAGGAGGTATACAATTTCACAGCCTATTGATACAATCTGGTGTGCAGTGTGTGAATTAGCATAAGGGAGAAATTTTCAACTTGAGCATGCTGGAACTTCAACTGACCAAAAATTATTTCAAACATGGCATTTGTTCTAACATAAAGGTGACAAACAGTGAGTCAATTTTTCAACAAAAGGCAATTCAATTGTCCAATTGAAGCAATTCAATTGTTCAATTGAAGACAAAAACATTTACACATAGTGAAGGCACAAAACATGATATGCAAAAGTCTGTATATATACTGAATAGCTTTTGATATAGCCAAAATGGCTAGTACATTAATACAAAGCTAAACATACAAAAGTATCACTGCCTACTATGGCTAATACATAAATCCTAATCAAAATTAGTAGGCTGATAAAGCCGTAACTATACAAAAATATAAAGAAACCTAAATCACCTCACCGTGGTGGTGGTAGGTCCGGGTAGACGCCGCGGGCCGCTAAACGCCCACGATGCGGATGCTGCTGCTGTAGGCTCCTCCCTCTGATCTGGAACACGAGGAAGACCCAGATGAGTCATAATCGCTGCAAAGATGGAGCGACACCGAGCCAACTCCGATCTGGCCGCCCGAGTAGCCGCCAATGAGCAAATAGGCATCCATCACACCAGCCTATCTCTCTCGAAATGGGGCGTGAACATACTCGTGCAAAATGGTGTACGAGTAGGATGGTCCAGAGTATCAAATATGTCACGGATGTAGCATGGAGGAGGAGATGGAGGGGACACATGTGAGCCGGGACTCTCTCACGCTCAGGGCCGGAACCTCCTCCCGGGTCCCGCCGGGCTGATGACAAAGATATGGGCATGGCCATCACTCGCTCCATCGTCATGACCTGAGGGCACCTCATCCTCATCTATAACCTGGGCTCCTCCGGGAATCCCATATGCTCGAGAACCTGGCATAGTAGTCTCTGACGCAAATAAGACTATCGCAGACGAATCCAGCCCTTCCTGACCTTTCCCTCGAATGCATCAAGGAGGTTTATCACCACCGTAGGGACCGAACCAAGATCCCTCCCTCGAGATCCTGTGAAAGAGCCTCCAAGATGGCTCCGCACGCAATGCTGCAAATGAATAAGCCGTCCTCAACAGTGATCAATCAAAGAAGATCCGAGGCGAGCCGCTTTCCTAAAGTATAATCACCGCCTGCCCGTGGTGTCTTCGGGCCGCATACGAACCATCTCCCTCCGGTGCGGGTGGGCCTAACTCGATACCCTCGAATCTGGGCCTGGGCTGTATACGCAGCCTAAAGCCGCCGCAAATATCCGCCGCCTCCGAGTACTCCGGCACCATCTATGTAAAACCGCTCGAGCGGGCCACCGCCTCGAGATGTCATCGAGTGATAAACCGCAAACACCACCCGTGGGTACACATCGCTGGGTCATGAAGGCGTGAGGGAATAGTCCGCAATCAACCTCATGGAATCCCTGAACCTGGGATCAGCTGTAAGTGCCGGGACATCATAGTACGACTCCTGATGGAACCCTCTGCGATGGAGCCGTACATTCCCCGGGATGGGGTTCCCTACGAACAACGGCCTCCTGATCCTGGAAGCAGGCGACAACTGAGGCGATGATGTCGCCTCTGCAGCCGATGTGACTGGAGATGGATGAGGCCAGGATGAGGATGACTCGCCTGGGCCCGATGTATTGGCCCGCTTGGAGGGCCGGACCCTCCTAGCTCTCCTCTGAGGTACAGACGACGGGGCCCGGGGTCCCATCCGAAGTCCGACATCGCTGAATCCCCGAGGCTCCTCGTGCACGCCTCGTGGACCGGAGATGGTACTGGGCCGAATCGAGCCGGGCCGGGCCTCTCGGCCGGTACTGGACCAATTCGTCGAAGGCGGGACCCACCCCTAGTGCGAACCATTACTGAAATCCAAATAAAACACTGGAAGAGGCTAGGGCCACCGACCGATGTCGTCGAGCGGCTGTGTGCAAAGGCTCAGCAAGGAATGGCTATAGGCTCCTGGTGGCAATGGAGGTGCTCACGCGTGGAAGGTACAAGTGAATGACTCGGGCGGCAGATGAAACGGAATATTACTGAATCCGGGCAATTGTGGCTTACTGTGAGATACAAGATCGCCAGAGCGCCGCCGTGGCTCTGTCAGGACTGACTGCTATGATGTGGCAAGGCAGCCGAATCGAGAGGACACTGGCTACCGAAATGGGCAAAGTAGAGAGTCGGCGATGGCTCTAAGAAGGGCTAATCTGGCAAGAAGGAACAGCGGTGAGCAACGGGGCAAGGGGCTCGTGGCTCACCACGGCGGCGCAGTAGGCAGATGCGCAGGGCTACGGCAGGGATGGCTCAAGAAGAGTATGGGGAGGGAGAATATGAAGTGACTGATTGGCCAACCCCCTCCCCTCTTCTTATAGCCAAACGAGGTAGCCGAAGAGCCTTCTCCATTTAATTTCGCTGGTTTTAGCGAATTTTTGGCCATGCTTGCCTCACCTGGAATTCAAATATTCAACATTAAAATGAAAATTAATATAATACTAACTAAATAAAAATTAAAATTATTATATAAAATATATCTAATAACTTAATATAAGAAACTATAATATAATTACAAAATTGCTAAAATAAAAAAATTGATAAATTGGGAAACTCTCTAAAAAGAGTTGAAATTATTGAAATTAACTAAATTAAAACAAAAAGCAAAATTGTTGAACTGCAATCCGGTTTTTTGGAACACCGAACCAGTTCAATATCAAGAATTTACTCAAGGAGGGTCAAGGAGAATAATCTCCTCAACCCCGGCAAGAAATGGCCGACTCCATGGTGTCAGTAACATTTGTTGACTTGGTCCTCACTGATGGATTCTGAATTGGTCAATTGCCTTGCAGTGGGTGTTGATGGCAATACCAAAATATCTTCTCCCCTTTGGGTCAATTATTCCTCAAGAATCCCTGACACTTAAATTTTCCTGCATCCTGACCATTTGAAACAACTTCATCAGTTATTTGATTTTCATTTTCTAGCAGTTTGTGTTTGTTGTTCAAATGGAATATATTTAGTTCCAAAGTCATGTTACCAAAGGTAAGTTGCATGACTCCATTCCGGCAATTGATGATTGTATCGGGCCGCGGGCCGTAATGGTCTTCCTAAGATGATCGGGCACATGATCGGGTCTCATTTGCACCGCCTGTCGAGCACTACAAAATCCACTGGGTAGTAGAATTTGTCTATTTTCACTAAGACATCCTCAACTATCCCCTTTGGGATTTTCACTGATCTATCGGCCAATGAAAGTGTGATATTGGTGGGTTTAAGTTCACCCAAACCTAACCGGCTTGTATTGCGTATATCGCAGTAGGTTCACTGCTCAATCGCTAATGACGAGCATGCCACTCACCAACAATGACTCAACGGTGAGATCCCTGATCTTGCATTCTGACCGGTCTCACATCACCAATTGACTTGTTCAGTGAGAAATGCCTTCTTCTCATTGCCTAATCCCTTCTTGATTGTGCAAAGATCTTTCAAAAATTTTGCATAGGCAGGGACTTGTTTGATGATGTCCAAAAGAGGTATGTTAACCTTCACCTGCCTTAAGACTTCTAAGATGCCTGCTTGCTGTGATGTCTTCTTCTTGCCTCTAAGTGCTTGTGGAAATGGAGGTGGTATGCTGTATTTCATTAAGTCCTCTTTAGAGAATATGCGACCGCAATTCTTCTCCCCGCCCGGATTCTTCAACAGGCTGCATGGGCTGATCAACTTTTCCACTTCTCAGTAATTATAGCCTTAACCTCATCCATTCCCCGAATCGTTGATGACCACCTCATGAATTCCCTTAGGATTTCGCAATGTTTGAGAAGGGAACCCTTCGTACTTCCAAGAACTCATTGACCTGTGATCAACATCGTAGGTTATCAATTTTCTGATTTAGGTTGCTCTCAAGCCCATCTATTCTCTTGTTCAGTGTATTCTCAACAGTATCAATCCTTTGTGCCAGTTGCACATTGATTCCTTTTTGCTCCTCAACAAAGTTGCCTACCACCTTACTCAAATTCAATATGGCTTGTTCCACTGGAGAAGAGGATGGTGGTGGTTGTGGTTGAGAGGTGGAACCAAACTGTGGTTTGGCACCTGGGTACGTAGGCAGGGGGAGTGGGTTTCCATGAGAGGTTAGGGTGATTCCTCCAATTGGAATTGTAGGTATACTATGGAGCATTAGGTCATAGGCTTGTATTGTCCACGTTGTTTCGCATTCGACATCAAATCCTTCATCAAGGGCCATAGACATTGTTCGCCGATGTACAGGATTGGAAATTGCGTGTGGATTGATTGTGCAGGATTTTCAGTCACTGCATGCACCTCTTGGAGCCGTTTGCCTTCAAGCTCCTCTACCTTCCTAGCTAAGGTGGAAATTCTAGCTTTCATTTCCAAATCCTTTGACAGGGCATACATCCCACCTTTTGGGTTGACTGAGGATCTCAATCTTTCCATTTCTCTAGGGTTTGGCTCATCCCAACCCTTAGAAGTTTCAGCCACGTAATTTAAAAAATCCATGGCTTCTTCAGGATGCTTACTTAGAAAGTCTCCTCAACACATGGTTTCCAAAAGCTGCCTCATGGCAGGAGACATACCACCATAGAAGTGGTTCACCAGCATCCAAGTGTCAAACCCATGGTGTGGGCATGCACTGATGGTTTCCATAAATCTCTCCTAACACTGGTAAAACCTCTCACCATCTTGAGCTGCAAAGGTATAAATTTGTCTTTTCAAATTGTTAGTCTTATGAGCACTGAAGAACTTCTTCAAAAATTTCGCCTCGCAAATTTCTCAAATTTCCAATTTCTTATGGCTCTAGTTCAAAGTGGAATTGAGCCAAATTGCTTTGTCCTTTAGTGGTCCATGGAAATGCTTTCACTTAAGCAAATCCATGTCCATCATACCTTCCTTAAAGGTTGTGCACTTCTCAAAACCTTTATGTGTGTGTATGGATTTTCATTTTCCATACCATGATATGTGGGGAGTAGGGGTACTCAAGTAAGGCCTCACGCTTACATCTTCATCGAGGGATATGCAAGAGGGGCACTAACTCTGTGAGGGTGGATGTGGTCCTCATGGTTCTATACAGTTGCTTGGATTCATCGGGTTCCCGGTTGACTCTCGTTGTTCCTGGGTAGTGGATCCATGGTATCGCATACACTAACCTCAACGCTTTGGTCAGTTGTGTACCGATTCTATGCAATCTACCTGACGGTCTCTGTCCTAATCGAGCATAAACACTTGTTAAGCCAATTTTTTGGGAGACAACAAAGAGCACCAACAAACTTGCAAAAAGGTTAGGGTTAGCTAAAATAAAACTAACTGTATGAAAAACAAAAACAGTGAAGTTACTGCTAAGTTATGAAAACTTGCAGTTACTGCAACTGGGTTACAAAAAGAGTTAAAAAGGTTACCTTCACTTGTGATGTCATCACAAAGTACACTTCCAACTCATCACTAAGAGTTCGGGCACCATCCCGACAACGGCGCCATTTGATTCGTGCCACGGTGTAAGTGATGCGAATCAACAAAATTTATATTCCTGTTCTCCTACGCCGTAGTCGGCTTACCTAAAGATAGTGGTCTAGGGTCGAACACGGGGATGGGTTTTCATCCTAGGAATGATTTGCATCAGTGCAAAAAGGTAAGGCTTTTTATTTGGATTTTTGGATTGGTTTCAAAAACAGTGTGAGTAGTTTAACTGCTGATCAATTGTAAAAACTGAAAGTGATGTGTGAAAAGGTAACTTTGAAGATTTAGGTCACTAACTTGATATCATAGGGCAAACAAGTGTCCTCGGCTTTTATCCTCGCATTATGACAAGCAACCCATACTTCAATATAACCGATCTTTGTTTAACTAGCAAACCTAACCCTAAAATCAATTCTATTTGAGTCAACACGTAACATGCATCTACAGCCCCTTTTTAGTTTGAAACCCTAACATTCAACATCATTTCAGTGGCTCGTAAAGACCATCTAAAGAACCACAGTACATCTAGCAATAAGTATGCACTGTATCCTAAAGCATGGTAAGTATTGGCCAAGGCAAAGACATTAAATGAAATTCAACCCTAGTTTGAGAAGATAGGAGCTATAAATATGCACTCAGAGACTCAACACATGGGGACAACCTGCAACTCCGCCCACACTGCTAGCTACCTTCCTTCAAAGAAAGAGGCTTAGCTACATCTCTTGAGTCATTCATCCCAAGAGGTTGCCTGGGCAGCCTAGAAAATGAGAGAAAGAGGAGAGAGAAGAGAGAAAACCAAAACCTAAATGAAGCTGCGGAGATATTTACATAAAAATCAAATTGTACTCCTCAGTTGCCTTCTTGCCTTTTTTTTGTTACAAAAACTATGGGGGTTTATATAGGCCACCCATTATGTGAAACTACCATAAAGCCTAACACTTTGGCTAAAATAAGGGACAAGGGAGTAATACACCAAAATGAGGCCTGCCAGACACTACAAAAGATGAGATTAAGGCAGTGGACTTCATAGATAGCGAAAATTTCCTCGCTAGATAGTTAAATTTCAAGCAGATAGCAAATTAGATGAAAGATAGCGAACCGTAGAATTTCGCTATGTATCGGTGCACTCGCTTAGCTAGCGAAATTTCTTGTAGATAGCGAAGTGCGGAAATTCCCTGCCAGAACAAAGGTATGCTAAAATTCCAAGCCCATGAATTCATTCTCGCTAGGATTGCGAAATTTTCGCTATGATTGCTAAATTTTCGCAATCCCAGTGAAATTTTCGCAATCTTAGCGAAATTCCCTGGAATTGTTGCTCTTCATTGCATTGCCTACTGCTCCTCTACTGCATCAATTTTCATCACTTTGCCTTCATTTCTTCATTGAATTTTGGTATGTTTGATGGCTGATAAATGGGTTCAATCTTCATGGTTCATCACAGACATCGATATTGAACTCCCAAGTACGCAAAACCTCGCAAACAACCACAAATACCCTCTAAACCAAGATAAGCGATACTAAAAAGACTTGAACACTTCACTGGCATAATTGGATAATGATTAGTGCGAAAAGCAATTCAAACCTATCTCAAATAGGCCTCAAAATAGCACTTTTGGGTACTAATCACACCCCAATCCTAAACGTTGCTAGTCCCTAGCAATGCAAAAACAAAAAGGAGATGCATGCAAAGGATTTTCAAAAAGCTTTTTTATGATTCAAAAGGTTTATGTACATATAAACAATACCTTTTAAATCGAAGATTGATAATTCAAGTTTGAAAAACCGATACGAAAGAGCCAAAACCATACAAGAACAATTTTAGGTCAATATTGGTTCCATGATTTCAACCTCGAATTTCCACCAAAGTCTAAACGGATTTTTTGTCGTAAATAAAGTTAGGCCTGCTTCTCCCGTTTTGCTTTTCTCTCATTTTCTCTCCCTTTCTTATTACAAACACCCTCCAAGGATGACAACTTGGAGGATGAGCGTCTAAAACCACTTCCTTCTTGAAGTAAAAGGCTACTGGGGGTGAGATCTTAAGGTTGCTGGTGGTTCCCCTGTTTTTCACGGAGCAGGTTTTGACATTTTGGTTCCCAAA
This sequence comes from Tetrastigma voinierianum, assembly GCA_016808115.1. NCBI lineage: Eukaryota > Viridiplantae > Streptophyta > Magnoliopsida > Vitales > Vitaceae > Tetrastigma > Tetrastigma voinierianum. Next base: position 365,615 of record JAEQBH010000739.1, on the reverse strand, counting down.
CTTTCATTTCTAGGTTTAAATCTTTTTGATGTACTTTCTTTGGCCAATACTCTCAAGTGCTTTGTGGCTTAGTGTATTCTTAGCTTTAGATATACTAATATCCATTATTGCCCTTTACGAGCCACCGAGGTAGTTAAAGGGTTAGGTTTCACCGTGAAGTGCATCCACTTTGATCAATACTTGGTAATCTTTTTGTGTGGTTCAATGATGCTTATTATTAGATCCACCGAGATTCATTAGTTGCCCTTACGAATCATTGTAGGATGAGTCAAGATAGATTTTCACCGCTTCTGAACCATAAATGTTAAATAAATGCTTTCTATCAAGAGGAAAATTATTAGGTTTAGGTTTTAATGCCAATGAAGATCCGTCGAGAGATGACTATATGGCTCATCCTCCCAACGAGGAAATTAACCCTAGGACCTCTCGCTTAGCCTAGGATCTTAAACTCACTGGCCCAATGCTTCGAGGAGTTATATTTTACATTTTATTTTATTTATTTTCGTCATTAAATCACACACCTTACTCGTTTTCAATAGAACCTAAAACTAAATTTAATTCACGCTTTGGATTCACTCAAATCATTTGTATGAAGAAAACCTTATCTCGTGTTCACCCTAGATCGTATATAAGAAGAAGTGGATTACTTCAAGTAGCAGGAGGAGCTTAGATAATTTGTTGATTCCGGATCACCCTACTGTGGCACGAATCAAATGGCGCCGTTGCCGGGTAGGGTGATGCGGAATCAACAAAATATATATTCCTAAGTTCCTCCTACTGCCGTAGTCAAGCTACTGCAGCATAGTGGTCTAGGGTCGAACACGGGGATGGGTTTTCATCCTAGGAATGATTTGCATCAGTGCAAAAAGGTAAGGCTTTTTATTTGGATTTTTGGATTGGTTTCAAAACAAGCAGGAGTAGTTTAACTGCTGATCAATTGTAAAAACTGAAAGTGATGTGTGAAAAGGTAACTTTGAAGATTTAGGTCACTAACTTGATATCATAGGGCAAACAAGTGTCCTCGGGTTTTATCCTCTCATTATGACAAGCAACCTATAGTCCTAGCCATAACCGGATCTTTGTTTAACTAGCAAACCTAACCCTAAAATCACTCCGCCTGAGTCAACACAGTAACATGAATCTACAAATTCCTTTTAGCTCAAACCCTAACATTCAACATCATTTCACGGCTCGTGAAGCACCATCTAAAGAACCACAAGACATCTAATAAGTATGCACTCAGATCCTAAAAAGCATGGTAAGTATTGGCCAAGGCAAAGACATTAAATGAAATTCAACCCTAATTTGAGAAGATAGGAGCTATAAATACAGTACCTGTAGCATTCAACACATGAGGACAACCTGCAATTGCCCCACAACCAAGCTAGCTACCTCCTTCAAAGAAAGAGGCTTAGCCAAGCATCTCTTGAGTTGTCATCCCTAAGAGGGTTGTTTGGCACCCTAGAAATGAGAGAGAAAGAGGAGAGAGAAGAGAAAACCAAAACCTAAATGAAGTCACAAGTGAGATATTTACATAAAATCCAAATTGTACTCCCTGGGCTTGCCTTCTTGCTTTTTTTTTGTTACAAAACCATGGGGCTTATATAGGCCACCATTATGTGAAACTACCATATTTAATTATTAATAGTGATATGAGTAATATCAAAATGAGTTTATTATATTATTTGATAAGATGATTATGAGGTATATTTCTGCTTAGATATCATATTGGTTTATGTATGAAATTCTTCAGATAGCTGGTAATTGTTAGATAGCTTAAATTGCATTAGTAGATAGCGAAATCGAGAATTTCGCTATGCACTCCGCAATTAAGCATAATGAAATTTCGCTAGCTTAGCGAAATTTTTTAGAGATAGCGAAAGTGTGAAATTTTGGCTAGAACAAAGGCATAGCTTAAAATTTCAAGTTTGGGCGAAATTTCTCATTTCGCTAGGATTACAAATTTCGCCATGATTGCTAGTTCTTCGCAATCCCAAAGGAAATTTTCGCAATCTTAGCGAAATTCCTTGGAACTGCTGCTCTTCATTGCATTGCCTACGCTTCCTCTATCGCACTAATTTTCACTTTGCCTTTCATTTCTTCATTGGAATTTTATGTTTCGATGGCCGATAAATGGGTCTAATTCGCGGTTCATCATGTATATCGATAAGAATAACTCCCAAAGTACGCAAACCCGCAAAACAACCACAAATACCCTAAATGGCATAAGCGATACTAAAAAAGACTAACATCTCCAATTGGCATAATTGACATGATTAGTGCGCAAAAAGCACTCAAAACCTATCTCAAATAGGGCTCAAAATAGCACTTTTTGGGTACTAATAATAGGTACAGGAGAAGACGTCTGAAAACATCCGCATACAGCTGGGCCAACACACTAGTAAGGGTTCATCACAGTAGGTTCTGCGCTTTGCATATGTAATTGAAATGTAAAGTTGTTTTTGTATATGTATAAGTAAATGAGACTCAGTATATTTGTATAGATATTGATAGACACCACTCCGGTGGTAGTTCTTTTGTATATGTAAATGATTTTTGTTATTACAAAAATTGTTTGTATACCCACAGGTACAAGTTAAGCTATGAGAAAGAACAAGTCAATGAGAGTCCCAAGATATACCGCTACCGAACTCGCTTGACCCCCATTGTGGCCTGACCGGAATCTGGTGTGACAAAGATTTACCCTGGGTGAGTCAGCTTCTAATTCTTATCAAGTTACTGTCAGAGACAGAGTGTCACCCTTTGTGTTATCGTATAGTTTCCAGCGCCGCAGGAGGCCTACTTATCCAGCTGTTTTGTCGGTCCCAGATCCTGGGGGATTGACGTGGGTTCGCCAGGGCTTCGTGCCGATACCCATCGCCATCGAGATCAACTTACTTGTAAAGGAACTATCTCTACGCACGGCGCCAACTCGGCATGCCTTTTTCAACTAACCGGGCGAGTGTGTTGGAATAGCAGCCGGTCCGCCGCCTCGGACGTTGGACTCCTGCAAAACAAAGAAACAGTTATGATCGGGCGGAGCTTGCCCGCCGCCCTCCGATGCCTGCCGGGCCTTTCCGAAAAAGATCAACTGCTTTGAGAGTGAATTTTCTGCGTATCTTTCACCAATGGGGTGACCTAATATTTATAGTAGATGTTTTTCGCAATTGGATGGTGATAAGGATTCTCTCTTATTACTGTGGAATTTCTTCCTTATCATTGCCAAATTAATAAGGATAATTAGAGAGCAAGCATTTCGAGACACCATCCTACTTATTGGTGAGATTTGGTTTGATTTATAGGATATGGGCTCTTTAGGCTGTCCGTGTTATCGGCCCTAGGTTGATGAACTCGTCTCACTGATCTGCCAGAGCCCAAGCGACTGGGTCCTGCTTATAAATATTCTTTTAACTCGCTGCCCGGAAAGTAGTCTCGCGCCTATTTTAAACCCCATAAGTCTCAATAACAACTTGTAGGTTAGTCCTAAAGACATATATCGGCCAACGTATAAAAACAAAATGATAATACATGAGTTATTTTCAACTTCATGAGAATGATTATCAACATCATTAATGGAGAATCCATTATATATCAAATACATGATCAAATTTGTCACTACTATTTGGGTGCTTGTTTAACCTTGTCAAATTTTCTTCCACTCCCATTCAAAACGTCTTAACATTCATTTGGTGTATCACTAGGTAATAATTGTAACAGTTTACCTATTTAACATTTTTGTAGGTAATAATTGTAATTTTGTAGGTAATTTAGTTTACTTACTGATTTCTTACATAACACAATTATAGGTACGGTAAAAAAAATTACCTACAAAAAGTAAAATAGTAGGTAATCCCCTATAGATTTTTAGTCAGTACATGGTAGATAATTTCAATGCCATAATTTGTCGATAAAATGACTTAGCTATTGTTTTTGTTGTCGGTAATTTTGTAGGTAAATTTAGTGACTACTATATTGTCGGTAAATTTTGTAGGTAATTTACATGCTTTTGTCGCTATATTTTCGGTAATCTATAAGTAAGATGGATATTTAACTTGAAAATTTAGTAGATAATCTATAGGTAAGTTGACTGCCTAACTTGTCAATTTAGTAGGTAAGTTATAGGTAAATTGGTTGCCTATTTACCGATTTAGTAGGTAATCTGTCTGTAATCTATAGGTAATTGTCGATAATTATATATATTTTTATCAATTTAATTTAATTATAATCCTGATTAAAACTTATTAAACTTACAAAAAAAATTGATATATAATTCAGAATGCTAATAAAATCATAACAATAGTACAGTTAAAATATTCAAATTCCATAAAACGTATCTATAAAGTAAAGCTAAAGTATAGTTTTACATAAACTATAAATGTGGCAATAATAAAAAGTCACAAAACATGTTCACAAGGTATATAACATGATAAAATGAAACCATCAAACAACAATGGATACTACTTTGGAATTGCATTGTCATAGTCATCGTCATTTGTATCATCATCATCATGAACATGGTCAAAATTAAGACGAGTAGGAACTAGGGGTGGTCGTTGAGCTCTTGACATTTCATCAACACGCTGTAAAAGCGTTCTGATAGTATTCCCAAATCATTGATCACCTCCTCTTGTTGAGTAATCTTATGTCTCATGTCTTCAATTTCATCTAGATTATGTTGAGAAGAAGGGGACGTAGTTGAAGCAACATTAATCCTGTAATACTCACTAGCTTGGGACCCAAGATCATAAATTGTACTCTTTCGTTTTCTACCCACAATATTGAAAAATAAGTCATTTTCATCTATTGCTTCCCTGGGTTTGTATTAACTCATCTCTTCCAGCCTGAAGAGCCTCAAGAGCATCCTGATAAAAATTTAAAACAATTAGAATACCACAATAAGGTAAGTTTAAGAAAGCAATACATTAATCAAATTAATTAGCTGACGTTGATAGATTTTGACTTACCAATAAATGTTTTCCCATCACCTTTTTTGATGTGTGTATATAGAAATAGCTCTAGTGTAGTGGACTAACGTCCAAATTTTTGAGCCTAAATATTCATAAATATAGCAACAACATAAGTATCATTGAAAGAAGGAAGTGAAGGTATGTGTAATTTTCCTCACTATTATATTTTCCTCAATAATAAAAGAAATGTAAAGCCTTATTGAAAGATGAATGCAAACAAATATTGATTTCTTAAGCTTTATTTGGTTATTTTAGGAAATGAGAGAAATTCAATACTGAATGAAGAACTGAAAAAATTAGAAAAAAACTAAGAGAAACTAAGCTAATGTAACTTTTTAGTCCACATTATGGCCACTCACCAGCACTTGCAGTCTCACCAATCCCTTCAAAGCACGCAAGGCTCGACGAGCCTACAAACAAATCACAACTATATCACCCCACATTTCAATGCTTGCTAACATGGTGCATTTTTTTTTTTTGGTATCCTCTTCCCCAAATACTATCCATTCCTCAACCAAGCCATATAAATAAAGCTTCAATCCATTCAATTTAAGCCAATATGGCATGGAAAGTGTAGTGTGTTTGATGTCTGCCTCAGAGAGAATTACCAAGTATTCACATCATTCTTTAGTCAAACACATGTTGTTCAATATTTTCCCCAAATAAATACTACTCTTGATGAGTAAGAAAGAATTTCAATTTTCTCAATTCAAGCTAAAGGCTAACAAAAAAAATGCATTGTGTTTAACAAGGGCGTAAGAGATAATTATCAACATTCACAGTATTTCCTAATCAAATTCCTAAACTATGTTAGTTCTCAATGCTTAAATGCTTCAAAGTCTCCCCAAACACATGGTGCTACTGTTAATGAGTATAAAAGAGTTCAAATTTGTTCAATTTAAGCAAAAAGGCTATCGTAAAATGTCAACTGATTGGTGTATGAGTGAGAAAGGATTACCAAGTATTGGCGACACTCTTTAATCGAACACTGAAACTACGTGGATTCCGCCAATTTTAAGACAGTTCAATTTTTCCTCCAACAGGTCTAGCTGCTACTCGATTAGTACACAAAAGCTTGAATCTATCCAATCTATGAAAGAGGATATCAAAAAATGGAGTGTGTTTGATGTGTGCCTGAGAGAGAACGACCTGGTTGCTTGCAAAATTCCCCAATCCTCAATCGGTATGCAAAAGCAGAAGCTTCAATCTATTTAATTTATGTACAAGGATATAAAAAAAATGCTGTGTTTCATGAGTGCCTGCCTGAGAGAGAAGAGAAGCTTACCAGATATCCTCTGTAATATGACTGTATGATGGTAGCAGCCCTTTCTTCCTTAGAGTGGCGGCCATAACCGGCGAGCCAAACAACCTTTGCAGCAGCTTGCGTAGCTGCAACAGCAGCTTCAACCGCTGCAGCGGTTGCCACAGCAACAGCAATAGCATGGTTCCGACAGTCACTGGAGACGACCCCTCCTCCTCCTCCATATCGCTGTAATCATTAGTAACATCAGGCGAACCCTCCGAAAAATGTTCAAATGACACAACCTCTGGTGTCTCATTGTGCCACTTCTCCACATCCCCCTTTCTGCAAATTGAAGCCAGAACCGTTCCAAAAACAGAGACTAATCAGAAATAAAAGTGAAAAATGCCAATAGGGAAGCACATTGAGATGAATGGGCGATGATGTGATGGGCAAAGACATAGTTGGCTTGATAACCATATGACCTGAGCTATACATGTTCATATGGGACCATGAACCTAATTCACTAATGAAGAGTAGGCTTCCTTTAAATGCAGTTCCCTTCATAAACCCAATCTTATTTTGACTCCTCTCCTGCAAGTCATTAAGCATGATTCATTTGTTCCCTTCTTCTGATTAGCAAATGATTGATTTTTAGAATATGAGAAGTATTATAAGAATATAGATTTTGTTATGAGAAGTGTTTTCGAAAACAGCTTCAAAAAATATTTTTGAACTTATCAATATATATATATATATATATATATATATATATATATATATATATATATTAAAGAACTATTCTTTAAACTTATTTTTAATGTTTTATTATTCTTGAGTCCTGGCTTTAAGTGGTAAAAGGGTAAGATACTAGGATGGGAAAAGATTAGATCGGGTTGAGATTCTGCATTATATTGAATTTTTTTCAAGCTGACATTGTTAGACATTTCTTCCTTTTTTTAGATTGTACAGATTGCTCTTCCTTTCTTAGTTTGTACAAACGATAAGTTTTACTTTCTTATCTTTTCTTCCTTATTTAGAAAATTCTGTAATCAGTTTTTACATAAAACAATAAAGAAACTTTTCTTCCTAAATCTTGTCATGGTATCAAAGCCCTAGGGTTTTTTCTAAGAATTTTTTCTGTGCAACCTCCATTGTTGTGCAGCCTTCATTGTTGTACCTTTTTATTTTTTAGCCATTCTTCATGCTTCTCTGTGTCAGGTTTTGTTTCACTTCTTTCCCAGGTTTCATTAAGAAATTTGTGTCTTTTTTTCCATTGTGATCCCTCTTTTTATTCTGGAAAATGTCAGAAGTTATGTCAAAAACTCCTGAGACTTCTAGTCTGGTTTGTAACCCTGGATTGAGTGAAGGAGGCTCCTCGATTCATATTACAACTCACAAATTAAATGGGATCAATTTTCTTCGATGGGCTCAGTCCGTCAAGTTTTTTATCAGAGGACGGGGGAAAATTGGTTGGTTGGATGGTTTAAAGAAGAAGCCTGTTGCTAGAGATCTGGGTTATGAGGCTTGGCAAGTTGATAATTCTATGGTGCTTGCTTAGCTAATTAATTCAATGGAAGCGGAGGTGAGTCAGAATTTTATTCTTTGTGACACTACGAAGCAATTATGGGATACTATAAATTTGATGTATTCCAATTTAAATAATGATTCATGTTGGGAAAATAACAACAATTCCCTATCTACCAGATTTATGAGAGGAAACTGCTTATTAATAATATTTACGTGTCCCAAACTTGCCTACCCACTTGTCACGGGCAGATCTTCACTGTGCTATAAAATATGTTGTTTACAACACTCCAAGAAAATTGCTCTAAATTCTTCTCCTCTCACTTCGCTTCTCTTCCTTCAATTTACTCCCTTTCTCTTCCATTTAGAGAGATGTGGTAGGATGTGTGTGGATGGGTTTAGATTATTACAAATGAGGAAGAGATGGCTTTATATAGAAGATTATAGCCTAATTATTTGAATAAGATGTACCACCATCCACAATGAAACACCTTTTCAATAGTATAGCCACCATTCCAATAGTGAGCCATAATTCCAACACCCTCCCACTTGAAGACCGATTTAATTTGTCTTCACACTCGATCAATGCAAAGCAGTCCTCCCTATACTATTTTCACCAACCCGGTAACACAACTTCGGGCCTTATCAATGGTCACGCCTACGGGCTTCCAGACACAGCGACATTCGATTTAGTTGTGGAGAGAGCAACTATCTTCTACAATTGAGAACCCCAACTCCACTCAGCAGACTGAAAGATGCATACCCTATGTCGCTCCTTCTCGACGCCAACATTTCTCATCGACCAACATCTACTAACAAATCATAGTATCGTATCTCCACTTTCAAACAAAGTGCTTCGCCGTAGCACTACAGATATCCGAGGATCCATCGACCGCTTCCTGTAACTGCTCTGATTATCCATGTACCGCTAACAACCTCCCACTCCGCTTGGGAAATATCCGTCCCTTCTTCAACGCGGTAGCTGGCATGAATGGTGTCATCGCGCTCTGCTCTATAAAAAATTGCCTCCTCGTGCTTCATACTGACTCCCAAGTACAATTCCTCCGGAGCACCATCTGTCTGAGCAACCTGCCTCTCACCGGTCAAGGTCCCAGATCTCAATGGCCCTCTAGCATGCTCATCACAGAGGTCACCAAGGCTCAGACGCCGCCGTGCACACTACGCCTCACCTCTTGCCTCCACAAGGGTGTCTCTAATATTGTTTAAGCGCTAAGCTCATGCTAAGGCTCCATGCTCGCGCGCTACTCATATGCTATTATCGGCCAAGACTCATTACAAGGCGCAATGCCTCCGAAGCGATCTCAATCACTCGGCACCACTTACTTAGTGCATGTCTCCGCATACAAGCACTAAGGCCCTCCCTCTCGCGACACTCTCATCCTCATGGCCCCCAGCCGTGAGGCAGAACTCCTCTCGCTCGGGAGTTCCCCGCTCTAGCTACGCCTCATCCGTCTATTCAAATAACATGCCCCGTTGTGCCTCAACTACATATGGGCGACATACCTCGACACCAATCCCATCTACCCCTCTCGCAGAGGAACTATGTCTTTCATACGCCAGGTTGGATCGTTTCACCGCCGTCAGAGCCGTTTCCATGTGACACCCCCAACCCTGACCCGGCGGGATGTCGAGCTGGTGTCACCCTTCGTGACCTGACTTCTTAACATTTTCTTCGCAGCCGAAATTGCTTTTCCTCATTCATAAAGAATTTTGTAATAATAAAATTTTTTCTACATATACATTATACATACCACTATACACATATACGAGAGTCCCTTTACTTGTACTATTACATTTCACTATCACAAAACTATACATATAAAATCGTGAGGATTATAATAAAGGCGTGAGAACCATCTCTCGAGATGTCCAAGGCCACGATGTGGAATGTCTCATTCCTCTATCCTTGTCTTCGCTTATACTTACACGGATCGAACACCCGCGCTGCCTTTACGCTACGAATACACCACATGTTCCATCACAGGATCATTGGCAAGCTTATACATGTGCATTTCATATATCTATGCATATTCATATAACTTTTATGACTTATCATCTTTACATGCTTATTGCATGTAAATCTCTTTCGGTACATGTTCTATGTCTTTGACATATCTTTTATCTATACTTTTACTGTATTCTTATTTCTATACTTTACATATTCCTATACTTCATCTTTCCTTTTATGACTTATCGCATTCCATATACTATTACTTATATCTTTTCTTAGACTGTGTATATATCATGTCTTATTTCATGTAATGGCTACACGCCCATGCTATACTTTTCATTCTTCATTTTCATACTTGTACTATCTTATACTTTCATATTATATGCTTTTATCTTGAATTTTTCATATACTGTCATCCTGTACTATTCATATACTTCATATACATTTGTACATTCTTATTCTATCATATACTTTATGCTTTCGTATACTTTCAGATTTTCTCAGATTGGTTTAAAGCCAATACTTTCTATATCACATTCCTTATTTTTCATATTGGCATGAATTTCTATCTCATCTTCATATCTCCTGCAGGAGTATAAGACTTATACTTTTACTATCATTATCATATACTATCATATGTTTTCACATGTTTTCATGTGTGTTTTCATACTATATTTCTTCTTATATACCTTCTTTATCACTAGGTCCTTTTTGTGTACTATACTTTGTGTACTTTCCATATACCGTATTCATGTACCGCTTTTTTATACTATTTTCATACCTATATTCATGTACTCGCTCACTTATATATTGTTTTCCTGTTATACTTTTCATATGATAGTCATATACTGTGCTTTTCATCTTATACTATCATATACTATACTTTCATATGCTTTTCATGTACTATACTTTGTACTTTATATATACTGTATTCATGTAATCGTTTTATACTATTTACATATCTATTCATGTATTGTCTACTCTATATTTCCATATCTCGTATATTTCACATAACTACATCTTATACGGCCTCGTAATTTTTATCTATATTTTATACTTTACATACTATACTGCAGGTTTAATCCGTACTCTTTCATGTGTAATCAGACTTTCATGTCTTTCATTGCTTTTAGTCTTTTCTATCTTTTCATTTCTATGACTTATTACATTCTATGTACTATTACATATATCATTTCTTATCCTATACCTATATCAAGTATCCTTTCATGTAGTGGCTATACGCCCATGCTATGCTATTCATTTCTTACATAATGTTTTATCATATATTTTCTTATAAGAACTTGTATTGTCATATACTTTCATTTCATCTTATACTATCATATTGTACTTCCCTATATTTTCATCTTGTACTTTTCATATACTATAATTTCCTATGATTTTCATATACTGTGCTTTTCATATACTGTACTTTCATATTATCTGTCATATACATTTTTGTGTCATTGACACTTTATTTCAGATTTATATTCATTATATATTTTTCTCTTTCATATACTGTACTTGTTCATATATTGTACTTTCATATACTGTACTTTCATATACTGTACTTTCATATACTGTATTTTCATATCACATTCTACAGATTTCTTACTTCTCGTTTGTAATCGTATAGTATCATCGCATAAGAAGGTTATGCTTCTCATATCATGTTATATATTATATGCATTTCATTTGCATATATTTGTCATATACTTTTCTCTTTCATATAATGTAATGTTCATATACTTTTCATGTACTGCACTTTTCATATACTGTCATCTTGTACTTTACTTCTTGTTCTTATAACTGTCTATACTTTCATCACATAGCAGTGCTATGCTTCTCATATCATGTCATAAATTCTATACATGTCATTTTCTTTAGTTTCATGTCTCGTGATATACCTTTGAAGCGGATATGGAATAATCTGTATGTATCAGATTTCATCACTATACGAGACAAGGATCTCTATCCGTATATATACTCCGGGAGCACATCACCGGTGACGAGATAGTGACCACTACTCCAGACACCGAAACTGGGTCGCTTATAACATCCAAACGGATATATATCGACCCAAACGGCCTCAATATATGTGTAAACTATATGCCGCAGAAGAATCGTGTTCATAGGCATGCCTATCTATCCTCTACCAGTTCAGTGCATAAATCCACGCGGTATTTATTTTCAAGAATATAGTCCATATTCCCAATAATTATTATTATTCTGAATTATATGCTATATTTACAACCATATATTCATTTCATTTATTCATTAATCATCTATGCATTTATTATTTATTATACTATTCATTTATAATGTATTTACCATTTATCAGACTATCTATTATACATTATTTTCATTTATCGGACATATTCACTATTCCATATTCACTATTCATTTATTCAAGATTTTACTATTTAAATACGTATTTTTAATGATTACTATTCATTCATAATGTATTTATTTACTATTTGTATACGATAATTCTTACGATTAGACGAAAATCCATACCTCGCGCGAACTGAATTAAACTCCAATATTTCTTGATACCCACGCGCAGTTTTAATGCGTGGGATCAATTTTTGCCTCTCGTTCACCACCCGACCGTCGAAAGTCAGAATCCGAGAAAATCAAAACATAGGATTTTCTCCGACTTTAATTGCAACCCTGGGCGAACCTGTTTTGATTCCCATGCGAGCCCTGCCACGAAAGGTGAGCTCTTTTCAAGGTTTCGCTCACACGACCCGACTTATCCGATTCGTATATCAAGAGGTATAAGAGAAAATAAAATAAAAAAAACTCTCTCTCTCTTACTCTCTCCCTCCATGCCTCACCGTCTCTGTCTGACCTTTTTATTATTTTTTTATTTTTTTATTATTATTTTATTATTATTTTTTTAAGTGGGACCCACATGTCCCCTTTTCCTTTCACTTCTTGGTCCGTTTTAAATTAAACAAATCATTTCATCCCTAAGCCAATTTCATTTATCCTAATTCAACACTTTTTAAATATTTATATTTTTTTGAGATTTTTCTAAAACTCGCTGTGTTTCACTCTACACCAAGTGCCTAGAAATTCTGTAAAATATTCCGACTATCTCGTGACTTAACTAAATTCGATGTAGCTAGATTTCATGAGATGAATTTAATAAAGGCAAAATCGCTTTGACATCCGAGATCTAGAGCTTAGGTTTCCCGAGCTATTCCTATTATAAAATGACAAAATTACCGTTTTGTCATTTTTCATAATAATGTCATTTTTTTCTCAAACGTATAAAATTTTAACTTATTTTATACCCTAAACATGGTATAAAACTATTAGGGTATATTTTGGGATGTTACACTGTACCGCATCCACCCACCTCTCTTCGATATCCTCATCAAATCCTAATTTCGAGGGTCTCTTCCCACCTCCATCCAACAACCGAGAGATCTACATGTCCTCCCATACAAAAGCCTCATAGGGCGTTTGATCTCACTCGCCCGATAATCATGTTGTAGGCAACTCGTCAAGGGCAAGTGCTCATCTCGGGCCACCTGAAGTCCGCAGACGATGCTCACAGAGATGTCCTCTAAAACCCGGATATCCTCGACCGTCCGTCCGTCATTGCATGAAACACTATGCCTATCCTCATTCAGGGTCCTCATGGTTCTCTCGAAACTCCCTCCAAATCGAAAGCCGTGAACCGGATCCCGATTCATGATATAGAGACTGACATCTATATGAATCGACACTCAGAAGTAAACCCATCGAACTCCTCAAATGTGAAGGTCATCCGTACTACCAAGAAATGTGCTGACTTAGTGAGTCGATCCACAATAACCCACACCGCTTCATGCTCCTACGATGTCCGTGGCAAGTGGGTCACAAAGTCCATCGTGACGTGCTCCCACTTCCACTCCGCTACCTCCAGCCTGAGTAGCCTGGCCGGCCTCTGCAAGTTCACACTGGGCCGACACGTGAGACATCCTGCATACAAAGTCTCCAACGCCTCTTCATTTCCTCTTCTCCAACAGCATCATGTAGATCGCTATACATCTTCATGCCACCGATGCACCGCAGCATCGAGAGCAATGGAACTCCCTTAGGATCTCATCTCTCAACTCTACCAACTGAGGAACCACCACCGGTCCCCTGTACCGAAGACTACCATCTGTGTGAATGGCCTAGCCCTCGTCACCTGTACTTAACTATACCAGGTCCCTAATGGACTATATCTCCGTGTTACCCAGACCCATAACCCCACTCAAAAGAGGGAAAGCATAGCCACCAAACTCCCAAAATAATTAGTCCGTCACTGTAGTACAAATTTCGAACCCGTCCGACAGCCTCTAAAGATGACTCGAGGGCTCTCATCATCCGATTTCCAACCCAAAAGCGCATCCTCCACCGTCTTCCCATTTTCCTGATAAGGGAAAACTGGAGTGCTTCCTCTTAGGACATTCCCTGTCAAATGCATCAAGATAGTAGCTACTCAAGGACCCGCTGTTGCTCGCGCTTTGCCTTTATCTTTCCTACAGACACCTCGCCCTTCCATGCCCGGGCAAAGACATCTGGCACCTCTTCTCCCCGCATCCGTACGCAGCTTGTCTTCCAACCCCGGGGACACCTCTCCCCACCCGAGCCGTGGCCACCCGAGCCCGCCATTAGGAAGACATGCTTTCCTTGTAATCCATCAAGGACTCTAAGGATCGCCATGGCATCCTGCTTTCCCACTCAACATGTGTGGCTTTGGAACCTCCACCCTTGTTGCCTCGTGAGTGGCCATAACCCGAGCCGATAATGCTTCGCCTTTATAATGGCCATCTCGTCTCAGCCTTCTTCATGCTTATCGACTCCTCCACCCCTTGACTCCTAGCGAGCATACTCAAGACCCCGTTTCAAAGTCACGAACTCCCCGGTGTGACACCGCATGAATCGACGAGCTTTGCATCCCCTCTTGAAGGTCTTGGATCTGCACCTTGAGATCCTCCACGGCCTTCTCCATGCTTGTAAGACTCGAAATTCCACTTTAATAAGTAAGAAAATCGTAATTTTCTGACATAAAATTATAATTACGGTTGTGTCCGTAATTAATTTCTAGATCTCAGATGATCTAAACGGATTGCAATCGTTGACCGTCTCACAAATCTAGCTAGCATCAAGAAAATTTCGCAATTTGTCAGAGACAATGAGTCAAGACGCTTTTCGAGGCATCGTAGGCTCGGTGCCGTGAAATCGATTTTCACGCGACGAGCGCACAATAAGATGTGTACCATGTACCATATGGTATGAGTAGAGAAATGATGAAAATGGATCGGCCGAGATAGGTCAATATCAAATCTAGGAAAAGAGGGACATAAAGGTTATTAACTAAATCTAAGTCACTAGATGACTAAATAGTGAATAGTTGTCTCTCCAAATGTTAAAAGAGATAAAAACGGGATTTGAGGAGGAGGAGATCCAGTAGTTCTTCGAGAGGGCTTGCAGAGAGGCTTTAAACTTCTCTAGATTTGCAAGATCTGACCGCCATGGGCTTCGACAAGAAGGAGAATGTTCTACGCTTTATGTGCTACGCTGGACTCGGATCGAGTTTCTTCAAACCTCGAGGTAGGTGATTTTCCCTACTTAGCTTTATTCCCATTTTAAATGTTTTACTAATGTTTCATGAATGGCGCTTATTGGATCGTCCTAAAAATGGACCGAATTATTGGAATTATTTTCTTTATACGGTGCAGCTGTGAACTCGTGGGTAGGGCTGTTTGATAAATCGAGTGTTGATTTGTGGATTAAATGGTGTTTTTATATGTATAGTATTTTAAATGGCCAGAACCGGTTCACTAAGTGAACTGATGTTTTGTGATCTTCTTCGAATAGTAAACGAGGGTTTCATATTCCCTAAATAGTGTTCCCATAAATATATTTTCGCAGTGTGTTTGTTTAAGTAATTCAATCGAATTAAGCTTGTGTTTCAACATTGTGCCCATATGATAATCGGTGTTTGAAATGATAATTTACAACATGTTGTATGATTTAATTTTATGTAAATATATTCATGTTTATATTTGCATGGTTTGCATCAGACAACTAGCATATGCATTCCATATGCAATCGGAACATCCTAGTAGGAACAGAGCAAGTGCATGAGATGAGTCTAGAGAAAATGGTCTCAGGGGTAGGGCTCAAAGAAATTATTTAACTCATCTCCAGGGTCTAGAACAGCACACATCAACTGGTCTGAGCTATCAACTTGATATATATTCATCGGAGGGTAGTCCACAAACAAATAATATATATCAATCGTCAGAGCGGCCCAATTGATATATATTTATCGGAGGGTTGCCCACTAATAACACTAATATTCTCATACGAGGCTTAGGCGAGTGTGAGAGAGTCGGTGATGACTCCTGGATCTCGAGCTGGTCAAGTGCATATCTGCAGATCATGCATTTGCTTCAATGTGTGCTTACTTTTCAAACATTGCACCGCAGTGACTAGGTGGTGAGTGCATTCACTTAGCATATTCTCCACTGTAGCTTAGCTCACCCCGTCGTGGGATCCCCTTTATTTTACAGGTACAGGGAGTGTGCGAGAGGACGGTCATCCCAGAGATTTATTGTGAATATGCCGGGATGTGGCTTTGATGGTTGTACATGTATTAAAACCTTTAAGTTTAATATATGTATTGTTTAAGAGTAAAAATATTAACTCTTGTAACTATTGGGTATATAGTTGGTTTCATAGTTGGCATGTACATTGAGTACTGTTTATGGGCCCAAGTGGCCGCAATGGATATATATTGCATATATTGGACTGTTTGGGACAGGTATTTGCAGGTACTGTTTTTGGGTAGAGCTCCCCGTACAAAGGAGACTCTGCCCGATTTTCTAAAGTGGCGTCGGGTAACCCGACCTCCACTTAGACTAAGGTGTTGACTGCAGTCAACTGACCCCTGGCTGGGGCCGCGCTGCATCGAGCTAGGCATACGAATTACCTAGGAGTTCTGCTCAGATCCATCACCACTGGGTGGTCTGGGATGGAGGTAGGTGTGGAAGCCTAAAGATGGAGGCTTGGGCTTAGGCCATGGAAAATAAAAACATCACCACTAGGTGTGGTCTGATGTTGAGTTTAGGTAAGGAATTTGTGAAATCACTCGACAAAACTAGGGACACCACGCACGTGTGTCGATGTGTTTCAGGTGATTTGGTGAAGTATTTGCGGTGACTATGAAATGTTGTAGGAATATCCGATGATTGGTGTATACCATGTCATGTGTGTTGGTGTGCTTGACATGTTTTAGGTGTTGAGAGTTAGAAATGATGTGTGCTTGGTGATTACTAGCACATGAATGTGTAAATGAAAAGAATAAATTTTATAAATTTATTCGCCTATTAGTGATGAAAGTACTTTTCGTTAATAGTATCAGAGAAAATAAATTTTTAATAAATTTATTGATGAGGATTGAAGAAATGGAAGAAAATAAATTTTTATAAATTTATTTGAGTGAGAAATTTTTTTTAGCGAAAACTGGAAAAGAAAATAAAAATTTTATAAATTTGTTTGGTTAAAGGAGGGAGAAAATAATTTCCTAAGATTTTGCCAAATTGAAAATTGAAGGAAATGGAGAAAAATAACTTTTACAAATTTGAGTATTATGGAAAATGAGAAAAAAAAAAATGATTTTTGTGATTTTTAGTGAATTTTCCACTGGAAATAAATGAAAAAAAAGATATAAATTTTTCGCGCGTGTACCAGAACTGGTTATCGCCCAAGTGTGTCGTGGACACACTCTTTGTATCGCGGATCGTGGCAACGCGAAGCCAGTTAGTATCATGATACAAATTTTTGTATTGCAAATCGAAGACAAGGTGGTCGAGCAGCGCCGGGCGCGTTAGGCGCCGCTGGCAGACGGCGCCGCGCAGGCTACGGCGCGCGGACGCGCGCTGCAGCGCGGCAGGTGGCGGCGAAGGCTGGGCGCCGCAGCGCAATGGACGGCGGCGCAGGCGCCGCGCGCAGAGCGAAGCGGGCGGGTGTGCGCGGCAGCGCAGCGCGCGGCAGTCTAAGACGCAGTAGCGCGGCTATGTGCGCGGCCATGCACACCAGCCGGTCACATGCTAGCCGGGCCACCTGGGCTAGCCATTTTCAGAACTCCGGCTCGCTTTTGACTCATTCATTAACTGACGGACTTAAGACTGCTCCTTCGAGTCACTTTGGGAAAAATTTAAAAAAAAAAATTTATTAAATTAAAATAAAATCAACAATTTTGATAAAATTTTCGAAAATAAATTCTCAAAAATAAAATTTTTGAAAATAAAATTTTGTTGAAAACAATACTTAAACGCCAAATTGATTGCGTATACAATCGAGTTACGCGCAGATGATTAGTGTCCTGGGTCGGGTTATGCCTTAGAGATATCAGACGGATGAACTACCATTTGAAATGGTGATTATGCAGTAGTTATGCACTAAATTATATGCACAGTGATGCGATAGGAAATGGGTGAATGCTAAGGTCAGGAATTATGACTCGAGGGATTGGGTACAACAATGGAGCCTAGAATTTTATAGAATTAAAATGAATTAAGTGGTTGAATTTAAAGACCACTTAGGAAATGAATGGGTTAGTTCATGGTTGTCAAGTTCATTAGTAATCAAGACTGCATTACCAATGACCGAAATGAAAAATTAATTGATTTCAAGGTAATGTTGATTGTAAATGTAATGGGTAGAGGATCTGAGATCGTGAGGACGCCCACTGTGGGCAATCGGGTCAGCACCATCGAAGCACCACACCGGGCCAGATGGATCAACAGCCTTCGTAGAGGCCGTAAGTGTTGGCAGAGGCCGCCATTGCAATGTGCTAGCAGGTGAAGGGTGTGACATGGAGATCCTAGTAACCTCCAGAGGTTTAGGACGTATCCTCCTCCGACATTCACAGGTGTAGATCCCGATGGTAAGTGCACCTGCTTCATGCACCCAGAAAGTGTTAGAGGCTATGGAGATTACCTCTGACGCGACCAGGATTAGGCTAGCTGTGTTCTAACTAGAGAATGAGGCCCAAATATGGTGGAAATGGGCAAGAACCTCGAAAGACCTTAGAGGAGCCGTTTCATGTGAATTCTTCCCTAGGAATTAGGGCGAGAATAAGAATGATAGGTCAAGGTTGCGAGTTAAAGATCTCGGACTCTAATTGGCAAGTGGACTAGAATCATGGACATGTCAAAGTTCGATGTCAACTTGGGGATGGACCGGATGATGTCTACAGATCACATCGATCGGGAGCGTAGGAGGGTTTATCACGCCAGGACTGCACTCGCATGGTGTTTCAGGGGGACAAACATGACATTTTCCCCGCATAGTGATACCTGGTTCAAGTGTCAGACGGGCGCATGGTTGGCTAGCGAGCCCAATTCCCTGAGGACGAGGAGACCTGACTTAGATCTACCTCGAGTAGTGCCAGTATGATGTTTTTCCGCATGAGCCAATCTGACTGCTCCAGGGTAGTAGACTTCTAGACAGTTACACCCGGTACTTCAACCATCTCTATGACTCCGCATGATGGCACCACGCTTGAGTCAGAGGGAACCTCGTGAGTCCGCTTACAAGGGCTACTGGACAAGGGCTGACACCGAGCACTTCACCATGGGGCGCCTTGCCTAGTTGCGAAGAAGAGGGCAAGACCCTTCGAATCGCATTGGCTGGCGCATGTGATGAATGTGGTTACGATCAAGAATCGGTACCCATTACCGAGGATTGATGATTTATTCACCACAGAGGAGCGCGAGTCTACTTTAAAATACACCAGACCGTTACCATCAATCGAGGGTTGCGGAGACAGATATCCCCAAGATGGCGTTTAGACGCTGCTACGGGCACTTTGAGTTTCATTTGCGGATGCCCTTTGATTGACGAATGTGTTAAGAAAGATTCATGGATCTCATGCATAGGGTGTTCCAACCCTATTCGATCATCTGGTTTAGTATTCGAGGGATGACATTTTCGATCTACCCTACCAGAGCGGAGCATGAGTATCACTGGAGGATCGCCTGCGCCTTGCTGAGACCATCACCAGATGCTGTTAGTAAGTGCGATTTCATTTACCGAGGTGAGATTTGTGGACACGTGGTGTCAAGACGCAAAGTCAATGACGAGACTACTGAGGCAATGATGAGTCGGGAGAGACCGACACAATCTTCGAGGCACATAGTTTCTCGGGATTACCGGGTAATACAGAGATTCGAGAATGTATCAAGTTGTCCATTCGAGGCAGGATTGTAGGATTTCGCCACTGGGATATGGACTCATGGTTGGGACTCGCCTCGACCATAGAGAGAGATTGAGGATACTTGGAACATCGATACTGCGTTGGTACCAAGAGGGAGGATCAGCTTATCTGAGTTCTGGGAAGAGTGCGAAGACTTCCGCTCACACGAGTTACGTGACTAGCCAAAAGATCGCATGAGTGACTGGATTGTCCCAGAGTCGTGGATCCCAAGACTTTGGGACAATGCGTACCTACCGCCTTAGGACAAGAGAGAGAGAGTATACTTGCTCATTCCTCCAACATCCAATAGTGGCCAGAGGACCACGCTTAGGGGTGCGATAGCCAAGCACTTCCAAAGAACACACAGCCAGGGGGCCGCAGTGTGGGTCAAAATCAGTGATTACCCGAGTCGCAAACAGGCTGCTGGTGAACCTTAAAGGTGAATCTATCGTCAGTTGATGTCGGGTTTGATACGGATGAAGTCGACAACCACCTGGGCCGCTGCTGATCGGACCCAGTCGGGCTGTCATAATTCGACACACAACTACTGACTTGGGCTTAGAGGTTAAGGCCTTTAGAGAAGCCAAGTATTGGATGTTCGTTCTTCCCTGTGTAGGGCGCAGAGTCGCACCGATAGTTCGGGAGAGCGATCTCCGAGGATTCTGCCCATGGTGGAACCTGATCGCTGTCACAAGATGACATTATCGCTCAGGTGTGCATCGGCGAACATCCCCGGCCGAGTCGGGTGTGGGTGCACTGTATCATTCACCACTCTCGTGAGCGGCCGAGTTGTCTTGTGACTGCCGCCTAATGAAGACTCATAGTTGAATCGTGAAATGTAAGAGATTCAAGTGTGTCGGTAGTTATGTATCGGGAGATGAAAACAATACGTGACAAGGTTAATACGAGATCGAGTTGTTGATAGGAGTCTGGGGATGACTCGAGGTTCGATACCCTTTGAAACGACGTGTTGCCGAGTCGGGCAAGTGGCTCAAGAATGGATGACATGAATGGCATGATGTGGATCGAGTCACACCCATTGATCGTCAGCGATCGCGACCTCGAGAGGTGCCACGGTTACACACCAAGCAAGGGTCAGGTAGGTAAGGTTACGTGTGTATGGATTTACATACAAGTTAGAGGGCATGTTGCTAACATGTGTCTGGATCATAAGGGTAGAGGATTGACCTGCCTTATGGAATTCGCCACAACAATGGGCTATCGCGAGCGACGAACGGCACCATACGAGGTGACAGCCAGAGTGCCACGAAGTCACCGGCGATGGATCGGCGGTGGAAGAGAGCTCCATCACCGCCTGACCGACAGAGACACCTAAGTAGCGAGCCGATACGATAATGCCTTTCTCTACGCAGCCTAGAGGAAGAAGTTATGCTAATGTGCTGACGCCGACTCTTAGAGTTCGTTGAGGTTAGTGATGTCGGCGTTTTCTTGAAGATGATGCACAGGGTAGGTGGTCGGGTTCGACGAGGCGTGGGAAGCTATCGTAGAGGTTCATTGGACCTTCCCGAGATGCGAGAGGGTATAGAGCACCGTTGCGTACGGTTGGGCGTTCGCAGCCCGAGCATGTCGGTGTCACGGGTATTTCACGTCTCCATGCTCCGGAAATATACTCGGATCCGACTCATGTATGGTGGATTGAGGCCAGTTGAGATTGACGATCGGACCTTTGAGGGAGGGACCGGGGTGCGTGTTGTAGCCGTGATCGGGTTTTGCGGCCTTGAGACCGTGAGGCTAGTGAGGGTGCTATGACAACACCGTGGAGTGGAGAAGTCAACGTGGGAGGCGAGGAACACGATCACGGGCCACTATCCTTATTGTTTAGGGATGAAGTGCGTAATTTAGTCGTTTAAGGTTTAAATGATTAGTTTATGCATGATAGAGTGCGCGTTGCATATGCATGTCTTGTGATTATAATGAATACCAGATTCGGAATGAAGTGCACTAAGGAAGGAGAATGTAAGACTCGAGAAATTCCAATTTCTGGAATAAGGGCAAAATCGTAATTTTGATTACAAAATTATAATTACGGTTAAAAGTCCGTAATTAATTCTCTAGATCTCAGATGACGAAACGGATTGCAGTTGGAATGAGTCTCGCGAGAAATCTAGCTAGCATTAAATTTATAATTCTTTGAGACGATCAGTCGGCCACGTTTTGAAGACATCGAGTTTCGGTCATAGTAAATCGATTACGATGCGACGAAGGCACAAATAGCATGTACTCATGTACCATAAGTGGTATAATTAGAGAAATGGTGAAAATGGGCCAGTGAGATAGTCGCAGAATATCAAATCTAGGAAAAGAGGGACATAAAGGTCATTAACTAAATCTTAGAAGTCACTAGATGACCGAAATAGTGAATAGTTGTCTTCCCCAAATGTTAAAGAGAGCAAAAAGCATTGGTTGAGGAGGAGGAGATCCAGTAGCCTTTTGAGAGGGTTTTAGAGAGAGAGCTTTAAACTTCTCTCTAGATTTGCAAGAGATCGGACCGTCGGAGGGCTTCGGGACAAGAAGGAGAAATGTTCTACGCGGAGCAGGCTACGCGTGGACTTCGGGATCGGGAGTTTCTTCAAACTCCTTGAGGTAGGATTTTCTCCCTACTTGAGTTTTTATTCCCATTTTAAATGTTTTACTAATGTTTCGGTTGAATGAGGCCGTTAGGGGTCGTTGGATCGGTCCCAAAACATGGGACCGGGTGTGGAGATTTATTTTTCTTTGCCATGGTGCGGCGTGCTTAGTGGGTAGGGGCTGTTTGGATAAATTGAGTGTTGATTTGTGGATTAAATGAAATTGTTTTGGTATGTATGGGGCCGGAAATGGTAGTGAAATCTGGAGTTCACTAAGTGAGCAGTGTTTTGTGATTCTTCGAGAATGATGGCGAGGTTTCACTCATTCTGAAATAACATGTTCCCATAAATATATTTTGTGAAATATGTGTTTGTTTTAAGTAATTGAATCGAATTGCTTTGTGTTTGAACAGTAGCCCAAGTAGTAATTTTGGTGTTGAAATGATAATTTCATAACATATTGCCTTGATTTAATTTTTATGTAAATATATTCGTATTTATATATTTGCATGTGGTTTTAGGCGTATTGGAACTAATACGGCCATTCCATATGCAACTGGAACATCACAGGAATATAGGGTAAGTGCATGAGATGAGTCTAGAGAAAATGGTTCGGAGGGTAGTCTAAAACATTAATCATCGGAGGGTAGTCCACAAACAAATAATATATCAACCGTCGGGGACGGCCAGTTGATATATGTTCATTGGAGGAGTAGTCCTGAAACAAATAATATATATCAGTAAAATCCGGACGGCCCAATTGATATATATTCATCGGAGGTTGCCCACTAATAAAGAAATAATATTCTCATACGAGGCTTAAGCGAGTGTGAGAGGAGATCGATGAGGACTCGGGATGCGAGTTAGTCATACAGACATTCCAAGTAGGATCATGCATTTGCTTCAAGATGTGTGTTTGCACTCAAACAGCCTGCTGCTTGGGTGGTGAGTGGCCGCAGGGCGATTCTCCTGCGGGCTTTAGCTCACCAGTCGTGGGATCCCCTTTTGTTTTACGGTACGGGGGCGTGCGAGAGGGACGGCTCGTCTGAGAGATTTATTGTGAAGAAAGTAGGGATGTGGCTTTGGTGAGGGCATACATGTATTAAAACTCTTTTAGAAGTTTAATATATGTATTGTTTAAGAGTAAAAATAAGTAGCTCTTGTAACTATTAGGTATATAGTTATTTCATAGTTGGCATGTACATTGATCTTGTTTATGAGCCCCAGTAGCCTTGATGGATATATATTGCATATATTGAATTTGTTGGGACCGGTATTGCAGTCTTGTTTTTGTTAAAGCTCCGTTACAAGGAGACTACTGCCCGATTTTCAAAATTGGCGTCGGGTGGCAGATCCACTTGTCATTCGCGGGTTGTGGGTGATCAAGCGGACCCGGGTTTTGGGGCGTCCTGATCGCTGCTCCACGAAAAATCCATCCCCTCGCCCAGTGAACCGCGTAACGACCTAGCTGATGAATTGTGCCTTAAAGGCTAGACATGGTATCACCGGGCTGTCCTTCCTACCGGGTGTAGAAGGACCCAGTCCACCGGACTTACTTTCGCCACCTTCCTCCACATGAGAACGCCATCACTCCCTCTCGAATGCGGAACCTCAAGATGTTCCCGTATTCAAGCGAACCACCAGGTGTATTAGAACACTCACAGTCGACAAATAAGACCATGATGGAATTTCACTACTCACAAAATTCACTATTTATGTGAATAGTAACCTCACCCTGGTGTGAGAAAAAATAAGGCTCAAAAATATTCTTTTCGATGTGGAAGGTGGAGTCATTCTTTACTGACCATGTGAGGCATACTAAAGATATCTAGTCCGTATAACGAAAGTACGATGCGGTTGTTGGGGAAAATACTTTCGCCATTGCTATCTACCCAGTTATGAGGAGGAAATCAAGCGACACACAATACTATTTATGGTTGGCACAAACTTGCCTACTCTACGAAATTTAGCTGCGAGATCTTTCACTAAAAGGAAAAATATAGTGTTTACAACACTCCAGAAAAATTACTCTCAATTTTTCTCTCACTTTCCCGCTATCTTAGCCACTTCTCCTTTCTCTGCTTTGAACTAGAGATGTGTGTAGGATGTGTGGGATGGGATGGGATTAATATTACAAATGAGGGAAGAGATGAGTTTATATAGGAAGTTATAGCTACTTTATTTCAATGGTATAGCCCAGCTATTCAATAGTGAGCCATAGCACTAAATATTATAGCCACCATTCCAATAAGTATAGCCCTTAATTCCGATGGTAGTACCTTTTGATAGTATAGCGTAGAATTTCCAATAGTGAGCCACCTTTACAATAGTATAGCCACCATTCCAATAGTATAGCCACCATTCCAATAGTGAGCCATAATTCCAACAATTCCCAACTCTATGATCTTATAAGGAAGGTTCATGAGACTAAACAGGGAAATCTCTCAACTACAACTTATTTTAACATCTTGAATCAGTGTCTGATGGAGTTGGATTTATACTAGGACTTTGAATGGAAGAGTGAAGAGGATTTCCTTCAATATAAGAAAATAGTTCATAAAGAAAGGGTGTTTGGCTTCCTTAGTGGTCTTAATCCAAAATTTGATGTTGTTAGAGTATGGAGGTATGGAAATGAGACCTATTCATATTCTGAGACTTACCTGATTAGAAGAGAGGAAAAGTAGACTTACTATAATGATGAAGAATGAGACTCACTTTGTGGTTGAAAGTTACTTAGCTGTTAGAAAAAATGGCTAATTTGGGCATGTAAAGAGGGATGTTGAAGAAATTAGAAGAAAATGAGAAAAGGTTGTGTGGTTTTTGCAATAAACCAGGCCATATATGAGATAAATGCTGGAAATTGCATGGGAAGCAAGAAAATTTCAGTAAAGGATCAAATTCTAGAAAGGAATTTCAGATTTCTATTGATGCTGGCAAAAAAATTGGGATTAAAGATCAAGTTTTCAACAAGTCTCAAATGGAGTTATTGCAAAAAATGTTCAACAATCCTATCTCACAATAAAAAAACTACAAATAATGTAGCAAATACCACCAAGCGGTGTTGCTTCTCATAAGGCCGCTCAGCTTAAAAACGGGAGCAAACCATGTGGATTACAGTTAAGACCACAAACCACATAACAGGTTCATCAAACTTATTTCTACTTATATCCCTGTTAGAATTCGACAAAGGGTTAAAATAGCTAATAGTTCATTGTCTATTGTTGCTGATAAATGTTCCATGGTTGTGACAAAGGACTTAATCCTTGAATCTATCCTCCACGTCCCTAATCTCTCTTGTAATTTGATTTATGTTGGAAAGTTGACTAAGGATCTGAAGCTTATAGTTAATTTCTTTCTAAATGGTTGTATTTTTCAGCATATGCTTTTGGGGAAGAGGAGTGGCAATGGTAAGGAAGTGGATGGTTTATTTATCCTTGAAGGGGAGAAGATAACTCAAGCACTGCAAGCTAAGAAAAGTTCAGGGAATAAGGATGAGATAATGGGATGGCATAGTAGATTGGGACATCAACTTCAATGTTGAAATTATTGTTTCCTTCACTATTTGAAAATAAAAGAATGTCCGATTTTCATTGTGAAGTGTGTGAGTTTTCTAAACATCATTGAGTCTCATATCCACTTAAAGATTACACTCCAACAAGTTCTTTCACTTTGATACACAGTGACGTTTAAGGGATGTAGAAACTAAGAGAATAAGAGTTAAAGGAATGAATTCCTTATATTTTCCATTGAGTCATCATACATATATATACAAGAAGGTTAGGCTATATAGGTAAGATGATCTACTCTTCCTAAATGGTTACAACCATATAAGTAAAATATCTGTAAAATCCTGAGTAATATGTTGCATTAGATTTGCAATATAGCACTCCCTGAGTTGGAGCATAGATGTTAATTATGCCCAAAGCTTGTTACATAATAGTCTCATGGGGCGCTAGTGAAGATATCGCTTTAATTGTTCTCAATTTTCCACGTTATCTGTAGAAATCATCACAGGAGTTGTATTTTTCCACGAGCAGAGTAGCAATCTATAGAGCTGAATTGTGGCTTTGTAACATTTTTGTAAAAGTATTGGACAAACAGTTTTTGTAATATACTTTCGTATAAGGTTGTAATTAAACTCATAGAAATGTGTTTTGAAAATAACATAAAATGTTTATTGAATGTGAATGGATCTCGGTAAATGGGATTGGAGCCCGGTGTGGTATCGAGACCTTGCGCGATATCCATAAATTAATCGGCACTAACTTCACGGCAGGTGTTGGGGCATAGGTATGTGATTACCCAGGACTCGATGAATAGATCCCAATTAATGGGATTAGACAGTGTGGGTATCGATATATATGATATCCACGGGTATTTCCACAAGTTGACATTTGGTCAACGGACCCTTGTATTTTGGGGCTTCACAGCTTGGTATGTATTTAGTTCGTTCAAGGAAAACAGGATTAGAGGCAATATGAAGGGTAGCCTGGTTGCCATACCAAAGCTTTACCGGGACTAAGGTTTTAATACCAACTTCCACCAAAAGTTTATGGAGCCACATAATCTCATATGTAGATTATGTCATTGCTTTATACTAGGATTCTGCACTAGATCGAGAGATAATGCTTTGTTTCTTACTCTTCCATGAAACTAGATTAACTTTAACAAACACATAGTAACCCAAAATTAACCTTCTATCTTACTTGATCTTTGCACTTGATTTGCATCGGTGAAACAACGAGAAATTCTATTATACCCATGATTTTACGTATAAAATACCACGTCCTAGGAAGCGCCAAGTAGCATAGAAGTCTGTTTATAGTTCTTTGTGAGGTAACTATTGGAGAAGGCGTGTATTGAACTTCTGTATTTAATAAGAGTATAAGTTATCAAGGCGTGTTCACGTAAGGTAGTTAGTTTAAATGCGACTTTTATATCTGAGGTCTTCAAACAAATTAAGCCTTCTAGTAAGATGTAGGCTTTATGCCATAGAAATTTTACATGGCTTTGCTGCCAATTTTCCTGTTTAAGACAATAGATCAAGCCTTGTGGCTTCCTTTGAAATAAGAAGATTCGATGTTGCTCCTCATAACTTCTTACCAGAAACCTTTGACATTCCCTAAGCCCTTTGTGTGAAATTGGCCATGAAGAAAGAACTTGAGTGAAGATATACATACCATATGTTATTGATAATATCATCAACATACACAACTAACAAAATGAAATGCACAGCGAGAATTTACGTAAAGAAAGACGAGAATGATCGGACTTTCTCTTCTGCATGCTAAATTTCTCAATCACTTTATTGAACTTTCCAAATCATGCACGGGGACTTTGTTTCAAGCCATATAATAATTTTCGGAGATGAAAAACTCTACCAATGTCCCTCTGAGCAACAAACCCAGGGGGTTGCTTCATATAACCTCTTCTGTAAGATCCCCATGAAGAAAGGCATTCTTAATGTCAGTTATGGGGTCGACCATGAGTGGTATTGGGATATCATGATCGAATAGAGGTGGCAGCAGCAGGGAAAGGTATCGGAGATAATCCACCCCATAGTACAGGCATCTTTAGCAACAAGATGGGCCTTTAACTTTGGCAATGGATCCATCCCGGGATTAACCTTGGCTGTAAACACCACTAAAGCTGACCAATGACTTTCTTTCAAACGGAGTAAACACACACCAAAATTCTAGCGGGGAACAAAATGTCGGAAATTTCGGTCGAAATATCGGCGAAATTTCGGTTTTCGATGGAGATCGATAAAATATCTCCATCGAAATTTCGATTTTCCGATTTTTCTCGATTTTTTCCTACATTTTCCCAAAATTTTCCAATATTTCCCCGAAATTTTCATTTTTTCCCTGTTTTTTCCTTTTGTTCTTTGACTTTAAAAATCTCAAAAAAGTGTTTCTGGAGGGTTTCGAACCCACCCAAAATGCCTGGAAGTGGCACCCTCTAGCCACAAAGCCATTCATTGCACTTATTATATAAGATTGACTTTTATATTAAGCTTATTCATTTATTTGTTCATAATCCCTACCACCATCTAATTATAATATTTTATTTATTTTTGTTTTATATTATAACTTATAATATTTTTTTAAATCAACTATTAATTTAAAAGGAAAAGAAATAAAAATAATATCAAAAATTTAAAAATTTAAAATTATAATATATAATATTTTGAATCTCTCATTATCTACATAACATTTATAATAATAACAAAACAAATAAATAATATCTCTTTAACATAATAATATCACGAAGATAATATATTAATATAACATATTAATTTAATAATTACTAATCTATTTAATTTTAATTTACCTTAATTAGATATGATCATTTCCTTATCGTTTATATAATTAAATGAAGAACCACAATCGACAGATATTTTTTGTAAAATATCCCATAGATATTTCTTGGAGTATTTTAAGCTATTTTAAGTCAAATCCATTATGGAGTATATTGGCATTTTACGATATTTTGATCCTTGAGTCCCAAAGTACCATTATTAGTCAAAACCTCCATCTCCTCATCGTACTTCTGCTGACCGGGATGAGCTAGGGCTTGAAGCTTTGTTGCGAGCAATGAGTGGGGTCCGGGATGTGTGAATAAGTAGGATGACAAATGGTTATAAGAACAAAAGGAGGAGATTGGATGAAGTACATTTGGCGTTTACTATTTCTGAAGAGCAATAGGTCATCGCTAAAGGCTGGATCAGTGCTCGAAAAAAGCCATGGGGCTCGAGACTAAGAAACATGTGTAGAAACATGAGACTAGTGACAGAGGCTTTGTCAGAGGTGGAACATAAGTAGGAGATAGTGAGGCAAGAGTATAAGCGAGCAAATCATCATCCTCCCCTTGACTAGTGTGGATCGGGTTAGGAGACAAAGGGGCATTCTCAAGAAAGGTGAAATTTGCATAAACCAGGTACCTTCAAAGACTAGGACAATAACACCTACACCCCTTCTAAACTTGAGAGTAACCAAGGAAGATACACTTCAATGACTTAGGGTTGAGTTTAAACACATGCGGACGAACATCCCAAAAATAACGGGTTGCTTAAATACGAGGCCTAATAGAGCAAAGGTTTATGGGAAAGAGGATTAGAGCTTGAGTCTCGCCCGATCGAGACAGAGGAGAGAGCATCTGGAGTTAATTAAAGCGGGCAATGTGGCATCAACCTAGAAATTCTTGGGCACATGCATTTGAAATAATGAGCCCGAGCGGTTTCAAGGTGTCTATTTTTTCTTTCAACAACTCCATTATGAAAAAGAGTATTGACCTGAGATGTCTGTGAGGATGTCATTACGAGCGGCCATGACTAAAATTGTTGAACCAATGTTCTTTGGCATTATCATTGCTGATTTTGAACAAAGTATTAAGGCGAGTCTTAATTTTAGCACAAAAAAGGCACGAAAGTGAAGAAAATAACTCTAGGCGGTTTCACATGGCCATAACAAAGTGGTTTGTGAATAATCATAGACAGGCGTAACAAAACCGTGAAACCCCGAGTTGGGACGGGCGGACTCAGAACCCATCAGATAGACCTAACAAAAACACTTGTCGTTTATTGACTCTAGGAGACGAGCTAAGGCATTGATGTTTTGAAAATTCCACGGACTCCTGTCAGGGCGACAAACATGGCGAAACAATTTCTTCAATAGTGGAAGAGAGGGGGTGGCCTAATATGCAATGAGTCTCAAATGGTGCAGTAACCTCGGAATAGTGAATAGGTCTCAACACGTCCTCTACCAATAATCTGCTTCGTCATAAGATCATAGAAGAGACAATAATTAGGAAATAATGAGACAATATTTAAGAGCTTGAGTTAGTTTTCTAACATATACCAAATTAAAAGAAATTTTGGTTAACTTAAGATAGATGATAGGGGAATAGAAGGAGTGAGAAAAATGGTGCCTAAACCAAGAACACAGGACTATGACCCATCTGCCAAAGGGATAGTGGAAGGTGAAGATATTGACTGAAAGGTAGAAAATAGAGTAGAATTACTTGTCATGTGGTCTGACTCTAGGTCATGGCCATTGTGAGTTTGGAGAGACTAGACATGTGTTTGAGGTTAACTCATTCCTTGATAGTGTCTTGGAGTAGATGGAAATTGTAATGATTCTAATGCAAGTAGAACTTGTGAGTTTGTCATCAATTTGAATAGTGATCAAATGCCTCAGTAGAGGAAGCGATATGGGCAAACGAAAATTTCTTATTCTAGTTCTGCAATTTCTTACAGTCTCGTATCACATGTCCAGGCTTACGGTAGTAATAACACACAACCCCTCTAGAATTAGGCCCTCTAGTGTTTCCTCCTAGTTGGGCCACTATTTCTATATTGTGGCTTTCTTGACTCACCATTGTTTTGACCAACAAGAGCACTGCTCATCTGGGTAGATGATAGAGCAGACATGGATATTTCTGTGCGGAGTATTCGACTAAATGTTTCTTGGAAAGAAGAAATTTCAGGACTAGACAAAATTTGCTTCTTAACATAATCATACTCAGAAGGGAGGGCGGCTAGGAAGCCCAACACTGCCATCTTTTCTTGTTGATCTTGCTGAACCATAACATCTGGACTAAAGGGTAAGAGTGCATTCAGTTCCTCATGTGTCTTTTTATAGTCCATAAAAAAAAATTCCGTAAGCGATCGATCTTGTTTCTGTTATTAAATCATTTCAGTCACACATCGAGATGTGAAATATTCCTTTGCGTGCACAGTCCGAAATGATAAAATTGCTCCTTAACAAACTCACCAATGATTCAATGAGGTAAGGCGCTATCTGATGGATTAGAGATTTGAAAGAGATGGACATCATCCTTTAGCCATCAGTCCTTCAAATCATCAGTATGAGTGTCCTCATTAAGGTGACTGACCATACGAATATTCCTCAAGTAGAGGCAGACTGTTTTACTCTAATCCAAGTGGTGGGGACCGTTTATTTGTCTCCATTGATCATAGACATCATCGGGACCACTTTGAGCTGAGGCAGTATTCCTATCACAATTCCTCATTAAAACAAAAAATCTCTCGGAGGCTAGAAAGTACCATGGAAGATTTAGAGATTAAAAAATCTGTGGCCCTGAAACAAAAGGTAGGTACAATGGGACACAAAATCACCAAGCGTTATATCAGGTACCAAGCGATAAGTAGACCAAGGGTCTTTTAGGTGAACAACCACTGAAGGAGGCGGGTTGGAATAGTACGGTACCACACGGTAGCAGGCTCCATGCATGGTTTCTGCCATCGAATTTGCCAGCGAGAGCTTAGCCGGAGGCTGGCTTCTCAGCCCAGTGGTGAGATCCCTCCCTCGAAATGGGTGTTTAAAAAAATACCCCTCAAACCCTCTTGACAGTCCGAAAATTTTCAAAGCCATTAACAATTAAATGTGACTCACGATACCATGTAGAAACTAGAGACCGAAAGTTAGGAATGGATTCTTTCATATTTTCCATTGAGTCACCATACATATATACAAGAAGGTTAGACTATATTAGGTAAAGATGATCTGCTCCTTCCTAAATGATTTACAACCTATAAGTAAAAGTATCTAATAAAATACAAACCAATATGTTAACGTATGATACATGTATGAGGCCATCAGTGTTTGTGAGTTTATAGATGATCCTTTGGTGTGATTGGATCTATTGCTTGGAAGAAAAGATTAATTAAACTCTTGTTTTGAATGCATTAAAAACATGATTAAAAAAATCAATTCAACGAAAATTGATGTAGATTAGACGATGGGAAAGAGTATTACAATGAAGTTTTAGGGAGTTTGTTTAAAAAATAAGGCATCCTACATCAATCATCCTGTAATGGGGTGCAATAAAATAAGATAATGGAGTGGAAGAATATGACATTTGTTGGATGTTGCAAAGCATTCGGATGAAGTTCACAAAAATTTTGGGGTGATGCATTCTTGCATGTTATCTTATCATGGATTGACAATAGAGGTAAAGTATGACACTCCTTTCAAAATTAAAAGCGAACCTTCCCTGCTTCAAGCATCTTATCTTCTCTGACCTCGTATCTTTGTAGATTGTACATCATATGTCACGTGATCATAATCTAAAAAGATGGCTAGTCACTTCGAGAAATGTGTGTCTCGCGTTATTTTACCTTTGCTTTGAAAATCAACCTTATTACGAAGCATACTCTTGAGGGAGAATTTGGATGATGAAGAATATGTTGTTGGTTTTACTTTGTAACTACTCTTCGGGTGGATTCTTCTCGTAGCCAGTTGAAGCTAAGTGGTGAGTGCTATAAAGAAGAAATGGTGATCAAAGGGAGCTAGAAGATGCTAGAGGTCAG
Source organism: Tetrastigma voinierianum (assembly GCA_016808115.1). Classification (NCBI taxonomy): domain Eukaryota; kingdom Viridiplantae; phylum Streptophyta; class Magnoliopsida; order Vitales; family Vitaceae; genus Tetrastigma; species Tetrastigma voinierianum. The sequence continues at coordinate 332,742 of JAEQBH010000739.1, read as the reverse complement.
GGGGAGTTGGGTGTAAAACCAACAGTATAAGAAATTTCTGAACAAGAACATTGTGTTATGACTAATCAGGCTTCCACTCAGGTGGGTTATTACTCCTTTGAGGTATATTCTAGGCATAGGAATGGGAACCATCCATCCCCCTTCTTGAGTCATCCTCGACAGTGAGTCCACCAGAACTGAGAAGTGACTATTCCTAAAAGTGATAGTAAGTTTCTTTCTTTGAAATTTCAATCTTGACATTATATTGATCTTAAAGAAATGTACGAGTCTTACACACAACATCACATTTTAAGTTTGTCTCATATGAAAAATTAAATCCTCAATACAAAGGCTTTACCATTTGCCATGTAAACCTAGAATGCCAAAAGATATTAGAGTGTGGTTCTAAATGGAGAGAAGCTATTTATGAGGAGATGAACACTCTTAAGAAGAATGATTCACGTGCTCTTTCTAATTTTATTTTTGAAGAAAAATTAGGGTTTGTAGTGGGTTTTTACCATCAAATTTAGAAAAGGCATTAGATTTAGGTATAAAGGTGAGGTTAGTTGCAAAGGATACTCAGGCTATGAGGTACGGATTATCAAGAAAATTTTGCACCAATTGCAAAAATGAACAAAAATAGGATTCTTTTATCTTTAGCAACCCAATATGATTAGTTTTTAAACCAACTTGACGTGAAAAATGCCTTCCTTCATGGCAACCTAGAAGAATAAGTTTTTATGGATGCTCCACTTGGTTTTGATAATACAATATGAGTTGGTAAAGTTTTCAAACTTAAAAATTCTTTGTATGGACTCGAAAATGTAGAAGAAACGGTTTGAGAAGTTCCTGAGATACATTGCATTAAAAGGCTTCTATCAAAGTTAAGGATCCTGCGTTATTTTTCAAACCTTGATTATAATAAATATTGACCTTATTTTGTCTGTGTTGGTGGCGTTATCCATGAGATGAAGAAGGCAGGCAAGAAGGTTGAAGGAAAAGCTTAATAAAGAATTCGAGATCAAGGATTTGGGAAATTTGAGGTATTTCTTAGGAATTGAGGTGGCCAAGTCAAGACATATTTATAATCTAAGAGAATGTTTGGATCCTTTTGAAGGAATTGGTATGTTTATAGGTGTAAAGTTGTTAGAAAATCCTATAAATTCGATCACGAGGTGGAATAATTATGAGAAGGTGTGAATCGGAGAGCTATCAAGGTTTGTTGGAAGACTCATTTACTTATCCACACGTACCTTGATATTTCTTGTATTTGTTGGGATTGTTAGTCGGTGTTTCACAATCCAAATGAAAGAGCATCTAAAGCTACCACAAGGGTTATTAAATATTTGAAGAATTCTGCTTGGAGACTGGGTTATTGTTTATAAAGCTGAGAAAATGGAGGCAGAGAATTTGTATTGATCACGTTTGAATGGAGTTCTTCTCTAGATAGAAGACCCATTTCTTGTTACTATTCATTCTTAGGAGGAAAATTGGTAACTTGGAGGAGCAAAAGGCAATCAGTTGTGGCTAGATCAAGTGCTAAAGCTGAGTTTATAGCTATAACCTTAGGAATATGTGAAGGAATGTGGATCAAATCCATATTGGAAGAATTGAAGATTAGATTTCTGAAGCCATGAGAATTCCCTTGTTCTATTGATAACAAAGTGCTATTAGTATGGCACACAACCCGGTTCAACATGACAAAACTAAACATGTTGAAACTGATATAAAGGAGAAGTCGAAAAGTGGTATTATTTGTATTCCTTATGTTATGTCAGATAGATAGATTGCTGTTGTGTTTACTAAAGGGTTGGTTGTTCAACATTTTTTGAAGATATTATTAAGATTGGGAGTTGAGAACATCTTTGAGCTAGCTTGAGGGGGGGTGTTGAGATTCTAGATTTTACTAAATTATTTTCAAGCTGGCATTGTTAGACATTTCTTCCTTTTTTAGATTGTACAAATTGTTCTTCCTTTCTTAGTTTGTACAAGTTGTAAGTTTTACTTTCTTATATTTTCTTCCTTTTTTAAAAAATTCTTTATCAACTGTATATGAAAGGGAAAACCCCTATAAAGAGGTAGTATGTAATCAATTTTTATATAAAACGATAAAGGAACTTTTCTTCCTAAATCTTGTCAAATCAATCCAACCCACAAATGTGTGGCAGTTAAAGCTGGTAAGGAGTATAAGGTTTGTAAGGCTTGTAAGGATCATATGGGCTATCATCATATGCCACTAAAAAAGTGGCTACCCAGCAAAATGCTAGGGCATAAACCAAACCATATGGAAAAAACTTGGCCATTTATGGCACCTCTGAAACCAAGTCACCAGAAAACTTCAATCCAACTCAAGACCCCTCCACTCCTTCAAAGATCTAAATAAACAATTAGTTAATGACTACACTAGAGGGACTCAGAAGCTTATATACTAATCCATCAATAAGCCCAACATTTGTTTAATGGTTAAAGAAACCTTTAACAACTCTAACTTTAAAAAAGATATCTACCCTTTGGTGACAATTTTGTATGGACTTCTTTATGAGCTTCACTCTCATATATTTACAAGGAATGAGTTAGAACCCAATTATTTTACAATATTTCAAAGTTTTAAATTATATGATGTTTGTGGAGTGCAGGAAATGTCCAACTTACCTTATACTCCATACCGACCTTACAGCCCTATGACCAGCATAAGGAGATTTCACTTTAATAATAAAAATTGCAGTTACTACAAACATTGCCAAGCTTGTCTTTACGTTCCAACTAAATCTAACAACAATAGGGAAGCTAAGGTTAAAATGAAAAAAAAAAAAAAAAACCTCTAAAGCCCATAATGAAGTTGTAGCAGAGGCTGAGTACCATTATCAACTCCATGGAGTGAGTGAGTGAGTCCCATTAAGGTGAAAATGGGATGAGTTCAACCATATCTACCAAGGAATCCAATAAGAGATTCTGAAACATAAATGAGAATTCAATATCTATTCAAATTGATAGAAACACAATTCAATCTCCATTCAAATACCATCAACTTCATATACAACCTATCAGTATCGAACCTTTACCTCTTAGATATGGTGTATAGTTTAAGTAGGAAATCTCTGTAAACAAAAACTAAGCCCAAAAAAGAAAATTTCTGGTGAAGACAATCAAAACCAAATAGCAAAATGACAAAGAAGACAAGGAATTATTCAGTTAATATTTCACAAATTCAAAATCTAAAGCCCACTTCATTCCATGAAAACTGCATATCTTAAACTTCATATCTTAAACCACATCAAGATGGTAAATGAAGAGAGAGACGGAGATGAGGAAATACCTGAGGCGATATGGTTCCCTAAAAATCTATTAGGGCTTCTCTATGGTCGAGTTTCTCTTCATTGCGCTTTCTTCATATACGGTTACCCAAAAAATTTAGGTATGCTAGGGTCCTCTAATCCTCTTCGTCGGGCTTCTCTTTACTTCAGACTTCAGAGAGAACGAGTTCTCTCACTTCTTGATTTGAGTTTTCCAAAAAATTTAGGACTTCACTATGCTATGTGTCACACTCCAAAAACCAGCCCTTGATTTTTCTCACAGTGTGCAGTGCTAAGTTTCCGAACTCAGCCAACCTTCCCGACAAGATCTCACTAAGAAAACGTATATGACAAACTCTTCAAGTGTCTAGAACACTTGCCAAATACAAGAATTTTACAACCACAATCACAAATGCAAAGGTCTCTAACCTTCCTAGATTAGAGGCAATGCCCTTTTATAGACTAAGGTGTCTCTTCCAAACAGGTGTCTCTTTCCTCTTGAACTTGAATTCGAAGACTCTCTTTTCAAATTCTGGCTCCCAGTTTGAATTCTGGTTCAAACTTAAATTCTGGCTCTTATGCCTCTTCGATTCAAAACTCCCGCTGTTAGGGTGGTACCGCCAGCGTGGCAAAGTGTTCCCTTCCTTGAAAGTAGGCCACAGTTTTTACTTCCAGCCATTCCATGAACTATCATGCCATGCATTGTTATGCACCACTGGCCATTGCTCATCCGAATCATGCACTACCACAAGCCATTACTCATTCGGACCATGCACTACCATGCACCACCATGCATTACCAAGCCTCACCATACACTACCATGCAACACCATACGTTGTCAAGCACTTGTTAGACCATGGCATTGCTCCGATTTTATAAAATTTGTTGCTTTTGTCTTTGCTGTATTATTCTAAGATATTATTTTGGGTTTTTCAGAGGTATTCAAATCTACTTTTGGTCATTATGATTTGGTCTTGCGTGCTCTTCAGTTCGGGTTCTGTATTGGTAGGCATTATGAAGACCCTCTCTTTTCCAATGCTTTGCTTAAGTCTTGAAGGGGGTTACAAACCCACCTCCATCAATTGAGGTCGACCTTCGCGTCGACTCAATCTAAGAACTTTCATTTGCCATTTGATCTTGTTCTAAATATAAGGACTGCCAAGGCTTCGCAAGCCAGTTGTTTCTTTCCTCCAACCAACCCCCATTATGTTTTGTTAAGAAATCCAACCTTGCCCCATTCTCGGTTTCCATGGCATGATTTTCCACAGCCATCACTATGCATGGCGTCCCACTTTCCATGACGATGCTCAAGTGGGCATAATGCTTACTTAAAACACATCGAAAGTCCATCCCAATGATCATCTCGAAATCTCGTAAGTGCATCTGTGATCCACCCATTCTCCCGTCTCCACGGGGATGAATGGTAGTACCTTCTACCTAATGGTCTACCATTCAAAGACATCACCACCTTTATCCATAGAAGCCTGGAGTTAATCGATCTCAGTGGAACCACCTTTGCTTGACACACAGATGTGCGTTGCTCTTGTGTCAACTAATGCCTTTTACCCTTATTCCATTCACTTGAACATCCACATACTGTAAAACCCGGGAAAATTAGAAATTTTCAAAAATGGCAAAATGATATTAATAATAATAAATTGTCATAATGGTTCAGGGAAGCGTAGAAAATTCTCTATATCTTGGATGATAAAGCAGTGCCTTCATTAAAATTCGTCTCCCGCGAGGAAATCAGTAACCCATAAAAGTTTCGTGATTATGAGACAATCAGAATATTTTATGATTTTTGGAGTGATAAGTTACCGGTGACTCAGACTGAGATTTTACGAAATCTTAGAGTCGGGAAATTTAGCGAGCTAAAGTTCATTTTAAAATGATTAGGCGAAAATAAATAAATTGTTTGAATGAAACGGACCCGAATGAGAGATGGACACATGGCAAAAAAAAGAAAACAGAAAGAGAATTTAAAAAAAAAAAGAAAATAAGATAAAGGAAGGAGGAAATTGAACAGAAGGATACAAAGAGAGTGAGCGGAGACAGAGAAAGAAAGGAAAAAAAGTTTTTTTTTTCTTTAAGAATTATGGAAATTGGGCCCTCGGTTTTCATCGGAGTAAGAGGCAAAGTCAGTCCACGCATCGAGAGCTACGCGTGGATACCAAAATCTTGAAGTTTCGTTAAACTCCACAAGGTAGAGAATTTTCCTACTTGGGTTCTTTCTAGCCTAAAGGTCATTTAATGGCTTGGGGTTTTCTTAGAGGCCATGAAAGGCCGTAAATTTAAGTCCCAAATTTTGGATGAGTGTAAATTTTAGAATTTTTGAATACATTTTCGAATAGTCTAACTAAATTTTTGGATTATTTTTGGACAATCGAGATTGGAATTTTGAGGCCTTTCGAGCGTTCTCGGATTCTTTGTTCGAGTTTGGTTTTAATCCGGGATGATGTGTGAGGTTTGTGTGGTATGTTTTGGTATCACAATGGTGGTGATGGGCAGTAGAAGAGACGAGAGGTGCCTGAACATATTGGTCCAAGATTTGGGCCATTTTGTGCGTTATTGTTGGAAAAATAAATAACATGATGTTGAGTGTAAAAATCATTTTAATATATACTTTCTTGATATATTAATATGGAAATTGGGATGAATGAAAATTATATGTATGAAATATAATTATCCAAAATTTATAAATGTTGCATGTAGCTCTTATTGTGCATGTAGCATGACATCGCATGAAATGACATGATTGCATTTCCTTATCAGGTCATCGCGTCGAGGTTGGGGTGTCGGTGCATGAATGCGGTATTCACCATTTTGGTGAATGTGTGGTGGCTTCGGAAGCGGGACAACGTCAGTCGAGACTCACGGTTGTGTAAAACAATAATAATATTAAATCCACGTGTGTTCGATTGAAGCAAGATGGGCGAGATTCCCCTCGGGTGAAAGACCCAAATTTTATTCTTGGTCAGACATATGGATCTAGCGATGAAAGTTTGCGACGTGTGAGCGTTGTGAGAAAGCCTACGATGAGGCCAGGAAGTGCAACGAATAAACACGATTTGATAAATTAAAAATTGGAGGTTTTCCAATGGTTTAAGTCGTGAGTGAAGCCTGATGACTGGTTTTTTCACGCAGGCGTTGCGGTGTGAGAGGATTGAGTCGGGACATTTCGGGTTGTGGGCGCTGGGAATCTCATCATGCATGACACGGAACATTCCATATAGGATTGCATTATTTATATGGAATATGGTTTTATGTTTTATGTATGCCATTGCATGTGCATTTAGGTAGGGAGTAGCCCTTGTAGGAGAATTTTTCTACTGGGCATTGCTCACCCCGTCGTGGGACCCCCTCTCAAGTACATGGGGTGTATAGGGAGACGACGTTCCGACAAGGCCGTGATTATGAAGGAGGCCGATGTGTGGCCTTGGTATTTCCTTTGTAAAAAGTATTTCGTATAAAGTAATTGTAACTAAATTCTTTTGGGACTATTGTCTAAATAGTCAGGTATGTAATTATGGTAAGAGGGTCGTGACCAGACTCCTACGAACTGTAATAAAACGTTTTATTTTCATATTTTAGATTTAAATGTGAATGAATGGGTCCCGGTAAAGGGATGTATATTGGGGATATGGGCAGATGGACCCTATGGGGTCAATACTACTTTTGTTGAGACCCTAGATGGGTTATGATTATATTGTTATACGGGTTGTATGTTGGGTAGATTTCCCCGAACAAAGGAGACTTTGCCCGATTTTTGTGAAAATATGGATCTCGATAAATATGACAACAATAGTGTGGTATCGGATTACCCGAAATCCACATGAATTTCGCGAGTTGATGGGTTGTCAACAGGACCCCCGGATTTGGGACGTCACACATACATTAGTTCAAAAATGGAATTTGACTTATGAATAGTACTTACCATTCGAATCGTATTCAGCCGTGTCTCCAAGTGTCCTCTCTCTAAATCATTGTCCAGTTGGAGAGCGAACACCTTTTCCTTTTTTAAACAATCCTTTGCTCAATGTGGAGCCTGGAATATGAAGCACCCAACCCATTTGGATGTCTGCTGCACGTTCTCCCCACTCTTCAAGACCACAGCCATGTCATGCCTTTGCCCATCAACCTTGGACCTTTTCCAACCATCCGGCTTGGATTTCTGCATGGTGTCGATGGCTCCAACCATCTTATAATCCACCAATAAATCTGTAGTAGCCATTGTAGCAAGTAAGTCTTGAATTCCCTACCTTCGAAGTTCTGCTTGAGCCCATCCCTACAGTCTTGAGATGAAGTTGAATAACTTATCTTCCTCGAACATGATCCTTATATCTAGCATCAAGGAACTGAACTCTTTCACATATTCTCGAACCAAACCTGTATGCTTCAACCTTTTCAAAGACTTTCTCGTAAGCCACACAACATTCGTCGGAAGGAACTAATCCTTTAATTCTTTTTTCAACGTCTCTACTCGGCGACTTGGGACGCTACGCGCAAGGTCTTCCCGACACAGGTACGCCACCATAGTTTCTCATTACCGCTGAGATGCGTCTTTGGTGATGGAGACTTTCTCGATGCAGTACGCTTCTTGGCGATAGCGAGAACTTCTCAATGTCCTATAGAAAATTCTCGAGTTCCTTTGCATTGCAGTTGCCACTTAAGCTTTTGGGTTCGAGGACTTGAACCTTGGGGTCAGCATCTACATTGGAAGAAGAGCAGCCCTACAACACAACCTTCTTAAGGACCGAAACATTTTCCTATAGTGACTCAATCATTCATCTAAGTTCCTCCATCCCGGACTGAACTTCAATTTTCCTGTCAACAAATTCCTCCTCCAGATGCTTGGCTTGGGACTCAGCTAAATCCTTATGAACATCCAATTCATTGGATATGTAGCGACCACACGAGAGGCAGGTGTCACATGCTCCTCTAATCCCCAGGCCATCTATTCTAGCAGGGACTACCCATTCGCTGACATTTCTCCGGCCATCCCTACAGGACTGCGATACCACTTGTCACACCCCAAAAAAAAACTAGCCTTGGTTTTCTGCATAGTAATCTTGATCTTCAAGTTTTCAAACTTAGCTAACCTTCTAGACAAGATCTTACTAAGAAAACGTATATGAGACTTTTTTTACGAGCCAATCTCAACAGCATAATAATATCAACGGATTACAAACTCTTAAATTAATGAGAACACACTTGAATAGAATACTTTATGCACAATTACCGATATAAAGGATTCCCCTTAAATTCTCTAACCTTCCTACATTAGAGACAATGCCCTTTTATAGACTAAGGTGTCTCTTCCAAACAGGTGCCTCTTCCTTCTTAAACTTGAATTTGAATTCTATCTCTCTTTTGATGCTCGATTTAGTGCAGTTGGCTTGAATTCTAACTCCGTTTGAAATAAACCATTGCCTCTTCTGAACCAAACTCTACACCACATTGAGAGCTAGTACATGCCCTGATAGCCAAGGGTTTCCACTTCTAAGTCAAGCCATGGTTTTTACTTCAACCATTCCATGGCTTGTCATGCCATGTATTGTCATCTGACACCCCAGCAAATTGTTTATCTAGATCATGCATTACCACAAGCCATTACTCATCCAGGACTATGCACTACCATGCACCACCAGGCATTACCAGGCCTCACCATACACTACCATGCACCACCATGCGTTGCCAAGCCCTTGTTAGACCATGGCATTGAGCCCATGATCACCCACCGATGTGCACGTTCTTTATGTGCCCCATGCCAGCAATCGATCTTTACAACGTGCATTATTCGTAGTGCCTCAAGGCCTCGCTGCTTTGCCTTCTGATCCATATCCGATTTGATCCATCTGATCCACGCGATTACCTTACGCAATCTTTACCTTGTGACAATCAATTTCTATGTCAACGACCTTAGTTTTGCTCTTTAAAACCCAGCACTATGTCGTGACAAATTTGAAAATGTAGCGACATTATGCGATTCTGTTTTTAGAGAATATTCTCGGCTTTATGTTGAAACATTGTTAACTGTCGTGACATTATACCACTTGCCTCCGTATTGTTGCGGCTCTTTGTTGTGACAATCTGCACTACCTGACTTAGCCGTTTCTGATGTTGCTCTCATTTTTTTGCCCCCATTTGCTACTTTTAAGCTTCTTTTCTCTAAAATCCTTAAAAAAAAACCCAAATTTGGGTGAATACTTTATTATTTGGCATTAAAATTAGACTTTAAGCCTTAAAATAATTATGAAAAATGGGGTTAAAAATATATGAATTTTAGACTCATCAAACACCCTCAAACTTAAAGTTTTGCTTGTCCCCAAGCAAAGAAAAAAAAAATTGTTTGTCCTCAAAAAAATCAGAAATAATTTTTAAGGACATTTTTCTTTTTCTATCATATTTTCAAATAAAGCAGCAAACCTGATTGATTAAATGTCAGTTGCCATGTCATTTCCAAGTAAGCTTTATTTAAGGAATCCTAAAGATTTAAATTTAGATAATCTAATCAAGCAAATAATTCAAAGAATGATAAAAAAATACAGTTCTTGATTTATGTGGTGTAGTATGTGTTGGTCTTCCCTTTATAACTAATTTGCAGATTAGGTAGCCTTATGAGATATACATTATAGAATGGAAGTCTCTTCCAAGTGACTAAGGTTTCATAGGCTTGTCAGTCATATTACTCTCACTTGAATTTGGAGTCCTGACACCACGCGAGGATCAAATGAGTCTTCTAAACTTGTAATGTATGGCTTGGGCATTGGGTAGATGATTGGACATTTAAGGCTCAAATTTACCCAGACTGCATACATTTTCTCAACATTTTACCTCATTGCTCATCCTTTTTTTTTTTTTTTTGCTAAAAACAATCTTTTGAAAGCACCCCCAAACTTTGTTGGGTTCATCTTAATCTGCATTTTCTCCTCTGTGGCTCTTTCCTTTTCCACTATTTATTATCACTTCAGCTCTAGAAGCTCTTTTCTTTTTCATATTTGTTCAAGGTTTTAGGAATGGTGCAATGTTTTGCCTCCTTAAGCTTTCTAGTCCCTTAACAAGCTTTGGGTCAGCAACTCCCATACCAGTTAGCATTGGGGTACTAGGTGTAGAACACCCCTAAGGACTTAATTCCTCAAGGGAGGAAGGCTACAAGGCAAAACTCATTCCACCTTGAAGCTTTCATTCCTTTTTCAACTTCTCAATTTTCTGTTGTGCACCTCCTTTAGTACTTCTTTTCTCAGTTATTCATCTTTTCACATCCCTAATTTTTCTCCTAAAAAAATTACTCCCCCAAACTTCTCTTCTTGATCAATTTTCTGCATTCATCTCGCAATTTGGGAAAACACAGGGTTATGTACCAAAGGATCAGATTTCAAGTATGTATAAGGTTTTTCTTGTGGCTCATGATGAAATTGGCATTAAGCTCAAATGAGGTACTAATGTATATGCATATACATACATATACATATTTAAAGGTAGGCTTTGAAAGGCTCAAAATGTTCAAGGATGGCCTAAATCATTTCCTGTTGGTTGTGATGCTTAGGATTTCGCCTTGAATAATATTATAACAAGTTCTGGGACCCTCTTGAGACTAAATGATGTATCCAATAAAGTGTTCCTAACCCAAGCATAATTATTTTTTCAAAGTACTAATGACCAATGTGCATAATTTTCAGTCATCTTGAATTGTACTGTTTAAGCAAACTAGATTTATTTGCTTAATCAGTATTTTTAGTCTTCAAGATTCTGGAATTTCAGCCTATTTGTCATTGACATCACAACTTCCTAATCCCTTAAAGCTCATTTTGCCCCACTTCATCCACCAAGATTTTCTTTATTAAAGGAGAAACTCTAAAAACTTTAGAAATAGTAAAACAGGGTGACTGAAATTTCTGAACCTCTACAAAAAAATAACTCCCCCAAACTTAAAGCATGCATCATCCTAAAATAAGTAAATTAAGAATAGAAAACTCCCCTGGATGATCAATTTTGCATCTTTGAGTTTAGGTTGGAGTTTAGTCTTGATAAGACAGCCAAAATTTCGGCTTCAATACCACAGAAAAGCAAAAAGCATAAACCTTATATATCTAAAATAAAATTTCATACTAATAAAAAATAAACTAAAATCAATAAAAACTGAATGAAAATCCTTATTCTAGTCATTCTTGGGTTACCTCCCAAACAGCTGCTCCGTTTTTAGAGTCCAACTAGACTCATTGGAAATGTACTAGATCTTTTCTTTGGCCTTTCATCTTTTGTGGCTAATACTCCTTCTCCATTCTCATCCTTCATAAGGTTGAGCTTCTCCACATCCAGGAATTAAGCGGAGTTTAAGCTCTACTTTATGCTCTTTTGTGGACACGAGGTTGGTATTTAATTCCAGTTCGCTAGGTTTTCTCTTGAAGGAAGTCTGGTGCTTGCTTCTCAAAATGTTGAAGTGAGCTCTGTATCCGCATGCAGAAATTCTTTTCTTCATTAGTTAGTTGTATGCTTTGGTGGAGATTGAACTTCACTTTTGCCTTACCCACTAGTAAGGTCATTTCCCCATTTTTTGTATCAATCCATGCTCGACTAAGGGCATTGGAAGGTCTTCCTGTAGATATAGCTTGTTTGTCCTCTTCATTGCCCAAAATCACTAAGTATATGGGGAAATTGAACTTGTCAATTCCAACCGAAACATTTTCAATTTTGGTCTGTTGATGTTGCTCTTCACCTTTCCTTATTTCATTGTTCGCTCTACCTCATTGGCATATTCATTCTTTTTCTCTTCAACTACAGCTGGGTCTAAATTTTCCTCAATTCTTAAAAGCATGTTGTTACATTCTCTTTTGTCCTTCTTCACCTCTTTCCATAAGGCATCTATTAATTCTTCTTTAGAAAAAGGATGCTGGATTTGTTCTGGACATATGTAACTTGAGCTTTCTCCAATGTAGTTGGGATATTGAGGTATTCTTTGGTCAAAGAGTTGTGTGAGAGCTTTTATTTTTCTTTCAAGTGTAGATAGGCGCTCCTCTATCAGTTTGCTACTCATTTGTACTTAGCACCTAGCAGACGGGTACAAAATAAAAGGAAAACAAACTAAACTATACAAAATTTATAAAATAAAATGTCAGTCCAAGAAAAGAAAAGAATAGAAAAGAAAATTGTTAATGCTCAAATTAGAAATTCCCCATTTTGTTGGAATATTAATCTATAAACCTTTGCTTGATCCCTGACATGTAAAAACTTGTTGACCCGATTTTTGTATAGACCAAATCACTTATTTTTTTGAACTAAAATACCACTTGACAATGTTGCCAGTATTTTTCTTGTTTTGGGATGAAATTTATATTTGCTAGTTTTCTATTTTTAAAACAGATAAAAATGTAGATTGGTATAAATTAAATCGCTGCAAGTGCACAGGTCATACAAGTAATAAAATGAACAATTAAGTCTGAATTATCGTTCCCACAAAGATCGATAAGAGTCCAAGATCAACTACTTGACTATAAAGGTCCTCCTTATTTGAACGAATTTCTAAAGATGGAAAGTAAACTAAAACTGAAATAAAAAAATCTAAAATTAACATAAGAAAAACAATACAAATAGACTGAAATAACAGATTTGTTGAGATGTGATCCAAACACTGGGAATGGGATCCGTATTCCAATCATCAATTTGCAGCAGTTCTTTTGAAAACATATATTTGTTATGGGTTTAAATCTCGAACTTGTTCAAGAGCAAAGTAGTATAGTTTGGATTTCTCCATACACTATACATTTCACTAATTAGAAAACCATATTCCTTTCCAGGACAAACGGGTCTAATCAGTTACTTGTAAGACTGACCCTCTTTAAGATCTGATTGTTTTTCTTTTCCAATACTTCACAACCATTTCTTGTAACTGAAGTTCGCTTGCCCTCATAGACAGAACAACACAAGCCTCCTTAAAAGTAATTGATACCATAATCTGCAAGTTGGGCTGAATTCTCCCTCTCCTTGAATAGAATCTTAGCTAACACGGGATCGAGATTGTTTTGCTGAATTGAGACAACACCTCTAAAGATCAAATTGATACATCTTCCAACTAATTCTCACACCATGAATAAATTTGTGATCTATCAGAGTAATCATTCAAAGTTCATTAGTTCCATAATATTAATCTAACATACTTTGATAGCTAACACATATTCTTAGGAATCTCCATCAGTGTCCTCGGAGGGTCCTCACGGAAATCGAGCAAGATACAACCCTTTTCTAAGTCTGACAATATTAAAAAATGGTTATTTCATGAGCAATCTTGGATCTTAAAATCAATCAAGTTCTCAAAGCCCCAAAACAATCATTTAAATACTGATCATAACGAACACTGGCTCCTTCTAACAAGGCTTGCCTTCCATCCAGCAGTTCTGAAACATCAGCAACTAGTTGGCTAAACAAATTGATTTAAAAATTTGTAAACAAGCGAAGAAAAGGGATTTCAGAAATAAATTCCAGAAAATAGTTCCAGAAATAATCCTAGAAAAACCTTGAAGATAAGATAGAAATGGAACTAAATATTCATTGATCTCAACTCAAGATTTCAACTCAGATCGATTATTCTGGTTCTAAGAAAAGGAAAATAAAAGAAATTACAAGAAGAAAAGAAAAGAAAAGCGAGTACAATACTCTTGCTCTTATTCTAAAATGGCGATTACTTCCACTTTTCCTCACTCCACATTTATTGTGCCTAAATATTTCCTATTTATAGGCTGTTAATGATCTTTGAGCTGAAAATCGAGGGTTTGATGTGTGCGTTTTTGGCTACGGGGGCCCCAGTTTACGTCTTTTGTCCTTTGCTTTTTGTTAGTCTGTGTGCGACATGGCGAGTCTTCTTCTTTTGTCATAGGCTCTTTCGTGGCAATGTCGCAATATAGCATTATGGCATTCCTTAAGAGTCTTTGTCGTGACATAAATTTCTTATGTCCCGACATAGTTTTTGAATGTCTTCTTGATCTATCAGCTTCGTGGCGACAAAGTTTGCTTGTGTCGCAACACAATTTCTTCCTTATGCAATCTTTTACTCATCGCGCGACGATCGTTTCTATCGCTTGCTGTTGTAGTTTGCTCTTTTACTCTATAGCCATTGATAGATTTTGAAAATGTCACGACGTGCGGAATATATGTTCGGGGGCTCTTCTCGACATGTTGCAACATTATTGGCACCCAACAGCTGCTTTTTTTCCACTTTGCCTGCGGTATTGTCGCAGCTGTTGCGACAATGCACGATACGACTTAACGTTTACATTCTTTGGCACATTTATTTTCTCTTGCTTTTAAACTTCACCGCCTAAAATCACACCAAAACCCAAATTTGGGTGAATACTTCATTATTTGACATTAAAATTGAACTTTAAGCCTTAAAATAATTATGAAAAATTGGCTTAAAAATATATGAGTTTTAGACTCATCAAGCATGCATTGTTTGCAGTGCCTCGAGGCCTCGTTGCTTTGCCTTCTTATCCCATATCTGATTTGATCCCACATCAGATCCCGCCAATGCCTTGCTTCCGTTAAGGTCCTCTCATGGGCGTAAGGCAATCCATGAGACCCTCTCTGTGCTAATGCTCCGCTTATGTCTCAAAGGGGGTTACACTAGGGCCCTATTCGTCGGGCTTCTCTTCACTTTAGAGAGAAGAGAACTCAGTTCTTTACCTACACTACTCTTTGTATCCTCTGACACTATCCTTTGTTATCTTATATTTGTATTTGTGGTAGACAATGTTTATATTAAACTTGGACAAATTTTATGAGAATACATCATAAATCATTTAAAATTAGAGACAATTTACAAAAATAAATTTCACTTTGAAAACCTTTTCTTGAATCGTCCATTTTAAAAAGAGATAAAACTTCATATTTGATTTTATTCTACTCACTACTCTACCACCTGCTTTCTTCTTATACTTTCCATGCCAATCGATACCACCACACACCTTTTATCTTTATCTCATCTTTTTAATTTAAATTGAATACGTTTTTTTTTCTTTTGAAAGGATCAAATACATTTTCTTAAATTTTTACAAAAGGATATTAAAAATAAGGACTTTTTCTCTATTCCTTACAAATTTGTCCCCACTAGAACTCCCCTCCCAATGCCAATTTGACCTCTTAAACACTTGAACTCGGTCTTATTGGCTATTAAAAATACAAAAACCATATAAAAATAAAAATAATCCATTACCAAATTTATCATTTTTAATATTTATATTTTATTGTGTTTTATTTTTTATTTTTAATATTTCTATTTACCTATAAACCACAATAGTAGGTAAATCAATGATAAATAAAAATAAACATTTTTACTTACTGAATAGTTTTGTAGGTAAATATTAGTATGTAAATTATAGGTAAGTTGTTGCTAATATCTTATGCAAAAAATTGGTGTCGTATTTACCGACTAAATCATTTTATAGGTAAATATTAGTAGGTAAATTGTAGATAAGTTGTCGCTAATATCTTCTACCAAAAATTGGTGTCATATTTACCGAGTGAATAGATTTGTAGGGAAATATTAATAGGTAAAATGTAGGTAATATGTAGGTAAATTGTTGAAAATTAATTCTTGACAATTTAGTAGGTAATCTGTCAATAAACCCTTATTTTTACCTACAAAAGTGTTTCAGTAGGTAAACTGTCAAATTCTTGTAGTGGGTCATGAACCAATGCTAAAGTAATTAACACCCTAATTGAGGAAATCCTTATCACATGACCAAAGGTATCAAAGTAATCTACACATTTCTTTTGTTTAAAACCTTTAGTAACTAAACGACCTTATATTTCTCAATAAACCCATTTGATTTTAATTTTCTTTTAAAGATCCATTTACATCCTATAGTTTTAGCACCAGGGGGCAAGACCACTATCTCCCATGTGTGGTTGCGCATTAATAATTCAATTTCACTATTAATGGCCTCCTTCCATAACGGTGCATCATATGAAATCATAGCTTTCTTATAGGATCTAGGGTTGTCATCAACTAGGAAAGTGTAAAAGTCCTCACCAAGATTACTTCTTTTTTTCCTTTCTCTTTTACTTCTTCTCAATTCTTATTCAAAAGAATCACTAGACTCAACTATGAGATTTCTTTGGACTTGCTGTTGGCCATTTGTTTTCCAAGGAAAAATATTTTCAAAGAAGTCGGCATTCTTAGTCTCAATTATAGAGTTTAATTCCACTAGGCCATTTTATGATTTAATGACAAGAAACCTATAGGCGGCACTGTTATCTGCATATCCAATAAATGTTGCATCAAAGGTTTTAGGACCTAATTTTCTTTTCTTTGGTTTTGGAAGAAGTACTTTTGTTAAGCACCCCCACACTTAGGTATCTAATGCTAGGTGCATATCCTTTCCATAACTCATAGGGAGTCTTACTAGTCTTCTTGTTGGGTATTCTATTTTGAATACGACAAGTAGAGAGGATAGCTTCCCCCCATAAGTTCAAGAGTGCTCCTGAACTTACTAACATGACATTCATCATCTCTTTTAGGGTTATATTTTTTCTTTCAGCTACTCCATTAGATTCAAGGGAATTAAGAGGAGTGGTTCATGTATAATTCCATGTTCCTCATAAAAGGTATTGAAGACTCATATTCTCCACCCCTATCAGATCTAAGTCTCTTTATTTTCTTTCTTAGTTAGTTCTTTACTTCATTTTTATACTTGATGAAATCATCCATTGCTTCATCTTTGTTTCTTAAAAGATACACTCTTGTATATCTTGAGTAGTCATCTATGAAGGTAATATAAAATTTTTTACCACCTCTAGTCATGGTGTTTTTCAAGTCTCCTAGGTCACTATGAATCAAACTTAATAGTCCTAACTCTCTTTTTACTGGTTTGCAAGATTTCTTTGTGGTTTTATATTCTACACATACTTCACATTTTTCAAAGTTTTCTAAGGATAGACTGGGAATTAAACTTAATTCAACAATTTTCTTAATATAAGAAAAATTCACATGTCCTAATTTACCATGCCAAACATCACACGAAACAACTATGTAAGTAGGAAAGGAAGATTATTTATTTTTCAAAATTTCTGAAACATTCAACATAAAGAGAACCTTGTTACAATAACCCTTCTCAACAAAGCACCATTCTTTGTTAACACTATTTTGTCTAAATCA
Organism: Tetrastigma voinierianum; assembly: GCA_016808115.1. Classification (NCBI taxonomy): domain Eukaryota; kingdom Viridiplantae; phylum Streptophyta; class Magnoliopsida; order Vitales; family Vitaceae; genus Tetrastigma; species Tetrastigma voinierianum. Next base: position 315,318 of record JAEQBH010000739.1, on the reverse strand, counting down.
AACATGATCCTAACTCTTACTTTCCCAAGTACATACATTGAGACTAAGTTCTAACGAATATTTGGCACATGGAGAACATCACTAAGGGCGAGAAATTTTTCAGAGATTAGCTTAAGGAGAACTTTCCCTTTGCTAATCATTCACTTGTTCCTCTCCTTCCTTCACCATGGTGTAGGAAGTGAATGCACTTCTATTGCCATAGATGTTCTTAGTAGCCATAGAGTCTACTATCCAGTCCTTCGTATTGGTGACCATGCTCACCTCAGAGGAGACTACTACTGCAATCACCTCTTCTTTTGCTAGATTTGCCCTTGGGTTGACTCTCCCGAGTCTCTTTTTATTGCGACACTAAGGTGCATGGTGTCCAAGCTTACCATAGACAAAGCAGTTACCTCTCTTTTTAAATATAGGATTTTGGACCTTGTTTGATGAGTTGGGCTTAGTCTTAGGGTTTTGTTTCTTAGGCCTATTGCTTTTGGGCTTTGGTCCCTCTTCCACCACATTTTCCTTAGAGGATTACTCCTTGGCTCTTTTAGCTTTGTTCATAGTTTTATTTTGTTCTTCAATCCTAATATGTATCATAACATCTTCTAGGGACATTTAATTTGTTTCCTTTTGTGTTTCATGCTATTTTTGTAATCTTTCCAAGAATCTAGAAGGATTTCTATTAGGTAGTCATCTACAAAAGGTTCAGGTAAAGGTAAATTTATGTCTTCAATGACTAGGTCATTGATTAACATGTGGTAGTCATGGATTTGAGATGATACATCTCTATCCTCAATCATTTGGAACTTTCTAAAATTTCGTATGGCATATTTTTGTGTTCTAGCATATTCTACGATGTACTTTTTAGTCAAAGCATCTCAATTTCTTTTGCAACTTTATATTGACATTAGACATTAAAGAGTTCATTTGTGAGTGTGCTAAGAATGGCATGCCTAATTAGTTTGTTCTCGTTTTCCTATTTAGATAAATCTTCAAAGTCACTCTTAGGTTGTAGGTCTGTCAAGATATGCCCTAGGTTTACAACATCAATGGCAGAATAAACCCTTTCTTGCAATCTCTTGAAGAATGTCACATTAAAAGGGTCAACCTTGGAAGTGTTGGAACGAGTATTCTATTATCTTCTATAATGTACTTTTTAGTCAAAGCATCTCAATTTCTTTTGCAACTTTATATTGGCATTAGATATCAAAGAGTTCATTTGTGAGTGTGCTAAGAATGACATGCCTAATTTGTTTGTTCTCGTTTTCCCATTTAGATAAATCTTCATAATCACTCTTAGGTTATAGGTCTATCAAGATATGCCCTAGGCTCACAACATCAATGGAAGAATAAACTCTTTCTTGCCATCTCTTGAAGAATGTCACATTAAAAGTGTAAAACCCAGGAAAAAATCAATTTTTATGAAAAAAGGGTTAAACGGTAATTTCAGTTGAAAATTGGAAATTTTCTAGATCTCGGATGACAAAACAAACTTCACTGTTGAATTCGTCTCATGAAATCTAGTTAACCCGTCGAATTTCGTCGGATTCCGAAACAATCGGAGTTTCACATTTTTCGAGGCATCAAGTGTTGGGTGACACATGACATGACATGTGGTGCACTTGTGTGAATGGATCACATTGAGCCAAGTGTCAAGTGTAAGAAATAATAGGAAAGATAACACAAGAAAAAAAATAAAGAAAAGAAAAAAATAAAATAAAATAAAAAGAAAAGGATAAAAAGTCAAAAGGAAAACGAAGGAAAAAAAAAACACAGCAGTGGTGAGCGTTGGAGAAAGGAGAAAAGGAGAGAGAGAAACTTCTCTCTAAGATCTACGGAAATCGGGCCTTGGGTTTTCATCGAAGCAAGAGGTAAAGTTGGTCCACTCATCGAGAGCTACGCGTAGGTACCAAAATCTTGGAGTTTCGTCAAACTTCACGAGATAGGGAATTTTCCTACTTGGGTTATTTCTAGCCTTTGTCATTTAATGGCTTGGGGGTTTTCTTAAAGGCCGTAAATTTCAGTCCCAAATTTTTGGGACTAAGTATAGGAATTTTTAGGAATTTTAGGGACTATTTTCGGACAATCCAAGCTAAATTTTTGAGATTGTTTTCGGACAGTCCTAATAAGATTTTGGGACTGAATATTGGAAATTTTTGGGAATGGTTCTGAGCAGTCCCATACTAGGTTAAGATTTGGTTTTAATCCCAGGACTGATGTCTTCGGGTTTAGTTGAGTTTTTCGGTATCACTGAAATTTGTTGATGAATGGAACCAAAAATGATTCATGGTCATGAAGGGACCAAGAGGTGCCCTGTTTATGTGGGTCCTAGATTTGGGTCATTTTGTGTGTTATTGTTGGAAAAATAAATAAATAATATGTTGTTGTGTGTTAAAATCATGTTAATATGTGCTTGAGTGATGTATTGACATGGAAATTGTGATGAATGGAAGTTATATGTAAAAATATATAATTATCCGGAATTTATAAATGTTGCATGTAGCATGACATAGCATGAAATGGCATAATTGCATTTCATATGCACGAGACATCCGCGTCAGGTCAGATGTGAGAGATGCATGGCTTAGGTCGACCTGCTTGTGTTGGTGACCATGGTAAATTGACAATTTGTGTTTGGTGTTCGATAATTTTAAGTGAACATAGAATTTAGATCACGACACCTTGTTTGGTGTTGATGGTGGGCTTTCGGTAACATGGACTACTTCCAAAATAGATCGCATGGTTTGAGGTTATCGAGGAGACTATCAATACTTTTGAGGCTCGCGGTTATCGGAGACTGTCCATAGCTTGTGAATAAAGTTGTTATCGGAGACTATCCATAGCTTTAAAATAAAGTTGTTATCGAAGATTGTCTAAGGTCAGAGATTGTCGGGGATCGGAGATTGTCCAGGATTAGGAGATTGTCGGGGATTAGCGGATTAATCCCGGGGTCGAGAAGGCGTCCACTTGTCGGAGAGGCCCCATCCGCAGTCGGAGGCCATCCAGGGGCTTTGAATGAAGCGGTATCGGTGGTTGTCCAAAGGATTTTATTTATAAAAACAAAAGGCCTTTTGTTTTGGATAAAGGGTCATTGGGTGAAACACCAATGACTAGTGTTTCACATTTGGCATATGCATGTGGGAGGGAGTCGGTGAGAACTCAGGATATGGGATAGAGTGAGTCACATTCTCATGCATGACATGTAGACATTTGAGTAGGAACGTGCATGTTTTTACTTGAATGTGTGGTGTCTTAGGTGGGGATAGCCCTTGTAGGAGAATTTTGCGACTGCTCACCACAGTCGTGGGACCACCCTTTCAGAGTACGGAGGCGGGCGCTCCTTCAGGGTAGTGAGTGCAGAAGAAGAAGTGGGGTTGTGGGTGCTGAGAAGTATTTTTGTAAAGTATATTAGACAATATGATTTAATATATTTTGGCATTTAAAGTGTAAAGGAGTTGTACATCAAACCTCTTGTAAATATTATAAATTTGTATATTTGTAAAAAAATATCTGAAGCGACCCTGAATATTCCGCGGGTTAGCGAGTTGTCGGTCGGACCACCGGATTTGGGGTATCCACCATGACGCCAAAGTATCACGAGTATATGGACCGGGTTTTGCGAAGGACATATCACCAAAAAAAGATCAACGCGGGGTCAATGATAGGTGTTTAAAAAGGTCGCATCGTTCAGGAACAAAATCGCTGGATATCATGGATTGAACATTACCGGTGCGGGCGAAAACTAGACGATGAAGGTGTGTTGTTGCGGAAGTGCGGTAGTAGTGGATGATCCTGATAGTCGCTATCTTTACTTGCTTATGTAAAGCTCTTATCGCCTTGTTGACGGGCGCTTGTTAAACATATGCTTAACAGTTCGCCTACTACCTCTGGCTCTGATATAACTATTAAAAGGTCCTTAAGAAAGAGATTAAGGAATTTGACTTAGCCCAAAGAAAACAAACAATTAACAATTGAGGTAAGGTCATAACTTATCTGATTAGATGGTTGAAGCGTTCAATAAACTGTCCTTTAAGTATTTTCGTCCTCCTCTGGTTTGTAACCTTGGTATAGTAGGGAATCGACGCTTTATCTCTAGGATCTATTAGTCAAATCTCACATTGGGTTCACTCCTTTGGTAAGATGTAATACAACTTGAATAATAATATTCCTCAAAGGAAATGTGCTTGATATGAAAGCACTTGAAAATTATAGAGAATGCTTTGGAGCACTTGAGAGAGATGAGTGCTTGAAAACACTTGAGAGTGAGGGGAGTGCTTGGAAAAACTTGAGCTAGAGAGAAATGAGAGAGCTTGAGACCTAGATATCTTAATCTAGAAGGTGTGAGAAAAGGGAGAAGGGACACTTATTTATAAGTGGCCTCCGGCGGATCTCTCAAAAAAAGTGAGAGAAAAAGTAAAATAAAATTATTAAAATAATTAATCAATTTAAATAGTCAAAACATTTCCCTCCTAGATAATGACTTAGTAAATAGCTATTTAAAAGGAAATGAATTTGAGTTAGATTTGATTGACAAATTGAATAATAAATAAACCAATATTTTATTTATTAAAATAATAATAAAAAATTCGTAATTGGTCAAAGATAATTCAACAACAAAATTAATTTTAAAATTTAATCACTTGACCAAATAAGATAAAGTCTCTTTGGCCAAATCAAAATAAAAATTAATATTAATAATAAATTCCCTTTTAAACAGGACATAAACTCGAAAAACTTATACTCTAACAAACAACCCACAACTCCAAATCCACCATTAATAGGGGGAAAAAAATCCACCATCTCACCGAACTCGTACATCAATAAGGCCACTTCTTTCATACATAAAGCTATGGCCAAACTCCACAACCCAGCCAACCTATTACATGGCGTTAAGCCTGTGGAAGCTAGTTTTGAAGGTTCTGGGACATTCCGTCCTAGTTTTGTTGGTCATTAGGCCTACATGGAGTTTGGCATTTCATAAATTAAGGAATTTACAAGAAAATCAATCCCACTCATTTTGCATTTTATAGACATTCAAGACAGACACTATGCAAAATTGAAAGACCATTGACCTGAAATAGGAAAGACTATAAGCCTGAATTATGTCGGCGATGTCATCAGCGTCGAACAATGCGGAATGTAGGCCTGAATCTATCGGCATCAAACGATGAGATGGAGAACTGCTTTTAGATCTAGGGTTCTCACAAACTTTAGGGTATCAGATACAAAACATTAAGATCAAGAAATCAATTTTCCCTCTTTAAATACTATTTTTTTTCAAGAAATCTATGATTCCTTTAGAAGCCTAGGGCAGCAAATGGGTTGGAAAGGGCAAATGGATCGAGTATTGAAGTTTCCCTATTTTCACCTCATTAAAGGTAGTTTAGGTATTATAATTTTTTCTTATAGCCTTGCCTTTAATTTTTTATGCTTTTATAGGTTTAAATAAGGGTGTTATCCACCATCTTTATTAAATAAGAGCTAGAACTAACCCTAAAACATAATTCCCAACAAAAATCCACCATCTAACCGAACCCGTACATCAATAAGGCCACTTCTTTCATACATAAAGGTATGGCCAAACTCCACAACCCAGCCAACCTCTTACATGGCGTTAAGCCTGTGGAAGCTAGTTTTGAAGGTTGTGGGACATTCCGTCCTGGTTTTGTTGGTCATTGTGTCAATGCCTCTGTTCCGGGGTCGATTTGGGGAGGACCATCTCATTCCGAACCCGATTCGAGTAATTCGAGCTGTTGCCTGTTCTGTTTCGTGATTTGATGAATGAAGGACTACTTGAAGTGGGAGATAAATCCTTGTTTTTTGAACGGCGCAGCCGACCAAGGAGCGTATGAGTCTTTGATTATCAGTGATAATAAAATGGATTTAATCTCTATTTCAGATTTCGAGCGACAAACGTCCATCCCAAAAGCCACTTTCATCCTCGCCTTCTGCAATACCCTAAAAAAACAAAAACAAAATGAAAACAAAATTTTCAAAATAAGAAAGGCTAAAATGTAAAATTTTAAAGTTGAAAGGTGCTCTTAACAAAAAAAATATAAATGTTTTGCTAAAAATAAATAACAAAAGTTTCACACACAATCCTAACATTCTTCATTTTTCTCTCAATGAGATGATAGGTAAACTAGGGTTTCAAAATGGAGATTTTAAACTTGAAGAAACATCCACCTCAAGTAAGTATTTCTTTTTCCTCTCTAGTTTGAAGCATGTGATGGGTTTAAGAGTGAAGAAAATCTTTGAGAGAAGAAAGATAAGTGAAAATGTTTTTTATTGTTTTGGGAGATTTATGATATCTCCTTATACAACTGTTGGATTGCTTTAGAATTTGGATCTGTTTGAGATAAGAGAATGTTCTATAATCCAAACGGTGGAGATCGTGTTTCAAGGTTTGAGTTGAGAGTTATTTTTGTTTGAAGTAAACAGTTTCAGAAATTAGTTTTAGTTTCAGTAAGATCAGTGTAAGCCTTCATCTTCTTATTCAACCGTTGGATTGCTTTTAATTTTTGATATATTTGAGATAGGACAATGATATACGATCTGAACAGCTCAGATCATTTTAAGAAGTTTCAGATGAAAGTTATACTCATTTAGAACAAGTAGTTTTTGAAATCGGTTTCAATTTTTGTAAGTTTAATGTAAGCCTTTGTTCTCCTTATTCAACCGTTGGATTGCATTGAAATTTGGATGTATTTTATATAAGACTTTGATCTAAATTATGAACGGTGAAGATCAGAATTTATGACTTGAGGAAGGAGATATTGGAGCAAAACCGTGATAGTGATCAAACTAAATTTAAATTAGTTTGGAAAAAAGAGTAATAACTGAGGGCAAATTTTTCAAAGAGTAATAATCATAATAATAATAATAATAGTAAGTTTAAAATAATAAATAATTAAATTAAAATAACATTGAAGAAAAAGAAATAATAGTTCAGATAATTAATGTGTTTTTTTTCGCTTTTATTTGTTTAGGTGACGTGGACTCTTAATTGAGTTTAATTGTGGAGTGATATCATTTAAGACTTTTGAGTTGCTTTGAGGTAAGGAAGATTAATGCAACTTTTCCTGTAAAACAAAATATTTTTCTATTATATATGATTATGAGTTTTGAGAATTTGTATTTGTTTAAATTATATGCATGGATCAAATACAAGTTTTGTTTGAAAAATGGATTTGAAAATGTTCATGGTAGGGATTGAAAATTATGGGAGATATATTTTGTATTTTTATGAATTTGAAACATGAAGGGAATATTTGACTTGTTTTGCGTGGCTCACAATGGGTATGTAAAATCACAAATATGGTCCGTGTCGACAAGATAAACTTAACAAATACGGCCTTTGTCAATTGGTATAAACCCTGATAAATATGGCCTGCAATAATGGTATAAACTTGACAAATCCCACTTCTAGTCAATGAGCAAAAAGATAAGATGACAAACGCCCTCACAACATGGCTATAATAGCTAACATTTTATTCGTTAGCACGTTTATAACCAAGAGTTGTAAGTATTTTGAACTACTGTCAACGGGTTAGAATGGTTGACATTTTATTTGAAACAAATATTTTGAGAACCATGAGTATATGTGTTTTAAAATATTTGTGGATTTGATTATGATATTGAATTATTTGAGAAATAAGAAATATGATGAACATCAGTTTGAAATATATTTATATTTTATTTATTTGTACTCAAGGATTTTATGATATTTATGAGGAAAAGATAAATATGTTATATATCAAATTTTGTGAATTTAAAATATTTGATCATGAAAATGCATTAACATTCCTTATTGGGCTTTTAGCTCACTCCTTATTGTTGATCATTTTCAGGTGCCCGAAACCTTGGCGAAAAGTGATTTTAGGGTAGGCAGGGATGGAAGTTGAGAACTATTTTTGAGTTGGTATTTATTAGAAAGACTTAGGATTGTTGGACTACTTTAATGCTTTGGGAATTAATGTGACGCCCCAAATCCTAGAGGTCCCGTGATATCGGGTATCCCGATATCACGTTCATTTGTCTCATATATGGAGACCCATTTCTGTATAATTTTCTTACAAATAACCAATTCGTAATAATATTTTACAAGAGTTTGATGTCCAACTCTTTACATTTTTTATATGCTAAAATACATTAAAACTGGGATTGTTCTAATATATTTTACAAAATAATTCTTAAGGTTAATAACCCGGCCTTCGTGACTCACGGGGCCGGGCGAGGCCGCCTCTCCCGTGCACCCGAAAGGGGTCCCCCACGGGTGAAAGAAAGCTCGCACGATAATCTCCTACGAGGGTTACTCCCACCTAAATGCACATGCAATGGTCATCCACACATTTAAGTAAAACATGCAAGTTCCTACTCAAATGTCTATATGTCATGGATGAGAATGTGACTTACCCATACCCACATCTCGAGTCCACTACCCCCTCACGCACAGTTCCGGCGCGGTAAAAACACCGCTTTCAAAACAAAAGTTTTTTGTTCTCGGAAACACACTACCGAAGCTTCAGAAAATATCGACTACCTCCCGGTATAATTTGTCGGTAATCCTCCGAACAATTCATGACTCCCTCCGACGTGAAATTGTCGACCATCTCCCAACCTACCTCCGGAAAATCTTCCTCGAAATTCCTTCACAACCATTTTCTTTTTGCATGTCACGCACTCACACCTATTACTCTTAGGGAGTTCTCAAAGGTATATGGAAATGCAATATGCCATTTCACAATAATTCATGTTAATATATTATGCATGCATATATTAATAGAATTTATACACAATCAACATGTTATTCATTCACACATAGCAATAACATAAATTAACTCACATGGGCTAATACACAAACCGATTGGGCCCATCTCGAGTCGCCTAACGCATCACCCCAACAATACACACTTTGCGTTATCAAAACAGTTTCACAACACACAACAAGGTCACCATCTTGACCCATCCAACCGGGTACCTCACGACCCCTTCACAAACATGAACCATTTTGGTTCCAATCATCCATACAACGTCAACAACCAAAAAACCTAGAAACTTTAGTTTCCGGGGCTCAAACTCAACCCACCACGCCCCGGGACTGTGAAACCCAGCCATAGAAATCCTCTTATCTCAATCCCAAGTTTTTGAACTAAACCATATGGCCTCCCTTGCGCCTCCCATAGACAGCCTCGGCCATGTTCTGAATAACACAAGAGCTTCCAACATGCCATGGGAATGGTCATGTTATATCCCTACTATACACATCGATTAAATCCAAGCAAACTGAACTCTAGGTACAAAAAACAGAATTCAGAAACATTGTGATCACCCACTGTCCCCCACAGGAACATGGCTGGAATCTTGACTCAATGGGCTTTCCATAGAGTCCAAGAACACACGAAACGAAGTTCCCACGGGCAGCCAAGTGACCCACCAAGTCGGAGGTCACCGCACCACCCAGCCTGAGCCGTCCCGACCGCCGAGCTCAGCCTGACACCCACTGTCCTCCACAGGCATACAAATGGAATTTTAACTCAATGGGCTTTCCATAGAGTCCAAGAACACCCGGGTACCGAGTTCCCGGACGGCGAGCGCACCTTCGCTGGAGGTCACACGTAGTCAAACCCACCGAGCCGACCGACGGCCGAACCTGACCTGTACGAGCTGAGATGATCTTTCTGAGCTCTTATACTGCCCTTCACAGGAACATGGCTAGAATCTTGACTCAATTTTCTTTCCATAGAGTCCAAGAACACCAGAAACGGAGTTCGGACGAAGAAGTTATGACCTTCTGAAGTTGGAGGTCATACGTAGTCAAACCCAGCCGAACTGACCTGACTTGGCCTAGGTGTCCTGACCTGTCCTAGATGAGATGACTTTGATGAGCTCATCTACTGCACTCCAAAGGCACATGGCTAGAATCTTGACTCAATGGGCTTTCCATAGAGTCCAAGAACACCAAACGAATTCGACACAGTTATGACCTTCAAGTCGAGGTCATAATGAAGCCAACCCAACCGAGCTGACCTGACTTGGTCGAGGTGTCCTGACCTGTCCGAGCTGAGATGACCTTGATGGGCTCATCCACTTCCCTCCACAGGAACATGGCTAGAATCTTGACTCAATGAGCTTTCCATAGAGTTCAAGAACACCCGAGACTCCGAAGTTCGAACGGTTAATTTACGATCTTCGGTTGGAGGTCATACATATCAAACCCAAATGAGTTGACCTCGACCGCTGTCGACTTGAACTGGTCGAGCTGAGTTGACCTGGCTGAGCTGACCTGGCTGAGCTAACCTCTAGCGCTGAAATTTGTACCTACGGAGGCTGACCTCACGACCTTACCATGGAGCTGACCTCTACTTGAATTGTTTGTTCGAATTAAAGCGACCATAGCAGTGAGGGTCGAGTGAAATTAAAGCTTCAAATCAATTTCAACGATATGGATACAATTTGAAGGGCTTACTTTTAATTTCACTATTTCTATACATTAAAAAATAAGTTAAGTCGGTTCATTGTGTACTACCACAATGTGGAAGCCTCATGGTTCAAATACAACCAACCATTACTTAGGCGGCAATGCTGCACGACCCTTAGGGTGAAAGTAACCAAAGTAGGAGAAGGCCTACTTGGAGTTGTCGAACTCCAGGTCAGTCTCATAGAAGCCCTTGCCGTGAGGATGAACTCTTCCTCTTGCTCCGGCAGAAGCCAAGTGAAGTGGAGTTAACAGAAATTTAGAGAGAGAGAGTGCCTGCTCTGCAAAACTCTCTCTTTTTAAAATTTGGTTTGCGTACCTATATCTCTACAATAGGTTGGAGGAAGATAGAGATTAAGTGAGATGTCACTCTCATGCCATATCAGTCTAGTGTTCTTGGATTCTATATCTTGTGCCACCTTCAGTTCTCCGTCGTGTGTTGCATGTATATGGAGTCCACTTGAACAAGTTAGTGGTCGTATACGACACGTGGCTTACTTAACATTGAGCAGGCTGAAATGCGTCAAGTGTCACGTCATTCATTCATACAGAAAAAAATGCCCAATTCAGATGTCTGATTCTAGCCAAAATTGACGTAGTATATTTAGATTTATGAGGATGATTCAGCGGTGAAGTCCAGTTTGTCATCCAGAGATCTAAAAAATTCTGGATTTTATTGAAGTGCAGATTTCTTAGTTTTTCGAGAGAAAATTGAATTTTCTGGGGTTTCCTGATTAATGTTTGCAAACTTTTATTGGAAGGATTTTATGTTGCTAGAGTGTTACATTTTAAGATTATTAGTTTTAAAAAATTTTATCATGTTGAAAGATGTTGGTTCAATGACAATTTGTTATACTTTGGAAGGTTTTATGCCTTTGGGAGATTTTGATTTTATGAAATTAGTTTAATTAACTGCTTGATATTCGGGATAATAATTCATGCTTGAAATTTTAAGTGTGATTTAAGGTGGGATTTTAGAGTCATATATGTGAATGAACGGTAATGCCCTTGGTTCGGAGTTGGGGTGTTATAGAATGGTATCAGATCATAAGGATATGGTCTATGGGCTTTAGAATCTCTGATTTAGTTCAGATTGAGTGACGATAATTGGTATTATTATTATCTTTGTATGCACAATAAGTTTCATTTTAAATTAGTTTCATGTATTTCTGTTGTTCTTTTTTTACATGTGTGAAATATTAGTTGCTATGCCTCGAAGCAAAACCATTTCTTCTCGTGGTAGTGAGGCATCAGGGATAAATGCACCATACAGGAACTAGAAAATCTAGAATGTCATCTGAGGTCTTGAACAGAGTGGAGCACCTCCTCTAATAGTTGAAGGAATATCTCATTAACACAAAAAAAAAAAAAAAAAAAAACAAAAATTTAAAAATTATATAAATAAATATATATATATAGATAGTATATATATACGCACACTAGGGTGGCTGGCAGAGATGATAAGGATGTGGATTGGAAGATATTCCTATATTAAAGATTTTCCCAATGTATTTCGCAGAGAATTACTTAAATTACCGCCAAAGGAAGTTGGTCGCATTGAATTAGTGTCGAGGACGACTCATCTTAAAAGCACCTTCTTGAATAATCTTCATTAAAGACTAAAAACACAATTGCAAGAAATGCTTGATAGATGTTTCATTAGACCTAGTGTATCACCTTGGGGAGCCTCGTGTTATTTGTTAAGAAGAAGGATGGGACTCTAAGATTATGTAATGATTACATGGAGTTAAATAAAGTGACGATTAGAACAAACTATCCATTGCCAGATTGGTAAGCTGTTTGATCGATTCTGAGAGTCTTGTGTTTTCTCTAAGATAGACCTTAGGTCGAAATTATTATTAACAAGGTGAAGGATGAAGATGTATTAAAGGTGATTTCGTACTAGATATGGGCATTATAAGTTTCTTTTGATGCCATATAGTTTGGAAAACTAATGCCCCAGTAACTTTTATGGATTTAATGAATAAGTTTCAACTATACTCTGAATGAAATTTTGGTCTTCATAGATGACATTCTAGTGTATTCAAGAATAAAGAGTATGAAGAACTTACATGTTATTCTTCCAAACCTAAGAGAGCCTGACTTTTTCTTGTGTAAGACAGAAATTCAATTTTGGAAAAATGGCAAAATCGTAATTTCGGTTACAAAATTTTAATTTCAGTTAAAAATCCAAAATTTATTCTCTAGATCTTGGATGATGAAATGAATTTCACCGTTGGAATCGTCTCGTAAAATCTAGCTTGCACGTCGAATTTCGTCGAATTCGAGATAGTCGAGAATTTACGTTTCTTGAGCATCGCGTTTGAATGCAAGTAAAGCGATATTCAATGTGAAAAAAGTCACATATAACGTACTCGTAATATGTATGGAGTGGCGCTGAAATCTGAAATGAAATGAAGCAATGGACTGGCCAGAGATAGTGGAATGTCAGTAGGAAGAATAGCGTAATTGGTATTAATGGAAAAGTTTAAATGACACTAAAGACAAAAAAATGAATAGTGTCATCTCCAACATTGAAAAAGGAAAGAGAAAACGTGGGGAGGAAGAAAGGGGATGCAGAAGGTTTTGTTTTTTATTTTTAGTGAGAGAACGTCCACCTTCTCTCTAGGATTGTAGGAGATGGAACCGTCAGTGCTTGAGGGACGAAGAAAAGGCGCTCTACGAAGAGGGAACTTCGGCGTGGAGTCTCGGTTTAGGGGTTTCCTCAAACCCCGAAGGTAGGAATTTACTGCTTGGGTTTTTATTCCTTCTTTAAGTACTACTTGAATTTTTAGCTGAATGAAATGGTAGTTTGTTCAGTCTGACCTTGGAATCGAATTGATATGAATTTTGAACACCGTTAAGACATGATGTTGCCACGACTGATTGGGTTGTTAAATTGGAAATATTGTATTCATCGTGTATTGGTTTGGATGAAGTAGGAAATGCGGGTTCACAAAGTGAGCCCAGATGGTGTGATTTTTTGGGAATAGTAGTAGGGTTTCACTATTCCGAAGCGATGTTCTCAAAATATATTTGTGTGAAAATGTGTTTGATCAAGTGATTCAAGTTGAATTGCTCGTGTTTGATCATTGTGATGAGCTAATTTTTGATGTATGAAATGAGAATTTACATGACATGATTGTGAATTGATTGTTTAGTAAATATATGTACGTTTATATATTTACATGTGAATTAAATTTGTATTGGAGATTGGCGTACATGCATTCCATATGCCTTCCAGAACACCCAAATTTATAGAATTGAGTGCATGAGAGGAGTCTAGAGAAAATGGTTCGGAGGGTTGTCTAAAAATTGATATACATCGGAGGGTAGTCCACAAATAATATCAATCGTTGGAGACGGCCCAATTGATATATATATATGCATCGGAGGGTTGTCCACAAACAAATAAAAATAAGAATTCTCATACGAGGCGAGGTGTGAGGAGTCGATGGGGCTCGGGTATGAGTTGATAAGTTAGGCATTCGAAGGATCGTCGTTTGCTTGAATGTGTGTTTATTGGAGCGTTGCACTTGCACTTAGGTGGAGAGTAGCCACTTAGGGTGGTCAGCTCGCGGCATTTAACTCCTTGCCTCCAGGAGGCTGTTTTGAGGCACGGGAGCGCACGAGGAGACGGCTCGTCCTAGAGGCTAAGTTTAGAAGAAAAGTCGGATTGTGGCTTTGGTTTTGTGATATTATCACGTGTATTAAATTCTACAATAATTTTAATATATGTGTTGTATAAAAAGAAATTGATTAAGCTGCTTTTGAAGCTATTGGATATAGTTGTTGTATCGTGATGAGTATAGTTATTGGGCTGAGTGGTCGTTTTACTCATGTTGTGATTATATTGATTTGGGACGGGTTTATGCAAGAAGGGTTGTATTTGGGTAGAGCTCCACGGGTACAAAGGAGACTACTGGGTTTTACTGGTGGGCGTCGGGCTGGCAGACATCCACTTGTATTCATGAGGTTGTGAGATGAGTCAGCGGATGCGAGTTGGGGCGTCCTTGCAGTATCAGCCTGAGTATCTGTTTCACACTGGGGCTTGAGGGATTGGGCTTAGGCCATAGTCTTTGATATATTTAAGAACATCACCACTAGGTTGTGGTTCGATGTTGAGTTTAGGTATGAGATTACCTAGAATCACGAGCGAAACTAGGGTGTGCATGCATGTGTTGGTGTGTTTATTGAGTTGATAGAGGTGTTTGTGTGCTTAGTGATTAGTGTCACGCAGATTCGGCAGGGCAGAATGACGGATCCGAGCAGAGTCAGGCATGAAGACCATATCTTTGGGACTCTTTGCACCTTAATTAGACATTGATGTCTCAAAGTCTTATAATATATCAACATCATATAAAGTCAAAATAAACTCTGCAAATAGTGGTGTTTGATGTCAATACATATACGATCTTGAGTCCCGTACATATTCAAAAACTATACATTTACAATTCTTGATCTCATAGTGCGGAACCTACGATGATGAACCCACACTCGTGTGTTGGCCCACCCGAAGAATACGGAAGTTCTCGGACGTCTTCTCCCAATACCACGGATTAAAAAAGCCGTCTTGAAACTGCAGCTTGAGTGGGAAGCAATATATATATAATATGCGTGTACAGTTATAATAAGCATATAACAATAACGGATGTACGAAATTACATGCATTCATCTTGTGGATTCATCTGATCACTTATGCTTATTCTTATAAAAGTACCGTAGGTACTACACATGTTCATTATCTTGAAGTATCGTGATGTCTTTATTTGGACTCCTCTGATGTCCTGAGGACTTATATTTAGTCGGGTCCAAGTGGGAGTTCTGAGTTTACTCATGATGAAATCTCACCGTTAATCTGGTCGAACGATAAACCAGTTTCCCTCCTTAACATTATTGGTTAACCATCTTTGAACATGGAATTGACACGTTTTAATAAGAAGTGCAGTCATTTAACAGTATCAGTATATATCAGGTGCAAATCAGTATTTAGTGGAATGGAATTAAGTGCGACGCGAGTCTGATGCATTAATGAATCTTTTATTCAGATAAAGTGTATTAGATGGAATTATTGTAATATCAGATATAAATCTTTTTAATGGAATGAGATTAAGTGACACTAATGGAATAGATTTTTAATGGATGAATCTGCATGGCATTAGTAGATGCAGTACAAATGGACAGGTGTAGCATTGTAAGGTCTTTGTTTGGCTGTTTTTAAAGTGTTTGCAAATGCTGGTTGAATAACCGCTTGAATGGGCCTTCGTAACTGTAATGGTAGCTGTAACGATGTTCATATCTTGGTATGATCGTATATAATATTATTGTATTTCTCCATTCTTTATGATCTCTTTGCAGTTGATCACTCCGATCAGTTCCATTAATTGATGTTTCATTCAACAATTCTGATTGAGACGGAGTTCTGAATCTATATTCTGGGATCTTGTTGTTCTTCTTTAAGTTAAGTTCTGTAAGTTAACTGAATATGTAAATTAGACTGACCAGTTAAATATCAAAATGACTTCAGGATATCTGATCAATGTTTGATGTTTGCTGCTGATGTTTTGAACTTCATCGAATAGGAATTTTGATCATATTAACGTTTGTTTGGCGATGTTTGTGGCGTAGATCTTTCAATGGATCAGATTGACGATTGTAATCAAACGATGGCGAAGTAACAGTTCTGTTCGATCTAACATATACGTTAAATCGATCGTGTTAAACCAAATTATTTGACCAAATAATTGTACGATCTTGTCACGAACGTTGTGTTTTAATTATGCTATTCATGAGATCATTCTGGATGCCTCTGTAACTGTGGTTCTGTTGCTTTATTCATTCTGGGATTAAAGTTGGCGTAGCTTTGTTCTGTGGATATCTCGGCGGGGACATAAGATCTTGTCGTATTGGAAATATTACTGCTGTTGGTTGGATGATCTGCAACCTGGTTGGGCAAACTCCATTTCATACATTGTTGAATTCGCCTGTTTCATATAAAAATCTGAAGTCTTCAAGACAAACTCCTTTGGATTTGTGTTCTTTCTTCATATTGCTCCTTCTCACCCTCTTCACTCTCTACTCATATTGTTTCTGTTTGGATTGAAGTGTTTTGTTCTCCCATCTCTTTATATTAGTTTGGTTATTTTATTTTGAATATCCAGCTTTTATTAACTTTATTACTGAATGTATTTGCATTGAGCTCTAAATCATAACCAATAGTATATATTTTGGACATTGGTTTCTTTGGTATAATTAGGACGGGTTCTATATTTGCGTTTGTTAGTTTTGTTATATATCTGATATGTTTTGAAACATTTGGGACATCTGGAGTTGATTTGTAAGTAGTTTTGATACTTTAAGTCGACGAAGAGCGGGTATTGCCATAATATGATTCCGTATCAACTCTTCTTGATGATAGTGGCGTTCTGATGAACTTGCTTTGCTTCTTAACATCTTTATTTTCATTCTGGAGCTGTTTATATTCATAAGATGAGATCTCTGCCATATCGAAATTGTTATTATTGATCAGTTGGGATATCTGATATGTTATGATTATCTTTGTTATCTTGGAGAATGTTCTCAACATTCATCTGGTCCGATCTTAACCATGTTAGGTTGACTCAGTTTTTATTGGCGGATATATTCTTGTGAACCAAGTGCATATCTCTCTTCTTTATTTATTCCAGTGACATAGACATATATCAGACGTCTCTGGTTCAAATCTGGAACACCAGTATCTTTTAACGACGGACCGTTATTCTTATCATAAGATGCCATCAACTGCGGGTTGATAGTCTTAATCTTCATGGAGCTATGCGAGGTGCATAATCACGGATGTTGGCGACATTGCGACGATTAATGGGAATTCTTTCCGACGGAAGTCAATCAGACCATTTATCTTAATACGGATCATCTTGTTATCATGTTGGATAGAAGCGTTAATTAATCTGTTTAAGCGTATATCTTTCTAGACTTTGACATGTTTGAGACGACTCGGTTATATGTTCTTCTGGGTTGCCATGACATTGGTTATAGTTCTTCAAATCATGAGTAAATCGATGGATAGTGAGTGAAGCGACATTCTGTCCCTATTACGGGACATCTTTCTTGGTGAAGCGGAATCAGAAGTCCATTGTTATAATATCCATTTTGGTTGGGATCTGGAGGTTCGATGCGAATCGTTAGTGTTAGTTTTGTTTGTAACGATCAGTATCATATACTCAGAATATCTTTCATCTAACATGATGAGATTTATTTCATCTTGGTATTATTGGGATAATGTGTTATTAAATCATAATATTATTTAATCACCTCATTAATTGTATTCTTAATATATAACTCATTCATTATAATCAGTTATCCGATGTTGACGACTCTCAATTCTTCTAATGTTTTTGGCATTCTTATTATACATTAACATCATCATTAAGTTCAAGTAATCAGAAATATGATATAAATCATAGTTGGAGAGAGATCATTTCTGCTGGGCATCTTGTTTAGGATGAACAATCGGTATGGAGATAGCGTTCAACAGCAATTCCAACCCGCATGGTTGCCTCGAGTTCAAATCTTTTGAGTTAGCAAATATTTGAGACTCTTATGATCGGTGAAAATTCTACATTTACACGTATAAATAGTGTCGCCAAATTTTCAGCGAACACTACATTGCTAACTCTGAATCATGTGTGGATGAGTTTGCTCATGCGGCTCAGTGCTGGAAGCATAAGCCACCACTTTCCCATCTGCATCAATCGCATCCCGAACCTATCCTCGAGAAGCATCATATCTTTGTGTAATCCTGTGCATTTGAATCAATCACGGTGCTTCAACCGGTATTTCCTTTAATTTTCAAAAGCTGAGTTGGCACTTATCCTTGATCCAAATTTCACTCCTTCGGAGTAATCTTGTAAGTGAGGATGCTATAAGCTGAAAACCTTGCAAATCCGATCATGTATGGCAAAAGCCTGCTCAGTTTATTCAGGAACAAACCACAATTGCTTGATTTTTCTGGGTCCACTCTAATACCTTCCACGGATACAATATAGCTAGGAATGACACTTCCTTAAGCCCGAAAATCACATTTTGCACTTAACTTGGCAGAGCAACTGATTCTCCTCTCAGGTTTGCAACAACATCCTCGAATGGTGTTCATGTTCTGTGCATCTTTAGAATACACGGGATGTCGTGATAAATACCCTGACAAATTGATCAAATAGGGCGGAAAGCTTGATTCATCAAGTCCATGCATCACGTAGGAGCATTAGTCGGCCCAAAATGGCATGACGAACTCATAAGTGGCCATAGCAAGGTTCAGAAAACATTTTGGGGACATCGACCTCTTTTTACGGAGTTGATAATATCGGTCTTGATCTATCTTCGAGAAGGCAGCTTCTTCCTCAATTGATCAAACAAATATTATTCTCTGTGTGGTACTTGATGTAAATGTCACTTTGTTTATTTTAGATGGTGAAGTACGTCAGAAGAGTGCCATCTTTCTTCTAACAAACCAGCAGGCGCACCCCAAGGTGGAAACACTAGGTCGGATGAAACCCACATCTAATAGCTCCTGTAGTTGGAGTCTTCCAACTCTTTGAGTTCAGTTGGAGCCATTCGGTAAGGTGTCAGCGAAATAAGTCGTTCTGTACAACTTCAATAGAGGATACTACTTCTCGTTCGGGTGGTACTCCGGTAACTCTTGAAGCATAGAGACACAATCAAGGAATATTTTCTGCATTTGTACTCGTTTGGAGTCAAAGAATCAAAGCGGATTCTGACTTTTTTCCAGAAAGCGTCGGGTTTCATAGTGACAAATTTTTGAGTGCGATTCGGATCGGATGCTTTGTATGGTTACTTGTGGTGGGGACATTTCAACAAGACTATTTTCTTATCACAGTCAACTATGGCGCGATGTTTGGATAACCAATGCATTCCCAAGATCAAATCAAACTCATGAAAAGGCAAGCGATTAGGTGCTTAGAAATTCCTATCATGGACCATTAAGGATAATTCTTATACACACGATTGACTACAACTATACTTTTGAAGGACTTGTAGCTCATGGTCATGTCTAGCATTCTCTTCTTAGGTGGTTTGTCATTCATTTGTTCACGTATATATATGAATGTGTGGCAGATCCAATTAAAGCATATAAATCAATATCAAAGAGAGTGAATGTACCCATGACAACCCACAGGTATGTCAGGATCTTCTCGAGCTCTGTGCTCAGAAAACTGTGTTTGGGGCGTAGTAGCGAGGACGATTGTGTCTCAAAGCGTTACCTGCCTTGCAGAGCCACTTTGTCCTCTACCCACACTCTGATGCGTGGAGGTACATTTGATCCTCCTCTGCCACTTCCCTTGAGGATTTCTAGAACTGATCATAAGTGGGCGATTCGGCTATCACATGATCCGTGCTCCACATCGGAAACAACCCCCCGAGTTACTCGTGCGCGATACCACTATGATAATTGGCAATGTGGGCATCACCTTTTCCTCTTGTCAGTTGAGATGCCTCGTAGAAACTTTTGTCATCATGAGTGATGGGTCCTTGTCTCCACACCCCTTGTAGGTGGACCTCGTCTTGGATCAGCTTGTGACTCTCTAGGTCTTTCCCAGAAGAGGAACCCTCTTGAGAACTTTCTCTTTCTTTCTTTCTTATTTCTTCATTTCGATTTCTCAATTTTATAGCGCTTGCACGGTGATAAAATTGACGGTCTCTTAATGCTGACCATGAGGTACCTTTTGATAGATTCATGAAGGCCCTCCTCAAATTATCCACACACTGAATTTTCAGTAGAGTGGATTAGATTACATATTCTGAAGCCAGTGAATTCTTTCTCATATTGATATCTTTCCCTTGTCTTAGGTCAAGAATTTCTTCCATTTGACTCCTTGTAATCATCGGTGACATACCTTTGTATTAAACTAGGTGGCAGTAGTCCCATGTATGCTTGGATGCAGGATTAGTGGATTTCTGAAACCGACTTCCACGATCATAAGTTACCTTGCGGCCAATGAAGCCGCACATGTGACCTTTTTGTTCATCTAATACGCCACCAAGTTTTCAATGGCTAAAACTGTGGATTATTCCATACTTGTACCGTGAATTTGTAGCTCTTTCGTATTGCATGCGCTCGGGCTCGTGGGCGGTGGAGTCAATCCTAGGACCCTTGCCATCACGAGGAGCTTTTACCAATGCTTCGGTTGAAGCATTTTCTGGTACTCGCCCGTTGACTGGACGGTAGGAGCGGATGGTCAAAGAAAGGTTAATGGCTTTGGTGTTTCGTAGCGAACGCGGGAAGTGGATCCATTAAACTATTGAACAGAACATCGCGTGGCGTTCTACGTAGGTGCATCGAAATCTTAGATAACAGAGCGCCTAAACCACAAACCGATACCAACTTATCCGCCCAGTTGGCCCGACTGAATGACGGGATCAGAACCGGTCAGGGCGCGGAACCATATCTTGGGACTCTTTACACATGGTGGGCATTGTTTATAATCAGTCTGCCTCATGCTCTCCAGCGTGCCTCTGAAATTAAATATTCTGTGAAGTAGTAGTGTTTAAATTAATCCATATCAGTCTTGAGTCCATTACATGTTAAAACTATACATTTACAATTCACGATCGTAGTGGGGGCCTCAGTGATGAACCCTACTCGTGTGTTAGTACTACAAAGGATCAGAGTTCTCGGACGTCTTCTCATATTTTGGGTTAAAGCTGTCTTTAGGCTCACGGCAGTGGAAGCATATATATAATATCGTGTACGCGAGTTATAATAAGCATATAACAATAACGGATCTCGGAAATTACAGCCGCATTAAATGCAAATTGGATTCATACAATCACTTATCTTTATTAACATATAAAAATCTTTGCGTGAGTTACTACACATGTTCATTTAATGCGGAAGTATCAGGTATGTCTTCTTTGGACTTATAAGGTATTGGGACTTATATTTATTGGTCCCGTGGAGATTAAGGCTTATATTATTCGAAATGCCCGCCAAATTCTGGATCGAGAACGATACACCTTCATTTCCTCTTATTCATTGACCGGTTATTATCGTATAGTATGAATCTTAGGACAGTCTTAATAAATTTGTAATTACTGTTGAGTAAGTATCGAAGATCTGCTCAGTCTGAAAATGCCATAACAAAATGGGATGCAGTCTGCGCATAGCAGTCTGAAGTCTTAATCGAAGCAGTCTGTGTACTTGTGAGTCTCTGAAGTACTAATCGGAGACAAGAGTCTTATTAACCTTGTCAAGTCTGCAGAAGTACTAATCGGAATGAGTGTGTGCACCTAATCAGAATAAAAGTCTTTGTGACTGAGTGCCGTAGTATTGTGAGAATCTGAAGTAGTAATCGGGACGGGGTCTGTGTAGCACCCCAATCAGATCTTGTGTCATTTAATAGCTGGTCTCGGTATTTTATAATTATATGAGTTCGATAACTTGCTTTCTTAGAATATAGGGCATTCTTAGCCACTTATGTGTTTGCAGTGATCATGTTTCCATATCTTGGTGGGTATGATCGCGTGTGTAATCACCTTATTCATGTGTCCTTGTATTCTTCTATGAATCTACTTTACCGAGGTTTGAATCTCAATCGGATCCTCCAGAAGCCCAAAGTTATGGCATTTAGTCTTAAACTAGTCCTTCGTTTGGGGACAGATTGATACTCTTTTCCAGGATCTTAACTATATTTATACCTATCATTATGCTCTTCCCAATTTAAGGTCTTTAAGGAGTTCATTCAGTGGAATCCTTTCAAAGTCGAATATTAGCTTCGAGTCCGTCAAAAACATTTCGGACTTCTCTATCAGTCAAGCTGATGCAGGAAATGGGACTGCAGCGCTAGCCCTTTAGTGAATTTTGGGCTATCTAGAAGTCAGAGAATTTGAGAATCACGTCTTTAAGTTTTGTTAAAGTGTTTGTAAGCGCTTGAATCTTCAGGCTCGGATAAGTGGCAAGTTATGGCGAAAATAGCTGGTGAAACGAGGCTTGGAAGCAGGTTGGCACCAGTACAAGTCTAACAATAGAATGAGGTGGTCAAAAATAGTGAGCGAAATTGTACCAGTGCAAGCTCAATTGTACCGACACAATTCACTTGGCCACACGAATGGTGTTTTCTTGTTTCATGCCTTATAATCATAGATCAAACTGTCATGAATACTCAAAGCAACTATATTGGTTGTAGCCATATATAGTAAATTATAAAGGTTATGTAGGGTTTTTTGTAAAACTAACACAATTTCCATGGATCCCTCACTCAAAATGAGGTTTCATGCCGATCTTGTGCTATTTAGAGATTTTAGCTTTACTCAAGAAAATTTTGGTTGGGGATGTAATTACATGACCATGAGTTTGAGCAAGCTCTAACCATACAATTAGACAAAGAATTCCATATGACCATATAAAAATCCCATGACTCCATAAGGCAAGCATAGTACAGCAGATGTGGTCTCCCAGCATCTCTTTATAATTAAGTTTTGATTATTTTTGGCACTGATCCTCAACTTCCGTAACCATTACAAGTCTTGTGGCTATAATTTGGCCTCTAATCATATTAACCCATGTCTTTGATACCCCTTTTTGGACAATTTACGATTTTGTCCTTTCGTTGTATAAAATTTTCGGGTTTTTGAGTTTCTATATTTTCGCATTTAATTTACGGAAATTTTAATTTAGTAGCCTACAAACTCTACTAAACATGTTGAAAACAGTAAGATGTCTTTAGTGCAATTAAGCGTTGGAAAAGCATGATGTGTTGGAAAAAAAAAGCGTGGAGTTTCACGATTATTATGGCTGGAACAAGAAAGTAATAAAATGATAAATTTTAATGAATTTATTTGGTTTGTTAGATGTGAAATAAAATTTAATAATTTTTTTTTTTGTTTGATGCAGTATTCAAGTTAATGCATGTAGGAAGTAGCAATGAAGGCTACTGATAGAAATGAAAAAAAATAAATAAATAAAAGATTAAAGTTTAACTTCATAATCATTAGTGAGGTATATAAGCGTTGGGTTTGAATTTCTTTACATCAGGTATGAGGAAGCTGCGGAGTTTGAAAAAAAAGAAAAAAATTTGTGTAAGGCGAGAAGCGGAATGGCTATTGCCAATTTCGTATTTAGTGCGACCTAGTGTTGAGGTCGTGGCGGGAGGCATGTGAGTCTTGCGACGGGGCGACGGCGCGCGTGATCTTATGCAACGAGGCGCAGCGAGCCACATTGTGGGCGGCCAGCGGCGCAGGCAGAGACGGGCGGAGTCGGGACATCGTTTTGGCGTCGCGACCTAGGCGGAGGGGTTGGTGTCAGCGACATGCGTGTCAGCGGCGAGGTTAAATTTGAAGAGGTCTGAGTGCGTGTTATGAAATTCATGTTGTGACTGGGAAGCCAGTGAGGTCGCGACCTTGTTTGAGGTGTGACTGGTCTAAATATCTTAAGGTCGCGACTAGAAATGGACGTCATGACCTGGTTGGATTTGGCGACAGGAGGTTTGGAGTCACGACCCGAGGTTTGGTCGCGACAAGGCGTTGTGTGAGGAACGGTGATGTGACACAGTTCCTGAGTCCACGACCTTGTTTGGTTGGGTTTGATTGCGTTATGGGTGGTAGTGGGGAGGTCGCGACTGGATTTTTATTAATGACACGAAATCTGTGTGAGGCGAAAGCGGTCGCGACATGAGAGTGATGTCGCGACATAGGGTAGTCTCAGGAGGGTCGACTGGGTTGGCGTTGCGACTGGTAGAGCAAGAGTTAGGCGGTCGGTGTGACACAGTTTTGATGTCGCGACCTAGGCCCCTTCTGTTGTGGGTCGGTTGGTTATCATGACTGGAGTTTAAGGTGCGACCTGATGGCTTACTGGCGTGAACCAATATGGCTTAATAATGTATGACACACGTGGTGTGCGTGAGACATCTGTGACACAATCGATCGTGCAAGTAGCAGCGCCACGACACAGTGCTACTGTACTTGAGTGTCTTGTGACTACTGGGTCCGAATTGTCTTTATGCTGTGCCTGATGATTTGTGACAGTGCACTATTTTAGGGTCCTCTTTGGACCTTGTTAAATGGACCTTTGTTAAGTGACCTTGTTCACGAGGTTAAAAAAAAAAGAGTCACAATTTTTAAATTACCTTTGTGTATGAGATTTAAAATATAAGATAGTTATATTCAAGTTATTATAAATGCATCGACGTGGTATGTGAAAAAAAATTTTCGGTGTATGAATAGTGTCTCGGGACTGTGTTTGAGCCTTAGAGATACTGCATTGAAATTTAATCTACCATTAACTTGTGTAGATGGCTAATAGAGACTTTGATGACATAGGGGCGTCACGAGGGCAGTCGAGTCTGTAGACATTTGACAATTGCTAGTGATGATTTGATCAGTGAGCCTTTCTTGGTGTAGGTATTACAGGCTGCATCACACGGTACAGTATGGCAAGTGACGGGAAGGTCTGGTAACCTCCGGGAGGGTTAGGGCGCATCATCCTCCAGAGCATTCCACGAGGAGAGGAGGAGATCAGATGGTGGCAGACCGTTGGTTTATCTCTGGTCGAGAGGTGTGAGGCCATGGGATACCTCGACCTTCTGGGATCTAGTATTGGTCAAATTTGGGAATGTAGAACCCACGTGGTGGAAGTAGAGCGGGGGACCTCTTGAGACACTTAGGAAGCGCTTTGTATGTGAGTTCTCCGCAGAGATTAGATTAGAGGCGAGGAATAGGTATGATAAGGTCATGGTTGCGAGTTGGAGATCTCGGGGGACTCACTCACGATGGACTGAGGAACAATGGACGTGCTCGAGTTCGATGTCGTCGCAGGGATGGATTGAACTACGGCTCTGGTGGTCACAGGTGGCAGGCGTGAAGGTTACTTCTGCAGGAGACCCGGTACTCAGTGTAAATATTCAGAGACAAATGACATTTTGCCCAGACGATTATACGAGTCAGGAGTGTCGAGGGGGCGGGTTGGCGGGTTGGCTAAGCGAGCCGCTTACCACAGAGGACGGAGAGACCCGGACCGATCTACCTCGGGTGGAGTGTGCGAATGCGTGGATGTCTTTCCGGATAGGCTACGGGTACGCCTCCACGAGGAGGGTAGTAGACCCGGTATCGAGTTACACCACGGTATTTCACCGTCTATGACTCATAGGATGGCAGGTTGAGTTGCAGGAACCAGGAATCCAGCTACGGGAGCTAGGGGTTCCTTAAGGCTGGGCACTTTACACCATGGGCGCTCGGTCTGTTGCAAAAGAAGAAGAGCCAGAGACCGCCGTACATTACGAGCGAGTTGAGCAGGGTTCGTCGAATGGTACCCATTAGGATGTGATTTGTTTGATCGGTTGGGAGCCGGCGAGTGCTCGAGATGAAGCGCGCGGCTGGTTGCCATCGATTGAGGGTTAGGGATAGATATCCTAAGACGGCGTTTTAGAGACGTTATGGGCGCTGAGTTCACGATGCCCTTTGGATTGATAAATGCGGCGAAGCGGCGTTAATGGATGTCATGCGCCAGGAATTATTCCGACCCTATCTAGATCGGTTTATGCGATCTTCGTGGATGACATTTTGATGCTCAGTCGGAGTGGGAGCGTAGTATCGGCTGAGGATCGTTTACGGTTGTTGAGAGACCAAAGCCGGTTATGCGCGAAGTTTAAAGTAGCGTGAGTTCTGAAAAACTGGGTGAGATTTTGGGAAACGTGAACCTTCGGCATCGGGAGTGTTAATTCGACCCGAGAAAAGATTCAGTAGGTGATGAGTTGGGAGGAGATTCGAGTGATGCCGAGATCATTCTTGGGATTGGTGCAGGTATTAGGAGATTCATTGAGGATTTCTCCAAGATAGTAGCACCTATGACTAGGTTGACCGGAAGGAAGTCAGTTTGATTAGCATGGCTGGGTGAGGAGGAGGCATTAAAGTTGAAGAAGAGACTTATGACCATCTTGATGGATAGGACGGGGAAAGAATTTTAATGTATGGTGATGCCTCGAGTAGGATGGGATGTGTTTTGATGCGGTCAGGGAGGTAGTAGCTTATGGTTCGTCGAGTTGAAGAATCACGAAGCGAATTACCCATACGACATAGAGTTGGCGTAGTAGTCTTGCGCGAAGATTTAGGCGCCACTTTCACCTCTGACGAGGAGTTCGAGGTGTCGCCCGAATATAAAGTCACAGTGTATTTTCACGCGGCCCGGGACCTGATATGAGATGGCGCGGATATGGATGGGTTCTACAGAGGATTATGACTTAGCTTTATTACCATCAGATGAGGCAAATGTGAGGTGGTGATGCACTTTCGATCGGAGATCACGGGCGTTAGGTAGTCATAACTGTAGAGTGTGGATCTTTCGAGGCGTAGGATAATTTGATAATCAGTAATGAGACTTAGGGTACCTTGAGTTCATTGGCCTGCGTCTGCGTGGCCAGTGATTGAGTCCCGATGGCGGGACGCGAGATAGTGTCCATCGGGGCGAGTGATCAGTCTGGGTGTGAGAGACTAGGCCCAGTTCACGCAGATGGTAGTCTTGAGTATAAAGGGACGGGTAGTGGTTCCCAGTTGTGTTTAGAGAGGAGATTCTGGCGAAGTTTAAACTACTCTAGATTTTCATGCATCGAGTAGCGCAGTGTACCGGATCTTGTCGCCGATCTTGTTGGAGTGGGATGAAGAGACACGTAGGGGGCTTTTGTTCGACGATATGCCGTGTCATTGAGTTAAAAATTTGGCGCGAGCTAAGCGATTCGCCCGGCCATTGGAGGTGGCTGAGTGGAAGTGGGAGCACGTCACGATGGACTTTGTGACCCACTTGCCATGGACGCAACAGAGGCATGACGCAGTATGGGTCATAGTGGATCGGCTCACGAAGTCGGCACATTTTCTAGCCATGCGGATGACTTTCTCCTTGGAGAGATTCTGCCGATTGTATATTCGGGAGATAGTCCGGCTACATGGGGTACCGGTATCCATAGTATCGGATAGGGACCCGAGGTTTAAGGCGCACTTTTGGAAAAGTTTCAGGAGTGTATCAGAGAGCATGTGGTGACGATGAGTCTGACTTTCCACCCTCGAACCAGATAGTCAGTCACGAGAGGACTATCTGGTGTTAAGGGATCTTTAGAACATCGTCATGGATAATAAGGTAGATGGGATGAGCATTTTGCCGGCGGTGGTCGCCTCTGAAGCCAGCGGTTACCCCGAGGCGAGTATAGATGTAGTATGAGGCATTGTATGGGTAATGCTAGATCGTTGTTATGTTGGTGATCTGGGAGAGGCCGTCGATGGTCTGATCGGTCAGAAGAACCTTTCGAAGGTGGGCTTAATCTCGACGTGAGGCGATCTTCTCACGACTCGGAGTCGGCGGCTATACGGATGTACGGCGTCGACCCTTAGGAGTTAGAAGTTGGGGATCGCCTTGAAGGTGATCAGCGCAGAGGAGTGGTCGGGTTAATGAGCGTGGGAAGGCATCGCCTGAGGTTCGTTGGGCGCTTCGAGATGCTCGAGAGGGTGAGCATTTTGTTAGTCTTAGGTTGGCGTTCTGCGCCCACATGACATGTCAGTGTCGTAGTGGCGTCTCCATGCTCACGGAATTATCGCCGGATCAGGGGCTCGTAGTGGTGGATTAAGGACCGGGTCAAGAGGTTGGCGTGATGGGACGCCGAGGAGGGCCAGGTGTGCGTTTTGGATGGCGAGTGATCGGGTTTTCGGCGTAAGACCGTGGGGTAGTGAGAGTCTTGTCAGACCTGTGGGTGGAGGAGTCGACGTGAGCAACGGGACGCGTGCGGTATGTCATGCTGTTTGGGGATGAGAAGGTACGTAGTTCGATCGTAATAATTAAATGACTAGTTACATGCATGGTAGAATCTGCGTTGCGTATGCGTGTGAGTGATTGTGATTATCAAATTGGAGGGACGAAATTCCTTTAAGAGGAGAATGTAAAGGCTAGAAATTCAAATTTTGGAAAAATGGCAAAATCGTAAAATTCGGTTCTGAAATTTTAATTTCGGTTAAAAATCCGGGAGATTTATTCTCTGATCTTGGATGATGAAAGCGGATTTGGTTAAGATGATACCATGAAATCTAAATGTAGCATTCGAATTTGGTTGAATTAAAGCGGTCGAATTCTGCGTTTTGAGGCGTCTAGTTTGGTCTTGAGTAAAGCGATATTGATGTGACAAAGTCCACGTATAACACGTATTCGTATTATTGCCGTAGTGGCATGAGTCTGAGAAATGATGACAATGGACTGACGGTCGAGGATAGTCTTGAATGTGGCGGGAAGAGGGCGTAGTTTGGTATTAATGGAAGGTTTAAATGACATGAAAATAAATGAATAGTCTGTCTCTTTGCATTGAAAAGGAAAGAGAAAACGTGGGGAGGAAGAAAGGGGATGCAGAAGGTTTTGTTTTTTATTTTTAGTGAGAGAAACGTGCATATATACGGATTGTAGAATCCAGGCCAGTCGGCGGTCTTCGGGACAGAAGGAAAGTGCTCTCTGTGAAGAGGAGTGTGGTGGGTTAGGGAGTTTATCATTTCCAGAAAGGTAGAGATTACTACTCGCGGGTTTATTAACCTTGGAAATGCTGCCCGAATGTTTAAATTTAGATAGGCGTGAGGGAGCCGTTTGATCGATCTGACAGCAGGATCGGAGTGATATGAATTTTTGAACACAGTTGGACCGACGGTGAGCGCCCATTCAGGTTTATTAAATTGGAAATGTGTCATCGTGTATTGGTTTGGATGAGGTAGGGTGGCGTGAAATGCAGATTACCAAAGTGAACGGATAGTGTGATTTTAGAATAGTAGCAGGGGTTTCAGTATTAAAGCAGTCTAATATATTTTGTGTGAAAGTGAACGATCAGTGATTGAGTTGAATTCTTTCGTGTTGTCATTAAGCGTGAGCTAATTTTGATGTATGAAATGAAATTTACGTAGCGTGGTGTGAATTGATTGTTTTGGCAAATATATCGCAGCGTTTATATATTTACGTGAATTAAGGCTTTTTATTGGAATTGGCATCGTCACGTCCCAGTATCATTGAACATTTTGAGATTTATGGGAGTGAGTGCGTGAAATTATAAATGGTTTAAAGGTTTAATAAAAATTGATATCTACGTCGGTGAGTCGCGAATAATATCGATCGTCGGAGGCGACTGGGTGATATATACATGGGTTGTCAGCAGCGAATAAATATAGAATTAATACGAGAACTGGCGAGTGTGAAGTCGTGAGGACTCGGGTATGAGTTGATAAGTTAGACATTCGAGAAGGATCGTCATTTTGCTTGAATGTGTGTTTATTTGGGCATTCTGTTCTTGACTTAGGTGGAGAGTAGCCGGCGGGTGATTAACATTTGCGACGTGCTTCATACAATCGAACATATTTTCGGTCCTCAGGGAGCGACGAGTGACGAATCTAGAGTGAATTTAGAAGAAAATGGGACAATGAAGCTGGTTTTGTGATGTATAAGTGACATTATAATTACCACAATTTTAATATATGTGTTGTATAAAAGAAATTGGTCTTCTTTTGAAGCTATTGGATATAGTTGTTGTCATGATAGTATATTGTGGGGCGAGTGGTCGTTTACTCATGTTGTGATTATATTGAATTTGTTGGGACAGGGTTTATGCGGGGTTGTATTTGGGTGAGCTCCCAGGTACAAAGGAGACTCTGCTGGTGCAGTGAGCGTCAGTGCTTGACGTCGGCTTGTATTCGCATGAGTTGACGGGTAGTCAGCGGACCCACGGGTTTGGGCGTCCATGGTAGCAATAAATGTGAGTTCGACTTGATCAAATTTCTTTTCTTAGCCATGTAGTTTCGAGGATAGATTTGATGGGCCAAACAAGTAATTGAGGTTGGAAGAGCTCTTACGATGTCGGAGATTAGAAGCTTTTTTAGGTGTGTTTGGATGTTATAGACACTAATGAAGGGTTTTCAAATTTCCTACCACTTTACTAGACTCACACAAGAATGCCAAGTTTGTGTGTTAGGCGTGGGAGTGTCGAGAGTAGCTTTGAGGGGTGAAGAAGAAGTTGAGTATCAACTCCAGGTGTTGTCTGATAGTTTGGTTTGGGAGGATTTGTCGTTTATAGTGCAGTGTGAGGTTTGGGTTGTGTGCTCGTACGGCGTGGGAAAGTGGTGGCATATGCCTCTAGGCGGGTGAAACCCACGTAGAAAATACGCTCATGACTTGGTAGCCGGTGTGGTTTTTGCCCTTAATATTTAGGCTTATTACTTGTGTGGTGAGACATGTGAGGTTATACAGGCCATAAAGTTTGAGAAATATTTATTAAAGGAGTTAAATATGGGAGGCAGAGAAAGGTGGATTGAACTCGCCAAAGACTATGATTGTAGAATTTTCTGTCATCCACATAAAGCGAATGTAGTTGTTGATGCCTCGGCGGAAAGTCATATGGATGCAGTAATACGACTTTGAGATCAAAGGCCTAAGCTCAATTTGATTTGGAACCTAGAGTTTTGTTAGTAATTTTATTGTGCAACCAGACTTCATTAGGAGAATTAAATCTTCTCAAAAGGATTATCTAGAGTTAGTAGCCATCACAGATAAGGTGAGAAAGGGGGTCAATTCCAATTTTGTGTTAATGGATGATAATACTTTGAAGTTCAAGGATAGGCGGTGTATTCCTCACGTTGGGGAATTGAGGTTAGAAGAATTCCATAATTCTAGATTTACAGTTCATCCTGGAGGAACGAAGATGTATAGTGATATGAAACAACTGTATTGGTGGCACAGGTTCCAAGAACGTGATATTCTGGTTATAGATGTTTAGTTTGGTAGAGTGAAGCGAGCATCGATGACTTGGGGAAAGCGTAGCCGCTGTGTGCTTGAATGGAAGTGAGAGAGATGTACCGTCGATTTTGTTTCAGGGTTGCCTAAATCAATGGGAGGTAATGATGCAGTGTGGGTGATTGTTGATAGATTAATAAAGTAGCTCGCCGACCAGTCCAGCCTACATTTCAGATTTGATAAATTAGCCTCCTTATTGTGGTAGAGATTGTTGAATTTACATAGATCTTCATGTCATTGTTTTAGATAGGGTTCTTCGTTTCTTACAGGGTTTGGAAAAACTATGAAATGCTCTTTGTACCCAATGGCTTTTAGTGCTACGTTTCGCGCGAAATAGATGGTCAGTTAGAAAGAGTAATTTAGATTTTGGAGAATATATTAAGAGCATGTATATTGGATTTTGGAGGAAGTTGGGAAGATCATATGCCGCTGTGGAATTTTCTAGCATAATAAGCTTTGAAGACAAGTATTGGGATGAAACGTATATGAGGTTCTTTATGGCAGGAAATGTAGATCCCCAATTTGTTGGGATGACGTGGGCGAGAGGAAACTTTTGGGTTTAGATTTGGTTCAAGTGACTATAGAAAAGATTCGGCTCATACAAGCAGGGTTAAAAAAATACGGATATATCGACGATATATCGTGTATCGGTCGGCTTGGATACAAAATAAGGCATCGACTATCGTTCAATGGAAAAATCGGAAAAAAAATCAGACTTATCATCGATATATTGCCGATATATCAGATACAAAGCGATATATCGGATTCAAAGCGATATATTGAGGATACTGCTGGGTGTGTCGAGATACCAAAAATTCAAACAAAAATTATTGAAGACTGGGTTCAAAATTCAAACATAAATTTCAAACAAAGTTTCAAATTTTCAAAATTGTGCAAGGTTAAAACATAAATTTCAATCAAAAAGTTCAAACAAAATTTCACACAAAATTTCACACAAAATTTCAAAGAGAAAAATAAGAAATAAAATTGAAAAAAAAAGTTTGAACAAGAAGACCCGAGTCTAAGTTGTCGGCGCCAAAGATACTGGAGGGACTGACAACTGCGGCGCTGCTGCTGGATATAGATCACTGCGACGGAAGACGGGGTAGTGGAGCAGCAAGAGGAAAGGTTGCCTGATGCTGCTGCTGGGTTTCTGAGCAGGAGACAGGGCTGCAGATGAAAAGGAGAGATAAAGAAGGAAATAAACAAATAAAAAAAATGTGTGCAAGAGATAAAATGAGAAAATATCAAAGCTAGTGGTAGCCACGTGGTTTGCTATTATTTTAGGAAAGGTCAATACTGTTAAGTAATTATGTAAAAAATATATTTATTTGATTTTAGGTTATAAAACATTTTAAGGAAAAATTTACTTTAATTAAATCTTTCAAAAATAATTTAGAGTAATTTTTTAGAATATTCTAAAATATAAAAAAAAATTAGTCTAATATATTAACATAAAATAAATTAAAAAAAATAATTTTTACATTTAAAATTCCTTATAAAATTTTATTCCTCAAAAGTTTAAAATAGTTTAAATGAAATTTTAAAACAACTATTCTAAAATATGATCATGTTCCAAGTATAAATGTGGATATATATATATATATATATATATATATATATATATATATATATATATATATATGAGACAATCTTTAAATATATTAAGTAATTAATAACTTTTTGTTTTGAAATTGAAGTTTATTATTATGATTTCAAAATAATAATTTTAAGTTTTAACAAAAAAATTTAGAGTTTTGACCAATTATTTTTTATAAATCATAAAAATAATTTTACTTTTTAATAAACAAATATAAATATAATAAATAACTATACTTTCAAAATAATCTTGATATGTAAAATTAAATATATCTTTAAATTTTTAATAATTTTTAATTATCAAAATTTATATAAAAATATCCTTAGATATAGCACTTGATATATAAGATATATCAAGTAAAATACGAAATATCGATATATCAGTAAATCAGTCTTAGATATATCGGAGTAAAGCTAGATATTCGTGCGTACGAGAAAAGTTTTAGAAAACAACACAAAGTCAATAAAAAATAAAAATAAAAGTTATGCAGACAACAAGAGGCAATAATTGGAATTTCAAGTGGGTGATCATGTTTTCCTAAAGGTGTTTTCGATGAAAAATGTAATGAAATTTTGGAAGAAATGAAAACTCAGTCCCAGGTATGTGGGACCATTTCAAGTGCTTGAGAAGGTTCGTGTCTTAGCATATAGAGTGACATTGCCCCTAAAGTTGGAAAAAATTCATAATGTGTTTCATGTGTCATCCCATTTGGGAAATATGTTTATGATGTCTCGTATGTAGTAGAGATTAGTAATTCAGTTGAATGAGAATTTGGCTTATAAGGAATATCCTATTCGAATTGTTGATACTATGGACAAAGTCCTTCGTATAACAATTGCTAAACTAGTAAAAGTCTAATAAAGTAATCATGAAGAACAAGAAGCAACATGGAAGTTAGAAAGCGTTGAGAAGAAATGCTGAGCCCCTTGTTTTATAACGAGGTATCGAGTTTAGAGGACTAAACTTCTTTTAAAAAGGGAATAATGTAATACCCAAAAAAAAAAAACAAAAACAAAAACAAAAAGGGTCGGACCTAACCGACGACTCCCTCAAACCATGAAAGCGGTGTCAAGGGAGTTGAGCAATTACCTGAAGCGGACCAAGTACCTGCCGGACCTAACCGACGACCCCCTCGAGAGCTACCTGGACCGCGTCGGGTTTTCATCGACGCGGGCTCGTCGGAGACAGACGACGACGGGAAAAGCATGAGGTGGTTAACGAGCAACTACCCGACCAGGAAACGGGATTTTGAGAAGTATAGGATAAAGACAAGGACGGAACAAGAATCGAAAGGGCATGAAGCGAAAATGGGGATGTCAGAATGGCTGAGGGAGAACCTGAAGGAGGAGGAGTAGGGGGTGATGAAAACAGATGCAGATGAGACGGTGAAGAGACGGTGAAAAGACAAGCAATACCACAAACTTGGTATGTTTCAGATTAAAGTAATATTTTGTAGTGTTTGTAGTCCATCTGCCATGGGTTGAAGGTGGAGGTAGAAGAGGAGGAGTAGGGATGGCATCGGATGGTTGGATCCAGGATTTTCAAAATCAAATATCAGATCACAAATAAAAAAATAATATATAAAATGTCAGTATCCAATATCACTACGGATAAAAAATCATCAGTATCCCCATCAATCGGTTGGATAATCTCGCGGATCTCAATTTATCATGCGTGGCTAAGAGCGTATTTTCTTGCTTTATGTAATATTGATTATAAACACCCAGTTAATAAATTTAGGAATATAAGCCCCAAGAGTCTAAAGTTAATAAAGCGTCAGCGAATCATTCTACTTTTGTATTATTCAATGAATGAGAATTTTAAGCTAGTATAGTGGTTAAATACAAAATATAGGTAAAAAAATTATTAAAGCGATTGAATTTTAAAATTGAAAACTTGGAAAAGAATGAGAAAATAAAAAAATAAAATAAAATAAAACAAAATAAAAATATCATAAAAACCGGTCGTAGATGGGGTAATTCCACTTCTTTGATAGGTGTAACTTGAAAATCATACCTCATGCTAAAGAATATATCTTAAGCATTTTATGTGTCAAGAAATTAAAAACTACCATGATGTCTAGAATCACGGAAAAAAAATCAATGAGACATTCTAAAGTCGTTTAATAATTTATTTTCAACAAAACATATACAGTGTGCCAGATTGGGTAAAAACAGGACATTCCAAAACTTTGATTTGTTTTTCACATCTACAATTCAAAAACCAATAATTAAAAAAAAATCTAGAATGGTATAAAATTGTGAAATTACAAAAAAAAAAAAAGTATGTTACAAGCAGTCGAATCAAATTTTTAGTCTGAAATGATAAATGGACAGTTGAAAATAAAAGAATTACGAAAAAATCATTTTACTTTTACGTGGCTCGGATAGGTGTATCACAACTACAATTTACTTTACAAAAAACCAGTCTCTTCCTTTCTTTATTTATTTTATTTGGTTTAATTAGAACCATCTGACCACACCATTTAAAATAAAATTATTATCATAATTTATATAAATATTTCATACACCAATCACAATTAATATTTTATTCTACAAACAATAGGCTACAACACATTCTCACATTTATATAATTATTATTATTATTATTATTTTAATTCCACTCATGGAACCAGCACTAGACTTAATATTTCGACACACAAGCATGATGAATCATAAACATTTGTATAGTGAATCAACATTTAAACCTAAGCATGATGAATCGATCTCAATATTAGAACATGATATATTATTTTGATTGGTAATGTTCATTGATACAACTTTAATATTATATTACAATGAGTGCAATAATTAGCTACTGCGATCAAAATAAAGAAAAGCGAGAATACCAAATCACTAACTTTGTAGATATTTATGAAGAATAGATCTAGGATTGCTTTAATGCTTTGACGTGATGAACTACAAGCTTGTTTTGAATTTCACGAACGAATCCAGAATAGTGTTTTTCTTTTATAAATCAAAGCGCGGTTTTTTCGGATGTACAATTGGGTGCCTTTATACTTGTAACAAACAACTAGAAAGTATAGACTCATCTTCTATCAAGCATGAGGCTATCTTCCATAAAACCACTCTCCGTCTCTTCCCTTCTTTCTTCCTCCTTTCCTCCTTTATATTAGATTAAGATTTATACTTGACAGTATTAGAGATAGGGTTAGTGATGTTTGATTAGGACTTTAGTATTAAAATTAAAATTTACAATATTAATTAAAATTGTGGTGTTACATTAAGGTTGAGGATTTAGGGACTAAAAATCAAGCGGGGCCCGAGAAGATCGCCCATTTGTCGGACTTTCTCTGCTCAGAGGAGATTAATGTCAGCTAAATGCCACCCATGACGAGATAGAGCCCGGTCATTAAAGATTTAAAGTCACATAAGTTTTAATTCTTGTAAGCGGGGAGGGCTTCTTACATTTATCAAACTATCAAGTCTCTTGGTGATTCAGAATGGCCGAAGGCTCAATGTCTTGGAAAGAGATATGTCGTCACTTTGTTGAAGGATAATGAAGACGTGGATCGGTATGGCGTATGAGGCTTATCAACAAGTCGGAGTTTGTGTTGTATTATAAGTTTAGAATTCTTGTGTTAAGAAGTTAGGTTACATTATTTAAGCATATTTACGTTAAGTTTACAAATTACAATTAGGACTAGATTTATAATTTATAATGTTATTGTTAGGTTTGGGGTTTTACATTATTATATTTTAGTATTATTTAACTTTTAATTAGATTTTAAAATAAACAAATTAATATTTGAATTAATGTGAGATCATATCATATTATATAGTGTTATTACAAATTACAATTAATTCAAATATTGTCGGATATTATAACATTCAAATGTCTATTCAAATATTACACACGTTTGGGGTGGATATGATACGGAGTTGGATCAGGATATGCCTAAATCCATATCGATCCATATCCATTCAAAAAAATCGGATTTATCATATCCATATCCATTATCAATCCAGTAGTTTTCTCTTTGTTTAGGCCGGATCGGGATGAATTGATCTGGATCTGAGGACACATTTGCCATCTCTAAGGAGGAGAGAGGACCCGGAATCAAACAATTTTTTTTAAAAAATTAAAATATTTGAAGGTGATTTAGATAGTGATTGAAAGATTATTTTTAACTCATTTGTCGTGACAATTACACCTTAGTTGATATAAGAGTATTTTAAGCTTTGAGTTATTAGGGTTAACTTGAAATGTGACATTATTTAAAAAAGAAGACGGTGAAATGTAGGATTATTTATGTTAATTTTTCCTTAATACAAAAAATCATGATTTTTGGCACCGTAATCATAAAAAGAATTGTAAAAGACATGAAATAAAAAAGATCTCGGAACAATGGAGGAAAGTGTGGGTAAAATTCGAGAGCACCTAACACTACAGGAAAAATGACCTATAGTGGCATAGTTTTAGTAAGGGTTTTTTAAATTCCTAACTAAAAATTATGTATTACCGCGTTTGTAGGATTGATGCGGGTATAAGACTTTTCATTAATATTTAGCTAGGACACTCATGGCTCCGCTATTATGTAGTTCATATAGCTGCATCAAAGTAAACAGCTACTATACACCCCACACATTGACACATTTGCCCTTGCTTGTGGCCATTTTCCTTCACTGCTTGACACTCTCACACACAAACACGCTCTCTCTCCCTCTCTCGTAGAAGGATTTTGATTTTGATGGGGCTGAGCGCGTGAGGGGAACTTGCGGATGGGGGCTTTTGATTCACTTGAACACCACTTTCACCCTCTCTCTCTCTCTCTCTCTTCCCTTCCATGGATTTCTCTTCTCTCTCTCCTCTCACTATGGAGTCAAAGTGAAACCTAAAGGATGGAAATGATTCAAACTCTACAAGAGTGATCCAAAATCTCAACAACCCGAAAATTGAAGCAACTCTCCTCTCCATCTTCTGCTCCTCTACACATTTTCTCGAGAAAATACCATAAATTTTCTCAGAATCCTAACCTTGTCTTTCTTTCCACTTCATCCATTTTCTATACCTCTCTCTCCGCATTTTTTCTCACTGTACTCTCTGTAACACCCCAAAATATACCATAACAGTTTTATAACATGTTTAGGGTATAAAATAAGTTAAAATTATATTCGTTCGAAAAAAAATGACATTTTTATGAAAAATGGCAAACGGTAATTTGGTCTCTTTGTAAAAGTACTGGAATGGTTCAGGAAAGCTTAAAAAATTCTCTAGATCTCGGATGACGAAACGGACTACGACATTAAGTCGTCGTGAAATCTAAATTACTCTGTCAAATTCGTTAAATTAAAGACGGTCGAATATTTTATGAATTTCTAGGCGACGGAGTGTAAGGTGAGCAGCAGATTTGAGAAAAATCTTGATGTGTTAATATTTAAAGAATATTCAAATTATGATAAATGAAATTGAAACCGGAACGAAATAATTTGTTTAGGGCTAAAGCGAACGAAGTGAAAGAAAAATGGACATATGGGTCGCCAATAATAAATAAATAAATAAATAAAAGAAAGTTTAAATGTTTTGTGGGCGAAGTGACGAGCAACGTGAGATTTTTATTTATTTATTTTCTCGCTCTCTCTTGTTATGTGGAAATCGGACCAGTCGAATTCATCGGGCGAGAAAGAAATGCTCTGCATAAACCCAGGAACTGCGTGTGAGTGCCAAAACAGAGTTTACATGAGATTTTAATTAAAAATTGGGAAGGAAATCCTAAGTTTCGAGTACTTCCCCGAATCTGACTTCGACGGTGGAATTGGTGAGCATGAGGCAAAGTTAATCACGCCATTGGCGTTCTGCGTGGTGCAAAATCTGGAGTTTAGGTAAACTCCACGAAATTATGGATTTTCAACTAAATACATAAATAATTACGTATATGAATAGTAAATGAATAGTAAATACGTAAATGAATACGTATATGAATATTGAATATTGAATAGTGAATAGTGAATAGTGAATAGTGAATATGGAATAAGGAATACGTAAATGAATAGTAAATACGTAAATGAATAGTACTATAAATAGTAAATACGCAAATGAATAATGAATAAATGATATGAATAATATGAATATATGAAGTATACGATTAGACAACACATGCTATAAATACACAAATGATAGGAAAATAGTTACATGTATGGTAAAGAATTATGAATACAGTAAATTGAAGTTAAAAGATATATGAAAAATGCAAAGATACAAATATAATGTTGTAAATATCGCATATGATTACCGAATAATATGGTATTCGGGAATATGAATATTACTAAATATAAAATACACATGGATTATGCACTGGGAACTGGTAAGAGGAATAGTAGGCATACATAGGGACACGGTTGCTGCATCATGCGGTTTACGGATGTGAGGCCGTTTGGGTCGATGATATAGTCCCGTTTGGATCATTATACGACCCTGTTTGGGTCACATAGTACATGGCATGAATCACCAGTCTCGTACGGTGATACCTTCGGGTATATACGGATAGAGATCAGCATGCCAAATACGGTGATAGTACCCAGCCGGGTACATATAGTTATTTCCGTATCGCTGGTGTTCACGGACATGGGAACTAAAGAAATGACAAGTATATGCAAATGAAATGTATAGAATATATAACATGATATGAGAAGCATAGCACTGCTATGCGATGCTAGTATACAGTTACAAGAACAAGAAGTAAAATAAAAGATGACATGAAAAGTATATGAAATATGATAAGAAATGAAACTGATCATGAAAAGCATATGAGAAATAGTAAGTATATGTAAAATATTATATGTGTTATAAGTATATGAATTTGTATAGAAGTGTAGTGACCTTGGTGTCGTTCATATGTATTAATTCCCACTAAGCGTAAAAACGCACGGGTGTTTTCATCCGTGTAGGTACGAGAAAGAGAGCAGAGAACAGGACAATCCCATCCAGCGGTCAGAAGCCACGCATCACTAGGTGGCCCGCTGGAAGACTTTTTGGTATATTTTGGATATGTAATTTTGTTTTTATTTTTATGATGATATAAAAATATTGTAAATGTTAAACACCATATGTGAAAGCTTGTATATATTTTGTAATCGTATACCGGCCATAATACAAGTTAATGTTTAACATTATATAGTAATGAAAAGCTTAAAGTTCTAAGTTTAGAGTAATTAGTAGGAACACGAATCGAGTTCGGATTAGCGTCAGTTGGATACGAAAAGGGGCGTTACGATGGCGGTATATCGAGAGCCTAGGTTTAGGCGACTCTGGAATAGAGTATATGATAGAAAAACATGTGTTTAGTAATGTGTTGGCCTGATGTGGATGTCCTTGTGTTTTGTCTAGATGGATCGTCCTCCAAATCAGAGCTGAAGCAGTGAGTGTTAACCCGGGGAGATCAGAGTTGCTTGCTTCGGATCAGTTACGATCTGTCGGAAGTGAAAGTCATGCTCAGGCGAGCAAATGAAGTTTCTTTGAGGATATCTCGGGATATGTTTCGGGTGTTGGAAGATTGACAGCTCCAGCCACAGATAGATATGGTAAGAAGACATGGAGTGAGAATTCATGAATTGTTTCATGGAAAGTCGGATAAAGCTAGTTACGGTTGGAAAGCAAAAGAATAGTAGAGGAGGTGAGATGCCTCTGGTCAAGAGTGATATGCAGTTCTCTATTGTAAGGCGGTGCTTATGATTGGTGGAAACTAGTGTTGAAGAGTCCGAGGCTTCCGGATCCCGTACCATGGGAGTTTTTAGATCGAGTTCGAGGCTAAATGTAATACCGATGTGTACGGGGAGACCAAGTGGGCTGGTTCTTGAATGCGAAGCAAGACTTGTAGGTGGCTGAATATAAGAAAGAATTCAGCCATCTTGGCAGTGCCTTTGAATCGGTCCTCAAGGGCATTTTAGGTGTGAGCCGGGTTTGAGGATGGCTTAAATGAGTCCATAAAAAGATATTTGGCGCCTGTGACAGTACTCCAGCAAGTAAATTTCTATCAGTTGGTTCAAGCGGCAATGAAAGTGGAGAAATCTGAGGCAAGCAGTAAAGAAAGAGCTAGAGAGTCCCAAGATGTGTTAGTACAGGGTTGTTTACGAGGTAGAAGACGAGGAGTACGAGTGGTACTAGTTTTGGTAGAGGGTGTTTCAGGCTGGACGAGGAGAAGTCGGTGCCCTCATTTGCCATAAGCGACATTTGAGCGTGTGTGAATTGTTGACAAGAGGATGTTTACAGGATGTGGAAGCGAACTGCTTGGATGAAGAATTGTCGAGTTAGGGGATAATAGGAGTTTGCGAGTAGTGGCGGAGGGAGATATGTTGCACCACATACACTCGGGGTCGGTGGCAGGAATTCATGAAGGACCGTGGAAGTACAATGTAATCGGAGGCAGGTGGATAAGTCCTATGCCTACTCTTGACACGAGCTTATGCTATGAAGAGGCTCGTGAGGATCGAATGCTCTAAAAAGTAATTCTTGGTATTTTCTCTCTTTATGATGACCCAGGATGCATGCTTTGATGAATACGGCTCCACCTCATTCGATATATCATGGGAACATGTGTTTGATAGAATGCCATCGATGGAACAATTACCGCACTATGATATGCTTGTTACTAGTCCCGGGGCTA
Organism: Tetrastigma voinierianum; assembly: GCA_016808115.1. Classification (NCBI taxonomy): domain Eukaryota; kingdom Viridiplantae; phylum Streptophyta; class Magnoliopsida; order Vitales; family Vitaceae; genus Tetrastigma; species Tetrastigma voinierianum. Next base: position 273,827 of record JAEQBH010000739.1, on the reverse strand, counting down.
TAGTGCGAGAGTCAGCAGGAGTGTATAGGCGTAAGCTATTGACTCGCTGATAGAGAATTTTCTCTTGATCTGCTTGCCTTGCAGTTTCGCTGAGTTTGATTTAATTTTAGAGATAGTTAGTTATCAAACAGCCGGGCTATAGTTGATTGTGATAAAAAACTTGAGTAAAGGCTTAAATGTTCGACCTATCGAGATAACGATTTTCATGGTATCAATCTTGACCCTGAGTGTCGAATGTAATTTCGGCTATACGGAAACCCGGCTTGATTGTTAGGAAGGTTGTGAAGCCTTTTTGGCTTTATGGTGCTTGACTCACAAAAATTGAATAGAATTGGAAAATATTCTGGTTGTGAAAGATTTTTTTTCGGATGTGTTCACTGAGAGTTACTAGTATTCCACTGTAAGAGAGTGGAATTATCTATTGAGATTTTCACAGGAGCGGCTCCTACTTACAGAGAGCACCATACGGGATGGCTCCCAAACTAAGTTGAAATTTAAAGATTCAACTCTGAAGCTTACGGACAAGGGTTTATACGACCTAGTGTTTCTCATGGAGTGCACTGTTTTGTTCGTGAAAATAAAGATGGCACCCTACGGATGTGCATTGATTATCGGCAAATCAATAAGGTGACAGTGAAAAACAAATACCCATTGTCGAGAATAGAAGATCTCTTTGATCAGTTAAAAGGGGCGGGTGTCTTCTCAAAGATAGACTTGCGATTAGGGTACTATCAGCTAAGAGTGAAAGATGTTGATGTGCCGAAGACAGCATTCAGAACTCGATATGGCCATTATGAGTTCTTAGTAATGCCATTGGGTTGGTAATGCTGCCGTGACATTCATGGTTGATTAATAGAGTGTTTCGACCACTGACTAGATCAGTTTTATTAAGTGGTCTTTATTGATGATATATTGGTATATTCCAAAGATGAGCAGGAGCATGAATAACATTTGCAAAATAGTCTTACAGACTTTAAGAGAGAATAAGTTGTATGCTAAGCTTAGCAAATGTGAATTTTAAACTAAAGAGTTTCATTCTAGGTCGTGTGTGTCTGAGGGTATAAGAGTTGACCCTGTTAAGATTGTATGTGGTAAATTGGAAACCACCGAGTGTTACAGTAGAGATTTCTTGGGCACTGCTTGAGGATATTATAGAAGATTTGTGAAGGGATTCTCTGTCATAGCTTCTCCGCTCACCAAATTACTCAGGAAAGGAGTAATGTTTGAGTGGTCAGATAAATGTCCCGAGTAGTTTGAACAAGCGAAAGAAATCTTTGGTTGAAGCACCAATGACCCTTAGCTACCTCGGAAAAGAGTACACCTCATACAGTGATGCTTCAGGCATTGGTTTGGGATGTGTGTTAATGCAAAATGATAAAGTAGTAGCTTATGCATCCAGGCAGTTGAAGTCACATGAACAAAAATTATCAGCTCATGACCTAGAGTTATTTCTGCGGTAGTGTTTGCTTTGAAAATATGGCGACCACCACTTATATACATAGTGAAAAATGCGGAATTTATCTGAGGATCATAAAGTCTCAAATATTTGTTAGCATGAGAAGAGGCTTAATTGAGACAACGTAGGTGGTTGGAATTATTCAAGATTATGGCTGTATAATTATCACCGAAAAGCTAGTGGTAGCAGTCGTTAAGTAGAAAGGCAATGGCAGCTTTGTCATTTCAACACAGTGAATGGAGACTAGCAGATGATGGAGCTATATTAGCTCAATTAAAAGCACAGCATGTGTTAAAGCAAATGATTATAGATGCTCAAAAAAATGATGAAAAGATGCAGAAAAATTTGGATAATTCGAGATGGTAATGAATTAGGTTTGATAAAAGAAGATGGAAGTTTATATTTTCAAGACAGACTATGTGTGCCATATAATAAAGAGCTTAAGAAAAAGTTGTTATTTGCAGCTCATAATACAGTATTTACCATGCATCCTGGAGGTAATAAGATGTACCAGGATTTGAAACAGCAGTATTAGTGGAAAGGAATGAAAAGAGATGTCACAGAGTACATGTCTAAGTGTTTGATATGTCGACAGTTAAATTTGAACAACCAAGTTCCTAATTCTGATGAATCCTCTTCCAATTCCTCAATGGAAGTGGGATAACATTACCACATGATTTTATTATCGGGTCTTCCTCGCACCCAACAAAAACATATTTCTGTGCAGGTGATTGTTGATGACTCACAAAGTGGCCCATTTATACAATCGGGATTAGTATTCTATGGATGTTCATTTGAGTTATATGTGGATGAGATTGTACGATTGCATGGTGTGTCGTTGTCTATTGTGTTGGATAGAGATTCGCGATTTACCTCGAGATTTTGGAAGGAACTACGGTGGAAGCCTTATAGGTAAGAGAATTTGAATTTGATCTGACATTCCATCCGAGAACCAGGATGGACGGTCAAGAGTTGGTCGAGTGCTCAGAGATATGCTTCGAGGATGTGTAATGGAATTCACTGGAAGTTGGGTTAGGTATATTCCATTGATAGAATTTTCCTATAACAACAGTTATCAATCAAGCATTGGAATGGCACCATATGAGGCTTTGTATGACCGAAGATGTAGAACTCCTGTGTATTGGACATAATTGAATGAGCATAAAGTGATTGGTCCAGACATAGTAAAAGACAAGCAAAGAAGTTGATTATTGGCAAGGTTAAAAATTTGCCGAGTGATCGACAAAAGTCTTATGCCGATTTAAAAAAGAAAGACATTGAATATGAAGTGGGTGATAAAGTGTTCTTAAAGGTATCTCCATGGAGGAAGGTGCTTAGATTTGGGAAGAAAAGGAAGCTGAGTCCGAGGTTCATTAGCCCATATGAAGTTTTGGAGATAATATAAACCAGTGGCGTATCGATTGGCACTCCCTCCAGAGTTAGCCAAGTTGCATGATGTGTTCCAAGTGTCTATGCTTCGGAAATACCGTTCTGATGAGTCACACATATTACCAGTGTAAGAGATACAAGTACAGGAGGATTTGTCGTATGATGAGAGCGAAGGCTATTGGATCGAGAGGGTGAAAGCAGGTTGCGAAACAAACAAGTACCGTTAGTGAGTGTGCAGCAGCACCATGGCCGAAAAGCCTTGGGAGCCGAAGTATAAGGCCTTGGTATCCACAAGCTCTTCGATTCGAATTATGAATTCGAGGACGAAATTCTTTTAAAGAAGAGAGTTGTAACACCCCAAAATATACCTAGCAGTTTATAACAACATGTTTAGGGTATAAAATAAAGTTAAAAAATTATATTAGATTAAAAAAAATGGCGTTTTTATGAAAAATAGCCAACTTGATAATTTGTCGACTTTGTAAAAATCTTGGAATGGCTGAGCGCAGAAAATTCTCTAGATCTTGGATGACAAAACGAACTGCGCCGTTAAATTCGTCTCGCGAAATCTAGCTACCCTATCAAATTTCGTTAAATTCCGAGACAGTCAGAATATTTTATGAATTTCTAGGCAACGGACGGGTGTAGAGTGAAACATGAAAATGGGATTTGAGAAAAATCTCGAAAAATAGTAAATATTTAAAGAATATTCAAATTATGATAAATGAAATTGAAACCGGAACGAAATAATTTGTTTTGGAGCTAAAACGGACCAAGAAATGAAAGAAAATGGGACATGTGGGTCCCACTTAAAAAAATAATAAATAAATAAATAAAAGTTTAAATGTTTGTCTCAGACAGAGACGGCGAGCAACGTGAGATTTTTTATTTATTTATTTTCTCTCGCTTCTCTCTTCGATATATGGAAATCGGATCGTCGGAATTCGTCGGGCCAAGAAAGAAAAGTGCTCTACTCGACGAGGGCTACGTGTGAGTACCAAAAACAAGGGATTTCGCCGAGATTTTAATTAAAATTTCGGAAAATCCTAAGTTTCGGTACTTTCTCAGATCTACGGCTTTCTGACGGTCAAAATTGGTCGGAGCATGAGGCAAAGTTGATCCACACATCGCGAGCTACGCGTGGGTACCAAAATCTTGGGTTGGAGTCAAGCTCCACGGTAATAGTTACTCGACTAAATACGTAAATAAATACGTATATGAATAGTAAATAGGTAAATGAATAGTGAATAGTGAATACGTAAATGAATAGTACTATAAATAGTAAATACGCAAATAAATAATGAATAAATGATATGAATAATATGAATATATGAAGTATACGATTAGACAACACATGCTATAAATACCTGAATGATAGGAAAATAATAGTTACACATGTATGGTAAAGAGAATTTAGATACGAGTAGAATTGAAGTTAAAAGATATATGAAAAATGCGAGAATCTGATATATGGTTGTAAATATCGCATATGATTACGAAGATAATAATATTACGGAATATGAGATATTCTTGAATAAAATACACATGGATTATGCACTGGGAGAACACGGTAGAGGGATAGATAGGCATGCATATAGGGACCACGATTCTTTGCGGTATACATTTCTGGATATTGAGGCCCGGGTTGGGTGATGATATCGATCCCATTTGGATCATTATATGGCCCGTTGGGTCACATAGTACATAGCATAGGTCCTTTGTCTCGTACCGGTGATGATACCTTCGGGTATATACGAGATAGAGATCACTATCTCGTCTGATGATGAAACAATACTGTAAATTTGCTCTGGTTATTTCAGTTTCGCTTCTAAGGTATTTGAGACATGAAACCTAAAGAAAATGACAAGTATATGCAAATGAAATGTATAGAATATATGACATGATATGAAGCTTATAACACTACTATCTGATGATAGTATACGATTACAAAACGAAAGTAAAGTAAAAGATGACATGAAAAGTATATGAAATATGATAAGAAATGAAACTAATTATGAAAAAGCATATATATGAGAAATGATAAGTATATGTAAATATTATATGTGTTATAAGTATATGAATTTGTATAGAAGTGTAGTGACCTTAGTAGAGGTCGTTCATATGTATTGTTTGTGGCGTAAAACGCGGGTGTTTTCATCAGTGGGTACGGAAGAGGAAACCGGAAGAACGGGACAATCGCGTCGACGGTCGAGGCCCGCATCTTGGGTGGCCTTTGGAAGACTTTTGGTATATTTGGATATGTAATTTTGTTTATTTTGTAAACAATATAAATACTGTAAATGTTAAACACTTCCATATATATGAAGCTTTATATATATTTTGTAATCTATTGCTCTGAGGAATATAATCTGAGTTAAATATTGTTTATTATATAGTAATGAAAAAGCTTAAAGTTCTAAGTTTAGAGTAATTAGTAACAGAACACCTCGGATCAGGTTCGGATCTGCCAATCGGATTGGATCTGAAAAGGGGCGTTACACTCTCGGTAGATTGACTCGAAAATTTCCATGTGTAAGATGATCTATCATCTCGACCTTTTTTTACATCAACCTCTCTTCTCCTAGTCTCATTTCTCTCTCTTACTCTAGGGTTCCCTTTTTCTCTACCTACTGAAGCAGGAGATGCGCCGAAGAAGAAACTTCACCTAGCCTTTTCTCTAATCTCTGGTTCGTCTTCTTTTTCACTTGTTTTTGGACTGGTTTTGATTTTTCATTCTTCTCTGTTTTTTCTAGAATTTGATTTGAATTTTGTTTGGACTGATTTTGATTTTTCATTCTTCTCCGTTTTTGCTAGATTTTTTTGGACTGGTTTTTCAAATGCTATTTCTTTGGTTGGAATAAATGATTTTCGGCTTCTCATACTGACTGTAGTCACTCTGCCAATTTGTTGATTTTGGTTTCATAGGATTTGAATCAGAATTAAGGGCTTAAAGTCATCGGTCGGTGGAGACTAATATTGTGAGTATCCTAAGAACTAATGTTTGAGATGTGAAACAGTTGCTAGCTGATTAACATTGATTCTCTGTAAAATTGGGTTGCATGTTCGTTTTCTGGATATGGTAACTAGTAATTGATCTCTTTGCTTGAATCTTTGTTTGTGGTTGGCTTTGAAGGATTGATCTATGACATCAAGTGTTGTTGTTGGTTATTGTGTTTCCTTATTCCCTAGAATTACTCCGTTACAGTGATACCCTCCAACTGTACGGTTGATTTGAGAGCAGATTACGATGACTACTCGGCTTGCACTTTAATGACAGAGGATTTTTTAAATTCGTGAAAAGTTTAAATATTGGCTTGTTTTATAAATACCGATTGTAGTGTGGTCATGTCAAGATAGCTTCAATAATAATTATTAGTCGACAATCTTTACCTTAAAATCTGATATTAACCTAAATGTACAACTAAGGTCATTTCATGTAAATTTTTATGCTGTCATGATATCCAGGTCATTTCCTTTGTGTGTTGCATCGATTCTTCTAATAAGATTCATGGTTTGGTACTGCTATTTTTATAAATTTGTTGTGATGAACTGGAATAACCTTTATAGTGTTTGATTGAAATATCATAATTTTTATTTTCTACCCTTTGCATTGTTGTTAGGTAAAGCATTAGTGATAAGGATAATGACTTCCTCAACATGTGGAATAATTTGTTGTTCTTTTCAACTTGTAATTGTTTTAAATCTTGTAGTTGATGTATAATGCAGCAGCTTTCTTTGTTTGAATATACGAAATGGCCCATTCTTTTTACTTTGTTATTTTATTTTGTTCTATTTATATTTTTAAATCCCTGTCTACGTGATGAAAGTTTTGTCTTATATGCACCATTCGAAATAATTATTGTGTGTATTATTATTATTATATAACTCATACCATGAAAGTAAGGAAGGAACACATAACAACATCAAAGGAGGAGTTGTTGGAGTTGTGCACCATATGGCTATTTTGTGCTTTTTTCTTTTGTCTTTCACTATTTTGTTTTATTTATCATTTTTCCCCATGTGATGTTTGTTAGCTATAATGCCACAATTCTAACTCAATTAGAATCCTTCAGGATTGCTTGGGGATTTGAAGGTGTTTATGCATTTCTTCAGTGAAAGATCATAAATTTTTAGCTTAAGAAAAGAAGACAAGCAAGAGAGTTCATGTTCACTTATTTGACTAGGATGTTCGTGTCTTCGCGTTCAAAGGCTTGGGATAAAAACAAATTAAAAGACAAAGACAAAGATAAAAAAATCACTCTTATTTGAGTTCTTGACTACTATTATGAAACTAAAATCAACAATTACAATAAGAACATTTCTTCTAGCGTTCAAACGAATTATCGATCCTTTTGAACCTCTTGAAGTCATGACATGTCTAATCAAAGCTCGATATATACATACACACACACAGCCAAAAACTCAACTCACTAGCCATGTTTACCTGTTGTGTAATGGATCAGGACATGAGGGTACTTCTCTATTTGTTCTTGCAACAAATCCATCATCTCCATCGTCTCTGTTTTTCCTCCACATATGTTGTCCTTCCATGTCTTTAACAGGAGCAGATTTTGGGTAGTAAGTCTGATCACTCTAGATCGTAAAGATACTATTTTTTACTCTTCCATAAACACCAGATTAAGCAATGGGGAGCTTTTTCCTATACTTCATTCTTTCCCTTTTCTTATAGGTAAGTTAGAAAGAAGATATAACATCCAAATGGTAGCCCCAAGCATCTTTGGGGAAAGTGGTAAGGCAATTACGAGAGAAATTTAGGAGTGAGTTCACTCATGTCTAATATGAAGTCTGCTACTCAAAATGGATGTTTGTTCGATTCTGGATTTTAAAGCCATAAAGTGCCTCGAAAGTCTATAAGTAAAACCATACGGACCGACTCTCGAAGTGTCAAAAAATGGGATGCAACCCAAGTACACATGGAATATGCTAGGCTTCTCTGCAAAGACTTAAATAAATAAATAAGATTAAAAAACCCCCTTAACAACATGGTATTACCTAATAAAATTTTCAAAGAGACTGTCATGTTGCCACCATGGATTTGAATTTTTAATATGCCTTATCAAGAAAGGCTTCTAAACATGGCTGAGAACTTGAGAGGGAAATTGTCATTGCACATCCCGTAAACACTTGATTTCTCTAATTAATCATCTAGATAGCCTTTCATACCCATCTTTCTCTTGTGCCTCCGAACCCATATACTAATTATAAGTGGAACACATTTTCAATTATGAAGATCATGAGGAAAATCTTTGTCAATATGTGTGATTCTTACCCTCCTCTCTCTCTCTCTCTCTCTCTCTCTCTACTCTCTCTATATATATATATATATATATATATATATATATATATATATATATATATATATATATATACATATATATGAGTTTTTTCATTTTATGATTATTGATACAAACCTCTTTAGTATGATGTGCATGCATGAAAACATTGTCCAAGTATCCTTGTGAGATAAATATCTTAGTATCACATACTAAGAGACATTTTTTAGTTATCTGGTATCGCGACTAAGATTTGTTGTCTCTGAATGATGAATTGTCTGATGGACAATATAGGAGTTATTTGTCAGATTTATTTGTCTATAAAGTTACTCTCTTATGTTCAATTCATTTGTAAGTGATTTCAGAAGTCGTCCCTTTGTTCTCTAGGTACATATTTGGACAAGGTCAAACAATATGCCTTGCCCTTTTCGTGTACTTGGAGAACTAAGGGGAAATGTTGTCGAAATTTTTACTAAATGAAATGAAACATATTAGAGTCTAACTCATAGAGATTGTGTATTTCTATATGGGGATAAGACCACCACCTAAATTAAGAAGTTAGAGATGTTAGAATGCATACAACATACATTATAATTGACATGGTCCATTTCTGAAAGCGTTGAAGGAAATTAAAGCGAAAATTCGATAAAAGCAGTTATGGATGCAAAAGTCGAGGGTGAGCCAAGAATACGATAATGGGGTTTTAGAGTTCTTGGACTTTGCTTTCAGTAATGCTCCTAGAAGTGACAAGCTACCATGTCCTTGTGTTCGTTGTAACAACTGTCTAATGCAGAATAGACATGTTATGCATAATCATTTGTAAAACCATGGGATAGTTACAGAAACTATATCGGATTTAGGTGATGCATGGTGAATATGAGTTTAATGAGTCAACATATGATGATGAGTTTGAAGATTCACCTCATGGCGACATGCATAGTTGCTACATGATGCATTTCAAATGCCAAAAACTATTAATGTTAGAGGAAAATGAAATTTAGCTTATTGAGACTGGCCTTAAAGAACCAAATGATGAGCTCTTGAAATTTTCTGACTTTTGAAGGATCACGAGGAGAAGGAATTGTATCCTGGTTGTACTAAATTCACGAAGTTAGCTTTTGTGATAAGGTTAATTCACATTAAGTGTCTCAATGGATGGAGCAATAAGTCATTCACGATGTTATTTGAACTTTTGAAGGAGGTACTTCCTGAATGTGATAATTTTCTAGGAAGTTTCTTTGAAGCAAAAAAAATACTCTATGATCTTGGGCTTGATTATAGAAAGATAGATGCATGCCCACAAAATTGCATGTTGTTTACCAAAGAGAATGCAAATGCTGATAAATGTACCATTTGTGGTACCTCTAGATGGAAGAATGTTGAGTTTAACTTAAAGACTGGTTTAGGAACATGTTTCAAGGAGAAGAAAATTCTACTAAGGTTTCGACACTTTTATAATATAGGGCTTGAGGTTGTTTATGTCGTAAAGCGGCTTCCTACATGGTAGCTGCTGAGTCGCACTACTAATGGCTTGATGAGACAACCAGTTGACTCTTTATCTTGGAAAAGATTTTATTCTTTAAATCCTACATTTGCATTGGAGCATTGCAATGTTTGGCTAGGGTTAGCTTGTGATGGTTTCAATCCATTTATCAATATGTCTATCGCCCATAGCACATGGCCAGTTGTTCTCATCCCGTACAACTTACCACCATGGATGTGTATGAAGCAATCATTTCATGTTATACGTTGCTCATTCCTGACTGCTCCTGGAAATGACATTGATATATATTTACAACCCTTAATAGACGAGTTGCAAGAATTAAGGGAGCATGGAGTTACTACATATGATGTTGCAAGTAAACAAAATTTTCTCATGCATGCTGCTATATTATGACAATTAGTGACTTTCCTACATATGCAAACCTTTCAGGATGGAGTACGAAGGGACAATTTGCTTGTCCTTCTTGCAATAAAGAAACTTGTTCCCATCGATTAAAACATGAGAGAAAATTTTGTTACATGGACCACCATGGAATTTCTTCCATCAAATCCTGAATTTAAAGATGTGATAAAAGGTCTTTTAATGGTGAAGAGGAATTGAGATTACCACTTACACAATTACTTGGGGTTGATGTGTTGGAGAAATTAGAACATCTAGAACCAATTATTCTAGGGAAGTCACAAAAGAACGGAAAATAGTACCGTGGCCGCGATTGGAAGAAAAAAAGTATATTTTCAATTACCATATTGAAAAAAACACTCGTATTCACGTCATAATTTAGATGTCATGCATATTGAAGAAGAATGTGTGTGATAGTATAATTGGGACATTGTTGAACGTGAAGAGTAAAACTAAGGACAACTTGAATAATTAAATTTTAGATTTACAAGCTATGGGTATTAGAAGCCAACTTCACCCAATAGACAAAGGGAACAAAGTTGTTTTGCCTTTAGCATGCTATTCATTGACTTTGGATGAGAGGATAGAATTTTGCAAGCTTCTAAAATCAGTCAAGGTCCCTGATGGTTATTCTTCAAATATATCTCGATGTGTGCAACTCAATGAAAGGAAGATATGGTCTAAATTCGCATGATTGCCATGTTCGATGCAACGCTTCTCTCTTACTATTCGTAGAGTTTTGCATAAGAATGTATCAGGAATATCATTGAGTTGTGCACCTTTTCAAACAATTGTGGCAAAGTATCAACAAATCAATTACAAAGGTTAGAGAATGATATCATCATCACACTATGTAAACTAGAGAGAATATTTCCTCCATCGTTCTTTGACATTATGATGCATCTACCTATGCATCTAGCAAATGAGGCAAAGATTGCTAGACCTGTGCAATATCATTAGATGTACCCTATTGAACGGTATTGTTATGATCCCATACTCCTCATTTTACATAATTTCATAATATGGGTGTGGTAACATCTTTATTGATATACATTTGGTTGATAATAGGTACATACGCACTTTAAAGTCGTATGTGCGTAATAAGACTTATCCAGAAGGTTTTATTGCAGAAGGCTACCTTGCAGAGGAATGTACAAGGTACATTCTGAATATTTGAATGATGTGGAAACAAATATAATCGTGCGATAAAAACTTTGTTGATTGTGGAGCATAAAAAGTGGAAGGGTTGATTATCTTCCAAGTGCATCGGACGATCATTGGGGGAATGCATACATGTCGTGAACTTAGTTCAGAAGAGTGAGCACAAATTTATTGCTAACAAATTGTGATGATGTCATTCCATTCATTAAGTAAGAAATTTATTTAGAATTTTAATAGAAACTCTAATTAAAATCATGTGATGTTCTTTGATTCTTAGGGAGCATAAGCAAATCATTAGGTCTGAGCCTCGTATATCTACTTGAGATGTAGATTTGATTCATAATAAAGGAATTTATGAAGTGGTTTGAAAGACGTGTAAGTATAACACTTATTATGTCAATTGTTTTTATACTATAGGTATATTGAATTCAATCATATTATTGCATTGTAAATTTACTGGTGCATCATGAGGGTCGTATATCAGAACACCTTCTGGCATTATCACGTGGTCTAAATACATGTGTGTTACATGCTTCAAATGATACATTATTAATGGATTTAGATTCCATCAGACGTTAGTGATAACAAAAGAAGAGCGAGAATAATTGGGGTTGTTGGTGCGAGAAACGTCGGCTTTGCAGCGCTGAGATATGAATCAATTACGAGCGATGTCCCCCTACTATGGTGTGTCCTTACTGAAGTTGTCGAATTACTACCTTGGTGGAAATAGGGTCATTTTATTCCAGAAGTGTGATTTGGTGGGATGTTATAAATGTTGGAAGAGGAATAAAGGGATGAGTATGGCTACATCTTTGTTAATTTTACCACGAATGTTATACATGATGAACCTGCATGTGCTTGCATCAAGCCAAACAAGTGTTCTATGTGAAGGACTCAAATGAATACGATTGGTATCTTGTCATACAGAACACGACCACGAGATTTGTATCAAATGAAGCGAAATATCTAATGATCAGAACCATTTCAAAAAATTGAATCATATGATGATCACTTACCTCTCTGATTTGGTTGATGAAGATATGATTGTGGCTGGAATAGAAATGATGTCTTAGGAGACATATTACAAAAAATAATGTAATTCATAAAATGAAAAAGAAGAGGAAGAAAGAAATAGATGATTAATTTTCTCTTATTGGATGGAAGAAATAATTGTAATTCTCTATTTTCTTTACTAATAGAGTTTTTCTTATTGATACCTCCAATTCTTTTGTTTTTCCTTACTTCTTCTTTGATAGTAGTTTTGATTTAACTTTCCATCAATTGTCCATATTGTAGTTTTGTTATTTTGACAATCTTATGGTAATAGACCATGTCTCATCGTCGTGGCAAGCTTAAACAAGTGATTGCACTTGATATTTTCAACCATGGGGCAACAACACATACTCATGATTCTGTGCATATTTCTAACTTATTTACCCAGCCTGGTAGCTCTGAGTCAAGTGTTTCTAGTATGATAACGACTTTAAAATCATAACTTTATCTACATGCTCATATAATTTTATTTACTAATATTTTGTAATTGTTATGTTGAATAGGGTTATCTTTCGCCAAGCGAGAAGCGAGGTCCCCACTGCGTAATATTGGTTTTACTAGCATTGAGGCACGGAGAGGATCTTAGTTTCATTCAATAGTATGGTCAGTGGTGAATGAAATAGACGTGGCAAAAGTTACTTAGGGACCTTATTAAATAATCAACACAATGTGTGCTCTAGGTTAATGGTTGGAAATACATTATAGTTGATGACAAAGAAAGATATGGGCCACTTTGTTTTGTTATGTTTTTTGTTCATATCAATTTGAAGTGAAAATTTTTTTTTGTCTTATCTAATGACAATTATTTGAATTTTTCTGTTTGGAAAAGTTTGATGTTGAGGGGAGGATCGAAAAGATAAGCCATATATCATAGTAGAGATAAATATAAAACTCACAAGGAGCAAAATGAAAGCAACACTATGAACCTTGAAGTTTCTGAATGATGAAGCGGTTAAGGCGCCAAGCCACCACTTGTTTCGATCTTGATTGGAGATGGCATCAGTTTTGGAGTTCGGAAGAGGCACAAGTAAGATTGCTATAACATTTTTTTAATGATCATACATTACTTTATTTACTTGTTTAGTGTCTGTATAGGTCATCTACAAGAAATAAGGAAAATGAGGCTTAACGAAAGATTAATCATACATCGGGGTCTAAGAAGCTTACCTGACCGTTATGAACAAGTTAGTGCATCATTTTTAATAATAATGTTGTTTTAATGAATTTATTATTTATTGTTATTTATTTTACATTTTATTTATATAGGCGCGGCGGGAGGTACCTGACAATAGGATAGATATTCGAGCTCACTCATACTGCAGGATGGAACTCCTGTTGATGTGATGCATCATTGATATTATGGTGAATATTTAATTATTTTCATAACAATTATGCAAAAATATAATGACATACTTATATGTTAATCTAAGTGTGATTTTCCCTTAATTATCCCTTTAGGCCAAGTTTGAGGATATTTTGGCAACTTAAACACAATCACAAATGGGAGAGTCTTCATCATCTCCTTCATTATCAGTGGATAACATGTACACACAAGTGATGGGCCCATAAAGACATGGTCGTGTATGGGGTTTTGGATTTGGTGCGACTCCTTCGGTGGTATTTGGAGCCACGTCAAAAAAAGGAGCCAATGCGACCACTTGCATCAAGAATTTGAAGGAAATAGAAGAGAGATCACCGTTTTAAACAGTAACGAAGAACAAATGCAACAACAAATTCGAGCTTCAACAGGCAACTGCGGCACAACAAGGGACAATTGCAGGCACCAACAAGGACAATTACATCAACAACAGAACAAATGGAATGAGTAACCTTTTATCACGACAAATGCGGTGATGATGAATCGGATGTTCCCGACCATTAAGGAAAGGGCCAGTAGGCCCTTCGTTTGAATTGAATTGATGTCCGCTGGACATATGGATGTTATTTTGTATAAAGAAAGTGGATTTTGGATTTTTAAAGTTTTAGTTTGATTTTGATGTCACTCCCCAAGACGTTCATGGTTTAGTTTTTCTGAATTCTGTATAAATACATGTTCGTTAATGGACAAGAAACCGACACCTTATGGAAATGGAAGGTGATGGGTTAAATTATTCTAGTTGTGGTTGGAATCAGCAAATTAGTGATTTTATAGAGCCCAAAACTGATAATTTCTCTTTGTATTTTGAATTCTAGGAGATAGGCACAACTCCAGGTGAATTCGAGTCCGGTGGATGATGGAATGATATAGTTACTACCTGAAGTTGCGCTCTTTTCGTATTGCTCTTCTTGTATCTTTTGTTTTTAGTTGTTCTCCATCTCTTACTAAAATAATAATAATAATAATAATTACTGTTGTTATTTCATATGCATTTATAGACACTACACCGAATGTATGTTGTTAATGCTGGTCCTGGTTTCAAGAAGATGCTTTGGCTTGCCGCCCAAAAGTTCCTTAATCCAAAGACGATATCAAAAATACAAGTAAATTGGTTAATTCATGCATGAATATCATGCCTTTGTCCTTTTGACATTTCATCCTTGGAATGTTCAGGCTCTGGAATGAAAATCTGAAGGTACTTGTGTTTTCTGTATTGTTCTTCAGTTCCTATATTTTGAGGTTTTGTTTTTGTTTGTATCGATGCGTTTTTTTGTTTTTGGATTGTTGTTATTCTTATTTTTTATTTTACAATCCTTTAATTTATTGTTTGAATTCTGGAAATGCTGACCGTTAAACAAATTTTGTTTCATAAGTTTGGATTTTATTTGAGATTAAGGTAAATTCTGTGATCCACTAGCAACAATATGCCCAGAGCCAGCTTCATATGAAGCTTTCATTTCCAACAAAAAAACAAATTTCGACCCTTCGTCTCTCTGTGTGTGAGAGTAATTTGGTGATCTTTATTGACTACAATGTGCATATCAAGCTACTTCATACCAAGGTGTGTTTATTATTCCCGATATGCCTTGCATAAGCATGTGTAATTGAACAAATAAAAGCAACCTTATTCCACCCCCTTTGTTACTCCACAGTAACATTCTTAATGGTTCTATCATTTTCCAATATGTTCGATCCTTTGAAAAGCTTCTCTTGGGACAGGACTGGTATAGTGTCAGAGATCAAATGCTGTCGATTTGGAGATATGTAGTAGTTGGTGCTTTGTTGTGGCTCCTGCAATTCTTACTCCATCAACTGATCCTCTAACTCAATTGATTATGGCAGGCCCCCTTTTGGGTCTCTGATAAGATCAAACACAAAGAATGTGTTGCAGCTTCCAAAGAGGAAGATTGGGTTCAACATACTCTATGATTTGGGTTTTTGTTTGATTCAGTTTTGTTACTAGTTTAATTTGCAATCCTGCATTACTTTCTCTTGCAATTGAGCTTAGAAGGCACCCTCTATGTGTAGAAATTGATGAGATTATTTTGGTTGTTGGAAACTTTGATTTGTCTATGAATATAGTTTTGGTCACCTTGTCCATTTAAACACATAATGGGACTACTCAACAGATTTTCTCATGCATTTCCCTTTTAGAATTTCCCAATGTTGTTTTCCTTTTTCTGTAGACCGAATGGATCTAAAGATTTTAAAAATATTCTAAAGCCTTCTTGACCATTCATTTAATCCCTATGGCCGCGGTCAGAACCAAGCCGTAGCTACAACAGCAGCACCTCCTATGGTCTGGCGAATTAAAACCGACTATAAACACCTGGAACATCCATGGCGGTGAAGATTGAAAACAAAACCACGACTCTGAGAACCACCCGATGGTCATGGCCAAAACAAAACCCCGACTATAGCCTATAGACAACCAATTAGACTTTCCGGCGCCTAAAACATTTGTCCATGGTACCTATGGCCACGCCTTGACGAGGTCCACTTTGTTTGCAAGTATATGCTATAGCTGTATTATTTACCACCTTTAGCTGGGGTCAATGACTGCGGCCATAGGCTCCGCTTCTTGTAGTGTAATAAAAAAACACAAAAACGAAAAGATAAAATAAAATAATTAAAAATTCATGATCATTGAACCCTAACCCTAAAACGAATTGCAAAAAACATGGAATGGAACAAATGCAAAATCAAAGAGAAAGAATGAGAAATGAAAAGAAATAAGAGAGAAATTATGTAGGACGAATTGGATAGAAGGGAAGATGGTAGGTGGAAGTTGAAGGGTCGAAGATGAAGAGGTGGATTTGAAGAGGTGGGAAGAGGGAGAGACATGAATCTAAAGTGGATATTATAAGGATAGTTTTGAAATAGAAACTTTACTAATAAGGGCAATTTCAAAGGTGAAAAATGTAAAACACTTCACACTTTTATAAGTAATATATATATATATATATATATATATATATATACACGTAAAGAAAATTTAAAATTAAAAGAGAAATAGATAGAGAACTCTTCCAACATGTTTAACTTATCTCCAAACATTGATGTCTAAGAGTAAGAGCTGAAGGAACTATATATACCCTTGAAAGTCGATGGTTAACAAATTTTCTTCTATACATTTCATGGTTACATATATATGTATGAGAGTCATGATTGATGATATATATGTCCTTAGATTATATCGTATAGAAATCATTTTCATAATAGAGATTATGAATAATGAGATATGATTTCTAGTTTCCTTATAATCTTAAACATGTTCACAACTTAAAAGCTTGCCATGGACAACATGCTTATAGAAAGTTGTCATGAGTTGTACTCCTATATGTGATAGGGTGATAGATCTGATTCATTAGAGTTGAAAGACTCTTAGTAAACTTCATGAGTGATTATAGTGTTATAATCATAGAATTGGACCACTATAGGACAACCTTACTGATTGTTTTATTCAATATTACATAAAATCCTTAGACTTATGAGTGTCATTAAGTTTTATACTTGATTTTATATGGCTTTGATAATGTCAACCGTTGATGTCTAATAATGGACTATATGTGGACATATTAGGTTATATAAATGACATATGAAAGCTAGTAGACATCTTATAAAGGATTTATTACTCCTATAGTAGGAGAGAATTGTGACGCCCCAAAACCCGGGGTGTCCGTTGACTACCCGTCAACCTGCGGAAAATCTATATGTCTCGTATCGCGAGACTCATAACTGAGTAAAAATGGCCACTTGGGCCCCTACATCAATACTCATCAAACATGTACCCAACTATGTTCCAATAGTCCAAGAGTTATTTTATTACTCTTAATACAAATACATATTAAAATCTACAATTCTAATACATATTATCCAAAAACATCAAAGCCAACACCCGACTTTCTTCAAAATCGACCTCTAAAATGAGCCGTCTTCTTGAACGCTTCCTGTACCTGAAAAAAATATTCCCTCGACAAGGTGAGCTATCGCCCAGTAGTGGAATCACCCTAAAAGAGTTACTGCCCACCTAAGTGCATATGCAATGATCCAATTTAAACACATACTCAAGTAAATACGTGATCCTACTTTGAATGTTCACATGCCCGCTCCCATGTCTCGAAATATCACCGACTCACTCACACTTTCCTGCCATGTATGAGAAAAATAATCATTTTCAAAACAAAACTTGTTGTTCTTGAAAATATACCACCTAAGGCCTGCAGAAAATATGGACTACCCTCTTAGGCTTAATTGGCGCGTAGCTCAAAACAAATATGGTCCTCATCCGAATGATCTGGTCAGCCCATCTCCCAACCCAATTCTCCTAAAATCATCCCGTGAAATTCCTTTCGCAACTACGTTTCGTTTTTCTCGTAGAATTCACACGACTACCACCTAATCTCTAGGTTACCCAAAGGCATAAGAAAATGTACGCCATTTCCAAAACCATTTATACAATATATCAAATATATCAATAAGGATACATTCTCAAATTTGCACTCACAACATGTCATTCAATAGTGATCAACCATCACTCAAATTTGCTCACTTGAGCAATTTACAATATCATCTCCAATGGCCTACACACACAATTATATTCCATATAATTATGTCCTTATGTTAACACATTAAAATCATGTATTAACCTATCTACTCATTTGATCCACAAACTCAAGTCATTCTCTAATTTCTCAATCCATTACACAAAAATTAGCTCGCATGGGCTAATTAACAAACACGAGCAATTCAATTTGAATCACTCACTCAAACATTCTCTCACAAAAATATTTTGAGAATACTATTCATATTACTATTCATGGGTCACTATTCACGTGTCACTATTCACTAACAAGCACTCTGTGTTACTGCTCACATTGCCCACCCGACATCTGCCTCCACTTAGAACCAAATCCATGGCCATTTCTAGCCTCATACTTAATTAACACACAATTTATTTCATAAATTGCGAAACAAACACCCAAAAACAGCTCCCAAATACTACTTTAATTATCCAAATGGGCTCCAAAATTTAATAATTGGGTCCCAAGTTTTTTATTCGATCAAACTAGCCGCTCAAGGCCTCAAACCAACCGAAACATTACAAAACACTTAAACAAAATGTAACTTTAAGTAGGATAAAACCCCTACCTCACGGAGTT
Organism: Tetrastigma voinierianum; assembly: GCA_016808115.1. Lineage (NCBI taxonomy): Eukaryota > Viridiplantae > Streptophyta > Magnoliopsida > Vitales > Vitaceae > Tetrastigma > Tetrastigma voinierianum. The sequence goes on along the minus strand of JAEQBH010000739.1, from coordinate 255,031 downwards.
TGACGTAACTCCAAAATCTTAAGGCCCACGCTTAGCTCGTCGCTGCAGTTCAACTTTGCCTCGTCCCACAAACCCGTGGTCCGATTGAATCCGGTAGTTAAACAAAGAGTGGGTAACACAAAATAAAATAAAATATCTCCTCCGCATTACCCTTTCTCTCTCCTCCATCGCCTCCCTACGCTTGACTTTTACATTTTCTTCGATTTTATTATTATTATATTATTATTATTATTATTATTATCATTTGAATATTATTGCCCATATCATTTCATTCTGATCCGTTTTATCCCGAAACAATTTATTTTTCGCTCACTTTATTTTTAAATCTAACTTACCAAGTCATTTCCGACTTCCGAAATTTTCGTAAAATCCGCCTCAAGCCACTGACCACTCTATCACCCGTAAAATCATAAAATATTCCGACTATCCTTAATTGACGAAACTCTTTCCGGGTCACTAGATTGGGCGAGACGAATTTAACTACTTAATCAAGCCGCTATCCGAGATCTAGAGAATTTCCGGTTTTCAATCAAAATTACCGTTTTACCCTTTTTCAGAAAAATTGAATTTTTCTCGGGTTTTACAAGAATATTCAAGATTGTGTCATCTTCGATTTGATCAAAATACCGGCCGATCTTTTTGCAAATATATTTTATATTTCTATATTATATATATTATATTAACTTTGTTTGCATTGTTTTCAAAAGGGGTCCAATTGTTAGAGGTAACACACTTACAAGTTCGATAATAATGATACTTAAGTTGGTCCGATTCAAGAACTTGTAAGGAATATTAGTTAATAGAATAATGACTATGTAATAAGGGAGCTCACTAGTATGTCTATTATTATTTGAGTAAAATTGCAATTTGTTCCAAATATAATTGTTGTTGACAAGTTTATTGAGAATAAACTTACTAGAAACATAAAGATCTGACAAAGGTCATATGGCACATGTCCTTATCTTATGTTATTGAGAAGAGTTTTTTAAGAGTCATAACATATATAAGAATTTAACTTTAGAAGGTTGCAAACAACTTGTAAAATCACATCTAACTCATAAATGATTTTGATGGTTACAAGGGTGAAAAATTACAATTATTGGATGAAAAGTCACCATTATTGGTATTGTAAATGATAATTAATTCACAAATAATTGTGATGGTTACAAGTGTAAAAAGTCAAAATTTTATAATAAATGAAAATCAATTCACAATTAATTGTGATGGTTACAATGGGGAAATGTCATCACATAAATAACTAATTTGATTTGATTATTAAGAAGAGTTTTTAAGAGTCATAACATATATAAGAATTTAACTTTAGAAGGTTGCAAACAACTTGTAAATCACATCTAATCCTATAAATAATTGTGATGGTTAAGGGTGAAAAATTACAAATTATTGGATGAAAAGTCACTAATATTGGTATTGTAAATGATAATTAATTCACAAATAATTGTGATGGTTACAAGTGTGAAAAGTCAAAATTTTATAATAAATGAGAATCAATTCACAATTAATTGTGATGGTTACAATGGGGAAATGTCATAATTATTAGAATAACTAATGTGATTTAATTATTAAGAACAGTTTTTTAAGAGTCATAACATATATAAGAATTTAACTTTAGTTGTTGCAAAACAACTTGTAAAATCACATCTAACCTGTGAATGATTGTGATGGTTGCCATAAGGGTGAAAATTACAATTATTGGATGAAAAGTCACCATTATTGGTATTGTAAATGATAATTAATCTCACAACAATTGTGATGGTTACAAGTGTGAAAAGTCAAAATTTTATAATAAATGAAAATCAATTCACAATTAACACTGTGATGTGGTTACAATGGGGAAATGTCATCATTATTAGAATAACTAATGTGATTTGATTATTAAGAAGAGTTTTTTAAGAGTCATAACATATATAAGAATTTAACTTTAGAAGGTTGCAAACAACTTGTAAAATCACATCTAACTCATAAATGATTGTGATGGTTACAAGGGTGAAAAATTACAATTATTGGATGAAAAGTCACCATTATTGGTATTGTAATGATAATTAATTCACTAAATAATTGTGGATGGTTAAAGGAAAAGTCAAAATTTTATAATAAATGAGGAATCAATTCACAATTAATTGTGATGGTTAATGGGGAAATGTCATCATTATTAGAATAACTAATGTGATTTGATTCACAATTTATTGCAGGATTAATTAATAAACTATTGTTATGGTTAGATAGGTGAAAATTCATTATTATTGTGTTTGTAAATATGATTTATTGTTATGAGTATAAGAGAGGACGAGAGTGCATCCTAAGGTAAAAAAAAAATACATATATATGTTGTAAATGAAGCATATAAGTGAATGACCACATTCATTTACTTCATTGAGGGGGGAATGAACTTAAGCTTCCATTCATGACACTCCATTAACTCAAGCTTCCATGTATGACATTCCATTACTCACATTTAAGATGAGTAAACTAATCACTCAGAAGCCTATAAAAGGTCTTCATGACCTCAGAAACACACAGATTTATTTCTCATTCTCTCTCTTTCTCTATCTATCTCCTCTCTCTTTCTTATTCCTCGCTCTTTCCTTTTCTTTGCTATATGCAAAGGAAGAACATTATATTCTCTTTCATTTAAAGTTGCATTTTATAATATTATTCACAACACGTTATCAGCACGATTCTACTCCAACAAAGGTAGAATTATATTATTATCATTTTTTTTCATATTAAAGTTTACCAAAATGTCAAATCACAAAACTCGAGTTTGTGGCACTGATATTTCCAAGTAAATATTATCTATCATGGATTCTTGATGCCGAAATACACCTAACTTCCATGAATCTTCGAGAAACAATAAAAAGGAAATGAAGAGTCCTGGGTCAGATCGTAAGTAAAAACACTAATTTTCCATAGGCATCATCTCCACGAGGATCTGAAAAATGAGTATCTTATTTTAAAAGATCCTTCACTCTATGGAATAACTTGAAGGATAGATTTGACCACCAAAAAACAGTGATTTTACCAAAAGCTCACTATGACTGGATGCACCTGAGGTTGCAAGATTTTAAAACTGTCAGTGAGTATAACTCTGCTCTATTTAAAATAAGCTCTAAATTGAAGCCATGCGGAGAAAAAATCACAAATGAAGACATGCAAGAAAAAACGTTCACAACGTTTCACGCCTCTAATGTGCTCCTACAGCAACAATATAGAGAGCGTACATTTACTAAATATTCAGAGTTAATATCACGTCTTCTAAGAAATAACAAAATAATGAGCTTTTGATGAAAAATCATCACCCCGCATAACCGATCCGAACCATTCCCCAAGTGAATGTGCTATCATCCCAAACCCATGGGCATGGACGTGGTCGTAATCGTGGTCGTGGTCATGGTCGTGGGTAGAATTACCAACACTATAATAATCATCCTTCTAACCCCTTCAAAAGGAAAGACCCATTTCCCCGCCAGAAGCTGAATAATGGTAAGACAAAACAAGAAAATGGAGAAAGTGTACATAAAAACCCAAAGGACTGCGAAGAGATTCAAGTATGTGATGTGGAATGGAAGGAGATTGTCTCAGCACTGTCAGACGACCAAACACATCCTAGATCTCGTATCAAACATCATTAAAGGAAAAAGGAAAAATGGTAGAAACTAATTTTGCTTATGGAAATAGGCTGAACCTATCTTATTTTGATATGGACTTTTTTGAAGGTCCTAGTGATAATTTCAATTGCTTAATAGATGATGAAAATAAAATATTAAAGTCAATTCTATGTATGTTATCGTGGAGTTAATAAGAATATCATCTTGTTATTTATATTTTTATCTTTATCTAAATTTATGTGTTATTGAATTTCAAGATGAATGATACTGATATATGTCTTGCTGACTGCGCAACCACGCATACAATCCTTCGAGAGAAAAAATATTTTTAAATTTTTAATAGTAACAAATGCTAGTGTAAGTACCCATCTCCGTACACGATTTAATTGAAGGCTCCGGAAGAGCAAATATAATGCTACTAAATGGAACTAGATTCCATATTAATGATGCATTATATTATGGCAAATCAACAAGAAATTTGCTTAGTTTTAAAGATATCCTCAAAAATGGATATCATATTGAAACTATGAACGGCTGTACAAAGAAAGTTTATATATTACCTATAAATTCTATGGGAAAAGATTGTTAAAAGCTCCCTATGATTCTCCTTTTCGTTTGGTATCATATGACCATAAAGTCAATTGGAGTCATATGTTGTAATGAACCGTATTCAATGACCCAAAGATTTTTATTTTGGCACATAACAGCCAGCTCACCGATCTTCAATGATGCGGCAAATCATAGAACAATCACATGGACATCCATTAAAGAACCATAAGATTCTTTTGCCCAATGAATTTTCTTGTGACCTTTGTTCACAAGGTAAGTTAATAGTCAGACCATCATATAATAAAATCATGTCTGAATCACAAGTTTTTTTTAGAAAGAATACATGGGGACATATGTGGACCTATTCATCAACCACAATGACCTTCGCGATTTATGGTCCTAATGTATGCCTCCACTAGATGCATTACATGTACGCCTTTCTATCCAATAATGTCTTTGCTAGCCCTAGATGTCGACCAAATTCAGAGCACACCTTCCTGGACATCCAATCAAGACAATAAGATCTTGATAATAGTGAATTTACTCACAAACTCTCAATGACTATCAGATGTCAAATGGGGATAAATATTGAGCATCTTGATGCCTGCGTTCATACCCAAAATGGCTTGGGGCTTGAGTCTTTTGATCAAACGTCTTCAATTAATAGTTAGACCACTATTGATGAAGACCAAATTGCTAACATCTACCCGGGGACATGCTGTTATGCATGCTGCAAGTCTAATAAGAATTAAACCAACATCTTACCATTAGTACTCCCCTTCACAACTTGTATTAGGTAAAACAACTAAATATTTCCACTTACGAAGCTGTTGTGCAAAGGTATGTACCAATTGCACCCCCACAATGTACCAAAATGGGTCCACAACGTAGACTTGGGATTTATGTAGGTTTTGATTCGTCGTCTATGATAAGATATTTGGAACCCTTAACAGGAGATGTTTTTAGAGCGATTTGGCAGATCACATTTTAATGAAAACTGTATTTCCACCATTGTGGGAAGAAAAGTCAATCTCTAGAAGAACGACGAGAAATTACTGAATCATCCACATTATCTCATTTTTGATCAGACAAATCAATGTGAACCGAAGTTCAAAGGATCATTCATTTACATACCCACTAATCAATTACCAAATGCATTTGTTGATGCAAAGAAAGTGACAAAGTCACATATCCCGGCTACAAATGCTCCAACACGGATTAATGTCCTTGAAGGACAATTAGCAAATGAGTCTAAAATATGCCTGAAGCATGGGAGACCTATTGGTTCAAAAGATGTAACTCCCCGGAATAGAAGAACACAAATGAGAATTGATACCCCTGAAGAGGTACATGATAAAAAAGGGCCCTTGTAGAGGCATTTGATAAACAAAAGGCCCCTATAGAGGCATTTAGAGAACAAGAGGCCCTTGTAGAGGCATATATTGAACAAAAGACCCATGAAGAGGTTCAAAATAAAGAATTAGCCCTTGAAGAGGCACTGTGCAATTCGGTAACTTTGAGATCTCAATAAATTATGTGCATAATGTAGAAAAATGGAACTAAATAAAGCTATTATCAATATTTTTGCTTTCCAATGGCCTTAGTCATCATAAGAATGATGAGAACCCCCCAAACCATAAATGGAAGAATGTCGAAATAGAAATGATTTGGCCAAAATGGAAAGAAGCTATGCTGTGTGTAATTAAACTCGCACGAAACGAGACATTTTTGGACCTCAGAGTCCAAAACACCTAAAGGTGTGTTCACAATGGGTATCTGCACAAAAGCGCAATGAAAATAATAAGATCATAAGATATAAAGCGCGATTAGTAGCATAAGGTTTCTCGTAGAGACCTGGTATTGACTACGAGGAAACATATTCCCGGCTACGGACACAATCACTTCCGCTTTCTAATGTTTTCTAGCGCTTCAAGGATCGATATGCATCTCATGGACGCCATCACATCTTATCTATATGGATCCATAGATAATGACATTTATGTGAAAATCCTCAAAGGATTTAAATTGCCTGAAGCAAATAATACAAAGCCTCGTAATATGTGCTCAATCAAATTACAACGATCTCTATATAGATTGAAGCAATCTGGACGCATGTGGTACAATCGCCTAAGCAAGTATTTATTGAAAGAAGGGTATGCAAACAACCCTATATGCTCATGCATTTTTATTAAGAAATTAGAAACCGGATTTGCACTTATTGTTGTGTATGTTGATGATCTAAATCTTATTGGGACTCTTGAAGAGCTCACAAGAACAGCAAAATATTTTTAAAAGGAATTTGAAATGAAAGATATTGGGAAAATAAAATTTTGTCACGGCCTTCAAATCGAGCATTTCTCTACTGGAGTTTTAGTTCATCAATCAACATATACTAAGAAAATTTTAAAACGTTTTTATATGGATAAAGCACACCCTTTAAGTTCACCAATGATTGTCCGTTCACTTGATGTGAAAAAGGACCCATTTCTGCCCTTAGAAAATGGTGACGACTACTTGCCCGAATACCATATTTTAGTGTCATTAGTACTTATGTATCTGCTAATTGCATCACATAGGCTGTTTTTATTTTAGTGTCATTAGTGCACTTATGTATCTTGCTACCTGTAATCTGCCATATATTGCTTTTTTTTGTCAATTTATTAGCCAGGTATAGTTCCGCTCCAACCCAAAGACATTGGAAAATAGGAAGTGGATAAATGTGTATATACAAAGTGTATAGAAAAAAAAGTGTAATCATTGCATTGTATGTAGATGATATGTTGCCTCGAGTGTGGCATAGTACCAAGAGGATTTCTGAGTCACATTGACATGAAGAAGGTTCATATAGGTAATAACAAGTCACTTGCTAATCCTGCTAGCACCAACAAATTATCCCTTCCTATGGTGTGGTTATGGTGCTATAATGCATAATTTGAGAGGATGAGTAATATTCTTAATGATTTCATATCCCTTATGGGTGGTACATATAAATGCAGTGTGTACTTGATGAAATCACTTATATAAGTGTGGAGTGGGGCCGCTCCCATGAAATGGTATGGCAAAATTTCTAGAGCACTTATGAGATAATCATGCATACGCATTTGGGCCTAAATGCGCATAAACTGAACAAATGCTAATCGTGGATGTGGTGCTGATGATAAGGTCCCTAATTTACGATCAAGAGTACTCTGGTTCATAGAAGTTATAAGATTCACTAATACTCAGTAAATTAAATCTTATTCATCTATGTTTGGTTCATAGTTCATTGAATACCAAATTTAAGGCACTTACACCTTCTTCCATATTCCAAACAATGTGTTTTTTAAATACCGAAATTTTTTGTTGAATACAACCATCTTTTGAAAAATGTGCAGATTGTTTAGTGTTAATAATTTCTAAAAGGCATTGTCCCATATGGAAAAGACAGCAGTCTTTATCGTATTATACACTAAACCCATTGCGTTTCAGACATGTTTCAGAAGAGGAGCCCTAGCGCACACAAGAAATGGGCCTGTTGTAAAATCGCAAAGAATTAAGCCAAATTCAAGCGATTAATTCAAATTTAACCATTAAGCTCAGAGATTTTATTCGTAATGTTTCGAATTAATTTACAATTAAGTTTCTGTATTAATTAACGCTTCGAATTAATTTATAATTAAGTTTGAATTAAATCTTAACGCTTCAAATTTAATTCAAACCAATTTTTTTCCTATAAATACAAACTGTCCCGACAGCCACAAGATAAGGTTTTTCCTACCTTCTCCGAAACTCGAAGAACTGGTCGTATCCTAGTGGAATCACCCAAGGACAAGAGCCACATACTTCGCTTCTGAGTTTGTTTTCTCCAAACTGCTGTTCGTTTTACAAGGACACCATCGGTTTCGAACTTGCCGTCCAGTGATCTTCCACTTCCTGTTCCTGCTCCCATTTGTTGTTGTTGTCTTTCTCTTGTTCCGACCTTCTGCAGACTGCAAATACAACAATCTTAGGAATTTGATCATGGACACCAATGCAATAGCAGCAGTAGTCAAAGCTTCGATAAAGATGATATGTTTACTGACAGCGGCTACCTTATCCGACAAAACCCTAGGACTTCCTCCATTGAAACTGTGGACTAAAATCTACAGATCTAACTCGATTATGGCATCTTGAATGAAGATATCAAGGTAATTGAAATATCCGCTTGATTTATTTATTTTTCGGTTGATAGCTTCTTTCAAGATTTAGTTTATTTCATATTATCTTAAATCTTTAATATTAGATTAATCATTCTCTGAAATAATCAGTAGTTTATGCTGTGTTTGGATCTACTATATTGGTTTGCACTAAAATGTTCATGCATCCATACATAAAACCATTATTCACGAGAAGATCTAGGTGATGCTTTTTGAGGAAAAATGGTTTCAAGAATTTACCACTATGGAATTTGGGGTTCTCTATGGTTTTTTAAGTTGCAGAGGATAATTTGCTAGTATGCTTGTTTCCTATTAACTTCGGAGAAGGGTAGTGAGCAATTCCTCGTTTTTTATAGTTATGAAATTGGATGAGTATGGTTGCTTGTAATTATATTGTCTAGTGAATCAATTACACTAAAAGAAAGAAAGAAAATAAATTTGTTGCCAATTGCCGTAATGATCAATATGATTGGCCTGATTTGCTTGCTTATCTCTCAGAGGAATTTCATTCCATAAGATGCTCCTTCATTTAGAATTTGGGGGACTTTTAAATAGATCTCTCTTGATTAGTTGGATGGTAATGAAATTGTCGTCATTTGCACTTATAAAAAAAAAATTGTTGTCATTTCATTTTACGTCGTTGTTCGTAGAAAGGTTGAATGGCTTGAGATAGTTTAGTTGAAAGTAATTTTGTCACCGATTGCACTTTTTTTTTTTTTTTTTACTTGCAATTTTGTTTGCCTGGGGGATTGGCATGACTCGCGGAAGGGTAAGTGCATATACATCATGATTTGTTTGATTTTTTATGGATTTTTTTTAAAAATATTCCACACTTAATATGCATGGAGTGGCATGGTTCCTGTCAACTGAAAACCAAGCCATCATGCACCCTAGTGCAGAAAGAGAGTAAAAATTGGAAACAGTAGAAATCCACCTAAAGCCAACTTGGTCAAAGGAGATGACATAATAGCTATTGTTGTATCACAAGCTAATATGATGACCAATTCCAAGAATTGGGTGGCAGACTCAGTGCAACAACGCATATTTGTGCAAGAAGCCTAGTAAAGGCAACATTTCTTGTGGAAAGAAGACATACATGTAACCATCTAGTGGAGGCATCTATTAGGACCATAAAATAACAAAAAGTTCCACATGGTGGATGAATAGGTCCACATATGTCCTCATGTATTCTTTCTAAAAAAATTTGTGATTCAGACATGATTTTATTAAACGATGGTCTAACTATTAACTTACCTTGTGAATAAGGGTCATAAGAAAATTCATTGGGCAAAAGAATCTTCTAGTTCTTTAATGGATGCCCATGTGATTGTTCTATGATTCGCCTCATCATTGAAGATCCAGGGTGACCTAGCTTGTTATGCCAAAGAGTAAAAATATTTTGGTCATTGAACTTCTGGTTCATTACAGCATATGACTCAATTGGCTTTATGGTCGTATGATATAACCCAGAGGAGAATGCCGAGAGATTTTCTACAACAATATTTTTCCCATAAATTATAGAGGTAATATATAAATTCCTCTTTTATTACTATCTGTAGTTTTAATATGATATCCATTGCGGGATATTTCTTTAAAACTAAGCAAATTTCTTGTTGATTTGCTAAAATATAATGCATCATTAATATGAAATCTAGTTTCATTAAGTAGCATTATATTTGCTCTTCCGGAGCCTTCAATAAAATCTGATGTACCAGAGATGGTACTTAAACTAGCATTTGTTACTATTAAATTTAAAATATTTTTCTCAAGGATCAGGAGGTCAGGCAACAAGAAGTACATATATCACTATCATTCATCTTGAAATTAATAATACATAAATTTAGATAAAGATAAAAATATAAATAACAAGATGATATTCTTATTAACTCACAATAATATACATGTAATTATTTAATATTTACATTTTCATCATCTATTACAATTTAAATTAATCACTAAGACCTTCAAAAAAGTCCATATCAAAATAAGATAGGTTTAGCCTATTTCCATCAGCAAAATTAGTTTCTTCCCTTTTTCCTTTATCCTTTAATGATGCTTGATGCAGATCTACTAGGTGTTTGGTCGTACGACAGGTACGAGACCAATGTCCTTCCATTCCACATCTATAGCAAGTCTCTTCAGGATCCTTGAAAGGTTTTTTATGTACACTTTCTCCATTTTCTTGTTTTGTCTCACCATTATTCCGCTTCTGGCTGGGAAATGGGTCCTTCCTTTTGAAGGGGTTAGAAAGATGATTATTATAGTGTCGGGAATTCTGCCCACGACCACGACTACGACCACGTCCAAGCCCATGCCCATGGGTTTGGGACGATATCACATTCACTTCAGGGAATGGTTCGGATCCAGTTGTACGGGACTGATGATTTTTCATCAAAAGCTCATTATTTTGTTCAACTACTAGAAGACATGATATTAACTCTGAATATTTAGTAAATCTATGCTCTCTATATTGCCAAGCATAGAGCACATTAGAGCGGAAACGCGTGAACGTTTTTTCTAGCATGTTTTCTCATCCGTGGTTTTTCTCCCGCATAGATTCAATCTAAAGCTTATTTTAAATAGAATGGAAGCTATACTAATGACAGCTTTAAAATTCAAGTAACCTCGTGTGCATCCAAATATAGCGCTTTCGTAAACACTGCTTTTTGGTGGTCAAATCTGTCTCAAGTTATTCCATAGAGGAAAAGATCTTTTACAGTAAGATACTCATTTTTCAGATCCTCTAGGAGATGATGCCTTAGGAAAATTGGTGCCTTTGCATAGTCCTGTTAGGACTCTTCTTTTCCTTTTTTTATTGTTTCTCCAAGATTCATGGAAGTTAGGTTTATTTTACCAGAAATATCAAATGCCCACAAACTCAAGTTTTGTGAGATTTGACATTTTGGTAAATTTTTAATAAATGAAAAAAAATGATAATAATTTTACCTTGTCAGAGCAACGTGGCTTCACACATGTTGTGAATAATATTATAAAAGGCAACTTTAAATGAAAGAGAATATAATGTCTTTCCTTGTATAGCAAAAGAAAAGGAAGACTAAGGAATAAGAAAGAAAGAGAAAAATAAAGAATGAGCGCTTGAAGAGACGCAGGTACCTGAAAATTTTGAGCTCTTAATAAATTATGTGCATAATAGAGAAAAATGGGATCAAAATAAAGTTATTATCAATAATATTTTTGCTTTCCAAATGGCCCTAGACATCATAAGGAAATGATGAGAACCCAACCACAAAATGTGGAAGAATGTCAAATAGAAATGATTGGCCAAAATGGAAAGAAGCAGGCAGTGCATCAGACGCCCGTCTTTGAGTCCCACACCACCATCAACCTCGCGGAAACCTCACACTCAATGCCCTGCTCAGAGAGTGTACAAGACATGTAACTCCAGGGCTGATATATGCACCGGGCGGGAAATTTAACATTTTCGGGAGTCGTGGTTCGTATTGAAATGGTGAAATGATGGGCCAGAACCCAAATGTCAGGCCTAGAACAAGGGCAAACTTAATCATCAAATGGGGACATAAAGGGCATAATCAAAGAAGATATGCCAAAGTAAAGCAAATATAAGTTACATTGCAATTCTTGAGAGATGGAGCACCTAATTATAATTAGGAGAAATATGAGACTATAAAAGGCCATGAGACAAAGCAAAATTCATTTTTGGTCTCATTTTGCTAGGACAAACCATGGAGAGAGAAGAGTAGAGCAAGGAAGAAGAGGAAGGAGAAGGAGAAGAAAGGGAAGAATTTCAGGTATGGATTTATGTGTCTTTTGGATGTCTAGGGTTTTGGTATGAATTTTCCATGGAGATTAGTTGCTCCTTGCCCTACATAAGCGAGTAGATCACATTAACCCTAGAATCTTGAAGTTTTGTGAAAACCCTAGTCGGGTATACAATAAACACTAATCCATCAAAATTATATGGTTTTGTAGGAATCAGACCTTGTCAATTCTTGAATTTTTACCTAGGGTTGGTAAAAGAAGTTCCAAACTCACCAATTCAAGTGTTTTTGGAGTTGTTTTTGCTAGATTCCATGTTGGTTTTTGAGGCATATGGAATGCAGAAGTCAGATGAAGAGAATTGGTACCAAAGATGCAAATCAAGATTTCAAGTAAAACCACGAGGTGGTACTCTGACTAAACAGGTGGTACCCTGCACTCACCATACAAAACCCGATTAGTACCGGTACCAATACAAGTGGTACCGGTACCACCTTACAGAACGTGTTTGGTACCGGTACCAAACATAGTGGTACCGGCACCACAACTTCCAAATGCCAAGATTTGTGTAGTTTTGCACATTTAAGCCTAAATTCATACACCGTTAGTATGGGAACCTTAATAAACTATTAAGAGAGGTTCAAATAAGATTGGAACTCAATGAAAACGTAGCGCACTCACACGGCCAAGTGATTCATTAAGTGTGACTAAGTGTTATGCAAGACGCAGTATATTACGCTGCGTCAGGCGATTAATGTGTTCGCTTTATTCGCTTCGAAAGTGTGTAGCTAAAAAGCAAAGGCGGGTTTCTGGAATGTTGTGGAGTCATGCTCAAGTGTTGGTAAAACAAAAAGGAGTGTTCTAAACCTATTTTCAACAATACTAGTGTATTATTGTAAACTGCTTACGCCGTGTTTCATGGTTTTGATTTTTAAACCATATCAGAAGCAAGCAATGAGTTTAGCAAACAATGGTTTTGATTTAAACCATATATGAAAGCAAACAAGTAATGGCTTTCTTATGGCTTCAACCATACTTTAAAACAAAGCAAGCAATGGTTTTGAGTTGTAAACCATATTTCAAAGAGTGCTAAAGTATATTTTCTAAAACAGCCTAACTAAAATCCCTGGGCTTTTAAGCAAGCATACCGTCAGAGGTATTTCAGATATGCACTGGCAGGATGTTAGATATCATTCGCACAGATTTGTTTATCGATTGTTAGTCTTTATGCATCATGGCATTTAAAGGATACCATGGCACGTACTGGAGTATATAGGGTTAACGCATTAGCTAAATTATGGTGATGGAGACCAAGGTCAATTAGTGTCTTTGCACAGTCCTGTTGGGACTCTTCATTTCCTTTTTTTATTGTTTCTCCAAGATTCAAGAAAGTTAAGTGAATTTCAGCATCAAGAATCCATGATAGATAATTTTTACCAGAAATATCAAGTGCCACAAACTCAAATTTTGTGAGATTTGACATTTTGGTAAACTTTTAATATATGAAAAAAATGATAATAATATAATTTTACCTTTGTCGAGTAAAATCGCGCCGATAACGCACAGGACTAATATTATACAGCAACTTCTTTAAATGAAAGCAATGAATATAATGTTCTTCCTTGTATATAGCGCAAAAGAAAAGGAAGAATATTGAGGAATAAGAAAAGAGGTAGGGAGATAATGAGAAATAAATCTCGATGTGTTTTATAAGAGGTCAGCTTAAGACCTTTATAAAGTTTTTTACAGTTGCGATTCCATTTACTCATCTTAAATCGTGAGTAATGGAATGTCATAAATGGAAGCTTGAGTTAATGGAGGCCGCGAATGGAAGCTTGGGTCTATTCCCTCAATGAAGTAAATGAATGTGGTCATTCACTTAAATGCTTCATTTACAACACTTCGTGAATGACCACCATTAAGAATTTGCCTCATTAAAACCTTGCTAGTAAAACCCAATGGGATAAAACTAGCGGCGAAAAATAAAGATAAATATTCATATGATTGCCATTGTTCCAGTCCGTTAGGATCATTCATAACCTGAAGAACGCATCGACGGCGGGAAAAAGAATGTAGTATACTAACATCTTGTCATAAGCAAGCTCTCCTTCATATCGATATCTTTAAGTTGGCGCATTCCAATCTTATATATTAGCTTCTTGAATGTTGAGGTTGGCAATGACTTCGTGAATAAGTCTGCTAGATTATCACTCGACCGTATTTATTGAACATCAATTTCACCACTCTTCTGGAGTTCATGTGTATAAAAGAACTTGGGAGAAATGTGTTTAATTCTATCTTCTTTGATATAACCTCCTTTGATTTGTGCAATGCATGCAAAAGCATTAGTCTTCAAATAATGTTTCCTCGTTATCTTTGATGTAGGGGAGTCCGCATTATTCTTGGATATGTTGAATCATCGATCTTAGTCATATGCATTCACGACTTGCTTCGTGAATTTCTATAATCTCTTAATGATTCGATGATGTGGCCACCATTATTTGCTTAAAGGATCTCCATGAAATATCAATTCTAGTACAATTAAACACATACTGTAAGACCCGAGAAAATTCCAATTTTCTGAGAAATGGAAAAATCGTAATTTTGGTCAAAACCTGAAATTTTTTTAGATCTCAGATGATGAAACGAACTTCACCGTTGGAATCGTCTCGCGAAATCTAGTTACCACGACCTCAGCGACCCTAGACACCTAATTTATGACGCTTTTCGAGGCACCGAAAGACGGCGCCGTAAACGACATGTGATGTGACAAAAGTCACCAATAACATGTAATCTTGTGACACATGTTACAAGATTAGAGAGATGATGGAAACAGACGGCCGAGATTGTGCCAAGTGTCAAAAATCCAAGAGAAGGGACATGGATGGTATTAATTGAATTGTAAATGATAATAAGGACAAAAGAGCCAATAGTGGTCATCTTCTTCCTTCAAAAAGAGGCCAAAACGTGAAGGAGGGAAATGGTGATGTAGTGAGTTAGGTTTTGGGTTTTTAGTGAGAAAGTGTGCAACTTCTCTTTAAGATCCCGGGCGATCGAACTGTCGGATTTCTTCGGGTCAAGAAGGAAAGTTGCTCTACGCGGCGAGGACTACTTGTGGGAACCGGTTTGGAGGAGTTTCGATAAACTCTGTGAGGTAGGGGTTTTATCCTACTTGTTTTACTTCTTGTTTAAGTGTTTTGTTGATGGTTGAGTATGATTGAGGCCGTGGAGTGGAAAGTCGCTTGATTCGTTTCCAAAACTTGAACCAAATGTGAAAATTTAGGCTGGCCAGGATAAGGTTCCTGACAGTGTGTGACCGTTTGGGAGCCTGGGTCATGATTTATACAATAAATTGTGTTTTGTATGTATGAGGCCGAAATGGGCCATGGGTATCGGCTTTCAAAAGTGGGAACTAATAAAAGATGAGCTGGCTACCTACCACAGCCCATCGCTTCGCTTTTGGGACTGTACAATTTCGATTAGGCGGATCGACCAAAAATGTCCATGTGTGGTGTGTATGAAATTGTGTGAAATGAATGGCTTGAGTTGTGTGGAAATGTATAGGTTAATGCATGAATTTAATGTGTTAGCATGATGCCATAATTATATAGAATATAATTGTGGGTGTATGCCATTGGAAATGGAATAGTGATTAGCTCAAGTGAGCAAATTTGGAAATAACATCAAATTGAATAACATGTGGTGTGATTGCAAATTTGATAATATATGCATATTTGATATATTGGTTGGATTGTGTTGAAATGACATAATGCATTCATATGCACCGGGTAACCTAGAAATTAGGTGTGAGTGCATGACATGAATTTCTTCGAAACGAATACTGGCCAAGGAAAGAATTTCACGTGACGATTTTCCTGAGAACGGGTCGAGACGGTCCAATGTATCATTTCCTGGACGAGACCATGGATCTGCTTCGTGAAGTTCTCAAACACATCTCGCCTGAGGGTAGTCCTGATATTTTTACCCGAATTCTAAGAGTGTATTTTCGAGAACAACAAGTTTTGTTTTGAAAACAGTGTTTTCTCATACATGACTTGTGCAAGGCAAGAGGGAGCTTCCGTGAGGACTAGAGACATGGGATCGGGCATTTAAACATTCAAGTAGGATCACGAATTTACTTGAGTGTGTGTTTGCATTGGATCATTGCATATGCACTTAGGTGGGGAGTAACTCATTTAAGGTGATTCCACCACTGGGCGATAGCTCACCCTGTCGAGAAAATATTATTTCAGGTATATGGAGCGTTCGAGGAGACGGCTCATCTTAGAGGCTGATTTTGAAGAAAGCCTGGGTCGTGGGCTTTGATAAGCCTGGGGATAATATGTATTGTAATCAGAGATTTTAATACGTGATTCAGATTAAGAGAAATGTCATAATCCCGAACTATTGGATATAGTCATGAATATGCGTTATGAGTATTGGTATATGGGCTAAAGTGGACATTTTTACTTAGATATGTGTCTGTGAATAATGCAGACGTATAGATTTTCCGTGTGCTGACGAAGTAGTCAACTGACACCCCTGCCTGGGGGCGCCACACATACCCCGCTTGTGAGGGGAACCGCTTTATGACAAGATGTTAATATACTACACTCTTTTTCCCTTCGTCCAAGTTTTGTCCCACTAGGTTTTACTGGCAAGGTTTTTAACGAGGTAATCCTAATAGACTAAGAGCAATCAATAACATCATATGAATATTGTACTCTTTTTCTTTCGCTAGGTTTTATCCCATTGGGTTTTACTAGCAAGGTGTTAATGAGGCCAATTCTTAATTGTGGTCATTCACGGGGGAGTATTGTAAATGAAGCATTTAAGTGAATGACTACATTCATTTACTTCATTGAGGGGGGAATGAACTTAAGCTTCCATTCAGGACACTCCATTAACTCAAGCTTCCATTCATGACACTCCATTAACTCAAGCTTCCATTTATGACATTCCATTACTCACATTTAAGATGAGTAAATGGAATCACCTTTGTAAAGCCTATAAAAGGTCTTCATGACCTCTTGTAAAACACACCGAGATTTATTTCTCATTCTCTCTCTATCTATCTATCTATCTATCTCCCTCTCTCTCTTTCTATTCTCGCTCTTCCTTTCTTTTGCTATATACAAAGGAAGAACATTATATTCTCTTTCATTTAAAGTTGCATTTTATAATATTATTCACAACAATATATGTATACTCGTTCATTATCTTCTTTCTCAATAACTATATTTTCTAGCAAGAGACTAGAGGGACATGCATGTGAGCGTGTGGAGGGTTTTGCACTTGGGAAACCTAAGTGAGGTAAAAAAATTTTACTTTCTTGTTTTTAAATCTTTACATCTAAGGGAAGAACCCATACATTCACTTGTGAAAATCAAGGGTAATTTTTCTTCCAAACTTTTCTTCAAGGTTTTTTAACAAGAGCAACTTCAACAATTTCCCATTTCAGACCATCTCCAAATATTTTCACCAAAAAAACTCACTCCAATCATTCTTCGTTTGCATATCTAAATATGAAAAAGTGAATAGTAAAATACTATTCACCATTTTTTTTATAATAATAAAAAAGTGAAAAAGTAAATTACAAAGTATTTCCTTCCTCTCCTCTCATTTCCTCGAGAAATTTTAATTCCTTTTGTTATTTATTTTCATCTCATTAGAAATGAGAGAAGATTTTTTTGGTTTTCCTTGGTTTGAAATCACTTCTGCATCGTTAATCCACTCGGGATATGTGTTTTTCTCTCAATAAAGTTTGGCTCATCTCCACTTATCCGCTTTCTATTCGATTTTTTTTTATCGTCGACTTGTTGTGGCATATGGTTATGTCGTCGTACAACGGTTGATTTGTTCACGGCTACAAGCGATTCAAATGATAGAAATTGCTTCGACTGGGGATAGAGAATCATATACAATTCTTGTTTGTTAGTATGCTTCTTCGGGTCTAGAATTTTAAATATTCTAAACATCTTATGATTACCAATTATATAGTCCTTGAGCAGTTTTTTTTTGCTATTAACTTGGATATTATGTCATTCTTTAATGTTTTTAACTCTTAGGTTTCTGTATTAAGATGTAATGCATTACTATTTTGAATTAATAAAATTTATCTTTTTTTTAAAAAAAAGTACAATTTTTCAAAATTTTATAATATTTGGATATGTGAATAGTGATTTGAATATGAATTTAGAGATCGGTAGTTGAAGTGAAAAAAGTGAGCTCCATCATCCCTAATATAAAAGACACTAAAATAAAATGTAAGATGATAATAAGAGATGGTCTAAGAAAAGTAATAACTTTATATTTTAATAAAGTTCTCCTAGAATCTTACGAATTAATTGTCTGAAAATGTTTCAAATTTTAAATTAAAAAATACAGAATAAAAATTTACCAATACATTATATTACTCTAAAATCAGAGGTACTTATTTATTTATTTTCTTGACATCAAATCAGATGAATATTATTAAAACCATTTCATACAATCTACTAGGCACATAAAACGTGTTTTAGTTTTTACCAAAAACCATTTTCTAACTTTCGAATTATGTTATGTATCATTACACAAACACGGTAAATATGGTATAGGGGTGAAGGCAAGCACAAAGATCAGGTGAAGGCAATACAAAGCGACAAAATCACGGCAATGCATCCGTCATCAGGTGGGTGAATCCCACACATCACGTGCATGATCCATCGTGGCAAAAGCATGAACAATCCCACCTTGTTGTCACCTCAGAAAGAGCTGGTTATCTCTGCGCTGTCTATTCAATATTTATTCGTTTCATTCCCACACTTCCGAACTCCCTCTTTCTCTCTCTCACTTTGTCGCTAGGACAGGGTTTCTCTCCAGATCCTTTGTTTTCTACGTACTGCATTAATCCACATTTTTGTCTTCGATTTTCTTTATCCTGGATCAAACTCTGTTTGTGTTTTTTTGGAAGTTTGTTGTTAATGATTGAATGATCTTGATTTTGTCGAGAGTTTGTTCCGTTTTCTGGGTGATTGTAGATTTGTGAGATGCCTTCACGCTGGGGCTCTGATCTCTTGCATCTGGTCTCGGTGGGAGATTCAGAAGATGAAGTGTCGCTGTTGAAAAGTACAAGAGAGAATTCTTTGCTTTTTCTCTGTTTGCTTTGGTTGATGCCTGATTCTTTGTTTTGGAATTTCTTCTTTTTTGCTCCGTATCTCTGAAAATGACATTAAATTTACTTTAATAACTCTTTCGGATGAGTTTAAATCTCTTGCGCACTTTCAATCAGATGTTTGCTTAGATAATGACTCTTTCAGTCAATGGTGAAATCTAATGAAACACTGATCTAATCCATGAGATTCTTTTGAGAAATTTGCTCGGTATGGATCCGATGCGTACACTGATCTAACTTTTAGAAGGTGGCAAGATTGTCAAGATTGCAATACGGCTGACGTGGGCAGCTGTAGGTCAGTAGCTCTGGGGTTGTGTGCTGAGGATGTTCATTTCTTTTATGTTTGTGCCAAGGCTTTGATGTACTGGCGTTTCACGGTTGAACTGCGATATCCCGCCTGGTATTCTTGGTTTTGGTGGAGTTGGGCCAAACTCTGTTTGGCAATGAACACAAACTCTGTTTTAGATTTTCTTACATGGTTGGGGTGTAGGTAGTTTTGGTTTCTTTTCTTGTCTTTTGTGTGTTTGGCCTTTGTCCACTTCCTGTGTACTCTTTGGAAGTTTCCTTTTATAATACTTGCTTTTTACTGATAAAAAAAAAAATTTGGTTTTGTGGCTGAAAAACCAGGGGAAGTGAACGGAAATTTTTTAGAAGAAAGCAATTTAAACTTTACTATTGAGATTATATGATTGGTGAACAAGAGTGCTTTTGGATATTATCTAAAGAACAACAGAACACAAAATTTGGGGAAGAAAAATGGACAAAAGAAAATACAAGATATGAATTTTGGTGTAGATCAACTACTTGATATGCTAGGGAAATTACTACAATGGTTTCATTAAGGTCTAAAAGGGACCTGCATTATAGATTTGGAATGACTCCGACCCTAGAATTTTCTTATTGCCCATTATCATCTAAGAATCCTGAGTTTTCTGCACACTACTGTTTCAAGCTCTGTAAAAAGACTAACACGGCCTTTGATTGCTGTTGGAAAAGGGATGTTGTCATCATGATTTCATTATCCTTATGTTTATATACAAAGTATTCATTCTGTATTGTCAAACAATTGCACGTAACAAATTTATTTTGATGTCCATGGCTTGCATTCTTTCTGAAATGGTATACAGATGCTTTTGAAGTTTCTTTCATTCACAAATTATGTATATTCTTTAACTGCAAATGTGGTTATTATGTGAGTTTAAGATTTTTGAAAAACATCTATATATGCTTTTTCCTGATTCCTTGCATGACATGTATGATAGCTTGAGCATTTGCTGCTTGAGGTTTTTTAGATATATTTCAACATTTTAGTTATAGTTTCAGTTTAATGCTTCAGGTATGAGAGAAGTATCATGTCTGTTATGGTGGTGAAGAAGAAGAGAGGAAAGCCAATCACTGACATGGTAACAGAAGCCCCTTGAAGTTAATCCTACCTTCATATATGATTATTTAAAAGAAGCTATAGCATTTCAATTCCCTTTAAATATACAACTTTAGTGTCATTCTGTGGTCTTCCCCAGTTTGACATTCTTGATCTGGATATTTGATTTCAATTATTCTTTTCCCCTTTAATGATTATATCAGCTACATTATTTTAAAAATTCACAATGTATTGAAAATCTTATATTTATTTCATTGAGATAATATCAAAGAAACAGAGGGGTGGGGAAAAAAAGGAATAGCTCCAGGATAATAAGTTCTCAAATAGCTATTTAATAAAGCCTCTTCTCCCACAAGGCTCCTCTGAAAGAAACAAGTTTCAGAAGCTATATCACTCCCAATGCCGAATATAGTCTTTTGATGTACTGTTCTTATGTTGAATTGACTGTTAAACAAGACCATGTAATCTATAAGATTTGCCTCTCATGTTGATTTGTAAAAATAAATACTATGACCTTGTTACCAGCTTCTATGAATTTGATGGGGAGAGTCTTTCATTTTGCAATCAGGTTTTATTCATCTAAATTATTATCTTCCCAGCTTTGTTTTAAATTTGCAAAATTCAATAGCACTAGGTTTCATGTTCGGTACCTCTGCTGCTTCTAAAAACTAATAAAAAAAATATGCTGTCATGCATGCAGATGGAAAGGGGAATCCCTTCGAGAAAGCATCAAGCGACATGAACACTTCCTTGCTTTGCAACTAGGTGTTAAACCTGGACAGAAGGTTGGTTTGTTTGTTTGTTTTTTGCATTACAAAATTGAAAAACATTGGTGCTTACTTCCTTCCATCGCTTCCAAAAAGGATGTAGATTTGGGAATTGGTGGACCATTAAGAGAAATCGGGCTTCGATTTAGGTAATTGTTTTATCGCTTGAACTCTTCATGCTTGGCTCGCTGCTGATACTCTCTCTCTCTCTCTCTCTCTCTCTCTCTCTCTCTCTCTCCAAAACCATTGATCATGGCATACGAAAAGCTTACTTTGTCACACCCGATTCCACCTGTGGGATTTATGCTACTATTTTACCACCTGGATTTTTTTTCACAACTCGAGTCTAAACTCCACTTGGAGTAATCACCGAAACGTAAAATAAAACACTACCCACGCCTCCAAACATACACACAGTTCCAAACCAGCTACAATGCCCAACATACACGATCCACAAAAGATAATTAACCGTCCAAATATATAGCGCGAATATCCACATAACACTAAATATTCATCAAAATGTATGCTCAACCACCAACAAGCTAAGGTCGACATACAAACTTCCCATCCTCAAAAACCCTCCAGGTCCAACTTCCATGTCACGCAGCCTCATTCCTCGTGACCGTGATCTGGCTGCGAGTGGAAATAATGTGGGTGAGTCTCGACAACTCCGCAGTGAATCCCATAACAAGCCATGCTCGCTTTATACATAATTCAAGATATCTCAAAACATGAGCATTTTACAAATAATAAAGTTGATAATGGAACACATGAATGCAATACTACCACCATTCAACCCTCATCTGCGACTCTTCGGGGCTTTCACCGTGACTAACCGATCATCCCGTAACAACGACAAATTGACGTGGACTTACCACCCGTGATACGCCTCTACATCCCGTATAACGATTAAATTGCCGACTTACCATCCGTGGATATGCCCACATCCCGTATATCTCGTGACCTTCCGGGACTACAAACCTGTGGACTAGTCATCGTCCCGTGTCCACTACATCAATCCGGGGCCTCTCACACGCCTCATACCCATGTCATGCTTTAAAACAATTTCACAAAGCATTCAACCACATGGATATTTAAAAACATCATATACCAGTTAATTCAAAGATTTCCATATATATGAAAAAATACATTTATATATCACTAGAAAATCACACAGTCAAAGCACGAAATGGTACATAATTCCCACAACATCAAACCATAGTACAAGCAGGAGAAGGTTATAAGATCCCCTACCTTCCTTGGATTCAAACATCTGCAAGTCTCCCAAGGAAGTCAAAACTCGAGGCTACTCCAAAGGATCTGTAAATAACAAGTCATAAGATTCCTTAGCCTCTCAACTGTCACATGTACCACTCAAGCGGCCCATTACTTTATCACCACTCGACTCACATATATTCTTATACCTTCCACATAAACCTCGATCCCCCAAGCGCACTCTCTTTACACTTACTGTATCAACATTTAACACCCCTTATTAGTATTATAATAAACAACACACTCAACACAAACACCTTCTTGTATTCCTATCTCCATATTACTCATTTGAAGATATAAAGCACAAGGTTCTCTCCAACTGGAATCACCCAAATCGGAGTACCGAAACTCCTCGAGCAGTCCCCAAACAACCTGACTATTCTATGATCAAAACTGCTAGGAATTGGCTTAACATACTCTCTCTTTGAGTGAATATTTGGGCCACAGGAGAATTGAGGGTACTTATTTTTGTGGGATGTTTGTGCTCCTCAAAGCCTTGGCTTTTAACCAGAAACTGAATCACTCAACCTGACAAAGAATTGAGCCAGTTATGGCTAAAATATTGCTCAACACCGGTCAAAACAGAAAATCCAGCCTCGAAAATGCCTGTAATTTATGATTTTCCCACTTTTCCATAAGTTTCAACCCAATCAACCCTAACACTCAAACACACAACAAAGCCACTTATTCAACCCAAAACATCTTCCAAAACACATCTTAAACAAGAATCTGTGGTTTTGCCAACCCATCACTCAACCAATCTAAGGTTAGGATGAAACTCTGCTTTCAAAAGAGAGAAATTCATGAATCATACCCTCTATACAAAATCCTCAAATCCTTACATTAAATAACTGTATGATTGTGGTTTTACCAATTTATACATTCTAAAAATTTGTGGTTGTGAGAAGCTCCCCATCCAAACCTCTAGAAAAAGAATCATTTTACAAGAATCAAAACCAAAACCCTACCTTTTTGAAGTTCAATCTCCTTTCCTTCTCTTCCTTTCTCCTTCTTCTTCTTCTTCTTCTTCTCTCCTCTTTCTCCTCTTCTTTCACATTTTGCCCTAACTCTATTTGAGCAAAATGAGAATCTATCCCTTTTCTTACTGGGTTTTTAATTTTTTATACCCATTTTTTGACTCAAAGTTTCTACCACAAGAATTTAAGCCATTAACTCTTTCTATCGTATATCACATTCCCAATCTTATACATTACCACTAGGATTCTTCATTAATGACCTATGGTTCAAGTGGTAAATTTACCAATTTACCCTTGGCTCTAGTATTAAACCTGTGTCTATCGCTTTATTTTCTAAAATAATATTTAAATTATCAGAATAATTCTGTGTGTTACATCTTGTCCGGCACCTCCAGATGTCAGAGATTTATTTATCTCTGGGTGATTTGGTACCAACGTCGCTATGGTTGAATATCAATGAATACCAAATCAAAAGAGGAAGGGTATGTAGATGAGTAAAGGCTTAAATCACTAAAATAGCTCCCATAAGAACAAGTTTGTATGTCTTATTATGGTTTTAGGTATTCTTTAGAAATGTGTTGAACTACTTGTCCTGTTTCTATATCTGATTTTGGCATTGGAATAAGTCACCAAGATAAGGATGGTAATATTTGGTTTGTTTCATTTCCAATGCCCAGCAACATTCTGTATGCATTGACTGTACATGGCCAGCACCTTTTTTGGCGTTTTTCTATTTAGTTTTAATTTATTCATCAAAACAAAATACTTATGAGCTACTGTTTCTCTGTAGGAACTGAACCGCATTGCTGGAGTGGACAAAACCTGTGACTTTGTGAAGGTTGTTATCATTCTAGATGAAGTTCATGTTCTTATTGCAACTCCTTTCCAAATGCTTCCCAATATTTTTTGGGGGTTATTTCTCTTGATTTTTTTAATAAGGAAAGCACTTAAATATGGTTGATTGATATGATAATGTGGTTACATGGATGGACCTCTTTATGATCAATTTACTCATACTAATGCAGGCTGACTTCATGAAATGCCATTTTAAGGATAATACTTTTGATGCGGTATATGCAATTGACGCAACCTGCCATGCTCCTGATGCGGTATGTTATTACAATTATCCATTATAAATTCAGACTTTCGTATAGTTGTTTTTAGGATGCAATATCAACTTGGTTTGAATATTACGAAGATGTTTGTTTATGCTGGTTTCTTTCTGGTTGAAATAGCTTGATGCTATAAAGAGATCTACAGAGTATTAAAGCCTGGCCAATGTTTTGCTGCATATGAATGGTGCATGACTAATGCCTTTGATCCCAAGAACCAAGAGCACCAAAAAATCAAGGTTACAAATGTTTGAAGCATATAATCCTGATATTTATGCATGTGTTTGATCTATTAATTGCTCTAAAACGATGGATAACATAATGGAATTCCCTGGTTACAGGCAGAAATAGAAATTGGTGCTGGCCTTCCAGACATCAGATTGACTACAATGCCTCGAGTTCTAAACAAGCAGGTTTTGAGGTGAGTGGAAACCCTATGTTTCTTTTTCTCACTTTTTACATCAACTTGTGAGAAATGACCAGCGGGAGGGTCTTATCCGTGTTTCTTTTTTTGTTCTCATTGAAGGTTATTTGGGAGAAAGACCTAGCTGTGGCTCACCTCTTCCTTGGTACCTGCCTTAGATTACAAGTCACTTCTCACAAAGTAGCTTCCTGTGTAACAGCTCTTGGACGTTTCATTACTAGAAATATGGTAAGGTTTTCATATACTGCATCATGCTCTTGTGTTAGATTTTCTTGCCTATTAAAAATGACAGATTTATGCCCTTAGAGTTGCTCTTTTTATGCTCTTGGAACTCTGTATTTTGTGTATTTTTTTTTCTCAATGTACAGAGGTAAAGCCGAGCAAATGCTTATTTCTTCTTTACCATTTTAGGTCAAGGCCCTAGAATTTGTGGGACTTGCACCAAAGGGAAGTCACACAAAGAGTTCAAGCTTTTCTATAAAGCTGCAGAAGGGCTTACTGATTATGGAAAGTATGACTTCTCTTCCCTAAACAGAATTTTCTTTTCAGTGTTATTCTTCTCATCTTATGTAAGAACAAGAATATATTACTTGATAGAGCATCTTGTTTGATCTGATCTTGGGAGGCGATGATCATAAGCTGGAGAAACAGTCCTCATCTTCCATAGATTTTAGGACTGGAACTTGGTAAATGCGCGGAGTTAAAACTCTAAGGTCCATTATGTGGGCTTAGTCATCAAAGACATTTAGGCCAATACCAATAATCAACACAAGTGGGTGATTTTGGACACAGATTCATAGAACTTTTCTGCTATGTTTGGTTCTAGGAAAGTGATAAAGAAAAAAAAATATGGAGTAAAATTATTTTCTTATGTTTGACTTTAATATGAAATAAGCTAATACATTTTCAAATTATTTATTGAAGAGTTGAAGTAAATCTAATATATATGAAAGTTATTTATCAATTTTAGATATAGATTTTGTTCTTCTATTATATAAACTGACTCGCCTATTTATTTTTTCTGTGCTAATTTTCCATCAACTACTAACCCAAAATTATGTGACACTACTTCCAGGAAAGAGATCTTCACACCCATGTATTTCTTATTGGCTCGTAAACCAAGCTCAGATGGTCAGTAATTGTGGCAGTTGACCCAGTAACGGCCTGTAGGGGGTGGGTATCAAATCAAAAACCCCTTATAACAGGGAATTGGGAATTGACCCTCCTCGGCTGACTTATGGTGTGTGATTGCTTGTCTTCTTTCGGTTTCCTGCGAGTTTATTTGGCTATCACCAGTTATTAGTTTCATCTCCCAGTACAATTTCTTCACTCATCCAAATTGATTTTTTCTACCACATGCTTCATTCCCTTTTGCTTACCCTGCCTAAGTAGTATATGTGCATATATATTATCTTGTTTTTACTTATATGATGCTTTGGAGTCATGCGCTTCCATATTGCAGAATGTAAATGAGACAATGCATGCCCGTTGTCTATTCCTAGGGGTGTAATCGAGTCGTGTTGGATATAGAGTCAAGTTCGAGCTCGACTTGATTAAAAAACTTGAATCTCGAATTTGATTGAGTTTTTTTAAATGTTTGAAACTTGACTTGAAAAATAGTCGAATTACTTAAATTCTATTAGATAAAAAGCTTGAATCAATTAAAAAATTAATAAATAATTATACTCCAGTTTGACTCGATTAATAAAATAATAAAGCTCGATTAAGCTTACGAACAGCTCGAGTGTGGGTATTCTGATACTCAAGCTTAACTTAACATGCTACTCAAGCTTGAGCTATCAAATCAAAAATTCGTTTACAAAATAATCTTTTTACAACAAGTTCGGTATGTTATTTATTATTATGTAATATTTTTTAATAATATTTTAAAGTATGAGTGATAGTTAAATTTTTAATATTATCAAAATTTATGTGAAATTTTTTTTTTAAATAATTAGGTTGTGTTTGGTTCCTCAACTATGCTGAGAAAATAGAAAAATATATATTAAGGTAAAGTTTTTTTTTTATATTAGGTAGTCTGAAACTTAAAAAATAAGTATAATTAAAATTAATTTGACCAAGTTTGACCAACCATTAGTATGTGGGGGCCAAGTTGACTTTTCAGATAAATAATTTTGGGTTTACTAAGACACCATTTCGTAGGCACCGTCGTCTGAGTTAGCGGAGCCAGGTTGAAGGCGTCAAAATGGAGCTCACGGATAAAGTTATGGCCACAGTAAGTTGAAACTGGCGATTTTATCAGTGTTCAAGTCAGTCCGGGATTTTTACCCGAAAAACCCTAGGCTCTATATAAGCCTAGTTTTGCGTGCCAAGGGGGTACCCAACCCCAAAAACCCAAGAAAAATTCCCCCAAAACCCGTGGACCTCGGGTGGGTTGTTTCGGCGGATTTTTAGGCATTCGGGTTTCGGTAGTGGGGCTTGAGATTCCGGCCACCACCCTTTGTACCTGCGCGCCCGGCAAGGAGGAGCTCCACCACTGGGCGACCATCACCGTGGGAATTTCACGGCCGGCGGTCGCGGGACCGGATCGAGGCCGACGAGCAGCGGAGGCAAGCGCGCCTTAGGTCGCCCCATTTTGCCATTTTCCGGCCATTCCAGGCCGACCCATACCTCTCTTCCACCATTTTTGGACCCTCTGAACTCATTTCCGTGGTCCTTTTCTCCATATTCATCACCGTTTGAAGATCTGTGAAAACAACTGTAGTAAATGATTGGATGTCAGTTTTTGACCACCCACGGCAACCTTTTGGGCCAAGGTAAGAGTGCGTGTTCACATCCTCTTGGGCTTTCTGTTGATCTCAAATTTGTAAATTTTGGACGTCGTTTAGTTAGTTTCCATTTCGGGTCGTTTAGGGTAATTACAGAAAATGTTTGGGTAGTGGACGCAATTGGTCAAATTAGGCAAAATTGAAGTTGGATTAGTGCAATTGGATATTTTTATGATTTATTGGAAGGTTCAATTTTGAAAAATTAGCCTCCGGGTAAAAAGCCCCAATTTTGAGTACCGGGACTGTAGGGCATACTGTATAATTGGACCTGTCGGAGTTCAATTTAGATAGTTTCATAGTTCTAAGAATTATTCTAAGACATTTGAGGCATCCAAATGTCTTTGATTTAGTTATTGGAGACTAAATGGTGCTATTATATTACGAGGCACTCACGGGCACGGGGCGACCTGCTAGGGGAAGCGGACTCGACATCAGTGAGTCGGTGGCGGTTTATATGTTTTAATGCTTTGGGGTATTATTATGATATATAGTGTAGTTGTTATTTTATATATACATTAATTGATCGAATGGTTGGTTATGCGTAAAGATAATTATCTGTCTTTATATAAACAAGTTATCATTTCATATGAATTTTGTCAACATTTTAAATATTGGGAAATTTTACTGAGTTCATGGATAAATTTGTGGTATTTAAATATTGTGGTACATGGATTGAGGTTTTATACCACTTTGAAAATTTATGACTTAAGAAATGGATTTTGAGACTTTGTAAAATGATTATAATACAAAGATTGGAAAGGTATATGGGAGTAAGAATAACGTGGTTGGTTGTTATAGTTTGATGTATCATAGTACCGTAGGATTGATTCAAGATCCATATTATAGTGCAATGGGTTTGCCATGTTGTCGGAGGTTGGATTCATCCAACTAAGTTATATATCATTTCACTGCAATGCGAGGCCTACATCTGACGGCCATTAGTTGCCACTGCGGTCGCGGAAGTTGGTTTCATCCAACGGTTATATATCATTTCCACGACCGTGAGGTCGGTTTACCCGATGGTTTATTAGTTGTCACGGTGTCGTGAGGTTGGTTTCATCCAACGGTTATATATCATTTCCACGATCGTGAGGTCGATTTACCCAAAACCCGGGGTGTCCGTTGACTACCCGTCAACCTGCGGAAAATCTATATGTCTCGTATCGTGAGACTCATACCTGAGTAAAAATGGCCATTTGGGCCCCTGCATCAATACTCATCAAACATGTACCCAACTATGTTCCAATAGTCCAAGAGTTATTTTATTACTCTTAATACAAATACATATTAAAATCTACAATTTTAATACATATTATCCAAAAACATCAAAGCCAACACCCGACTTTCTTCAAAATCGGCCTCTAAAATGAGCCGTCTTCTTGAACGCTTCCCGTATTCGAAAAATATTCGACAGGTGAGCTATCCCTTGCAGTGGAATCACCATAAATGGGTTACTCCCCACCTAAGTGCATATGCAATGATCCAATTTTAAACACATACCAAGTAAATACGTGATCCTACTGAATGTCTACACGCCCGCTCCTGCATGTCTCGAGTCCTCACCGACTCCACTCACACTTACCTAAGCCATGTATGAGAAACACCATTTTCAAAACAAAACTTGTTGTTCTTGGAAATATACCACCGTTGTCGTATAAAATATTGACTGATTCTCTTAAAGCTAATCGTTGATGAGCTTTCCAAAACAAAGCTACGGTCCTCACCAAATGATCTGGCTATTCCATCTCCCAACCCAATTCTCTAAAATCATCCCGTGAAATTCCTTCGCAACCATGTTCGCTTTTCGAAAATTCATGTCATGCACTACTACTCCAATCTCTAGGTTACCCAAAGGCATATGAAAATGCATTATGTCATTTCCAAAACCATTTATACAATATATCAAATATATCAATATGATACATTCTCAAATTTGCACTCACAACACATGTCATTCAATAGTGATCAACCATCACTCAAATTTGCTCACTTGAGCAATTTACAATATCATCTCCAATGGCCTACACGCACAATTATATTCCATATAATTATGTCCTTATGTTAACATTAAAAATCATGTATTAACCTATCTACTCCTTTGATCCACAAACTCAAGTCATTCTACCCTCAATCCATTACACAAAAAATTACCTGCATGGGTTAATTAACGAACACGAGCAATTCAATTTGAATCATCACTCAAATACATTCACAAAAAAATATTTCAGAGAATACTATTCATATTACTATTCATGGGTCACTATTCACGTGTCACTATTCAATTGAATAAGACTTGTGTTACTGCTCACTACTAATCACGACATCGGTTCCACTTTGTGAACTGGGAATCTATGGCCATTTCAAATTTCATACACACTAACACACACCATTTATAACTATGAAACAAACACTCAAAATAGCTCCCAAATGGGGCCACGACTGTCCAAATGGGCTCCAATAATTCTCCAAAAATTCTAACAATTCGGTCCCAAGTTTTGGGACCGATCAAACCGTCGTTCAAGGCCTCAAACCAACCGAAACATTACAAAACACTTAAACAAAATGTAACTTCAAGTAGGATAAAACCCCTACCTCACGGAGTTTGACGAAACTCGTACTCGTGTCCACAGCCTCAGCAGAAGTTCAACTTTGCCTCTTCAGCCCGCGAAACCCACATCCGATTTTCAAATCCGAGAAAGAACAAAGATGAGAAATAATAAAAATAAAATAAAACATCTCCCTCTCGCACATCTCTTTCTCTCCCCCTCCGTCGCCTCCCACAGTTTGACTTTTATACTTTTCTTTTTCGATTTTATTATTATTATTATATTATTATTATTATTATTATTATCATTTTGAATACATGGTTCATATTGCTTCATTCGGATCCGTTTTTATCCCGAAACAATTTATTTCTTTTCAGTTCACTTTATTTTAAATGAACTTAGCCCAAGCCATTTCCTGACTTCCGAAATTTTCGTAAAAATCTCGTCCCTAAAGTCACTGATGACTTATCACCCAGAAAATCATAAAATATTCCGACTATCTCAGAATTTGACGAAACTTTTCTAGGTCACTAGATTTCGCGAGACGAATTTAACGGCCTAATCTGTTTCGTCATCCGAGATCTAGAGAATTCCTGCCAATCGAAATGCCATCTCTTCGTAAAAATTAAATTTTTCTCGGGTTTTACAAGAATATTCAAGATCGTGTCATCTTCGATTTTATCAAAATACCGGCCGATCTTTTTGCAAATATATTTTATATTTCTATATTATATATATTATATTAACTTTGTTTGCATTGTTTTCAAAAGGGGTCCAATTGTTAGAGGTAACACACTTACAAGTTCACATTGAATGATACTTAAGTTATCCATTCAAGAACTTGTAAGTAAATATTGGTTAATAGGAATAATGACCATGTATAAGGGAGCTCACTAGTATGTCTATTATTATTTGAGTAAAATTGCAATTTGTTCCGAATATAATTGTTGTTGATGTTTATTGAGAATAAACTTACTAGAAACATAAAGATCTGACAAAGGTCATATGGCACATGTTCTTATCTTATGTTATTGAGAAGAGTTTTTAAGAATCATAACATATATAAGAATTTAACTTTAGAAGGTTGCAAACAACTTGTAAAATCACATCTAACTCATAAATGATTTTAATGGTTACAAGGGTGAAAATTACAATTATTGGATGAAAGTCACCATTATTGGTATTGTAAACATACTAATTCACAAATAATTCTGTGATGGTTACAAGTGTGAAAAGTCAAAATTTTATAATAAATGAGAATCACCACACCACCAGATGGTTACAATGGGGAAATGTCATCATTATTAGAATAACTAATTTTGACTGATTATTAAGAGCTTTTTTAAGAGTCATAAACATATATAAGAATTTAACTTTAGAAGGTTGCAAACAACTTGCAAAATCACATCTAACTCATAAATAATTGTGATGGTTACAAGGGGTGAAAATTACAATTATTGGATGAAAGTCACCATTATTGGTATTGTAATGATAATTAATTCACAAATAATTGTGATGGTTACAAGTGTGAAAAGTCAAAATTTATAATAAATGAGAATCAATTCACAATTAATTGTGATGGTTACAATGGGAAATGTCATCATTATTAGAATAACTAATGATTTGATTATTAAGAAGAGTTTTTAAGAGTCATAACATATATAAGAATTTAACTTAGAAGGTTGCAAACAACTTCTGTAAAATCACATCTAACTCATAAATGACGGATATTACAAGGGTGAAAAATTTACAATTATTGGATGAAAAGTCACCATTGTAATGATAATTAATTCACAAATAATTGTGATGGTTATAAGTGTGAAAGTCAAAATTTTATAATAATGAGAATCAATTCAATACAATTAATTGTGATGGTTACAATGGGGAAATGTCATCATTATTAATAATTAATGATTTGATTCACAATTTATTAGTGTGATTTAATTAATAAACTATTGTTATGGTTAGATAGGTGAAAAGTCATTATTATTGTGTTTGTAAATATGATTTATTGTTATGAGTAT
Organism: Tetrastigma voinierianum; assembly: GCA_016808115.1. NCBI lineage: Eukaryota > Viridiplantae > Streptophyta > Magnoliopsida > Vitales > Vitaceae > Tetrastigma > Tetrastigma voinierianum. The sequence continues at coordinate 222,495 of JAEQBH010000739.1, read as the reverse complement.
AAGAGAGGTGAAGAGTTCATCCTAAGGTATAAAAAAAAATACATATATATGTTGTAAATGAAGCATATAATTGAATGACCACATTCATTTACTTCATTGAGGGGGGAATGAACTTAAGCTTCCATTCATGACACTCCATTAACTCAAGCTTCCATGTATGACATTCCATTACTCACATTTAAGATGAGTAAACGGAATCACCTTGTAAAGCCTATAAAAGTGGCTCCTCATGACCTCAGAAACACACGATATTTATTTCTCATTCTCTCTCTTTCTATCATCTCCCTCTCTCTTTCTGCCCCTCAGCCTCTTCCTTTTTCATATATATACAATGGAAGAACATTATATTCTCTTTCATTTAAAGTTGCATTTTATAATATTATTCACAACACGTTATCAGCACGATTCTGCTCCAACAAAGGTAAAATTATATTATTATCATTTTTTTTTCATATATTAAAAGTTTACCAAAATGTCAAATCTCACAAAACTTGAGTTTGTGGCACTTGATATTTCCGGGTAATATTATCTATCATGATTCTGATGTCAAATACACCTAACTTCCATGAATCTTGGAGAAACAATAAAAAAAGGAAATGAAGAGTCCCAACAGGACTGTGCAAAAACACTAATTTTCCTTAGGCATCATCTCCACGAGGATCTGAAAAATGAGTATCTTACTTTAAAAGATCCTTTCACTCTATGGAATAACTTGAAGGATAGATTTGACCACCAAAAAACAGTGATTTTACCAAAAGCTCACTATGACTGGATGCACCTGAGGTTGCAAGATTTTAAAACTGTCAGTGAGTATAACTCTGCTCTATTTAAAATAAGCTCTAGATCAAGCCATGCAAGTAGAAAAATCACGATGAAGACATGCAAGAAAAAACGCTCACACAAGCTTTCACGCCTAATGTGCTCCTACAAAGAACAATATAGAGAGCGTGACATTTACTAAATATTCAAAGTTAATATCATGGCTTCTAGTAGCTGAACAAAATAATGAGCTTTTGATGAAAAATCATCAGTCCCGTACAACTGGATCCGAACCATTCCCTGAAGTGAATGTGCTATCATCCCAAACCCATGGGCATGGACGTGGTCGTAATCGTGGTCGTGGTCATGGTCGTGGGTAGAATTACCGACACTATAATAATCATCCTTCTAACCCCTTCAAAAGGAAACACCCATTTCCCTCCGTCGAATACGGTAAGACAAAACAAGAAAATGGCAAAGTACATAAAAACCTTAAAGGATCGCGAAGAGATTCTGCTATAGATGTGGAATGGAAGGACATTGTCTCGCATCGTTTATGACCAAACATCCGTAGATCCGTATCAAACATCATTAAAGGAAAAGGAAAATGCAGAAACTACTTTTGTTGATGGAAATAGGCTAAACCTATCTTATTTTGATATGGACTTTTTTGAAGGTCCTAGTGATAATTTCAATTGCTTAATAGATGATGAAAATGTAAATATTAAATAATTCTATGTATGTTATTGTGAGTTAATAAGAATATCATCTTGTTATTTATATTTTTATCTTTATCTAAATTTATGTGTTATTGAATTTCAAGATGAATGATACTGATATATGTCTTGCTGACTACGCAACCACGCATACAATCCTTCGAGAGAAAAAATATTTTTTAAATTTAATAGTAACAAATGCTAGTGTAAGTACCATCTCTGGTACATCAGATTTAATTGAAGGCTCCGGAAGAGCAAATATAATGCTACTAAATGGAACTAGATTCCATATTAATGATGCATTATATTATGGCAAATCAACAAGAAATTTGCTTAGTTTTAAAGATATCCTCAAAAATGGATATCATATTGAAACTATGAATGAAGGTAATAAAGAAAAAGTTTATATTACTTCTATAATTTATGGGAAAAAAGATTGTTGCGTAAAAGCTCCCTAAGATTCTTTTCAAGGTTATATCATATGACCATAAAGCCAATTGAGTCATATGTTGTAATGAACCAGAAGTTCAATGACCCAAAGATTTTTATTCTTTGGCATAACAGGCTAGGTCACTCTGGATCTTCAATGATGCGGCAAATCATAGAACAATCACATGGACATCCATTAAAGAACCATAAGATTCTTTTGCCCAATGAATTTTCTTGTGAATCTTGTCATTACAGAAGCAATAGTCGTAATTCATCATATAATAAAATCATAACCGACCACAAGTTTTTTTAGAAAGAATACATGGGGACATATGTGATTCCATTCATCAACCATGGTTGACCTTTCGCTATTTTGGTCCTAATAGATGCCTCCACTAGATGGTCACATGTATGTCTTCTATCCATAATAGTCGTTGTCTTCATAGGGCCTCGCACAAAATGACCACCAAGAAGACAATTCCTCTCGATTACTATCCAATCAAGACAATAAGACTTGATAATAGTGAATTTACTTCACAAACTCTCAATGACTATTGTATGTCAAATGGGATAAATATTGAGCATCTTGATGCTCATGTTCATACCCAAAATGGTTTAGCGGAGTCTTTGATCAAACGTCTTCAATTAATAGCTAGACCATTGTTGATGAAGACCAAATTGCCAACATCTACCTGGGGACATGCTGTTATGCATGCTACAAGTCTAATAAGAATTAGACCAACATCTTACCATGAGTACTCCCCTTCACAACTTGTATTAGGTAAACAACTAAATATTTCCCACTTACGAGTTTTTGGTTGTGCAGTGCATGTACCAATTGCACCCCCACAATGTACCAAAATGGGTCCACAACGCACTGGGATTTATGGTGTTTTGATTCGTCAGCTCATGATAAGATATTTGGAACCCTTAACAGATGTTTTTAGAGCGATTCGCATTGTCATTTTAATGAAACTGTATTTCCACCATTGTAGTAGCTACTCGAAGAACGACTTAGCTTGAATCATCCACATTATCTCATTTTGATCCTCGTACAAATCAATGTGAACTGGAAGTTAAAAGGATCATTCATTTACATAATCTTACGAATCAATTACCAAATGCATTTGTTGATGCAAAGAAAGTGACAAAGTCACATATCCCGGCTACAAATGCTCCAACACGGATTAATGTCCTTGAAGGACAATTAGCAAATGAGTCTAAAATATGCCTGAAGCATGGGAGACCTATTGGTTCAAAAGATGTAACTCCCCTGAATAGAAGAACACAAATGAGAATTGATAACCCTGAAGAGGTACATGATAAAAAAGGGCCCCTGTAGAGGCATTTGATAAACAAAAGGCCCCTATAGAGGCATTTAGAGAACAAGAGGCCCTTGTAGAGGCATATATTGAACAAAAGACCCATGAAGAGATTCAAAATGTTAATTAGCCCGAAGAGGCAAGGCCGTGTACTGAAAATTTTAAGATCTCAATAAATTACGTGCATAATAGAAAAATGGGATCGAAATAAAGTTATTATCACAATATTTTGCTTTCCAAATGGCCTTAGTCATCATAAGAAATGATGAGAACCCCCAAACCACAAAATGTGGAAGAATGTCGAAATAGAAATGATTGGCCAAAATGGAAAGAAGCTATGCAGGCAGAATTAAACTCGTTAATGAAACGAGACATTTTTGGACCTGTAGTCCAAACACCTAAAGGTGTAAAGCTTGTTGGGTACAAATGGGTATCTGCACAAAAGCGCAATGAAAATAATGAGATTACAAGATAAAGCGATTAGCAGCAAAAAAGAATAAGGTTTCTCGTAGTAGACTGCATCGACTACGAGGAAACATATTCTTCAGTCATGGACACAATCACTTTCCGCTTTCTAATAAGCTTAGCAGTCTTTGAAGGACTGGATATGCATCTCATGGATGTCATCACATCTTATCTATATGGATCCATAGATAATGACATTTATGTGAAAATCCTCAAAGGATTTAAATTGCCTGAAGCAAATAATACAAAGCCTCGTAATATGTGCTCAATCAAATTACAACGATCTCTATATGGATTGAAGCAATCCGACGCATAGGTACACCGCCTGCTGAGCATTTATTGAAAGAAGGGTATGCAAACAACCCTATATGCTCATGCATTTTTATTAAGAAATTAGAAACCGGATTTGCACTTATTGTTGTGTATGTTGATGATCTAAATCTTATTGGGACTCTTGAAGAGCTCACAAGAATAGCAAAATATTTTAAAAAAGAATTTGAAATGAAAGATATTGGGAAAACAAAATTTTGTCACGGCCAAATCGAGCATTTTCTAATGAGTTTCTAGTTCAATAATCAACATATACTAAGAAAATTTTAAAACGCTTTTATATGGATGCTACCACCCTTTAAGTTCACTAATGATTGTCCGTCTACTTGATGAAAGACCCATTTCGTCTTCAGGAAAACGGTGACGTACCATTTCGTCCGAATACCATATTTAGTGTCATTAGTGCACTTATGTATTCATACCGTGACTCGGCCATATATTGCTTTTTTTGTCAATTTATTAGCCAGGTATAGTTCCGCTCCAACCCAAAGACATTGGAAAATAGGAAGTGGATAAATGTGTATATACAAAGTGTATAGAAAAAAAAGTGTAATCACGACATGTAGATGATACGTTGATTCGCCCTACCAGTGTGGTACATAGTACCAAGAGATTTCTAGCTTCACAGTTTGACATGAAGAAGGTTCATATAGGTAATAACAAGTCACTTGCTAATCCTGCTAGCACCAACAAATTATCCCTTCCTATGGTGTGGTTATGGTGCTATAATGCATAATTTGAGAGGATGAGTAATATTCTTAATGATTTCATATCCCTTATGGGTGGTACATATAAATGCAGTGTGTACTTGATGAAATCACTTATATAAGTGTGGAGTGGGGCCGCTCCCATGAAATGGTATGGCAAAATTTCTAGAGCACTTATGAGATAATCATGCATGCGCATGGCCTAAATGCGCACAACGGCGTTGAACAACAAGAATCGTGATGTGTGGTGCTGATGATAAGGTCCCTAATTTACGATCAAGAGTACTCTGGTTCATAAAAGTTATAAGATTCACCAATACTCTGTAAATTAAATTTTATTCATCTATTTTTGGTTCATAGTTCATTGAACACCAAATTTAAGGCACTTACACCTTGTTCCATATTCCAAACAAAGTGTTTTTAAATACATAAATTTTTTGTTGAATACAACCATCTTTTTGAAAAATGTGGGGGATTGTTAGTAAACAATAGTTTTCAAAAAGGTATTGTCCCATATGGAAAAAAGACAAGAGTCTTTATTGGGTTTATATACTAAAACCCTATTATGGGCTTGTACATGCTTGAGAAGAGGGGAGCCCTAGCGCACACAAGAAATGGGCCGAGTCATAAAATCGCAGTAAATTCACAACGGGTTTATTTTGAATTCAAATTCTAACTATTAAGTTTACATTTTATTCGTAACAAGCCGAATTAATTTAGTTAATTAGTTTGCATTAATTCGTAATGTCGACCAATTTACACCATGCGTGAATTAATTAACGTTTCAAATTAATTCAAACCAATTTTTTCCTATAAATACAAACGGGTCCTGATGTTACAAGATAAGGTTTTTCCCTACCTTTCTTCTGAAACTTGGAATATCTATCTTCATCTATGTTGTTCCTGCTCCAGAGTTCGTCCTAGACTCTGAAGAACTGTTGTATCCTAAGGAATCAAATTCCTATGACAAAGGTTTCACACACGCCTCGCCTGAAGCCGGTTTTCTCCAAACCGCTGCTCGCTTTACAAGGGACACCATCACTGAACTTGCCAGCCCAAAGGATCTTTCCAATTTCCCGCTCTCGCCTCCCATTTGTTGTTGTTGTCTTTCTCTTGTTCCGACCTTCTGCAGACTGCAAATACAACAATCTTAGGAATTTGATCATGGACACCAATGCAACACAGTTAGCAGTCAAAGCTTCGACAAAGATGATATGTTTGATGATTAGGCGGCGCCTCATCCGGCTGTAAAACCTGCAGGGACTTCCTCTATTGAAACGGGGACTAAAATCTATATATCTAACTTGGATTATGGCGTCTTGAATGAAAATATCAAGGCACTGAAATATCACTTGATTTATTTATTTTCTGCTGGATAGCTTCTTTCAAGATTTAGCTTATTTCATTATCTAAATCTTTAATATTAGATTAATCATTCTATGAAATAATCAGTAGTTTATGCTGTGTTTGGATCTACTATATTGGTTTGGTACCCAAATTTCATGCATCCATAGGCATAAAACCATTATTCATGAGAAGGACTAGGTGATGCTTTCGAGGAAAAAATGGTTTCAAGAATTTACCACTGGTGGAATTCCTAGTCTCTATGGTTTTTAAAGTTGCAGAGGATAATTTGCTAGTATGCTTGTTTCCTATTAACTTCGGAGAAGGGTAGTGAGCAATTCCTCGTTTTTTATAGTTATGAAATTGGATGAGTATGGTTGCTTGTAATTATATTGTCTAGTTGAATCAATTGCCACTCTAAAAGAAAGAAAGAAAATAAATTTGTTGCCACTGTCGTAATGATCAATATGATTGGCCTGATTTGCTTACATTCTCGTAGGAATTTCATTCCATAAGATGCTCATTTAGAATTTGGGGGACTTTTAAATAGATCTCTCTTGATTAGTTGGATGGTAATGAAATTGTCGTCATTTGCACTTATAAAAAAAAAAAAAATTTGTTGTCATTTGCCTTACGTCAGTGTTCGTAGAAAGGTTGAAATGGCTTGGAGATAGTTTAGTTGAAAAAGTAATTTTGTCAGTCTGGATTTGCAGAAATTTTTTTTTTTTTTTTACTTGGTAATTTTGTTTGTTTGGGGATTGAAAGAAGGACTTGTTGAAGGGTAAGTGCATATACATCATGATTTGTTTGATTTTTTATGGATTTTTTTTAAAAATATTCCACACTATACATGGAAAGGTATGCGTCACAACTGAAATGCCACTGCACTCTAAATATGTAGAAGCAAAATAAGAACTAGAGAACTACTGTAATTAACATATTATTGACATACTATCGCATCACATATGGGATATCAATCAAGAATCGACCCAGCAACAAACGTCTGTATAAGAATGGCGTAATATCTCAGAGGTAAGATACACGGAATCACGGTGGAGGCACCTACAGGGGGATCTATAAAGGACAAAATCGATATACATGACAAAAATTCACATATGACCCATGCATCTCAAAAATATGACCTGGGGACATGGATTTGCCAACGGTTGTCTGAACTATTAACTTTGGCTCAGAATGGTGGAACAGGAAATTGATTGAATGTAATCTCAGTTCACACGATTGTTCATGATCACATCACGAAGATCTAAAGATCTATCTGTTACGTATAAAATATTTAATGCAACTCATTCATTTATACATGCGATCCTAATTCATTCATAACATATTATGGTCCAGAGGAGAACGAATCAATATTATTTCGTTAAATTGAGAGGTATGAGAGAACTCTTTTATTACCTTGACCGTATTTTTAATATGATAATTTCAGGATATCTTAAAACTAAGCAAATTCTTGTTGATTTGCTAAAATATAATGCATCATTAATATGAAACGGTTTCATTAAGTAGCATTATATTCGCTTCTTCCAGAGCCTTCAATTAAACTGATGCAAATTTTAGATGGCAATTTAAACTAGCATTTGTTACTATTAAATTTAAAATTATTTTTCTTGAAGGATTGTGATGGGTTGTGCAAATAAAGAAGACATATATCACCATCATTCATCTTGAAATTCAATAATACATAAATTTAGATAAAAAAAAATATAAATAACAAGATAATATTCTTATTAACTCACAATAATACACATAGAATTATTTAATATTTACATTTTCATCATCTATTAAGCAATTGAAATTATCACTAAGACCTTCAAAAAAGTCCATATCAAAATAAGATAGGTTCAGCCTATTTCCATCAGCAAAATTAGTTTCTTCCCTTTTTCCTTTATCCTTTAATGATGCTTGATGCAGATCTACTAGATGTTCGTCGCATCGATTGTGCACGAGACCAATGTCCTTCCATTCCACATCTATAAAGAAGTCTCTTCAGAGCCTTGAAAGGTTTATGTACACTTTCTCCATTTTCTTGTTTTGCCTCACCATTATTCCGCTTCGGAGGGAAATGGGTCTTTCCCTTCAAGGGGTTAGAAAGATGATTATTATAAAGGTTCGAATTCCGCCACGTACTACCTAATTACGACTCACGTCCCACGCCCCATGCCTGGGCGGGGTTTGGGACGATATCACATTCACTTCGTGGAATGGTCTTGATCCATTTGTATCAGATCGATGATTTTTCATCAAAAGCTCATTATTTTGTTCAGCTACTAGAAGACATGATATTAACTCTGAATATTTAGTAAATCTATGCTCTCTATATTGCTGCTGCAGGAGCACATTAGAGGCGTGAAAAGTTGTGAACGTTTTTTCTAGCATGTTTTCATCCGTGGTTTTTTCTCCGCATAGCTTCAATCTAAAGCTTATTTTAAATAGAGCGGAGTTATACTCATTGACAGTTTTAAAATCTTGCAACCTCAAGTGCATCCAGTCATAGCGAGCTTTTGGTAAAATCATCGTTTTTTGGTGGTCAAATCTAACCTTCAAGTTATTCCATAGAGTGAAAAGATCTTTTACAGTAAGATACTCATTTTTCAGATCCTCTAGGAGATGATGCCTTAGGAAAATTAGTGCCTTTGCATAGTCCTGTTAGGACTCTTCATTTCCTTTTTTTATTGTTTCTCCAAGATTCATGGAAGTTAGGTTTATTTTACCAGAAATATCAAATGCCCACAAACTCAAGTTTTGTGAGATTTGACATTTTGGTAAATTTTTAATAAATGAAAAAAAATGATAATAATTTTACCTTGTCGAGTTAATCGTAATGATAACATGTCAGGAATAATATTATAAAAGGCAACTTTAAATGAAAGAGAATATAATGTTCTTCCTTTGTATATAGCAAAAGAAAAGGAAGACTAAGGAATAAGAAAGAAAGAGAAAAATAAAGAATGAGCGCTTGAAGAGGCGCAGGTACCTGAAAATTTTGAGCTCTTAATAAATTATGTGCATAATAGAGAAAAATGGGATCGAAATAAAGTTATTATCAATAATATTTTTGCTTTCCAAATAGCCTTAGACATCATAAGAAATGATGAGAACCCCGAACCACAAAATGTGGAAGAATGTCGAAATAGAAATGATTGGCCAAAATGAAAGAAGCTTATGCATTGTGACGCCCTGCTCGAGGTCCCGTTGACTAATCGCTAACCCGCTTAAAACTCCGTGTGTCTCGTAATGCCCTCGTCTCCGAGAGAGTGTACAAAGCATAATCAGAAGCATATATGCACCAAGGGAAATTTTAATATTTTTGGGAGTCGTGGTTCAGGATGAAATGGTGAAATGATAAATTTATGAACCCGAAATGTTGTACTAGAACAAGGGTAAAATCCTAATTGATCAAATGGGACATAAAGGGCATAATCAAAGAAGATAGTATGCCAAAGTAAAAATAACATAAGTTACATTGCAATTCTTGAGAGATGGAGCACCTAATTATAATTAGGAGAAATATGAGACTATAAAGGCCAGCTGAGACAAACCAAATTCATTTTTGGTCTCATTTGCTGGGGATAAACCGTGAGAGAAGACAGAGTAATATAAGTTAAGATAAGAAGAGGAAGAAGGAGAAGGAGAAGAAAGGGAAGAATTTCAGGTATGGATTTATGTGTCTTTTGGATGTCTAGGGTTTTGGTATGAATTTTCCATGGAGATTAGTTGCTCCTTGCCCTAGGGTTTTGTGAAAGATCACATTAACCCTAGAATTCTTGAAGTTTTGTGGGAAAAACCCTAGTTGGTATACAATAAACATGGAATCCATCAAAATTATATGGTTTTGTAGGAATTGGTGGACCTTGCGTTGAATTCTTGGAATTTTTACCTAGGGTTGGTAAAAAGAAGTTCCAAATCACCAATTCAAGTGTTATGGAGTTGTTTTAAGTTAGATTCCATGTTGGTTTTTGAGGTATTATGGAATGGAGAAGTTGTATGAAGAGAATTGGTACCAAAAGATGCAAAATCAGCATTTTCTGGCAACCATCGAGGTGGTACGGCATTAAAACAGTGGTGTACCCTGCATTCACCATATTGTAACCCAATTGGTACCGATACTAATACAAGTGGTACCGGTACCACTGATAGAATGCAGCCTGTACCTATTTCAAACATAGTGGTACTCTATGATCAGTTTCCAAATGCCAAGATTTGTGTAGTTTTGCACATTTAAGCCTAAATTCATACACCGTTAGTATGGGAACCTTAATAAACTATTAAGAGGTTCAACAGACGTAACTCAAATTAAAACGAAGGCACTGGGCGCCTACGAAGTGATTCATTGAGTGTGACTAAGTGCTATGCAGTACGTTAAGTATTACGCTACACGTAGGCGATTAATGTGTTCGCCGTATTCGTTTGAGTGTGTAGGCTAAAAGCAAAGGCGGGTTTCTGGAATGTTGTGGAGTCATGTTCAAGTGTTGGTAAACAAAAAGGTGAGTGTTCTAAACCTATTTTCAAATACTAGTGTATTATTGTAAACTGTTTTACGCTGGTATTTCATGGTTTTGATTTTTAAACCATATTGTAAAGCAAGCAATGAGTTTAGCAAGCAAACAATGGTTTTGATTTAAACCATATATGAAAAGCAAACAAGTAATGGTTTTGATGTATTCAACCATACTTTAAAAAAACAAGCAAGCAATGGTTTTGAGTTGTAAAACCATATTTCAAAGAGCAAGCAAGCAAAAGTATATTTTCTAAAACAGGCCTAACTAAAATCCCTAGTTTTAAGCAAGCATACCGGTCAGAGGTATTCCGTACGTGCACGGTGGTGTTAGGATATCATTCATGCATTTTAGATTTGTCTGGTCGACAAACTTAGTTCATGCATCATGGCATTTAAAGGAGACCGTGGCACTTACTGGAGTATATAGGGTTAACGCATTAGCTAAATTATGGTGATGGAGACCAAGGTCAATTAGTGCCTTTGCACATTCCTGTTGGGACTCTTCATTTCCTTTTTTTATTGTTTCTCCAAGATTCAAGAAAGTTAGGTGAATTTCAGCATCAAGAATCCATGATAGATAATTTTTACCGTAAATACTAAGTGCCACAAACTCAAATTTTGTGAGATTTGACATTTTGCAAACTTAACATATGAAAAAATGATAATAATATAATTTTTACCTTTTGTTATTTTAAATCGTGTTGATAACGTGCTTACCAATATTATACAATGCAACTTTAAATGAAAGCAACAATATAATGTTCTTCCTCAGATAGCAAAAGAAAAGGAAGAATTTGAGGAATAAGAAAGAGAGGGAGATAAATGAGAAATAAATCTCAGAAGTTTTTTATAAGAGGTCATGAAGACCTTTTATGTTTCTTTATAAAGGTGATTCCATTTACTCATCTAAATGTGGTAATGGAATGTCATAAATGGAAGCTTGAGTTAATGGAGTGTCATGAATGGAAGCTTAAGTTCATTCCCCCCTCAATGAAGTAAATGAATGTGGTCATTCACTTAAATGCTTCATTTACAACACTCCCCCCGTGAATAACCACCATTAAGAATTTGCCTCATTAAAACCTTGCTAGTAAAACCCAATGGAATAAAACCTAGCGAAGGAAAAATAGTACAATATTCATATGATGTCATGATTGTTCTAGTCCTGCAGACTATCCTCGTTAAAACCCTTGCTAGTAAAAACCCGGGCAGACAAAACCGACGAAGGAAAAAGAATGTAGTATACTAACATCTTGTCATAAGCAAGCTCTCCTTCATGTTGATATCTTTAAGTTGGTGCATTCCAATCTTATGTATTAGCTTCTTGAATGTTGAGGTTGGCAATGACTTCGTGAATAAGTCTGCTAGATTATCACTCGCCAGATTGCTGGAACATCAATTCACCATACTCTTTCGAGTTCATGTGTATAAAAGAACTTTGGATAAATGTGTTTAGTTCTATCTCCTTTGATATAACCTCCTTTGATTTGTGCAATGCATGCAACATTATCTTCAAATAATGTTGCCGGGTTATCTTTGATAGGAGTCCGTATTATTTTCGGATATGTCAATCATCCATCTTAGTCATATGCATTCACGACTTGCTTCGTGAATTGCTATAATCTCTTAATGATTCGATGATGTGGCCACCATTATTTGCTTAAAGGATCTCCATGAAATATCAATTCTAGTACAATTAAACACATACTGTAAGACCCGAGAAAATTCCAATTTTCTGAGAAATGGCAAAATGGTAATTTCGGGTCAAAACCTGAAATTTTTTGTGATCTCGGGATGCATTTAAACTGACTTCACCTGGAATCGCCTCACGAAATCTAGTTACCACGTCGACTTCACGAATTCGAGACAATCGTAATTTACACGCTTCGATAAGACCGAAAGACGGCGTCAGAACGATGCCATGTGATGTGACAAAAGTCACCAATAGCATGTAATCTTGTGACACATGTTACAAGATTAGAGAGATGATGGAAACAGACGGCCGAGATTGCATGTTGGCCAAAAATCCAAGCAGGCTTATTGATGGATGGTATTAATTGAATTGTAAATGATAATAAGGACAAAAGAGCCAATAGTGGTCATCTTCTTCCTTCAAAAAGAGGCCAAAACGTGAAGGAGGGAAATGGTGATGCAGTGAGTTAGGTTTTGGGTTTTTAGTGAGAAAGTGTGCAACTTCTCTTTAAGATCACGATCGAACCGTCGGATTTCTTCGGGTCAAGAAGGAAAGTTGCTCTACGCGGCGAGGACTACTCGTGGGAACCGGTTTGGAGGAGTTTCGATAAACTCCGTGAGGTATGGGTTTTATCCTACTTGTTTTACTTCTTGTTTAAGTATTTTGTTGATGGTTGAGTATGATTGAGGCCGTGAGTGGCCGTTTGATCGGTTCCAAAACTTGGAACCGAAATGTGAAAATTTTTAGGGCCGTTGTGGATAGTCCGTGACAGTGTGTGCACTGTTTGGGAGCTTTGGGTCATGATTTATACAATAAATTGTGTTTTGGTATGTATGAGGCCGAAAATGGCCATGGGTATCAGTTTCAAAAAGTGGAACCAATGTTAGATGAGTGGGCTACCCAATTGACACTTAATCAAGTTGCTTTGGGACTGCAGCCAGTCCCGATTTGTGGCGGATTGACCAAAAACGTCCATGTGTGGTGTGTATGAAACAGTGAAATGAATGGCTTGAGTCAGGAAATGGATGTTAATGCATGAATTTAATGTTAGCATGATGCCATAATTATATAGAATATAATTGTGGGTGTATGCCATTGGAAATGGAATAGTGATTAGCTCAATGAGCAAATTTGGAAGTTAGTTGATCAAATTTGAATAACATGTGATGTGATTGCAAATTTGATAACATATGCATATTTGATATATTGCTGGATTGTGTTGAAATGACATACGTATCTATATGCACCGGGTAACCTAGAAATTAGGTGAGTGCATGACATGAATTTTCAAACGAATATGTTTGCGGTAAAGAAATTTCATTGTGATGATTTTTCGGAGAATGGGTCAGGGAGACTCGGGCCCAATGTGATCATTTCAGATGAGGACCATGACTGTTTTGGGAAGTTCTCCAACACATTCGCCTCGGAGGGTGGTCCCATATTTTTACCGAAACTCGGTAGTGTATTTTCGAGAACAAGTTTTGTTTTGAAAATGGTGTTTTCTCATACATGACTTAGGCAAGTGTGAGGGAGCTTCAAGGAGGACTAGGAGACATGGATCAGCATTTAGACATTCAAGTAGGATCGACCTACTTGAGTGTGTGTTTGCATTGGATCATTGCAGATATGCACTAGTGGGGAGTAACCCATTTAGTAGTGATTCCACCACTGGCGATAGCTCACCCTCGTCGAAAATATTATTTCGTATAGGAGCGTTTCGAGGAGACTACCATCGTGAGAGGCCGATTTGAAGAAGTTTCTGTCAGGCTTTGATGTTTTGGGATAATATGTATTAGAATTGTAGATTTTAATATGTATTTGTATTAAGAGAAATGTCATAACTCTCGAACTATTGGGATATAGTTGGGTGAATATGTTGATGAGTATTGGTATATGGGCTAAAGTGGCCATTTTTACTTAGATATGTGTCTCGTAATACGAGACGTATAGATTTTCCGCAGGTTGACGAGTAGTCAACGGACACCCCGGGTTTTGGGGCGTCACACATACCCTGTTTGTGAGGGGGAACTTGCTTATGACAAGATGTTAATATACTACACTCTTTTTCCCTTCGTCCAAGTTTTGTCCCACTGGGTTTTACCGGCAAGGTTTTTAACGAGGTAATCCTAATAGACTAAGAGCAATCAATAACATCATATGAATATTGTACTCTTTTTCTTTCGCTAGGTTTTATCCCATTGGGTTTTACTAGCAAGGTGTTAATGAGGCCAATTCTAATCTGCATTATTCACGGTGGAGTATTGTAACGGTAAGATTAAGCGAACGACTACATTCATTTACTTATTTGAGGAATTAGAACTTGCTTCTCCCATTCATGACACTCCATTAACTCAAGCTTCCATTCATGACACTCCATTAACTCAAGCTTCCATTTATGACATTCCATTACTCACATTTAAGATGAGTAAATGGAATCACCTTTGTGAAGCCTATAAAAGGTCTTCATGACCTCTTGTAAAACACACCGAGATTTATTTCTCATTCTCTCTCTCTCTATCTATCTATCTATCTCCTCTCTTTCTTATTCCTCAGTTCTTCCTTTTCTTTTGCTATATACAAAGGAAGAACATTATATTCTCTTTCATTTAAAGTTGCATTTTATAATATTATTCACAACAATATATGTATACTCGTTCATTATCTTCTTTCTCAATAACTATATTTTCTAGCAAGAGACTAGAGGGACATGCATGTGAGCGTGTGGAGGGTTTTGCACTTGAGAAACCTAAGTGAGGTAAAAAAATTTTACTTTCTTGTTTTTAAATCTTTACATTCATGTGAATAATCCATACATTCACTTGTGAAAATCAAGGGTAATTTTTTTTCTTCCAAACTTTTCTTCAAGGTTTTCTTAACAAGAGCAACTTCAACAATTTTCCATTTTGCATCTTCATCTCCAAATATTTTCACCAAAAAAACCTCACTCCAATCATTCTTCAAGCCAGATATCTAATACGAAAAAGTGAATAGTAAAATACTATTCACCATTTTTTTTTATAATAATAAAAAAGTGAAAAGTAAACTACAAAGTATTTCCTTCCTCTCCTCTCATTTCCTCGAGAAATTTTAATTCCTTTTGTTATTTATTTTCATCTCATTAGAAATGAGAGAAGATTTTTTTGGTTTTCCTTGGCTTGAAATCACTTCTCCCATCGTTAATCCACTCAGATATGTGTTTTTCTCTCAATAAAGTGGTTCATTCCACTTATCTGAGTTTTCATTCGATTTTTTTTTTATCGTCGACTTGTTGTGGCATATGGTTATGTCGTCGTACTTGATTTGTTCGTTGGTTTTCGTGTGGGTGATTCAAATGATAGAGTCAAGCTGGACAGACAGAAATCATATCCAATTCTTGTTTGTTAGTATGTTTCTTCGCGTCTAGAATTTTAAATATTCTAAACATCTTATGATTACCAATTATATACCTCGAGCGCTTTTGCTATTAACTGATATCATGGTCATCCTTAATTTTAACACTTAGTTTCAGATAAGATGTAATGCATTACTATTTTGAATTAATAAATTTATCTTTTTAAAAAAAAGTACAATTTTTTCAAAATTTTATAATATTTGAGACGTGAATAAGGATCAATATGAATTTAGAGACGGGTAGCTGAAGTGGAAAGTGAGCTCCATCATCCCTAATATAAAAAAAGATGTAAATTTGAAACAAAACTAAGATTTATATTTCGAGAGATGGTCAGATAGTAGTAATAACTTTATATTTTAATAAAGTTCTCCTTAGAATCTTACGAATTAATTATCTGAAAATATTTCACTTTAAATTAAAATACAGAATAAAAATATTTACTAATACATTATATTACTCTAAAATCAGAGGTACTTTTTTATTTATTTTCTTGAGCATCAAATCAGATGTACTTATTTATTAAAACCATTTCATACAATCTACCTGAGTGGGCACATAAAACGTGTTTTTAGTTTTTACCAAAAAAACCATTTTCTAACTTTCGAATTATGTTATGTATCATTACACAAACACGGTAAATATGGTATAGGGGTGAAGGCAAGCACAAAGATCAGGTGAAGGCAAATACAAAGCGACAAAAATCACGGCAATGCAATGTCCAAGTCATCAGGTGGGTGAATCCCACACATCACGTGCATGATCCACGTGGCAAAAGCATGAACAATCCCACCTTGTTGTCACCTCAGAAAGAGCTGGTTATCTCTGCGCTGTCTATTCAATATTTATCTCGCTTCATTCCCCGCCACACTTCCGAACTCCCTCTCTTTCTCTCTCTCTCTCTCACTTTGTCGCTAGGGACAGGGTTTCTCTCCAGATCCTTTGTTTTCTACGTACTGCATTAATCCACATTTTTGTCTTCGATTTTCTTTATCCTGACTTCAAACTCTGTTTGTGTTTTTTTTTTGGAAGTTTGTTGTTAATGATTGAATGATCTTGATTTTAATGGAGTTTGTTCGTTTTCTGGTGATTGTAGATTTGCGGAGATGTCGAAGGCTGGGGCTCTGGATCTCGCATCTGGTCTCGGTGGGGAGATTCAGAAAGATGAAGTGCTTTCCGCTGTTGAAAAGTACGGGAAAGGAGAGAATTCTTTGCTTTTTCTCTGTTTGCTTTGGTTGATGCCTGATTCTTTGTTTTGGAATTTCTTCTTTTTTGCTCCGTATCTCTGAAAATGACATTAATTTTACTTTAATAACTCTTTCGGATGAGTTTAAATCTCTTGCGCACTTTCAATCAGATGTCGGTTTAGATAATGACTCTTTCAACAATGAAATCTAATGAAACACTGATCTAATCCATGAGGATTCTTTGAGAAATTTTCCTGGTATGGATCCAATGCGTACACTGATCTAACTTTTAGAAGGTGGCAAGATTGTCAAGATTGCAATACGGCTGACGTGGGCAGCTGTAGGTCAGTAGTTTGGGTTGTGTGCTGAGTGATGTTCATTTCTTTTATGTTTGTGCCAAGGCTTTGATGTACTGAAGTGTTTCACGGTTGAACTGCGATATCCCGCCTGGTATATTCTTGGTTTTGGTGGAGTTGGGCCAACCTGTTTGGCAATGACACCACAAACTCTGTTTTAGATTTTCTCACATGGTTGGGGTGTAGGTAGTTTTTTGGGTTTCTTTCTTGTCTTTTGTGTGTTTGGCTTCCTTTTGTCCACTTCCTGTGTACTTTTTGGAAGTTTCCTTTTTATAATACTTGCTTTTTACTGATAAAAAAAAAAAAAAAATTCTTGGTTTTGGTGGCTGAAAACCAGGGGAAGTGAACGGAAATTTTTTTAGAAGAAAGCACCAACTTTTTATTGAGATTATATGATTGGTGAACAAGAGTGCTTTTGGATATTATCTAAAGAACAACAGAACACAAAATTTGGGGAAGAAAAATGGACAAAAGAAAATACAAGATATGAATTTTGGTGTAGATCAACTACTCTGATATGCTGTGGGAAATTACTTACGAATTTGCACATTAAGGTCTAAAAGGGACCTGCGTTATAGGATTTGAATGACCTGACCCTAGAATTTTCTTATTGCCCATTATCATCTAAGAATCCTCAGTTTTCTGCACACTACTGTTTCAAGCTCTGTAAAAAGACTAACACGGCCTTTGATTGCTGTTGGAAAAGGGATGTTGTCATCATGATTTCATTATCCTTATGTTTATATACAAAGTATTCATTCTGTATTGTCAAACAATTGCACGTAACAAATTTATTTTGATGTCCATGGCTTGCATTCTTTCTGAAATGGTATACAGATGCTTTTGAAGTTTCTTTCATTCACAAATTATGGTATATTCTTTAACTGCAAATGTGGTTATGTGAGTTTAAGATTTTGAAACATCTATATATGCTTTTTCCTGATTCCTTGCATGACATGTATGATAGCTTGAGCATTTGCTGCTTGAGGTTTTTTAGATATATTTCAACATTTTAGTTATAGTTTCAGTTTAATGCTTCAGGTATGAGAAGTATCATGTCTGTTATGGTGGTGAAGAAGAAGAGAGGAAAGCTAACTACACTGACATGGTAACAGAAGCCCCTGTGTTCAACTTGCCCTTCATATATGATTATTTAAAAGTTAGCTGTAGCATTTCCCCCCCTCAATTTCCTTTTAAATATACAACTTTAGTGTCATTCTGGTGGTCTTCCCCAGTTTGACATTCTTGGATCTGATATTTGATTTCAATTATTTTTTTTCCCTTTAATGATTATATCTGCTACATTATTTTAAAATTCACAATGTATTGAAAATCTTATATTTATTTCATTGAGATAACAAGAATAAGAGGGTGGGGAAAAGAATAGGCTCCAGGATAATAAAGTTCTCAAATAGCTATTTAATAAAGCCTCTTCTCCCACAAGGCTCCTCTGAAAGAAACAATTTTCAGAAGCTATATCACCCTAATGCCGACATAGTCTTTTTTGATGTACTGTTCTTTATGTTGAATTGACTGTTAAACAAGACCATGTAATCTATAAGATTTGCTCTATGTTGATTTCAGGTAAATAATGTTTATGACCTTGTTACCAGCTTCTATGAATTTGGATGGGGAGAGTCTTTCCATTTTGTACCAGGTTTATTCATCTTAAATTATTATCTTCCCAGCTTTGTTTTAAATTTCTGCAAATTCAATAGCACTAGTTTCCCCATGTCTGGTACCTCTGCTGCTTCTAAAAACTAATAAAAATATGCTGTCATGCATGCAGATGGAAAGGGGAATCCTTCAGAAAGCATCGTTTATTACGAACACCCCCTGCTTTGCAACTAGGTGTTAAACCTGGACAGAAGGTTGGTTTGTTTGTTTGTTTTTTGCATTACAAAATTGAAAAAAACATTGGTGATTTGATTTCCTTCCATTGCTCCAGGTGTTGGATGTAGGATGTGGAATTGGTGGACCATTAAGAGAAATTGCTCGATTTAGGTAATTGTTTTATTGCTTGAACTTCTTTCTATGCTTGGGTTTGGCTGTTGATACTTTCTCTCTCTTCCAAAACCATTGGTCATGGCATAAAAGCTTACTCTTGTCTGGCAATTCTGTGTATGCTGATTTATTTATCTTGGTGACGGTAGCTCAACGTCAGTTACAGGGTTGAATATCAATGAATACCAAATCAAAAGAGGAAGGGTATGTAGATGAGTAAAGGCTTAAATCACTAAAATAGCTCCCATAAGAACAAGTTTGTATGTCTTATTATGGTTTTAGGTATTCTTTAGAAATGTGTTGAACTAATGGTCCTGTTTTCTATATCTGATTTTGCATTAGAATAAGTCACCAGATAAGCATGTGGCGATTTGGTTTGTTTTATTTCCAATGGCCAGCAACATTCTGTATGCATTGACTGTACATGGCTCAAAACCTTTTTGGAGTGTTTTTCATTTAGTTTTAATTTATTCATCGCAAAAATACTTATGAGCTACTTTTTCTCTGTAGGAACTGAACCGCATTGCTGGAGTGGACAAAACCTGTGACTTTGTGAAGGTTGTTATCATTCTAGATGAAGTTCATGTTCTTATTGCAACTCCTTTCCAAATGCTTCCCAATATTTTTTGGGGGTTATTTCTTTGATTTTTAATAAGGAAAGCACTTAAATATGGTTGATTGATATGATAATCATGGTTACATGGATGGACCTCTTTATGATCAATTTCATCCTTCTGTACAGGCTGACTTCAGCCCAAAAATGCCATTTTATGATAATACTTTTTGATCACCGGTATATGCAATTGGCGCAACCTGCCATCTTTCTGATGCGGTATGTTATTACAATTATCCATTATAAATTCCCGGACTTTCGTATAGTTGTTTAGGATGCAATATCAACTTCTGGTTTGAATATTATTTAAGATGTTTGTTTATGCTGGTTTCTTTCTGGTTGAAATAGCTTGGATGCTATAAAAGAGATCTACAGAGTATTAAAGCCTGGCCAATGTTTTGCTGCATATGAATGGTGCATGACTAATGCCTTTGATCCCAAGAACCAAGAGCACCAAAAAATCAAGGTTACAAATGTTTGAAGCATATAATCCTGATATTTATGCATGTGTTTGATCTATTAATTGCTCTAAAACGATGGATAACATAATGGAATTCCCTGGTTACAGGCAGAAATAGAAATTGGTGCTGGCCTTCCAGACATCAGATTGACTACACAATGCCTCGAAGCCCTAAAACAAGCAGGTTTTGAGGTGAGTGGAAACCCTATGTTTCTTTTTCTCACTTTTTACATCAACTTGTGAGAAATGACCGGAGGTCTTATCCGTGTTTTGTTCTCATTGAAGGTTATTTGGGAGAAAAGACAGCTGTGGGCTCACCTCTTCCTTGAGTACCTGCCTTTAGTACAGTCCTTCTCTAAGTAGCTCGTGTAACAGCTCTTGGACGTTTCATTACTAGAAATATGGTAAGGTTTTCATATACTGCATCATGCTCTTGTGTTAGATTTTCTTGCCTATTAAAAAATGACAGATTTATGCCCTTAGGAGTTGCTCTTTTATATGCTCTGGAACTCTGGTATTTCTTGTGTATTTTTTTTCTCAATGTACAGAGGTAGTTGATAAATGCTTGGTTTTCTTCTACCATTTTAGGTCAAGGCCCTAGAATTTGTGGGACTTGCACCAAAGGGAAGTCAAAGAGTTCAAGCTTTTCTAGAGCAAGCTGCAGAAGGGCTACTTGATGGTGGAAAGTATGACTTCTCTTCCCTAAACAGAATTTTCTTTCATGTTATTCTTCTCTCTTATGTAAGAACAAGAATATATTACTTGATAGAGCATCTTGCTTCTGATCTGATCTGATATGATGATCATACTTGAGAAACAGTCCTCATCTTCCATAGATTTTAGGACTGGAACTCGGTAAATGCGCGGAGTTAAAACTCTAAGGTCCATTATGTGGGCCTAGTCATCAAAGACATTTAGGCCAATACCAATAATCAACACAAGTGGGTGATTTTGGACACAGATTCATAGAACTTTTCTGCTATGTTTGAGTTTCTAGGAAGTGATAAAAGAAAAAAAATATGGAGTAAGGTATTTCTTATGTTTGACTTTATTATGAAATAAGCTAATACATTTCAAATTATTTATGGAAGAGTTGAAGTAAATCTAATATATATGAAAGTTTTTATCAATTTTAGATATGAATTTTCTTCTTCTATTATATAAACTGACTCGCCTATTTATTTTTTCTGTGCTAATTTTCCATCAACTACTAACCCAAAATTATATGACACACTACTTCCAGGAAAGAGATCTTCACACCCATGTATTTCCTCTTGGCTCGTAGCTAAATCGATCAGTTAATCATTGTGGCGGACCCAGTAACGGCCTGGGGGTGGGTATCAAATCAACTTCCCTTATAACAGGAATTGAGGTGTGCCCTCCTCGGCTGAAAAACATGGTGTGGTGCTCAATCTTGCTCGTTTCCTGCGAGTTTATTTGGCTATCACCAGTTGTTATTAGTTTCATCTCTCAATTTAATTCTACTCATCAAATTGATTTTTTCTACCACATGCTTCATTCCCTTTTGCTTACCCTGCCTAAGTAGTATATGTGCATATATATTATCTTGTTTTACTTATATATGATGCTTTGAGTCATGCCTTCCATGTGCAGAATGTAAATGAGACCAATGCATGCCGTCTATTCCTAGGGAGTGTAATCAGTCGTGTTGGATATAGAGTCGATTCGGTACCGAGCTTGATTAAAAAGCTTGAATCTCGAATTTGATTGAGTTTTAGATGTTTAGCTTGACGAAAAATAGTAATTCTTGGTCCCCATTAGATAAAAGAACTTGAATCGATTAAAAAATTAATAAATAATTATCTCCAGTTTAATTTCAGTTAATAAAATAATAAAAGGTACCGATTAAAACTACGAGCGAACCAGTGTGGGTATTATGATACTCAAGATTAACTTAACATGCTACTCAAGCTTGAGCTATCAAATCAAAAATTCGTTTACAAAATAATCTTTTTACAACAAGTTCGGTATGTTATTTATTATTATGTAATATTTTTAATAATATTTTAAAGTATGAGTGATAGTTAAATTTTTAATATTATCAAAATTTATGTGAAATTTTTTTTTTAAATAATTAGGTTGTGTTTGGTTCCTCAACTATGCTGAAAATAGAAAAATATATATTAAGGTAAGGATTTTTTATATTAGGTAGTCGAAACTTAAAAAATAGAGTATAGTAAAATTAAAGTTTGATAAAGTTTGACCAACCATTAGTATGTAGGGGGCCCGAGTTGACTTTTCTGAGGATAGTAATTTTGGGTTTTCTTAGGCCTGCTTGGTGTTCGTGGGCGCCGTCGTCAGGTTCGCAGACGGGTTGAGCGTCAGAATGAAACACGGATAAAGTTATGGCGCAGTAAGTTCAAACGGCGATATTTTATCGGTGTTCAAATTGACCTGGGATTTTACGAAAAACCTAGGCTCTATAAGCCTAGTTTTGCGTGAGGGTACCAATGCAAAACCAGAAAAGTGCGAAGCCGAGTGGACCTCGGGTGGGTTGTTTCGGCCAGTTTAGGCCATTCGGGTTCGGCCAGATGAGAGCGAGATTAGGCCACCACTGCTGTACACACGCCGGCAAGGGGGCTCCACACGGGCGACCATCAGTGAAATTTCACGGCTAGCGGCCATGAGGCGCGCCGGATCGGTAGACGAACACGGAGCGTGCCGCATGGGTCGCCCAGATTTTGCCATTTCCAGGCCATTCAGTAGACCCATACCTCTCTCCCACCATTTTTGGACCCTCACGAACTCATTTCCGTGGTCGCTTTCTCCATATTCATCGCGGATTTGAAAGATCTGGCCAGCGACTTTGGCCCGAGCCAGTTGGATCGGGTTTTAAAGCCCTGGCCGACCTTTGGGCGAGGTAAAGTCTTGATGTATTCGCAGTCTCTTGAGCTTTACGGTGATAAATTTTGTAAATTTTGGACGTCGTTTAGTTAGTTTGAATTTCGGGTCGTTAGGGTAATTACAGAAAATGTTTGGGTAATTGAATGTACGATTGGTCGAATTAAGCGAAGTGAAGTTGGATTAGTGCGATTGGATATTTTTATGATTTATTGGAAGTTCAATTTTGAAAATTAGCCTCCCGGGTAAAAAGCCGATTTTGAGTCTTGGAATGTAGAGGCATCTTGTATAATTGGACCTGTCGGAGTTCAATTTAGATAGTTTCATAGTTCTAAGAATTATTCTAAGACATTTGAGGCATCCAAATGTCTTTGATTTAGTTATTGGAGACTAAATGGTACTTTATTATATTACAGGCACTCACGGCGGGCACAGGCGACCCTGCGGGGAGCGGGACTCGGGCGTCAAGTAGTCGATGAGCGGTTTATATGTTTTAAATGCTTTGGGGTATTATTATGATATATAATTGTGGTTAATTATTTTATATATACATTAATTGATCGAATGGTTGGTTATGCGTAAAGATAATTATCTGTCTTTATATAAACAAGTTATCATTTCATATGAATTTTGTTAACATTTTAAATATTGGGAAATTTTACTGAGTTCATGGATAAATTTGTGGTATTTAAATATTGTGGTACATGGATTGAGGTTTTATACCACTTTGAAAATTTATGACTTAAGAAATGGATTTTGAGACTTTGTAAAATGATTATAATACAGTATCGTTGGAAAGGTATATGTGAGTAAGAATACCGTGTTGGTTGTTATAGTTTGATGTACCATATAGTACGGAGGATTGTTGATATCCATATTATAGTGCAATGGGTTTCTTGGCGGTGTCGTGAGGTTGGATTAAGTCAGCGGTTCCATATATCATTTCCACGTAGTGAGGTCGGTTTTACCCAAACCGGTTTATTAGTTGCCGCGGTGTCGTGAAGTTGATTTCATCCAGGTTATATATCATTTCCACGGCCAGTGGTCGGTTTAGGCGGTTTATTAGTTGCCCGCGATTATTAGTGAGGTTGGTTTCATCCAGGCGGTTATATATCATTTCACGATCGTGGGGTCGATTTTGAAGCAGGTGTGGTTATTCTTACGTCAGCCTCATGAAAATCTATGTATCTGATATCGTGAGAATTTCATCGCAGTAAAAATGGCCACTTGGGCCCTGCATCAATACTCTCAAACATGTACTTGACTATGTTCAATAGTCAAGGGTTATTTTATTACTCTTAATCTGAATCTTTGTATTAAAATCTACGATTAATACATGTATCAAAACATAATAAGCCTTGAGCTTCTTGAAATCGGCTGCAAAATGAAGTAGTCTTCTTGGGCAGCTTCAACATGCACGAAAAAAATATTCCCTCGACGAGGTATTTATGTAGGTGGTGGAATCGCCATAAAATGGGTTACTCCCCCACTAGTGCATATCTGATGATCGATTTAACATCTTTCAGTAAATCGATCTACTTGAATGTCTACGTGGATTCATGTGTCTGCAGTCTCCTTGCATTTCCTTTCGCCTTTCCCCAAGCCATGTATGAGAAAATAATCATTTTCAAAACAAAGAAACATTGTTGCGAAAATATCTAGAAATTAATCGATAAAAATATGGGATTTCTACTCTTAGGCGAATTGGTTGAGGCTTTTCCAGCAGTCATGGTCGCCATTCGAAATGATGCATTTGGCCCATCTGCAACCGATTCTCCGGAAAATCATCTGTGAAATTCCTTTACGCAACCATGTTCGTTTTTCGAAAATTCATGTCATGCACTCTGCTTCATCTACAGGCTACGGTGCGTATGAAAATCGTTATCTTGAATTTCCAAAACCACATTTATCTGATATATCAAATATATCAATATGATAAATTCTCAAATTTGCGCTCGCAACACATGTCATTCAATAGTGATCAACCATCCTCAAATTTGCTCACTTGAGCAATTTCTGATATATCGTCTCCGATGGCTCTGATTATGTTGTATAATTGTAATAGTATGTTATAGCGTTAAAATCATGTATTAACACTATCTATATTTGATCCACAATGATCATTCTGCAATTTCCCGATCCATTACACAAGAATTAAATTTCGCGTAATTTGATGCGACAGCGGCGATTGATTTGAATCGGCTGCGACCGAATCACGTTCTCTCGCGAAAATATTTTGAGAATCTGTCGTATTCTTGTTAAGTAGGTCATTTATTCACGTGTCCTTCATTGATTGAGCAGTACCCCGGAGTTCTTGTTCGCGGCCAATATCACGAGCATCCGGTTCCACTTTGTGAACACGGGAAATACATGGGTAGTTTAGGTCTGCATCTGTAAATGTTGCGATTTATTTCATAAATTGTAAACAAAACACCCTGAAAACAGCCCACTAAGCGGTCGCGGTTTGTCGAATGGGCTCGATAATTCTCAAAATTCTAACAATTGGTCCGAGAACGGATAGATCTTTCGTCGTTCAGCGCCGAAATAAGCGAAACGATACAAGCAACTTGTAATGTAAGCTTGAGTAGGATAAAAGCACATACGCCGCGGAGTTTGTGGCAAAAAATTTTGAATTGTCGCGGCGTAGGCTCTGTCGCGTGGTTGACTTTGCGCCCGGTCGTAGCGTGGTCGGAGTTTTAAATAAATCGAGAAAGAAACAAAGGAGAAATAATAAAAATAAAATAAAATATCTCCTCTGCACATCTCTTTCTCTCCCCCTCCGTCGCCTCCCACAGTTTGACTTTTATACTTTTCTTTTTCGATTTTATTATTATTATTATATTATTATTATTATTATTATTATCATTTTAATCATGGTTCGTATTCTTCCATTCGGATCGGATTTTTATCAAGAGCAAATTTATTTGCTTCGAGTTAAACTTTATTTTAAATGAAGCTTAGTGGCTTAGATTTGAGCAGAATTTTCGTAAAAATCTGCGTCACTAAAGTCAGTGACATTATCATGAGAAAATCGTAAAATATTAAATTTATCTCGGAATTTGTGAAACTTTTCTGGGTAAACAGTTCGTGAGGCAATTTAACGGCCTAATCTGTTTAGATCATCAGGAATCTAGAGAATTCAGGTTTTCAATCGAAATTAGTTTTACCTTTTCGAGAAAAATTGAATTTTGCGGGTTTCTGAAATATTAAGATCGTGTCATCTTCGATTTTATCAAAATACCGGCCGATCTTTTTGCAAATATATTTTATATTTCTATATTATATATATTATATTAACTTTGTTTGTTGTTTTCAAAGGGATTAATTGTTAGAGGTAACACACTTACAAGTTCGATAATAATGATACTTAAGTTGGTCCGATTCAAGAACTTGTAAGGAATATTAGTTAATAGAATAATGACTATGTAATAAGGGAGCTCACTAGTATGTCTATTATTATTTGAGTAAAATTGCAATTTGTTCCGAATATAATTGTTGTTGACAAGCTTATTGAGAATAAACTTACTAGAAACATAAAGATCTGACAAAGGTCATATGGCACATGTTCTTATCTTATGTTATTGAGAAGAGTTTTTTAAGAATCATAACATATATAAGAATTTAACTTTAGAAGGTTGCAAACAACTTGTAAAATCACATCTAACTCATAAATGATTTTAATGGTTACAAGGGTGAAAAATTACAATTATTGGATGAAAAGTCACCATTATTGGTATTGTAAATGATAATTAATTCACAAATAATTGTGATGGTTACAAGTGTGAAAAGTCAAAATTTTATAATAAATGAGAATCAATTCACAATTAATTGTGATGGTTACAATGGGGAAATGTCATCATTATTAGAATAACTAATTTGATTTGATTATTAAGAAGAGTTTTTTAAGAGTCATAACATATATAAGAATTTAACTTTAGAAGGTTGCAAACAACTTGTAAAATCACATCTAACTCATAAATAATTGTGATGGTTACAAGGGTGAAAAATTACAATTATTGGATGAAAAGTCACCATTATTGGTATTGTAAATGATAATTAATTCACAAATAATTGTGATGGTTACAAGTGTGAAAAGTCAAAATTTTATAATAAATGAGAATCAATTCACAATTAATTGTGATGGTTACAATGGGGAAATGTCATAATTATTAGAATAACTAATGTGATTTAATTATTAAGAACAGTTTTTTAAGAGTCATAACATATATAAGAATTTAACTTTAGAAGGTTGCAAACAACTTGTAAAATCACATCTAACTCATAAATGATTGTGATGGTTACAAGGGTGAAAAATTACAATTATTGGATGAAAAGTCACCATTATTGGTATTGTAAATGATAATTAATTCACAAATAATTGTGATGGTTACAAGTGTGAAAAGTCAAAATTTTATAATAAATGAGAATCAATTCACAATTAATTGTGATGGTTACAATTGGGAAATGTCATCATTATTAGAATAACTAATGTGATTTGATTCACAATTTATTAGTGTGATTTAATTAATAAACTATTGTTATGGTTAGATAGGTGAAAAGTCATTATTATTGTGTTTGTAAATATGATTTATTGTTATGAGTATAAGAGAGGACGAGAGTTCATCCTAAGGTATAAAAAAAAAATACATATATATGTTGTAAATGAAGCATATAATTGAATGACCACATTCATTTACTTTCGTGAGGGGAATGAACAGAGCTTCCATTCATGACACTCCATTAACTTCGAACTTGCATGTATGACATTAATTTACTCGCATTAAGATGAGTAAAGCGGAATCATAACTGTAAAGCTTTATAAAAGGTCTTCATGACCTCTTGTAAAACACACAGAGATTTATTTCTCATTCTCTCTCTCTTTCTCTATCTATCTCCCTCTGCTTCTTTATTCTGGGTTCTTCCTTTTCTTTTGCTATATCTTATGGAAGAGCGTTATATTCTCTTTTCGTTTAAAGTTGCGTTTTATAATATTATTCACAGCACGTTATTAGCACGATTACTTGCTCGACAAAGGTAAAATTATATTATTATCATTTTTTTCATATATTAAAAAGTTTGCAAAATGTAGATCTCACAAAACTTGAGTTTGTGGCGCTTGATATTCGGTAAAATATTATCTATCATGGATTCTTGATCTTGAAATACACAACTTCCATGAATCTTGGAGAAACAATAAAGAAATGAAGAGTCCGTAGGATGTGCAAAAAACACTAATTTTCACTTAGGCATCGTCTACGAGGATCCCCGAAAAATGAGTATCTTCTTTGAGATCGCTTTCACTCTATGGAATAACGGAAGGATAGATTTGACCACCAAAAGCAATTGGTTACCAAAAAGCTCACTATGGCTGGATGCACACGAGGTTGCGAGATTTTATTTGTCGAGTGAGTATAACTCTGCTCTGACCCCAAATAAACTCACAGATTGAAGCCATGCGGAGAAAAAATCACAGATGAAGACATGCAAGAAAAAACGTTCACAACGTTTCACGCCTCTAATGTGCTCCTACAGCAACAATATAGAGAGCGTACATTTACTAAATATTCAAAGTTAATATCATGTCTTCTAGTAGCTGAACAAAATAATGAGCTTTTGATGAAAAATCATCAGTCCCGTACAACTGGATCCGAACTATTCCCTGAAGTGAATGTCTTTATCATCCCGACATGGGCATGGGCGTAGTCGTAATCGTGGTCGTGGTCTTAGTGCGTGGGTAGAATTAAAACCTCTGAAATAATCATCCGCCTAACCCTTCAAAGAAACACCCATTTCCCTCGGAAGGTGAATAATGGTAAGGCAAGAAGCAAGAAAATGGAGAAAGTGTACATAAAAAACCTTAAAGGATCATGAAGAGACTTGCTATAGATGTGGAATCAAGGACATTGTGGTCGTGCACAGTAAATGCGACCAAACATACGTAGATCTGTATCAAACATCATTAGAGGAAAAAGGAAAAATGGTAGAAACTAATTTTGCTGATGGAAATAGGCTAAACCTATCTTTATTTTTGATGGACTTTTTGAAGGTCAGTGATAATTTCAATTGCTTAATAGATGATGAAAATGTAAATATTAAATAATTCTATGTATGTTATTGTGAGTTAATAAGAATATCATCTTGTTATTTATATTTTTATCTTTATCTAAATTTATGTGTTGTGAATTTGAAGATGAATGATCTTGATATATGTCTTTGTATTTGCGCAACCACGCATACAATCCTTGAGAGAAAAATATTTTTAAATTTAATAGTAACAAATGCTAGTGTAAAGTACCATCTACTAGTACATCGATTTAATTAGAGCTCAGGAAGAGCAAATATAATGCTACTAAATGGAACTAGATTCCATATTAATGATGCATTATATTATGGCAAATCAACAAGAAATTTGCTTAGTTTTAAAGATATCCTCAAAAATGGATATCATATTGAAACTATGAATGAAGGTAATAAAGAAAGTTTATATATTACCTCTATAATTTATAGGAAAAGATTGTTCTTGAGAAAAGCTCGGCATTCTCCTTTTAGGGTTATATCATATGACCATAAAGCCGAATTGAGTCATATCTTGTAATGAACAGTTGATGACCAATTTTATTCTTTGGCATATGAGCTGGGTCACTCTGGATCTTCAATGATGCGGCAAATCATAGAACAATCACATGGACATGGTAAAAAGAACCATAAGATTCTTTTCTTGCGATGAATTTTCTTGTGACCTTTGTTCCGCGAGTAAGTTAATGGTCAGACCATCATATAATAAAATCATATGCGAATCCTGGTTTTTTAGAAAGCAGGGACATATGTGTTTTATTCATCGCCATGTTGACCTTTTCGTTATTTTATGGTCCTAATAGATGCCTCCACTAGATGGTCACATGTATGTCTTCTATCCATAATAAATGTTGTCTTTGCTAGGCTCCTTGCACAAATGACCAAATTAAGAGCACAATTCTCTGATTATCCAATCAAGACAATAAGACTTGATAATAGTGAATTTACTTCACAAACTCTCAATGACTATTGTATGTCAAATGGGATAAATATTGAGCATCTTGATGCTCATGTTCATACCCAAAATGGTTTAGCGGAGTCTTTGATCAAACGTCTTCAATTAATAGCTAGACCATTGTTGGTGAAGACCAAAATTACCCAATCTGCACAGGGACATCTTTGGTATGCATCTCTGAAGTCTAATAAAATTAGACGACATCTTACGTAGGTACTCCCTTGCTGACTTGTGATAGGTAAAGCAATAAATATTTCCCACTTACGAGTTTTGGTTTGTCTGCGTGCATGTACGATTACCCTACAATGTACCAAAATGGGTCCTGGCGTAGACTTGGGATTTATGTAGGTTTTGATTCGTCGTCTATGATAAGATATTTGGAACCCTTAACAGGAGATGTTTTTAGAGCCAGATTTGCATATTGTCATTTTAATGAAACTGTATTTCCACCATTAGGGGAAGAAAAGTCAATTCTAGAAGAACGAAGAGAAATTACTTGGAATCATCCACATTATCTCATTTTGATCCTCGTACAAATCAATGTGAACTGGAAGTTAAAAGGATCATTCATTTACATAATCTTACGAATCAATTACCCGTGCATTTTGTTGATCTGAAAGTGACAAAGTCAAGTATCCAGACTGCAAATGCTCCATCACGGATTAATGTCCTTGAAGGACAATTAGCAAATGAGTAAATATGCACGAAGCATGGGAGACACATTGGTTGAAAAGATGTAAGCCACTTGAATAGAAGAACACAAATGAGGTGATAACCTGAAGAGGTATGATAAGGGCCCACAATAGAGGCATTTGATAAACAAAATTTTATAGAGGCATTTAGAAACAGCGCGTAGAGGCATATATTGAACAAAGACCGTGAAGAGATTGAAATAAAGAATTGGCCCTTGAAGAGCCTGGTGCGAATTTTGAGATGCGATAAATTATGTATAATAGAGAAAAATGGGATCGAAATAAAGTTATTATCAATAATATTTTGCTTTCAAATGGCATTAGTCATCTTAAGAAATGATGAACCCCCGAACCACAAAATGTGGAAGAATGTCGAAATAGAAATGATTGAAATGGAAAGAAGTGCACGGCGAATTAAACTCGTTAATGAAACGAGACATTTTGGACACATGGTCAAACACTAAGGTGTAAAGCATTGGAGTCTGTGAATGGGTATCTGTAGCCCATGATGAAAATAATGAGATCATAAGATATAAAGCGCGATTAGTAGCACAAGGTTTCTCGTAGAGACCTGGTATTGACTACGAGGAAACATATTCTTCAGTCATGGACACAATCACTTTCCGCTTTCTAATAAGCTTAGCAGTCTTTGAAGGACTGGATATGCATCTCATGGATGTCATCACATCTTATCTATATGGATCCATAGATAATGACATTTATGTGAAAATCCTCAGAAAGGATTTAAATTGCCTGAAGCAAATAATCTGAAAACCTCGTAATATGTGTCTTCGTCAATTCACAGCCCGAATCTACAGCATATGGATTGAAGCAATCTGGGCGCATGTGAAATACAATCGCTAGCGAGTATTTATTGAAAGAAGGGTATCTGAGCAACCTTAATATATTACATTTTTATTAAAGAAATTAGAAACCGGATTTGCACTTATTGTTGTGTATGTTGATGATCTAAATCTTATTGGGACTCTTGAAGAGCTCACAAGAACAGCAAAATATTTTAAAAAGGAATTTGAAATGAAAGATATTGGGAAAACAAAATTTTGTCACGGCCTTCAAATCGAGCATTTCTCTCTTTTGGAGTTACAGTTCATCAATCAACATATACTAAGAAAATTTTAAAACGTTTTTATATGGATAAAGCACACCCTTTAAGTTCTGATGATTGTCAGTTTCCATGATGTGTGAAAAAAGACCCATTTAAATTCATTGTGAAAACGGTGGCCGAATTATGATATCACTGGAATCATATAACACAGTCTGTCAATTAATCATTTATGTATGTTTCTTCAACATCTTCAGTACTATATTGCTTTTGTCAGACTAATGGCGAGATATCGATTCATTTCTAACTTGAAGACATTGAAATGAGAAGTGGATAAATGTGTATATACAAAGTGTATAGAAAAAAAAGAGTAATCATTGCATTGTATGTAGATGATATGTTGATCTTTGGCCCTAGCCTGAGTGTGGTACATAGTACCAAGAGATTTCTAGCTTCACAGTTTGACATGAAGAAGGTTCATATAGGTAATAACAAGTCACTTGCTAATCCTGCTAGCACCAACAAATTATCCCTTCCTATGGTGTGGTTATGGTCTTTATAATGCATAATTGAGAGGATGAGTAATATTCCTTAATGATTTCACTTATCACTTATCGTTGGCACATATAAATGCGTGTGTACTTGATGAAATCACTTATATAGAAAGTGTGGAGTGGGGCGCTCCCGCTGAAATGGTATGGCAAAATTTAGAAACTAACATGAGATAATCATGCATGCGCATGGCCTAAATGCGCCTGACGGCGTTGAAGCAAACAAGAATCGTGATGTGTGGTCATGCGATGATAAGGTGCTAATTTCACGATCGAAATCACTACGGTTCATAAAAGTTATAAGATTCACCAATACTCTGTAAATTAGAATTTCATTATCTAGTTCATGATTCATTGAGCATAAATTTAAGGCACTTACGCTTGTTCGTATTCGAACAAAGTGTTTTTAAATGCATAAATTTTTGTTGAATACAACCATCTTTTTGAAAAATGTGGGGATTGTTAGTAAACAATAGTTTTCAAAAGGTATTGTCCCCATATGGAAAAAGACAAGAATCTTTATTGGGTTTATATCTTTGAAACCTATTATGGGCTTGTACATACTTGAGAAGAGGGAGCTTTATTTGAAATGGTAGAATGTAAAATCGTGATAAATTCACAACGGGTTTATTTTGAATTCAAATTCTAACTATTAAGTTTACATTTTATTCGTAACATTTCGAATTAATTCTTACAATTAAGTTTGCATTAATTCGTAACGTTTCGAATTAATTCTTACAATTAAGTTTGAATTAATTCGTAACGTTTCAAATTAATTCAAACCAATTTTTTCCTATAAATACAAACGGGTCCTGATGTTACAAGATAAGGTTTTTCCCTACCTTTCTTCTGAAACTTGGAATATCTATCTTCATCCCATGTTGTTCGCAACCGAGTTCGTCGCAGGCTACGAAGAAGCTGTTGTATCTAGGAATCAAATTCCCCAGGGCGGTGTTTCACACACGCCTCGATTGAGTTTGTTTTCTCAGCTGTTGTTCGTTTCTGAGGACACCATCGAGTTTCGAACTTCTTAGTCAGTGATCTTCCACTTCACATTTCACGCTCCCGTTTGTTGTTCTTTGTCTTTCTCTTGTTGAATATGCTGCGGTGCAAATACAGCAATCTTAGGAATTTGATCATGGACCTGATGCAACAGCGGCCAGTGGTCAGCCGACGACATGATATGTTTACGGATTAGGCGGCACATCGGAATAAAAGCCGATAGGACTTCCTCTATTGAAACGGGGACTAAAATCTATATATCTAACTTGGATTATGGCGTCTTGAATGAAAATATCAAGGTAATTGAAATATCAGCTTGATTTATTTATTTTTCGGTTGATACTTCTTTCAAGATTTAGTTTATTTCATATTATCTTAAATCTTTAATATTAGATTGATCATTCTCTGAAATAATCAGTAGTTTATGCTGTGTTTGGATCTACTATATTGGTTTTGGTACTTGACTCTTCATCGTCCATAGAAAGATAAAACCACATTATTCATGAGAAGATCTGGTGTGATGCTTTTGAGGAAAAATGGTTTCAAGAATTACCACTATGGAATTTGGGGTTCTCACATGGTTTTTAAAGTTGCGAGGATAATTTGCTAGTATGCTTGTTTTCCTGATAACCGGAGAAAGTAGAGCAATTCCTCGTTTTTTATAGTTATGAAGAGTGGATGAGTATAGTTTGTAATTATATTGTCTAGTGAATCAATTACACTAAAAGAAAGAAAGAAAATAAATTTGTTGCCAATTCTTAGTAATGATCAATATGATTGGCCTGATTTGCTTGCTTATCTCTCAGAGGAATTTCATTCCATAAGATGCTCCTTCATTTAGAATTTGGGGGACTTTTAAATAGATCTCTCTTGATTAGTTGGATGGTAATGAAATTGTCGTCATTTGCACTTATAAAAAAAAAAAATTTGTTGTCATTTGCCTTACGTCAGTGTTCGTAGAAAGGTTGAAATGGCTTGGAGATAGTTTAGTTGAAAAAGTAATTTTGTCAGTCTGGATTTGCAGAATTTTTTTTTTTGGTAATTTTGTTTGTTTGGGGATTGAAAGAAGGACTTGTTGAAGGGTAAGTGCATATACATCATGATTTGTTTGATTTTTATGGATTTTTTGAAAATATTCCACACTTAATATGCATGGAGTGGCATAGTTCTTTGTCAGCGAAAACCAAGCTGCATCATGCACCACTAGTCTCAGAAAAGAGACTAAAAAATTGGAAACGGTAGAAATCCACAAAAACTGACTTGGTCGAAAGGAGATGACATAATAGCTATTGTTGTATCCAAGCTAATATGATGACCAATTCGAGGTGGGTGGCGGGACTACAGATGCGACAAGCGTATTTGTCGCGAAGCCTAGTAAAGGTAACATTTCTTGTGGAAAGAAGACATACCACGTAACCGTATAATTGGAGGCATCTATTAGGACCGTAAAATAACAAAAGTTACATGGTGGATGAATAGGTCCACATATGTCCTCATGTATTCTTTAATTTGTGGTCGGACATTGATTTTGTGCGTGGTCTCAGCATTAACTTACGCCCAGCGGAATAAGAATCGCAGAAAATTCATTGGCGAAAGAATCTTTGGTTAACTGTGGATGCCCGTGTGATTGTTCTATGATTCGCCTGTCGTGTGAAGATCGGGTGACCTTGGCTTATGCGAAAGAGTAAAAATATTTGGGTCGTTGGACCACGGTTCATTCGTATATGACTCAATTGGCTTTATGGTCGTATGATATAACCCAGAGGAGAATGCCGGGAGATTTTCTACAACAATATTTTTCCCATAAATTATAGAGGTAATATATAAATCTTCTTTATTACCTTCATTCAGAGTTTTAATATGATATCCATTTTGAATCTTTAAATAAAACAAATTCTTGTTGATTTGCTAAAATATAATGCATCGATACAATATGAAATCTAGTTTCATTAAGTAGCATTATATTTGCTCTTCCAAACTGTAATTAATCCCGATGTACAGAATTTGGTACTTAACTAACATTCTTCTTACATTAAATTTAAAAATTATTTTTCTCTTGAAGGACTGTATCTGCGGGGTTGTGCGGTCGTAGGCATGTCAGCGAAGTCATTCGTCTTGAAATTCAATAATACATGAATTTAGATAAAGATAAAAATATAAATAATAGATGACATTCTTATTAACTCTGATAACATACATAGAATTATTTAATATTTACATTTTCATCATCTATTAAGCAATTGAAATTATCACTAAGACCTTCAAAAAAGTCCATATCAAAATAAGATAGGTTTAGCCTATTTCCGTATTGAAATTAGTTTCTTCCTTTTCCTTTATCCTTTAATGATGTGATGCGAATCTACACTAGATTTTGGTAGTAAAATGAGTCACGAGATTGATATATTAAAACTCTGTCTGTCTATGAGTCTCTTGAGGCCTTAGAAGTTTTGTGTACCACTTTTCTCCATTTTCTTGTTTTTGTCTCACCATTATTAGCAAGGCGAGGAAATGGGTCTTTCCTTTGAAGGGGGTTAGAAAGATGATTATTATAGTGTCGAGTGCCGCGATACGGCTACGACCACGTCACGCCCGTACCGTGGGTTTGGGGCCGTATGCATTCACTTCGAGGAATGGTTCGGATCCGGTTATGCGGGGCTGATGATTTTCATCAAAAAAGCTCTATTATTTTGTTCGGCCCTAAAAGACATGATATTAACTCACGAATATTTAGTAAATCTATGCTCTACATATTTGTGGCTGCTTTGCTTGGGAGCACGATGGCGTGAGAAAAGTTGTGAGCGTTTTTTCTGGCATGTTTTCATCAGTGGTTTTTCTCTGCATAGCTTCAATCTAAAGCTTATTTTAAATGGGCGAGTTATATATTCAACAGTTTAAAAAATCTTGCAACCTCAGAGTGCATCCAGTCATAGCGAGCTTTTGGTAAAATCATCGTTTTTGGTGAGTGAATCTAACCTTCAAGTTATTCCATAGAGTGAAAAGATCTTTTATAGTAAGATACTCATTTTTCAGATCCTCTAGGAGATGATGCCTTAGGAAAATTAGTGCCTTTGCATAGTCATTAGGACTCTTCCATTTCACTTTTATTGTTTCTCAATTCATGGAAGTTAGGTTTATTTTACCGAAATATCAAATCTTACAGGCTCAGAGTTTTGTGGTTGGCAATTTTAGTAAATTTTAATAAATGAAAAAAAATGATAATAATTTTACCTTTGTTGGAGCAGAATCGTGCTGATAACATGTTGTGAATAATATTATAAAAGGCAACTTTAAATGAAAGAGAATATAATGTTCTTCCTTTGTATATAGCAAAAGAAAAGGAAGACTAAGGAATAAGAAAGAAAGAGAAAAATAAAGAATGAGCGCTTGAAGAGTCATAGTCTTGCACGAAAATTTTGAAGACTCTTAATAAATTATGTGCATAATAGAGAAAAATGGGATCGAAATAAAGTTATTATCAATAATATTTTTGCTTTCCAAATAGCCTTAAACATCATGAAATGATGAGAACCAAGACAAAATGTGGAAGAATGTCGAAATAGAAATGATTGGCCAAATGGAAAGAAATTTATGCGAGCATTGTAGCGCCCTGTCTGGAGGTCAGTTGACCACGAATCAACTGCGGAAAACACAATGTGTCTCTGTAATGCTGTTCGAGAGAGTGTCACAGTACATGCTTTATGAAACGTATCTTGTGAGGAAATTTTAATATTTTTGGGAATTAAGTGGTTGGGATGAAATGAATTGAAATGATAAATTTATGAGCGAAATGTTGTCTTAGAACAGGGTAAAATCACAATTGATCAAATGGGACATAAAGGGCATAATCAAAGAAGATAGTATGCCAAAGTAAAAATAACATAAGTTACATTGCAATTCTTGAGAGATGGAGCACCTAATTATAATTAGGAGAAATATGAGACTATAAAAGGCCATGAGACAAACCAAAATTCATTTTTGGTCTCATTTTGCTAGGACAAACCGTGGAGAGAGAAGAATAGAGCAAGGAAGAAGAGGAAGAAGAGGAAGAAGGAGAAGGAGAAGAAAGGGAAGAATTTTAGGTATGGATTTATGTGTCTTTTGGATGTGTAGGGTTTTAGTATGAATTTTCCATGGAGATTAGTTGCTCCTTGCCCTAGGGTTTTGTGAAAAGATCACATTAACCCTAGAATTCTTGAAGTTTTGTGGGAAAAACCCTAGTTGGTTATCTGATAACATGGAATCCATCAAAATTATATGGTTTTGTAGGTGGTGGACCTTGCGTTGAATTCTTGGAATTTTTACCTAGGGTTGGTAAAAAGAAGTTCCAAATCACCAATTCAAGTGTTATGGAGTTGTTTTAAGTTAGATTCCATGTTGGTTTTTGAGGTATTATGGAATGGAGAAGTTGTATGAAGAGGTGGTACCAAAGATGCAAAATCGGCATTTAGGCGGCAAAACCACGAGGTGAATGCAGGTACCCAACAGGTGGTCTGGGGCCCACCACCCATCTGAAAGACCCGATTAGTGGTGCCATCAGTGATCTGGTACCACCTTACGAGGAAACGTGTTTGATGCAGGTGCCAAACATAGTAATCCAGTGCGCTAGTTTCCAAATAAGAGATTTGTGTAGTTTTGCGATTTAAGCGCAAGTGCATGCCTTGTTAGTATGGGAACCTTAATAAACTATTAAGAGAGGTTCAAATAAGATTGGAACTCAATGAAAAACGTAGCGTACCTCGCCGCCTCGGCGAAGTGATTCATTGAGTGTGACTAAGTGCTATGCAGTACGTTAAGTATTACGCTACACGTAGGCGATTAATGTGTTACCGTGGGTTTGAGTGTGTAATTTAAAAGCAAAGGCGGGTTTGGAATGTTGTGGGAGTCATGTTCAAGTGTTGGTAAACAAGGTGAGTGTTAAACCTATTTTCAAATGCTAGTGTATTATTGTAAGCATTTCACATTTGGTATTTCTATGGTTTGATTTTAAACCATATTATGCATGACGATGAGTTTATGACAAGCGATGGTTTGATTTAAGCGAAGTATATGAAAAGCAAACAGTAATGGTTTGATGTTCAACGTACTTTAAAAAAGCGAAGCAAGCGATGGTTTGAGTTGTAAAACCATATTTCAAAAACAATAATAGTATATTTTCTAAGCAGGGCTATTAAAATCACTTAGTTTTAAGCGAGCATAGGTCGGAGGTATTAAAATGCGTGCGGTGGTGTTAGGATATCATTCATGCATTTTAGATTTGTCTGGTCGACAAACTTAGTTCATGCATCATGGCATTTAAAGGAGACCGTGGCACGTACTGGAGTATATAGGGTTAACGCATTAGCTAAATTATGGTGATGGAGACGAGTCGGTGGGTCTTATTTGCACATTCCCTGTTGGGACTCTTCGTTTCCTTTTTTATTGTTTCTCAGATTGAGAAAGTTAGGTGAATTTCCGCGCTCGAATCCATGATAGATAATTTTTGCAGAAATATCAAATTGCCCTGAGCTAAATTTTGAGTTTGACATTTTTAGTAAAAGCTTTTAATATATGAAAAAAATGATAATAATATAATTTTACCTTTGTTGGAGCAAAATCGTGTTGATAACGTGTTGTGACTAATATTATACAATGCAACTTTAAATGAAAGCAACAATATAATGTTCTTCCTTTGTATATAGCAAAAGAAAAGGAAGAATTGAGGAATAAGAAAGAGAGAGGGAGATAATGAGAAATAAATCTCGGTGTGTTTTATAAGAGGTCATGAAGACCTTTTATAGGCTTTACAAAGGTGATTCCATTTACTCTGTATCTTAAATGTGAGTAATGGAATATATAAATGTCGACTTGAGTTAATGGAGTGTCATGAATGGAAGCTTAAGTTCATTCTCCCCTCAATGAAGTAAATGAATGTGGTCATTCACTTAAATGCTTCATTTACAACACTCCCCGTGAATGACCACCATTAAGAATTTGCCTCATTAAAACCTTGCTAGTAAAACCCAATGGAATAAAACCTAGCGAAGGAAAAATAGTACAATATTCATATGATGTTGTTGATTGTTCTTAGTCTGTTAGGATTATCTCGTTAAAACCCTTGCTAGTAAAACCCAGTGTGACAAAACCTAGACGAAGGGAAAAAGAATGTAGTATACTAACATCTTGTCATAAGCAAGCTCTCCTTCATGTCGATATCTTTAAGTTGGTGCATTCCAATCTTATGTATTAGCTTCTTGAATGTTGAGGTTGGCAATGACTTCGTGAATAAGTCTGCTAGATTATCACTCAGCCGTATTTGTTGAACATCAATTTCACCACTCTTTTGGAGTTCATGTGTATAAAAAAGAGCTTTGGAAATATATTGTTTAGTTACATCCTTTGATATAACCTCACGGCTTTGATTTTTGCGGTACATGCGACGTTATCTTGAATAATGTTGCACGGTTATCTTTGATAAATTCGCATTCTTGGATATGTTGAATCGTCGATGCCCAGTCGTATGTTCGACTTCTTAGTGAATTCTTTATAATCTCTTAATGATTCGATGATGTGGCCACCATTATTTAGCAAGGATCTCCATGAAATATCAGTGCAGTGGAAATTAAGCAGCATCTTGTAAGACCAGAAAATTCGATTTTAAATGACAAAATCGTAATTTTGGTCAAAACCTGAAATTTTTAGATGCCGGATGATGTGGACTTCACTTGGGTTGGAATTGTCTCAATCACAGTTCTGCGTCGGGTTCGCCAGTTAGGGGAACTGATCGGAATTTACGTTTTCAGGCGCTAGAGTATCGGTCTGTAAGCGACATGATGTGACAAAAGTCACCCGATAACATGTAATCTTGTGACACGTGTTCAAATTAGAGGATGATGGAAGCAGGGCCAATGGGATTGTCTTAGAGTGTCGTCGAGAAGGGACGTGGATGGTGATGAGTGGATTATGAAATGATGGGACAAAGAGCCAATAGTGGTCATCTTCTTCCTTCAAAAAGAGGCCAAAACGTGAAGGAGGGAAATGGTGATGCAGTGAGTTAGGTTTTGGGTTTTTAGTGAGAAAGTGTGCAACTTCTCTTTAAGATCGTAGGCGTCGAGGCAGTCAGTTCTTGGTCGAAGGGAAAGTTGCTCTCACAACGGCGAGGACTACTTTCGTGGGGCAGGTTTGGAGGAGTTTCGATAAACTCCGTGAGGTATGGGTTTTATCCTACTTGTTTTACTTCTTGTTTAAGTATTTTTTTGATGGTTGAGTATGATTGAGGCCGTGAGTGGCCGTTTGATCGGTTCCAAAACTTGGGCAAAATGTAATTTTAGGGCCGTTGTGGATGGTCGAGTGACGGTGTGCCTTGTTTGGGGAATATGGAGTGCATGATTTATCTGATAAATTGTGTTTTGGTATGTATGAGGCGAAAATGGCCATGGGTATCGGTTTAGTGGAACCAATGTTTAGATGGAGTAAGGTACCCACGAATGACTGCTACTCTGATTTTGGAGATTTGATAAAAAGCAGTCCGTTATGTAGTTGGACCAAAACGTCCATGTGTGGTGTGTATGAAATTGTGTGAAATGAATGGCTTGAGTTGTGTGGAAATGGATAGGTTAATGCATGAATTTAATGTGTTAGCATGATGCCATAATTATATAGAATATAATTGTGGGTGTATGCCATTGGAAATGGAATAGTGATTAGCTCAATGAGCAAATTTGGAAGTTGGTTGATCAAATTTGAATAACATGTGATGTGATTACAAATTTGATAACATATGCATATTTGATATATTGGTTGGATTGTGTTGAATGGCGTATGTCGTTAAATGCTCTGCCGGAGTAGCACCAGAAATTAGGTGTGAGTCGTAGGCATTCGTTACGAGAAAAGCGAAACGTGTTTGCGAAGAAATTTCGGGATGATTTTACGGAGAATGGGTTGGGAGCGGTGGTCATTTCGGATGGAGGCGTAATTTGACCCGGGAAGTTCTCGACATTCGCTCGGGCAGTCCCGTATTTTCTAGAAATTGATGGTGTATTTTCAAGCAGTTTGTTTGAAAATGGTGTTTCATGCATGGCTTAGGCAAGTGTGAGGAGTCGGTGAATTTAGAGACATGGGATCGACGTTTAGACGACCCAGAGTAGGATCGAATTTACTTGAGTGTGTGTTAGCATTGGATCGTTGCATATGCGCAGGTGGGGAGTAACCATTTAGGGTTGATTACTTATTTGGGCGATAACTCCTGTGTCGAGAAATATTATTCGGGTATAGGGGGCGTTAGAGACGGCTCATCATAGTGGGATTTTGAAGAAAGCTAGGGTTGTGGCTTTGATGTTTGGGATAATATGTATTAAATTGTAGATTTTAATATGTATTTGTATTAAGAGAAATGTCGCCAACTCTCGGTATTGGGATATAGTTGGGTGAGATATGTTGATGAGTGGTATATGAAATTTAAAGTGGCGGGTTTCTTCAGATAATATTGTGCCGTGTCTGAGACGTATAGATTTTCGCGAGGTTGATAGTGGTCAGGCGGACATTTTTGAGGTTTGGGCGTCACACATACCTTGTTTGTGAGGGGGAACTTGCTTATGACAAGATGTTAATATCTACTGGCTCTTTTCACTTCCGTCGAGTTTTTGTCATTTAAGTTTTTCTTGTGAGGTTTAACGAGGTAATCTAATAGACTAAAATGTCGATAACGTCATATGAATATTGTCTTTCTTTCTTTAGCTAGGTTTTATCCCATTGGGTTTTACTAGCAAGGTGTTAATGAGGCCAATTCTTAATTGTGGTCATTCACGGGGGAGTATTGTAAATGAAGCATTTAAGTGAATGACTACATTCATTTACTTCATTGAGGGGGGAATGAACTTAAGCTTCCATTCATGACACTCCATTAACTCAAGCTTCCATTCATGACACTCCATTAACTCAAGCTTCCATTTATGACATTCCATTACTACGCATTAAGATGAGTAAATGGAATCACCTTTGTGAAGCCTATAAAAGGTCTTCATGACCTCTTGTAAAACACACCGAGATTTATTTCTCATTCTCTCTCTCTCTCTATCTATCTATCTATCTATCTATCTCCCTCTCTCTCTTTCTTATTCCTCAGTTCTTCCTTTTCTTTTACTATATACAAAGGAAGAGCATTATAATCTCTTCATTTTAAGAAAGAGTTGCGTTTATAATATTATTATGACAAATATATGTATACTCGTTCATTATCTTCTTTCTCAATAACTATATTTTCTAGCAAGAGACTAGAGGGACATGCATGTGAGCGTGTGGAGGGTTTTGCACTTGAGAAACCTAAGTGAGGTAAAGAAAGAATTTTGCTTTTTCTTTGTTTTTGTCTTTTGTTATTGCGAAGAATCCATGCATTCACTTGTGAAATCAAGGGTAATTTTTTCTTCCAAACTTTTCTTCAGTTTGCTTAACAAACAACTTCAACAATTTTCCATTTTGCATCTTCATCTCCAAATATTTTCACCAAAAAAACCTCACTCCAATCATTCTTCGTTTGCATATCTAAATATGAAAAAGTGAATAGTAAAATACTATTCACCATTTTTTTTTATAATAATAAAAAAGTGAAAAGTAAACTACAAAGTATTTCCTTCCTCTCCTCTCATTTCCTCGAAATTTTAATTCCTTTTGTTATTTATTTTATCACCATTAGAAATGAGAGAAGATTTTTAGTTTTCCTTGAGCAAAATCAACCTCGAAAATTCGTTAATCGAACCGGATATGTGTTTTTACCCGATAAATTAAGTGGTTCATTCCATTTTATACGAGGTTTTTAAATTCGATTTTTTTTTATCGTCGAGCTTTGTTGTGGCGTATAGTTTATGTCGTCGTCTGACCGTTGGTTGTTAAATTGGTTTCGTGTGGGTGATTCAAATGATAGAGTTGTTTCGATTAGATAGAGAAATCATATCCAATTCTTGTTTGTTAGTATGCTTCTTCGGGTCTAGAATTTTAAATGTCTAACGTCTTTATGATTACGATTATATAGTCCTTGGCTTGGTTTTTCTTATTAAACTTGGATATTGTGTCGTCATTTCAATGTTTTTAATTAGGTTTTACGTATTAAGATGTAATGCATTACTATTTGAATTAATAAAATTTATCTTTTTTTAAAAAAAGTCTGATTTTGAAATTTTATAATATTTGGATATGTGAATAGTGATTTGAATATGAATTTAGAGATCGGTAGTTGAAGTGAAAAAAGTGAGCTCCATCATCCCTAATATAAAAAAGATGTTAATTTGAAAATAAAAATGAAGATTTATGGTTGCAGATGGTCTAAGAAAGGTAATAACTTTATATTTTAATAAAGTTCTCCTAGAATCTTAAGAATTAATTATCTGAAAATGTTTCAAATTTTAAATTAAAAAATACAGAATAAAATATTTACCAATACATTATATTACTCTAAAATCAGAGGTACTTATTTATTTATTTTCTTGAGCATCAAATCAGATGTACTTATTTATTAAAACCATTTCATACAATCTACCTGTGGGCACATAAAACGTGTTTTTAGTTTTTACCAAAAAAACCATTTTCTAACTTTCGGGTATGTTATGTATCGTATTACACAAACACGGTAAATATGGTATAGGGGTGAAGGCAAGCACAAGATCAGGTGAAGGCAAATACAAAGCGACAAAATCACGCGAAAGTGCAATGTCCAAGTCATCAGGTGGGTGAATCCACACATCACGTGCATGATCCACGTGGCAAAAGCATGAACAATCCCACCTTGTTGTCACCTCAGAAAGAGCTGGTTATCTCACACGCTGTCTATTCAATATTTATCTCGCTTCATTCCCCGCCACACTTCCGAACTCCCTCTCTTTCTCTCTCTCTCTCTCACTTTGTCGCTAGGGACAGGGTTTCTCTCCAGATCCTTTGTTTTCTACGTACTGCATTAATCCACATTTTTGTCTTCGATTTTCTTTATCCTGACTTCAAACTCTGTTTGTGTTTTTTTTTTGGAAGTTTGTTGTTAATGATTGGATGATCTTGATTTTAATGGAGTTTGTTCGTTTTCTGGTGATTGTAGATTTGGAGATGTCGGGGCTGGGCTCTGGATCGCATACAGATATATTCTAAGTCAGAAAGATACAGTACTTTCCGCTGTTGAAAAGTACGGGAAAAGGAAATTCTTTGCTTTTTCTCTGTTTGCTTTGGTTGATGCCTGATTCTTTGTTTTGGAATTTCTTTTTTTTTGCTCCGTATCTCTGAAAATGACATTAATTTTACTTTAATAACTCTTTCGGATGAGTTTAAATCTCTTGCGCACTTTCAATC
This sequence comes from Tetrastigma voinierianum, assembly GCA_016808115.1. NCBI lineage: Eukaryota > Viridiplantae > Streptophyta > Magnoliopsida > Vitales > Vitaceae > Tetrastigma > Tetrastigma voinierianum. The sequence continues at coordinate 177,699 of JAEQBH010000739.1, read as the reverse complement.
AGATGTCGGTTTAGATAATGACTCTTTCAACAATGAAATCTAATGAAACACTGATCTAATCCATGAGGATTCTTTGAGAAATTTTCCTGGTATGGATCAATGCGTATAGTCTAACACTAGAGGTGGCAAGATTGTCAAGATTGCAATACGGCTGACGTGGGCAGCTGTAGGTCAGTAGTTTGGGTTGTGTGCTGAGTGATGTTCATTTCTTTTATGTTTGTGCCAAGGCTTTGATGTACTGAAGTGTTTCACGGTTGAACTGCGATATCACCTGGCTATTCTTGGTTTTTGGTGGAGTTAAGGCCAGCCTGTTTAGCAATATGACACATAAACTCTGTTTAGATTTTCTCACATGGTTGGGGTGTAGGTAGTTTTTGGGTTTTAACTTCTTGCACATGCTTTTGTGTGTTTAGCTTCCTTTTGTCGAACTACTTGTATCTTTTTGAAGTTCCTTTTTATAATCTTTAACTGCGATAAAAAAAAAAAAAAAAAAAATTCTTGGTTTTGGTGGCTGAAAACCAGGGGAAGTGAACGGAAATTTTTTTAGAAGAAAGCAATTCTAAACTTTTTTTATTGAGATTATATGATTGGTGAACAAGAGTGCTTTTGGATATTATCTAAAGAACAACAGAACACAAAATTTGGGGAAGAAAAATGGACAAAAGAAGAAATACAGATAATTTTGGTAGTATAGATCAACTACTCTGATATGCTGTGGGAAGTACTTACAATTTGCACATTAAGATTCTAAAAGGGACCTGCATTATAGGTTTAGATGACTGACCTAAATTTTCTTATTGCCCATTATCATCTAAGAATCCTCAGTTTCTGCACACTACTGTTTCAGCTCTTGTAAAATTCTTACGGCCTTTGATTGCTGTTGGAAAAGGGATGTCATCATGAGTTTCATTATCCTTATGTTTATATACAAAGTATTCATTCTGTGTTGTCAAACAATTGCATAACAAATTATTTTAGTGTCATAGGCTTGCATTCTTTCTGAAATGGTATACAGATGCTTTTGAGTTTTAACAATTCACAAATTATGTATATTCTTTAACTGCAAATGGTTATTATGTGATTTAAGATTTTGAAAAGCATCTATATATGCTTTTTCCTGATTCCTTGCATGATATATATGATAAGCTTGAGCATTTGCTGCTTGAGGTTTTAGATATATATTTCAACATTTTAGTTATAGTTTCAGTTTAATGCTACAGGTATGAGAAGTATCATGTCTGTTATGGTGGTGAAGAAGAAGGCTAACTTCACTGTATGGTAACAGAAGCCCCTGTGTTCAACTTGCCCTTCATATATGATTATTTAAAAGTTAGCTATAGCATTTCCCCCCCTCAATTCCCTTTTAAATATACAACTTTAGTGTCATTCTGGTGGTCTTCCCCAGTTTGACATTCTTGATCTGGATATTTGATTTCAATTATTCTTTTCCCCTTTAATGATTATATCAGCTACATTATTTTAAAAATTCACAATGTATTGAAAATCTTATATTTATTTCATTGAGATAATATCAAAGAAACAGAGGGGGTGGGGAAAAAAAAAAGGTAGCTCAGGATAATAAGTTCTCAAATAGCTATTTAATAAAGCCTCTTCTCCCACAAGGCTCCTCTGAAAGAAACAATTTTCAGAAGCTATATCACTCCCAATGCCGAATATAGTTTTTTGATGTACTGTTCTTATGTTGAATTGACTGTTAAACAAGACCATGTAATCTATAAGATTTGCCTCATGTTGATTTCAGGTAAATAAATACTATGACCTTGTTACCAGCTTCTATGAATTTGGATGGGGAGAGTCTTTCCATTTTGCACCCAGGTTTTTATTCATCTTAAATTATTATCTTCCCAGCTTTGTTTTAAATTTCTGCAAATTCAATAGCACTAGGTTTCATGTTCGGTACCTCTGCTGCTTCTAAAAACTAATAAAAAAAATATGCTGTCATGCATTCAGATGGAAAGGGGAATCCCTTCGAGAAAGCATCAAGCGACATGAACACTTCCTTGCTTTGCAACTAGGTGTTAAACCTGGACAGAAGGTTGGTTTGTTTGTTTGTTTGTTTGTTTTGCATTACAAAATTGAAAAAAACATTGGTGATTTGATTTCCTTCCATTGCTCCAGGTGTTGGATGTAGGATGTGGAATTGGTGGACCATTAAGAGAAATTGCTCGATTTAGGTAATTGTTTTATTGCTTGAACTTCTTTCTATGCTTGGGTTTGGCTGTTGATACTCTCTCTCTCTCTCTCTCTTCCAAAAACCATTGGTCATGGCATAACAAAAGCTTACTCTTGTCTGGCAATTCTGTATGCTGATTTATTTATCTTGGTGATTTGCAGCTCAACATCAGTTACAGGGTTGAATATCAATGAATACCAAATCACAAGAGGAAGGGTATGTAAATGAGTAAAGGCTTAAATCACTAAAATAGCTCCCATAAGAACAAGTTTGTATGTCTTATTATGGTTTTAGGTATTCTTTAGAAATGTGTTGAACTACTTGTCCTGTTTCTATATCTGATTTTGGCATTAGAATAAGTCACCAAGATAAGGATGGTGGCGATTTGGTTTGTTTCATTTCCAATGGCCAGCAACATTCTGTATGCATTGACTGTACATGGCCTGCACCTTTTTTGGCGTTTTTCTATTTAGTTTTAATTTATTCATCAAAACAAAATACTTTTGAGCTACTTTTTCTCTGTAGGAACTGAACCGCATTGCTGGAGTGGACAAAACCTGTGACTTTGTGAAGGTTGTTATCATTCTAGATGAAGTTCATGTTCTTATTGCAACTCCTTTCCAAATGCTTCCCAATATTTTTTGGGGGTTATTTCTTTTGATTTTTTTAATAAGGAAAGCACTTAAATATGGTTGATTGATATGATAATGTGGTTACATGGATGGACCTCTTTATGATCAATTTCATCATACCAATGCAGGCTGACTTCATGAAAATGCCATTTTATGATAATACTTTTGATGCGGTATATGCAATTGACGCAACCTGCCATGCTCCTGATGCGGTATGTTATTACAATTATCCATTATAAATTCCAGACTTTCGTATAGTTGTTTAGGATGCAATATCAACTTCTGGTTTGAATATTATTTAAGATGTTTGTTTATGCTGGTTTCCTTTCTGGTTGAAATAGCTTGGATGCTATAAAGAGATCTACAGAGTATTAAAGCCTGGCCAATGTTTTGCTGCATATGAATGGTGCATGACTAATGCCTTTGATCCCAAGAACCAAGAGCACCAAAAAATCAAGGTTACAAATGTTTGAAGCATATAATCCTGATATTTATGCATGTGTTTGATCTATTAATTGCTCTAAAACGATGGATAACATAATGGAATTCCCTGGTTACAGGCAGAAATAGAAATTGGTGCTGGCCTTCCAGACATCAGATTGACTACACAATGCCTCGAAGCCCTAAAACAAGCAGGTTTTGAGGTGAGTGGAAACCCTATGTTTCTTTTTCTCACTTTTTACATCAACTTGTGAGAAATGACCAGCGGGAGGGTCTTATCCGTGTTTTTGTTCTCATTGAAGGTTATTTGGGAGAAAGACCTAGCTGTGGGCTCACCTCTTCCTTGGTACCTGCCTTTAGATACAAGTCACTTCTCACAAAGTAGCTTCCGTGTAACAGCTCTTGGACGTTTCATTACTAGAAATATGGTAAGGTTTTCATATACTGCATCATGCTCTTGTGTTAGATTTTCTTTTGCCTATTAAAAAATGACAGATTTATGCCCTTAGGAGTTGCTCTTTTATATGCTCTGGAACTCTGGTATTTCTTGTGTATTTTTTTTCTCAATGTACAGAGGTAGTTGATAAATGCTTGGTTTTCTTCTACCATTTTAGGTCAAGGCCCTAGAATTTGTGGGACTTGCACCAAAGGGAAGTCAAAGAGTTCAAGCTTTTCTAGAGCAAGCTGCAGAAGGGCTACTTGATGGTGGAAAGTATGACTTCTCTTCCCTAAACAGAATTTTCTTTCATGTTATTCTTCTCATCTTATGTAAGAACAAGAATATATTACTTGATAGAGCATCTTGCTTCTGATCTGATCTGATATGATGATCATACTTGAGAAACAGTCCTCATCTTCCATAGATTTTAGGACTGGAACTCGGTAAATGCGCGGAGTTAAAACTCTAAGGTCCATTATGTGGGCCTAGTCATCAAAAGACATTGGAGGCCCAGCTTCAATAATCTTACAAGTGGTGATTTTGGACACAGATTCATAGAACTTTTCTGCTATGTTTGGTTCTAGGAAAGTGATAAAGAAAAAAAATATGGAGTAAAATTATTTTCTTATGTTTGACTTTAATATGAAATAAGCTAATACATTTTCAAATTATTTATGGAAGAGTTGAAGTAAATCTAATATATATGAAAGTTTTTTATCAATTTTAGATATAGATTTTCTTCTTCTATTATATAAACTGACTCGCCTATTTATTTTTTCAGTGCTAATTTTCCATCAACTACTAACCCAAAATTATATGACACACTACTTCCAGGAAAGAGATCTTCACACCCATGTATTTCCTCTTGGCTCGTAAACCAAGCTCAGATGGTCAGTAATTGTGGCAGGACCCAGTAACGGCCTGTAGGGGGTGGGTATCAAATCAAAAACCCTTATAACAAGGAATGGGAATTGACCCTCCTCGGCTGACTTATGGTGTGTGATTGCTCGTCTTCTTTCGGTTTCCTGCGAGTTTATTTGGCTATCACCAGTTGTTATTAGTTTCATCTCCCAGTACAATTTCTTCACTCATCCAAATTGATTTTTTCTACCACATGCTTCATTCCCTTTTGCTTACCCTGCCTAAGTAGTATATGTGAATATATATTATCTTGTTTTTACTTATATGATGCTTTGGAGTCATGCGCTTCCATATTGCAGAATGTGAATGAGACAATGCATGCCGTGTCTATTCTAGGGTGTGTCGGTCGGTGTTGGATATAGAATTCGAGTTAGATTACCATTTTGATTAAAAAACTTGAATCTCGAATTTGATCGAGTTTTTTTTAGATGTTTGAAACTTGACTTGAAAAATAGTCGAATTACTTAAATTCTATTAGATAAAAAGCTTGAATCAATTAAAAAATTAATAAATAATTATACTCCAGTTTGACTCGATTAATAAAATAATAAAACTTGATTAAGCTTCTGAGCAGCCGCAGTTCGGGTATTATGATACTCAAGATAACTTAACATGCTCTTCCAGAAGCGAGGCCTATCAAAATCAAAATTTCGTTTACAAAATAATCTTTTTACAACAAGTTTGGTATGTTATTTATTATTATGTAATATTTTTAATAATATTTTAAAGTATGAGTGATAGTTAAATTTTTAATATTATCAAAGTTTATGTGAATTTTTTTTTAAAAAATAATTAGGTTGTATGTTTAGTTCCTCAACTATGCTGAGAAAATAGAAAAATATATATTAAGGTAAAGTTTTTTTTTTATATTAGGTAGTACGAAATTTAAAAATAGGAATAATTAAATTAATTTTATATATATATATATATATATATATATATATATATATATATATATATATATATATATATATATATATATATATATATATATATATATATATATGTTGCAAGCATGGACAAAAAAATCGTTTTGGGCGATTTTAAACAGAAAAATGGGTTTCGACAATCTTTGGAAAAGATTTTGGTGGAAAATCGGAAGTAAAAATCGGAGAAAAATCGCCGATTTTTAAGATGTAAATCTGCGATATTTACATTAGATTTTCTGGAAAAAAAATTTTCTAATTCTTGCTGTTTCGAAATATAGAAAAAATTCCTTCGATGGGTTGTACCAAAATGCCTGGAAGTAGCGCCTCGTCAGCCAACCGGTGGTCATTTATTATATATAATCTGAAACTTTTTATATTCTTTTATTATTTATTTGTTCATAATCCCTTTATAATATTTTATTTTATTTTATTTTACATTATAACTTATAATATTTTAAATCAAATATTAATTTGAAAAGGAAAAGAAATAAAATAATACCATTTAAAAATTTAAAATTATAATATATAATATTTTGAATCTCCTCATTATCTACATAATATTTATAATAATAACAAAAACAAATAAATAATATCTCTTTAACATAATAATTAAATATAACATATTTAATTTAATAATTACTAATCCATTTGATTTTAATCTACCTTAATTCGAGATAGAATCATTCTCTGTCTAATATAATTAAATGAAAAATTTAATAACCGATATTTTGTAAAATTATCCATCGATATTTCTGAATATTTTGATATTCAGAATATTTTGTAAAATTCGATTCTTGATATATCGAGTGTTTCTGAATATTTTGATCGCGGTTGCAAGAATGAGTGGAGTTTAATAATGCTGGAGAGTGGAGATATTGTCACATCACATTAGTTAGAGTCTTAGAGATTGTAGGAGGAAGAGTGTGAAGGCACATCCTGGGGGGCGGTGCCGCGGTAGCAGTTGTCCCCAAGGCAGGTTGGATCTGGTCTCTGACCCACGACCAACATCTCTGCAAATTGGCGGAAAATCCTACGGAATCCCAGCACTTTGGATGCCAATTGATGCGCTGATCAATGTTGGTATGTTTTATTTTTTAATTTTATTTGGGTTGAAGGCCATTTTTGGCCTTCAATTATTTGTCAACTTAGTTCATCAATTTTATTTTATTTTTTATCATTTTGGCCCTTTCACTATAAGCTCACTGTCAACTTAGGCCATCAACTTTTTTTTTTTTGCTCATTTTTACTTTTTGTAGTATTTAAAATTAATAACTTTTGTCCTTCTATTTAAAAAGAAAAAGGATTTTGTCCTTCTTTTCATATGAAAAAGAAAAAAAATTGACTTGTTTGATGAAGTTAGTGCATTTTTATGGTTACCATATTACAATCAAGATATTGATATTTATTTATTATATTTGATTTCTAAAAAATATTTAATAATTAAGTTTTTTTTTAAATATTTAGTTTCACAAAGAAATAAATAAATTAAAATTAAAATTTATTCAAGATATTATATGTTTTTAAATTATTTAATATTATATAGATAAATAAATAAAATGACTTAAAAGAAGTGTGTAACAATAAAATATTGAGTTTAAATGTGTTTTTAATTTATTTTATGTTTTGATACATCTTCATATGAAAAGAAGGGAAAAAATTATTAGTTTTAAATACTACAAAATAAAAAATGACAAATAAAATGAATTGAGGGATAAAAATGACAAAAAAAAAAAAAGTTGAGAGGCTAAGTTGATAGCGAAGCCATAGTTGAAATGCAAAAATGACATTTTTTTTTTCTTTTTGATTAGGAGGGGGCTATCACATACAAAAAGATACAATTCATCACTCTTCATTGTTTCACTTGACCCAGAGCATCATTCTTCTTAAGTTTCTTCTTCAGACATCATTCTTCTAAAGTTTCTTCTTCATATGGCAGATCTTGATGATGTTCTCCTACGAGGAGAGGCCATCATGTGTTGTTTCCTTGGATGGTGAGGAGGCCACTTTGATGGGCAACATGTTAGAGAAGTGCTTTAAAGACAATCATCTTTAGCATTTATTGTACGACTTATATTCAACGCATCTTCACTAATATGATATTCATACTATGAATTGATAACAATCTTAAATCAATTAATGAAGTCTATGATACATTACATAGCATGAAGGAAATCATGATGTGATCATGATAGTGAGATTCCTATAAAGTGTAATTATGTAGTATGTATTTGTATCTAGGAGTCATGGGGCCAGAGTAAGATTGGGCGTTGTTGATTGGACAGACCAGCGTGTATATATGGCAGTTCGATCGGCGGTTGGTCTCATAAATTGTGATCATCATGATGATTAGAGTAGACATGTGGATGCTTGCTAAGAGTAGTCAAATTTATCGAAGACTTACTATGAGACATTCATATGAATTATCTATTTAAACATTAATGATAGTCTTATCATAGAAATGATGCAAGTATCCTTAAACTTGAGGTGTTCAAGGATATCTTGGGTATTGATTCTATACATTGACTTCGATCCTTGTTGCCTTAGAGATGTTGCTTGTAGGAGGATGATTGAGTATATCCTAAGGTATTCGAAGGTAATTGAGTAGCTAATAGAGGATTTACCACTCCTGATAAAAGGAGGGGATACCTTAGGCCTCTTGTAGAGATCATTACTCAAAATCTTTGATCAGAGTATGTCATGAAGAGAGTCTTCAGTGGGATACTTTATGAGTAATGGATCTCGGAGACAAGGAAAATATAATTGGGCTAGGTGTGGCATAGCTAGTCTAGTGAGAGTCGATGCATAGTTCATGCTTTGAACTAAGTAGGGTATATTATGGAGTAAAATGATAACATTGTACAATATATTGTCTATGGAAGGGTTGTAGTCAAACCATTGACTCTTTCGATAAATTGGGGAGTCGCTGATGTGTTCTTGGAAATGCATTCATGAATTCTTTCAGATCGATGGTTGATTTGAGTGACAACTATGTCAAAAAACCTAATAGGTCATAGACTTAGAAGAAGTGTAGAATAAGTAATTTGGTCTTGGATTGGATCCAAGTTGAAAGGAAAGGTTTTGGATTGGATCTATATAGAAGAGAGAACTTTATGGTTGGAAATTCTTGGGATTAGTTTAATTTCGGGGCCATATGGATGGGTCCAAGAGCCATTGGGCTCGCAAATGGGCTAAAAGCCTATAAGGAGCAAGCCACATGTGCATGATTTGGCCTGCCACCTCTCTTTAATGGGGGGTATCTTGGTCCTTTTGATATACAAATGGTTGATATAAAAGTTGAATATCAAACCTTAGCCATTATACATACTACAATGTACAGAGATAAAACATTTCTCTCTAGTTTTCTCTCTCTCAACTGATTCCTCTCAAAGAATCAAGGTTTTGACTAGCACCAAACCTTGATTCAAGCCATCCCTCATATGTCTTCTTCAACCTTCTTTGTGTAGATCACTGTTATAAATACCATGATATCAGATATCATTTCAAAAAATATAAGGTTTTTAAAAGTAAACTTGAAAAGTGTAAACGTCAAATGATATAAATACCCATTACCAAGTATTTCTTTGTATAAGCCACGTTCAAAATTCACTACGCATAAAATTATGATGATTTTTTTTTACTTGAGTAATTTGTCGTGTACTCATTACCCACTTTTTTTCCTCCCTTATAACCCATCCAAAAATCACCATCCTTATAAAATTATAATGATTCTTTTTTTCACTAGTGGTATTCGTTTAGCAACACCCATATATATATATATATATATATATATATATATATATATATATATATATATATATGGAAAGTGGAGTGAGTAGTTGGCCTCCTCTAACAAATAGTAAGCTTCCTACTTGATTTTAGGTTCACTAGCTTGGAATATACTTGAGCCAATTGCAGATTGAATGGCTTAATTATAGAATAATTTCTCTTTCAATTGTGTATTAGACAATTAATAATCATATACAAAGAAGCAAAAAATAAATTTAAAAGAAATCATCCAATTTGACCCCATGAAGCATCATTGTTGTTCCCAATATACACCGTATGTTCAATATTCTTGTTCTGGAAACCCCTTAACCCCAATTTGTGAGGATATAAATTAACTTTTGGATCCTATGCTTATTTTAATTATTTCAACATCCTTTTTGGTGCTTCATAGTTTATAAAATATTTATTGCTAAATGGCTAAATTGCTAATAAAAGGATTCAAACATGATTTATAAATTTAAACATCAGTCAATATGATAAATATCATTTGGTCGGAAAACATAATTATTTTTTTATCATTTTCTTAGCAATTTTTTGGAAACTAAATATAGAATAAATATTTTCAAATCTCTCTTTAAGGAATGGAAAGGACGGATAACCATGATCAAATAAGAGTCAAAAAAAATAAAAATGATTTTCCTTAAACTTTGAGGTTGTGTTTGATTTTTAGAAAGTATTAAGAATTAAAAAATGTTAAAGGAAAATCGTTCTTTTGTGTTTGGTTCATTATAATGAAAATGACATAAATATTTTTAGACTCTCGCAAGTGTATGACCTTACTATTATGCATGGGATGCACGATAATCATCTCTTAATAGAAAGGATTTTCCCTTAAACTTTAAGTTTGTGTTTGGCTTTTATATATATATATTGTTGTGATTTCAGGCTTTTTTGGAAAAAAAAAACCAAAATTTTTTAGGATACTTTTTTTTTAAGAATTCGGTTGATTCCAATTCATTTGGATTTTTGTTTTAAAGGTTTCGGTTAAGTTTTTTTTTTATCTTATTTGATTTTGAAAGTTTTTTTAAGGAAAAAAAAATTTTTCGAAGAAAAGTACCAATGTCAATTACAGTTTTAAGGATAGGACTTTTTTTTTCCTTAAGGAAATGAAAATGATTTTTTTTTTCGAATAAACAAAAACCTTTTATCAATAAAAGGTTTTAAGGAAAGAAAATGTTTTTTTAGGAAAAGAAAAGACTTATTTTCTTGTGATAAAAAAGAAATACAGAAGTTGTTCTTTCATTCTTTGAGAGAGGAAGGTTACAAGAAGTAAAACAAACGAGTTGTTTATTGATTTATTATAGAAAATCCTTGTAAAAAGTACAATGAAGGGTTTTAAACCCATGACCTAACATTCAAGGAAAAAATGTTTTACCCTTAGGCTACACGCTTAATTGTGATTTTCCTTGCGAGGAATATATGTTAAGGAGATAAGTCTGTAAAACTAAACTCTATACTCACTTTGTGGGTTTATGCCAATTCCTTTTTGGTCTCAAGAAATTAGAAATTACGATATGGAGAAGTTTTGTCTGAGGAGGTTGGATCTTAAGTAGGACCGTGTGTGACCCCTCCAATCTTTCTTGGGAATTGAATATTCTGTCTAAGGAGGTTGGTTCTGGCTCGGGTTTCTATTCCCCACCAATCTTTCTTGGGAATAATATGTAGCAATTCTTTCGGTGTCCCGAGAGTGGTTTGGGAATAGAAAATTGACACAGTTTCTATAATCTTGTAGAAAAAATGGACTTTGATTCCAACAATGTTGTTCCAATTGCTCTGCCCAATTGGCAACCCCTACTATGGCCTAAGTGCCAATGATGTCTATAGTTGTGCCTATTTCTGTCTCACCTTGAGAAAAACCAAAGAAGTTCAATGGATTCAATTTTAAAAAGTGGTAACATAAGATTTTATTCTACTTGACCACCTTGAATCTTATGAGATTCTTGACTAAAAATGCTCCTAAGCTTAAAGAAGATGAACATGATATCCAAGTCATCTATGTTGTGGATACTTGGAAACATTTAGACTTTCTATGCAGGAACTACGTCATGAATGTTTTGACTGATCATTTACACAATGTGTATTCATATAAGAAAACAGCCAAGGAGCTATGGGAATCACTAAATCGGAAATATAAAACCGAGGATGTGGGGGCCAAGAAGTTTGTCGTGGGCTAATTCCTTGACTACAAAATGGTAGATTCCAAGACCATGGTCGGTCAAGTCCAAGAACTTCAAATTATCCTCCAAGAGATACATTATGAGGGAATGATGTTGAGTGAAACTTTTTAAGTTGCAGCTATAATTGAGAAGATGCCTCCTGTTGGAAGACTTGAAGTACCTCAAAACGTAAGGAGATGAGCATAGAAGGTCGATTATTAGACCGTCGAAGAAGGCAATGGGGGATACAGAAGAAAGGGGCACACACAATCTAGGTGAAGTAAGGCTAACTGTGGAACATGGTTAGGTTCAGTTCAAGAAAGCCAACAACAAAGGGAAAGATGGTAAGTTGAGACCTAAAGGGAGAATCTCTAAGAGCGAGGATTCTGATCGCTGGCTGTGGGAAGCAGGTCACAATCTTTGAAAGTTGCGAGTTGCGGAACAAACCCAAGGAAGTCAATGTGGTCGATGACATCACCAAGGATGTGTCTGACATTAATCTTACAGTAGTAATCTCTGAGGTGAACTTGGTGGGATCCAATCCCAAGGAATGGTGGATTAACATTGATGCTACTCGTCATGTGTGCTCTGACAAGAATATGTTCTCTACTTTTGAACCAACTAAGAATGGGGAAGAGGTGTACATGGGAAACTCTACCACCTGCAAATCGAGCGAAGGAAAGTCTTGAAGTGACCGAAGGAAATAGACTAACTCTAACAAGCGTGTGTATTTGCTTGAAATCCGCAGAATTTAGTGTCCTAGTTCATTGAATAGTCATGGATTCGATTGGTGTTTGAGTAAGATAAATTTGTTTTACATCAAGAGCGGAATGTATGCGAGAAAAGGTATATGAGTGATGACATGTGGAAAGCAATGTAATGGCTATCAGAAGTGGATATGAGATAAAGCTAGTAGTGCACTTATATTCTTGATTCTTCACAATCTATGGCGCTGGTAGATTAGGACATGTTAATATATTCGTCGTAGATAAATTAATTTAAATCATATACCAATTTTCCAATTTGATCCAAAGCATAAGTTTGAAACTTGTGTTGAGGCAAAATTGACCAGGTCATCTTTTTAAAGTGTTGAAAGACATACTGAACCTCTTGACTTAATCTATAGTGATATATGTGATTTGAAATTTGTACAAACAAGTAAGGATAAAAATATCGGTTTTTACGGATATATCTGTACTTGGATTTTACGAATAAAGATAAATTTAGATAAAGATAAAAATATAAATAACAAGATGATATTCTTATTAACTCACAATAACATACATAGAATTATTTAATATTTTATTTTCATCATCTATTAAACGATTGAAATTATCCTTTAGGACCTTTAAAAATCCATATCAAAATAAGATGGGATTCAGTAGATTTCCATCGACAAATTAGTTTCACCCTTTTTCCTTTATCCTTTAATGATGCGCGTCTGGTCTACCCGGATCTTTGGTGAAATGCAGCCAGTACGAGGCCGATGTCGCCAGATTTCAGCATCTATAGCAAGTCTCTTCAAGAGCCTTGAAATGTTTTTTATGTACACTTTCTCAATTTTCTTGTTTTGTCTCACCATTATTCCGCTTCTGGCGGGGAAATGGGTCTTTCCTTTTGAAGGGGTTAGAAGGATGATTATTATAGTGCAGGGAATTCTGCCCACGACCACGACCACGTCCACGCCCATGGGTTTGGGATGATATCACATTCACTTTAGGGAATGGTTCGAATCAGTTGGACGGGACTAATGATTTTTCATCAAAAGCTCATTATTTTGTTCAGCTACTAGAAGACATGATATTAACTCTGAATATTTAGTAAATTTACGCTCTCTATATTGCTGCTATTGGAGCACATTAGAGGCGTGAAACGTTGTGAACTTTTTTTTTCTAGCATGTCTTCATCTGTGATTTTTTCTCGGCATAGCTTCAATCTAAAGCTTATTTTAAATAGAGCGAAGTTATACTCACTAACAGTTTTAAAATCTTGCAACCTCAGGTGCATCCAGTCATAGCGAGCTTTTGGTAAAATCACCGTTTTTTTATGGTTAAATCTATCCTTCAAGTTATTCCATAAAGTGAAAAGATCTTTTACAGTAAGATATTCATTTTTCAGATCCTCGTGGAGATGATGTCTTAGGAAAATTAGTGCCTTTGCACAGTCCTGTTGTGACTCTTCATTTCCTTTTTTTATTGTTTCTCCAAGATTCAAGGAAGTTAGGTGTATTTCAGCATCAAAAATCCATGATAGATAATTTTTACAAGAAATATCAAGTGCCACAAACTCAAATTTTGTGAGATTTGACATTTTGGTAAACTTTTAATATATGAAAAAAAATGATAATAATATAATTTTACCTTTGTTGGAGCAGAATCGTGCGATGCGTGTTGTGAATAATATTATACAATCTGACTTTAAATAAACAATAATATAATGTTCTTCCTTTGTATGCTTAAAGAAAGGAAGAATTGAGGAATAAGAAAGAGAGGAGATAATGAGAAATAAATCTCGGTGTGTTTTACAGAGGTCATAGAAGACCTTTTTATAGAACATCTGAAAGGTGATTCCATTTTACTCATCTTAAATGTGAGTAATGGAATGTCATAAATGGAAGCTTGAGTTAATGGAGTGTCATGAATGGAAGCTTAAGTTCATTCCCCCCTCAATGAAGTAAATGAATGTGGTCATTCACTTAAATGTTTCATTTACAACACTCCCCCCGTGAATGACCAACATTAAGAATTTGCCTCATAAAAACCTTGCTAGTAAAACTCAATGAGATAAAACCTACCGAAGGAAAAATAGTACAATATTCATATGATGTTGTTGATTGTTCTTAGTCTGTTAGGATTACCTCGTTAAAACCCTTGCTAGTAAAACCCAATGTGACAAAACCTGGACGAAGGGAAAAAGAGTGTAGTATATTAACATCTTGTCATAAGCAAGCTCCCCTTCATGTCGATATCTTTAAGTTGGCGCATTCCAATCTTATGTATTAGCTTCTTGAATGTTGAGGTTGGCAATGACTTATTGAATAAATTACGCTAGATTATCGCTCGGTAGTATTTGATAGTTGCTCGATTTCCACCCTCTTTTGAAGTTCATGTGTATAAAAGAACTTTGGAGAAATGTGTTTAGTTCTATCTCCTTTGATATAACCTCCTTTGATTTGTGCAATGCATGCAGCATTATCTTTAAATAATGTTGTCGGGTTATCTTTGATAGAGGGGAGTCCGCATGATTTTTGGATATGTTGAATCATTGATCTTAGCCATATGCATTCACGACTTGCTTCGTGAATTGCTATAATCTCTTAATGATTCGATGATGTAGCCACCATTGTTTGCTTAAAGGATCTCCATGAAATAGCAGTTCCAGTACAATTAAACACATACCCTGTTTGTGAGGGGGAGCTTGCTTATGACAAGATGTTAGTGTACTACACTCTTTTTCCCTTCGTCCAAGTTTTGTCCCCTTTGGGTTTTTCTTGGCAAAGTTTTTAATAGAGTAATCTAATAGACTAAAATGTCGATAACATCATATAAATATTGTACTTTTTTTTCTTTCGCTAGGTTTTATCCCATTGGGTTTTATTAGCAAGGTGTTAATGAGGCCAATTCTTAATTATGGTCATTTACGGGGGAGTATTGTAAATGAAGCATTTAAGTGAATGACTACATTCATTTACTTCATTAAGGGGAGAATGAACTTAAGCTTCCATTCATGACACTCCATTAACTCAAGCTTCCATTTATGACATTCCATTACTCACATTTAAGATGAGTAAATGGAATCACCTTTGTAAAGCCTATATAAAAGGTCTTCATGACCCCTCTGTCACTTCTGTAAGTGGCTCCTCTCGCTCTCTCTCTCTCTCTCTCTCTCTCTCTCTATATCTATCTATCTATCTTTCTCCCTCTCTCTCTTTCTTATTCCTCAGTTCTTCCTTTTCTTTTGCTATATACAAAGGAAGAACATTATATTTTCTTTCATTTAAAGTTGCATTTTATAATATTATTCACAACAATATATGTATACTCGTTCCTTATCTTCTTTCTCAATAACTATATTTTATAGCAAAAGACTAGAGGGACATGCATGTGAGTATGTAGAGGGTTTTGCACTTGTGAAACCTAAGTAAGGTAAAAAAATTTTACTTTCTTGTTTTTAAATCTTTACATTTATGTGAAGGGTGGCATTCCTTGTGAAAATCAGGGTAATTTTTTTTCTTCCAAACTTTTCTTCAAGGTTTTCTTAACAAGAGCAACTTCAACAATTTTCCATTTTGCATCTTCATCTCCAAATATTTTCACCAAAAAAACCCCACTCCAATCATTCTTCGTTTACATATCTAAATATGAAGAAGTGAATAGTAAAATACTATTCACCATTTTTTTTTATAATAATAAAAAAGTGAAAAAGTAAACTACAAAGTATTTCCTTCCTCTCCTCTCATTTCCTCGAGAAATTTAATTCCTTTTATTATTTATTTTTCATCCATTAGAAATGAGAAAGATTTTTAGTTTTCTTTGACTTGAAATCAACACTAAAAGTAGTTGATCATTTCGGATATGTGTTTTTTCTCTCAATAAAGTGGTTCATTCCATTGATCTGAGTTTTCATTCGATTTTTTTTTTTATCGTCGACTTGTTGTGACATATGGTTATGTTGTCGTACGACGGTTGATTTGTTTGTTGGTTTTCGTGTGGGTGATTCAAACGATAGAGCTGTTTCGATTAGATAGAGAAATCATATCCAATTCTTGTTCGTTAATTATCTTGCTTGATTACAGAATTTTAAATATTAACGTCTTGGGATTCTGGATTATATGATCGTGACGGTTTTTCGCTAATGCTTTTGGATATTGTGTCATATTTTAATGTTTTTAACACTTAGGTTTCTATGTTCAGATGTAATGCATTACTATTATGAATCAATAAAATTTATCTTTTTTTAAAAAAAAATCTTGATACTCAAAATTACATAATGTTGGAGATGTGGGTGGTTGAAGTGAAAAAAGTGAGCTCCATCATCCCAAATATAAAAAATATGTCAATTTGAAAATAAAAATGAAGATTTATGATTGCAAATGCTCTAAGAAAAGTAATAAATTTATATTTTAATAAAGTTCTCCTATAATCTTGCGAACTAATTATCTGAAAATGTTTCAAATTTTAAATTAAAAAATACAGAATAAAATATTTACCAATACATTATATTACTCTAAAATCAGATGTACTTATTTATTTATTTTCTTGAGCATCAAATCAGATGTACTTATTTATTAAAACCATTTCATACAATCTACCTGTGGGCATATAAAATGTGTTTTTGGTTTTTAGCAAAAAAACCATTTTCTAACTTTCGAATTATGTTATGTATCATTACACAAACACGGTGAAGGCAAACACAAAGATAAGGTGAAGGCAAAATACAAAGAGACAAAAATCACGGCAATGCAATGTCCAAGTCATCACGTGGGTGAATCCCACACATCACGTGCATGATCCACGTGGCAAAAGCATGAACAATCGCACCTTTTTGTCGCTTCAGAAAAAGCCGTTTATCTCTGCGCTGGCTATTCAACATTTCTTTCGCTTCACTCCCCGCCCCACTTCCGAACTCCCTATCTTTCTCCCTCTCTCTCTGTCTCTAGGGTTTATCTCCAGATCCTTTGTTTTCCACGTACTGCATTAATCCACATTTTTGTCTTCGATTTTGTTTATCCTGACTTCAAACTCTGTTTGTGTTTTTTTTTGGAAGTTTGTTGTTAATGATTGGATGATCTCGATTTTTATGGAGTTTGTTCGTTTTCTGGTGATTGTAGATTTGCGGAGATGTCGAAGGCTGGGGCTCTGGATCTCGCATCTGGTCTCGGTGGGAAGATTCAGAAAGATGAAGTGCTTTCCGCTGTTGAAAAGTACGGGAAAAGAGAGAATTCTTTGCTTTTTCTGTTTGCTTTGGTTGATGCCTGATTCTTTGTTTTGGAATTTCTTC
The DNA here is from genome assembly GCA_016808115.1 of Tetrastigma voinierianum. Lineage (NCBI taxonomy): Eukaryota > Viridiplantae > Streptophyta > Magnoliopsida > Vitales > Vitaceae > Tetrastigma > Tetrastigma voinierianum. The sequence goes on along the minus strand of JAEQBH010000739.1, from coordinate 160,201 downwards.
TTTTTTGCTCTGTATCTCTGAAAATGACATTAATTTTACTTTAATAACTCTTTCGGACGAGTTTAAATCTCTTGCGCACTTTCAATCAGATGTCGGTTTAGATAATGACTCTTTCAACAATGAAATCTAATGAAACACTGATCTAATCCATGAGGATTCTTTGAGAAATTTGCCTTGTATGGATCCGATGCGTACACTGATCTAACTTTTAGAAGGTGGCAAGATTGTCAAGATTGCAATGCGGCTGACGTGGGCAGCTGTAGGTCAGTAGTTTGGGTTGTGTGCTGTGTGATGTTCATTTCTTTTATGTTTGTGCCAAGGCTTTGATGTACTGAAGTGTTTCACGGTTGAATTGCGATATCCCGCCTGGTATATTCTTGGGTTTGGTGGCTGAAAACCAGGGGAAGTGAATGGAAATTTTTTTAGAAGAAAGCAATTCTAAACTTTTTTTATTGTGATTATATGATTGGTGAACAAGAGTGCTTTTGGATATTATCTAAAGAACAACAGAACACAAAAATTGGGGAAGAAAAATGGACAAAAGAAAATACAAGATATGAATTTTGGTGTAGATCAACTACTTTGATATGCTGTGAGGAAGTACTTACAATTTGCACATTAAGGTCTAAAAGGGACCTGCATTATAGGATTTGAATGGCCTGACCCTAGAATTTTCTTATTGCCCATTATCATCTAAGAATCCTCAGTTTTCTGCACACTACTGTTTCAAGCTCTGTAAAAAGACTAACACAGCCTTTGATTGCTGTTGGATAAGGGATGTTGTCATTATGATTTCATTATCCTTATGCTTTATATACAAAGTATTCATTCTGTATTGTCAAACAATTGCACGTAACAAATTTATTTTGATGTCCATGGCTTGCATTCTTTCTGAAATGGTATACAGATGCTTTTGAAGTTTCTTTCATTCACAAATTATGTATATTCTTTAACTGCAAATGGATTTATTATGTGAGTTTAAGATTTTGAAAAAACATCTATATATGCTTTCCTGATTCCTTATGACATGTATGATAAGCTTGAGCATTTGCTGCTTGAGGTTTTAGATATATTTCAACATTTTGGTTATAGTTTCAGTTTTAATGCTGCAGGTATGAGAAGTATCATGTCTGTTATGGTGGTGAAGAAGAAGAGAGGAAAGCTAACTACACTGACATGGTAACAGAAGCCCCTGTGTTCAACTTGCCCTTCATATATGATTATTTAAAAGTTAGCTATAGCATTTCCCCCCCTCAATTGGATATTTGATTTCAATTATTCTTTTCCCCTTTAATGATTATATCTGCTACATTATTTTAAAAATTCACAATGTATTGAAATCTTATATTTATTTCATTGAGATAATATCAAAGAAACAGAGGGGTGGGGAAAAAAAGGAATAGCTCCAGGATAATAAGTTCTCAAATAGCTATTTAATAAAGCCTCTTCTCCCACAAGGCTCCTCTGAAAGAAACAATTTTCAGAAGCTATATCACTCCCAATGCCGAATATAGTCTTTTGATGTACTGTTCTTATGTTGAATTGACTGTTAAACAAGACCATGTAATCTATAAGATTTGCCTCATGTTGATTTCAGGTAAATAAATACTATGACCTTGTTACCAGCTTCTATGAATTTGGATGGGGAGAGTCTTTCCATTTTGCACCCAGGTTTTTATTCATCTTAAATTATTAACTTCCCAGCTTTGTTTTAAATTTCTGCAAATTCAATAGCACTAGGTTTCATGTTCGGTACCTCTGCTGCTTCTAAAAATAATAAAAAATATGCTGTCATGCTTGCGGATGGAAGGAATCCCTTCGAGAAAGCATCAAGCGACATGAACACTTCCTTGCTTTGCAACTAGGTGTTAAACCTGGACAGAAGGTTGGTTTGTTTGTTTGTTTTTTGCATTACAAAATTGAAAAAAACATTGGTGATTTGATTTCCTTCCATTGCTCCAGGTGTTGGATGTAGGATGTGGAATTGGTGGATACATTGAAATTGCTTTCGATTTGGTAATTTGTTTTTGTGCTTGAACTTCTTTCTATGCTTGGGTTTGGCTGTTGATACTCTCTCTCTCTTCCAAAAACCATTGATCATGGCATAACAAAAGCTTACTCTTGTCTGGCAATTCTGTATGCTGATTTATTTATCTTGGTGATTTGCAGCTCAACATCAGTTACAGGGTTGAATAACAATGAATACCAAATCACAAGAGGAAGGGTATGTAGATGAGTAAAGGCTTAAATCACTAAAATAGCTCCCATAAGAACAAGTTTTTATGTCTTATTATGGTTTTAGGTATTCTTTAGAAATGTGTTGAACTACTTGTCCTGTTTCTATATCTGATTTTGGCATTAGAATAAGTCACCAAGATAAGGATGGTGGCCATTTGGTTTGTTTCATTTCCAATGCCCAGCAACATTCTGTATGCATTGACTGTACATGGCCAGCACCTTTTTTGGCGTTTTTCTATTTAGTTTTGGTATTCATCAAACAAAATACTTATGAGCTACTGTTTCTCTGTAGGAACTGAACATTGCTGGAGTGGACAAAACCTGTGACTTTGTGAAGGTTGTATCATACTAGATGGAGTTCATGTTCTTATTGCAGCTCCTTTCCAAATGCTTCCCAATATTTTTTGGGGGTTATTTCTCTTGATTTTTTTAATAAGGAAAGCACTTAAATATGGTTGATTGATATGATAATGTGGTTACATGGATGGACCTCTTTATGATCAATTTCATGATACCAATGCAGGCTGACTTCATGAAAATGCCATTTTCTGATAATACTTTTGATGCGGTATATGCAATTGAAGCAACCTGCCATGCTCCTGATGCATTATGTTGTACAATTATCCATTATAAATTCCAGACTTTCGTATAGTTGTTTAGGATGCAATATCAACTTCTGGTTTGAATATTATTTAAGATGTTTGTTTATGCTGGTTTCCTTTCTGGTTGAAATAGCTTGGATGCTATAAAGAGATCTACAGAGTATTAAAGCCTGGCCAATGTTTTGCTGCATATGAATGGTGCATGACTGATGCCTTTGATCCCAAGAACCAAGAACACCAAAAAATCAAGGTTACAAATGTTTGAAGCATATAATCCTGATATTTATGCATGTGTTTGATCTATTAATTGCTCTAAAACGATGGATAACATAATGGAATTCCCTGGTTACAGGCAGAAATAGAAATTGGTGATGGCCTTCCAGACATCAGATTGACTACACAATGCCTCGAAGCCCTAAAACAAGCAGGTTTTGAGGTGAGTGGAAACCCTATGCTTCTTTTTCTCACTTTTTACATCAGCTTGTGAGAAATGACCAGCGGGAGGGTCTTAAACGTGTTTTTGTTCTCTTTGAAGGTTATTTGGGAGAAAGACTTAGCTGTGGGCTCACCTCTTCCTTGGTACCTGCCTTTAGATACAAGTCACTTCTCACTAAGTAGCTTCCGTCTAACAGCTCTTGGACGTTTCATTACTAAAAATATGGTAAGGTTTTCATATACTGCATCATGCTCTTAGTGTTAGATTTTTCTTTTGCCTATTCAAAAATGACAGATTTATGCCCTTAGGAGTTGCTTTTTTATATGCTTTGGAACTCTGGTATTTCTTGTGTATTCTTTTTGTTCTCAATGTATAGAGGTAGTTGATTAATGCTTGATTTTCTTCTACCATTTTAGGTCAAGGCCCTAGAATTTGTGGGACTTGCACCAAAGGGAAGTCAAAGAGTTCAAGCTTTTCTAGAGCAAGCTGCAGAAGGGCTAGTTGATGGTGGAAAGTATGACTTCTCTTCCCTAAACAGAATTTTCTTTCATGTTATTCTTCTCATCTTATGTAAGAACAAGAATATATTACTTGATAGAGCATCTTGCTTCTGATCTGATCTGATAACAGTGGCATACTTGAAAAACAGTCCTCATCTTCCATAGATTTAGGACTGGAACTTGGTAAATGCACGGAGTTAAAACTCTAAGGTCCATTATGTGGGCTTAGTCATCAAAGACATTTAGGCCAATACCAATAATCAACACAAGTGGGTGATTTTGGACACAGATTCATAGAACTTTTCTGCTATGTTTGGTTCTAGGAAAGTGATAAAGAAAAAAAAATATGGAGTAAAATTATTTTCTTATGTTTGACTTTACTATGAAATATATATATATAATATGGATTGAAGTAGTTACAAGCTAATACATTTTCAAATTATTTATGGAAGAGTTGAAGTAAATCTAAATATGAAAAGTTGACTATATATAGAAATATATATATATATATATATATATATATATATATATATATATATATATATATATATATATATATATATATATATATATATATATAATATGGATTATTTATGGAAAGTTGAAGTAAATCTAATAGATATGAAAGTTATTTATCACTTTTAGATATAGATTTTGTTCTTCTATTATATAAACTGGCTCGCATATTTATTTTTTTACTGCTAATTTTCCATCAACTACTAACCCAAAATTATGTGACACGCTACTTCCAGGAAAGAGATCTTCACACCCATGTATTTCTTCTTGGCTCGTAAACCAAGCTCAGATGGTCAGTAATTGTGGCAGTTGGACCCAATAACGGCCTGTAGGGGGTGGGTATCAAATCAAAAACTCTTATAACAGGGAATTGGGAATTGACCCTCATTGGCTGACTTATGGTGTGTGATTGCTTGTCTTCTTTCGGTTTCCTGCGAGTTTATTTGGCTATCACCAGTTGTTATTAGTTTCATCTCTCAGTACAATTTCTTCACTCATCCAATGAATTGATTTTTTCTACCACATGCTTCATTCTCTTTTGCTTACCCTGCCTAAGTAGTATATGTGCATATATATTATCTTGTTTTACTTATATGATGCTTTGGAGTCATGCGCTGGCCATATTGCAGAATGTGAATTAGACAATGCATGCCCGTTGTCTATTCCTAGGGGTGTAATCGAGCCGTGTTGGATATAGAGTCAAGTTCGACCTTGACTCGATTAAAAAACTCGATTCTCGGATGCAGCGATACTTGATCTGGGTGTCCAGATTGTGTCGATCAACAGTGGAATATTAGTGGATGTTGGGTTGCAGGCGCCACTCGTAGAAAATCGGTGATAACATGCGGGCTCTCTTGAGAATCAGCGCTGTATACTCTTTGTCACGATATCACGCAATGTGCGAGGTCTCGTACAGCCTACCAAGTAAAATGACCTCTTGGGCCCTTGCATTATCACTACAATATATCATAAGCTATCGATATATGTCGAAGTAGCGTAGGTAAAAGCGGCCACTTGGGCTATAATAAATACTCGCCAAAACATCCACGTATATGTCGTAGTTCTGAAGGTTAATGATCTCTTTCTTATCTGACACATATATTAAAATGAAAAACATTCTAATACATGCAAGCAAGTAGTCGTATTAGAACTTCTTACCAGCGGCCTCTATAGATGAGCGAGTCTCTCGCACGCTTCTATTTTTGTAAAATATTATCTACCGACGAGGTGGTATCTTTCGATGAATATAGATCGCGCAAGTGGATCTCTTCTCCTTTAAGTGCATATGCAATGCTCCCGAAATAATAGCGCATTCATTAATCGTGATCTCTTGGATACAGCGATCGTCTTGTCTGCAGAGTCGCCATGAGCTCCCTCACACCTAAATGCGTATGAGAGCCCAATTATTTTTATTTGTGAATGACCCTCAGATGTATATATCGAATTAGATTGACTCAGGCAGTTGATGTGTGTATGGTTCACCCTCCAGATGTATATCAGTTGATTCAAGTCTCCAGAGCGATTGATATTTTAGTATGTTTACCACTCCCGTCATTATTATTTTACAGACAATACTCAGAGACCATTAACTTTTGATAATTTACACTCATGCTCGCTCCTATCGTCTAGGGTCTTGGTCGTATGGAATCACGTGATATGATCTTAAATTTCCATTTCAATTCTATAACACGTACGAATATATAATCGTCGTATATTCGCGCTAATTTAAATCAGCTGTGATCGTGTTATGTAATTTCACATTTTCATGCACAAAATTAGCTCGCTTTTGTTTGTGATCGAAGCGCGGCAAATTCAACTTGAATAACTTCGACCAAACACATTATTTAAAATTATTTTGTGAACACTATTCTCGGGAATAGTGAAACCTCGATTCTTATTAAATGAATCGCGTCGTCGGTTCATGGTGACCAAATTCGTAACCATTCAGGCCTCATACACATCAAAGCATGCATTAACACATAAATGCACAATTGACAATCAATTCGGTAGTGGGCAGTCGCGGGGTACGCACCATTGGGTTTCAAGAATTATAACAATTCGATACCAGATTTGGGACGATCGAAATGACATAGCGCCGTTAAACTCGAGCATTAACAAAGTACTTAAATAAAGAATAAAACGGGTGAAAGGGAGAAACACTGCGCCGGTTGACAAAACTCCTAAAAATCAGACTGCATGTGTAGAGAGCTCATAGCGTAGAAGTGACACCTAAGCCCCAGCATAGAAGAATTCGGCTTGGTCGGATCCTTGGAGTATTTTAGAAAGAAGTGACTCTCTCTCTCACTAGAACTCAAATTTCATCGCCACTGTAAGTCCTTCCCTTGTTTCCCGTTTTGCTCTTTAGTTTAAAGCAAGAAGATGGCACTATTCTGATGTTTGTCTTGTGTCATTTAAAATGATTTAAAAATGGCCAGATTTGTCAGTAAGCCTTGAATTTCGGCGTTTAAATACCGATTAAATGTTCGTGATTTCTCTACCCATGCACCTTGTGGCGCATGGTATGTGTTATATGTGACTTTTGTCGCGTCGAAAATGCGAATTTTCGACACGGCATTGATTATGCCGGCGTGTCGAACTCCGTATCTCGGAATTCGACGAAATTGACGTCTTCGCTAGATTTGCGAGGCGATTCAGCGGTGAAATCCGTTTCGTCATCAGAGATCGAGAGAATAATTTCGGATTTTAGCAGAAGTATAATTTTGTAACGAAATTACGATTTCTTAATTTTTGAAATTGGAATTTCAAGTCTTCTGAAAATTGTCCCGGAGTTTTTAGATGTTTGAAACTTGAAAAATAGTCGAATTACTTGAATTCTATTAGTATTAGATAAAAAGCTCGAATCAATTAAAAAATTAATAAATAATTATATTTGAGTTTGATTCGATTAATAAAATAATAAAGCTCAATTAAGCTTAATGGTAGTTTGAGTTCGGGTGCTGTCGAACTTAAATAAAATATTCGTTTACAAAATAATCTTTTTACAACAAGTTCGGTATGTTATTTATTATTGTGTAATATTTCACAATATTTAAAGTATGAGTGAGAAGGTACCTTAATATTATCAAAATTTATGTGAAATTTTATTTTTATTTTTAAATAATTAGGTTGTGTTTAGTTCCTCAACTATGCTGAGAAAATAGAAAAATATACATTAAGGTAAAGTTTTTTTTTATGTTTAGTAGCTCTGAAATTTAAAAATAATAATAATTAGAATTAATAATATATATATATAGATATATATATATATGGTATATATATATATATATATAGTGGAGTTTAATGCTGGAGAGTGGAGATATTGTCACATCATATTAGTTAGAGATTGTAGAAGGAAGAGTGAAGGCACATCCTGGGGGGCGGTGCCGCGAAGGCAGGTTGGATCTGGTCTCTGACCCACGACCAACATCTCTGCAAATTGGCGGAAAATCCTACGGAATCCCAGCACTTTGGATGCCAATTGATGCGCTGATCAATGTTGGTATGTTTTATTTTTTAATTTTATTTGGGTTGAAGGCCATTTTTGGCCTTCAATTATTTGTCAACTTAGTTCATCGATTTTTTTTTTTTTTATCATTTTTGCCCTTTCACTATAAGCTCATTGTCAACTTAGCTCATCAACTTTTTTTTTTGCTCATTTTTACTTTTTGTAGTATTTAAAATTAATAAATTTTGTCCTTCTATTTAAAAAGAAAAAGGATTTTGTCCTTTTCATATGAAAAAGAAAAAAAATTGACTTGTTTGATGAAGTTGGTGCATTTTTACGGTTACCATATTACAATCAAGATATTCATATTTATTTATTACATTTGATTTCTAAAAAATATTTAAAAATTAAGATTTTTTTTAATATTTAGTTTCACAAAGAAAGAAATAAATTAAAATTAAAATTTATTCAAGATATTATATGTTTTAAAATTATTTAATATTATATAGATAAATAAATATAATGACTTAAAAGAAGTGTGTAACAATAAAATATTGAGTTTAAATATGTTTTTAATTTATTTTATTTTTTTATACATCAACTTCATATGAAAAGAAGAAAAAAAATTATTAGTTTTAAATACTACAAAACAAAAAATGACAAATAAAATTAATTGAGGGATAAAAATGACAAAAAAAAAAGAAGTTAGAGAGGCTAAGTTGATAGCGGAGCCAGCCATAGTTGAAAGGCAAAAATGACATTTTTTTTTTTTTTTTGATTAGGAGGGGCCTATCCCATACAAAAAGATACAATTCATCACTCTTCATTGTTTCACTAGACCCAGAGCATCATTCTTCTTAAGTTTCTTCTTCAGACATAATTCTTCAAAGTTTTTTCTTCATATGGCAGATCTTGATGATGTTCTCCTATGAGGAGAGGCCATCATGTGCTGTTTCCTTGGATTGTGAGGAGGCCACTTTGATGGGCAACATGTTAGAGAAGTGCTTTAAAGACAATTATCTTTAGCATTTATTATACGACTTATATTCAACGCATCTTCACTAATATGATATTCATATTATGAATTGATAGCAATTTTAAATCAATTAATGAAGTCCAAGATACATTACATAGCATGAAGAAAATCATGATGTGATCATGATAGTGAGATTCCTATAAAGTGTAATTATGTAGTATGTAAACTATCTAGAGTTATAAGATCAGTAAGATTGGACATTCTTGATTCGGACATACTAGACGTGTTGTATTTCTTGATTTGATCAAGCAGTTGGTCTCATAAATTGTCATTGTGATGATTAGAGTAGACATATGGATGTTTGCTAAGAGTAGTCAAATTTATCGAAGACCTACTATGAGACAATCATATGGATTATTTATTTAAACATCAATGATAGTCTTATCATAAATATGATGCAAGTATCCTTAAACTTGAGGTGTTCGAGGATATCTTGGGTACTGATTCTATACTTTGACTTCAATCCTTGTTGCCTTAGAGATGTTACTTGTAGGAGGATGATTGGGTATATCTTGAGGTATTCGAAGGTAATTGAGTAGCTAATAGAGGATTCACCACTCCTGATAGAAGGAGGGGATACCTTAGGCCACTTGTAGAGATCATTACTTAAAATCTCTTATCAGAGTATGTCATGAAGAGAGTCTTCAGTGGCATGCTTTATGAGTAATGGATCTCGAAGACAAGGAAAATATAATTGGGCTAGGTGTGGCATAGCTAGTCTAGTGAGAGTCGATGCATAGTTCATGCTTTAAACCGAGTAGGGTATAGTATGGAGTGAAAGGATAACATTGTACAATGTATTGTCTATGGAAGGGTTGTAGTCAAACCGTTGACTCTTTCGATAAATTGGGGGTCATGATGTGTTGCTAAATATCGCTCATGAATTGCTCAAGATCAATGGTTGATTTGAGTGACCAACATAATCGGAAACTTAATAGGTCACGCACTTAGAAGAAGTGTAGAATAAGTAATTTGGTCTTGGATTGGATCCAAATTGAAAGGAAATGTTTTGGATTGGATCTATATAGAAGATAACTTTATAGTTGGAAATTCTCGGGATTAGTTTAATTTCGGGGCCATATGGATGGGTCCAAGAGCCATTGGGCTCGCAAATGGGCTAAAAGCCTATAAGGAGCAAGCCGCATGTGCATGATTTCCAATGGCATCTCTACTTCCGTCAAATGCTACTCCTGTCTACTGTCATTCGCTCATACTTTCTTGTTGCTCATGATGAGAATGTCCTCTTCCTTCTCCAATTGGACTTGGGTTTTTTCTTGAGAGCTTTCCATAAGATCTTTTAACTATAATATTATATATATATATTATAACTAAATACTTTAGTAACAATGTAGTATACTATCTCGAGTAAATTTCGAACTAAGAAACCTTTTCCCACTCCTTATCACCTGTACTGTTTGAAACGTTGGTATTTCTAGCGCAAGCGTAAGCCCACATAGATCTTGACCAAAGTGAGTCACTATAGGAGCCTCATGGGTAGTGATGCACCCATGAGAACTCTCACTTCGATGGAAGCAAGATGATAAAACGGAGGCTTCCCAGAGGAAGGATAGGCGGTCGTGCGCCTGAGTAGGAGGCGTGCCTTGCAAAGCGGGGCTCACGAGGGCAGCTGTAGGGACTACGTTGTGGGCGAGCCACCGCATCTGTGAGCAGTGCATGTGGCGGGCGGAGTGCATGCAAGCACCTAAAAGTTCGAGGTAAGGCGGGTGTGCCTTGAGTTATTTGCATGGATGTATTTGGGTATGAGGGTATTTTGGTAATTTAATAAATAATTATTTATTTATTCTATTATGTCTCTTTAGTATAGGCTGATGTCTCCTGGAGAAAATCTGAAAATGGCCTAAATAGCTCTTTAGGAGGGTGTGTAGTTGATGAAAGGGGGGCCCATAGCTAGGTCATGTTGCACCTCACCATGGCCTTGGTGCATGGCTTGACACACATAGATGAGCAACAACAAGGGGATGCATGGATTCCACAACATGTAGGTTGCCTCCTCCTCGTTCCGGCACGAGGGCACATCAAAGCTTGTGCATACGGATGCATGGCCATGGGCACAATGCCATGGCTCAGTCACCTCGGAAAGACAAACAGGGATGCAATGCCTGAGTGGAGTATGGACTAGGGGCAGGACATGCCACAAAGGCTTGATTGGCTTGGGAAGGCTTGGTTGCCTCAATCAATCGCAAGTAGTGTATGGCTCAAACAGTAAAGCATGTTGATGCCTTGCAAATCGTGGGATGAAGCAAGCCGTCATGGGCACATCAGCAAGATCCCAAGGGCTTGGTTGACACCCATGAAGATGGTGACAGCCTCATAGGCTAAGGCATGAGACGAACATTGAGTGTTCGATAAAAAAATTCGACTCAAGTAGCATCCAAGGGAAGGCCAAAAGGGTTACATGAGTCACAAGAAAGGAGTTCATATAGAAACAACGGTTGGCAACGGTTGGCAGCATTTACAGGCATATTCTATGAATAGATGCACAACTTCCCCAAAACAAGAAATCATAAGGTCATCTTTAACCACATATGAAAGGGTGTGTGAGGGTAAAGAGTAGTGTTAGTTGGCAGTTGGGGGGCAATTACCCAAACAGACCCACGGATTGGGATTCACATGTAATTCAGAGAGTTATAAAAGCCTCTCCAATGGGGTGAGAGATAGAGAGAGTGGTATTGGGAGGAAAGTCATTCTAAAGCCTCATTCTCTAGTTGTGATTATATAGTGCAAATGCATTGTAATTAGTCTATTGAGTAAAAGATTAATATTACATGGCAGGTTTCATTGTAAAAGTTGACTCCTTCATCTTACTATTGGCATGGGAAACGTTGGAAGGCTTTCGAAGTCGTATTTGACGCCGTACACTAATCAAAAAAATAATAGTCCGTGTGCGTGACATTAGGAAGAATGATGGGCAAAAAGAATTCGCTAGTTGACTTGTAAAAAGTAATACTAAGGGCCCATTTGTTTTTTTTTTTTTTTTTCTAAATGCTGAAATTTAAAAAAAAAAAATTTCAATGGAAAAAATGAAAATATTTGAGTTTTGTTTATTAAGAAAAAGTTATTTTTTATCAAAACAAAAAAAAATTTCATCATTGTCCAATAAAAAGAAAGGCTATGACACTCATTATATAGGATGACGACAAAGGATTTGGGACATGGTGGTCCTATTATGACTTACTCATTTATTTTTTTTAATTTTTAAATATGTTTCATTTAAAAAATTAAACAGAGTGGGATGAGACAGGTTGACAAAGATGGGAAAATTTTTAAACCCGTTACGTTTATATTTGATTTTTATTTATTTATTTTTATTATATTAAAATCAATATGTTTTATAAAAAATAAAAAAATTATGAATTTTTATGAATAATTTATTGAAAGACATTCTAATTATTATTATTATTTATATTAAAATATAAAATAAAATAATAATAAAAGATTAACGGGACGAAAATAATAATACCCGAATCGGTCTCGAACCTATTTCAGATTTAAGAAAATAAAGTCAAATCCATTAAAAATTTTATTGCAGTTAAATCAAAATTGTCCAACGGGGCACAACGAAAATAGAAAAAAACAAACGCCACCTAGTACCGGCCACCTAGAATCATAAATGCGTCACTCTTAAGCACTTTCAACGCCGGCTGAAATGCCAAGTCGTTTTAATTGAATTTTCAATCAATTAAAAAATATATGCATCTAGAATCCAACAAAGTCTCTGCCTAAAGTCTAGGAGGAATAAGTCTGCCTGATTGTCGCCGTTAATTCCATTTACGTATATATGTGTTTTTTTTTCATATAATTTTAAAATCAAAATATAGAACTTTACACTTGCAGCAGTTGTTTTTTTAAAAAAAAAAAAAAAAAATAGATCCAACAAATTTAAAAACTATTTTTTATATTTTATAAAACAAAAAAAAAAGAATTTTAAAAGCATTTTTTTTAAATGCATATTTAATTATTTATTTTTAATCATTATAAATATTTATATAATTATTTTAAAACAATTTAAACAAAATTAAAAGGTTTTCTTTTTAATGTCCTATAAAAACTTGAATTATAAATTGAGCCATAACTTCACGGTAAATCCTTAATTTAAAATTTAAGGTTTATATAAGATGACATGTTACTTAGTACTTACGTTTTTTATACCAGTTTGCAAAAATTAGGTGTGTGTTTTGATTGGAAGTTTGATAGACATCAATTTTAATATTCTAAATTTTTTTCTTTCTTGAATACAAATCTCCAATCTAACGTGTACGTTTCTAACATTATTTACATGCATATTGAGATAATACAAGGATTCTTGATTTTCTTCTTATATTACGAACTACATTTTCATTTAATTAAAATTTAGAAATATAGTAAAGTTTGAAAAATGGAAGACGTGATTTGAAGCCCAGAATAGTAAAAAATCATTTAATTTTATAGCGACGAGGTTTGTAGAGAGAAAAAGAAACCCCGATTACATGTATGGCACTGTGTGTTGGGTGCGAGTCAATTTAACAGTAAAGTTGGAAGTCACGAGCTCGAATCATATAAAATAAGTCTTGCATATTGATATAATCTGAAGTAAATCGTATGAGTCTTTTTGCAGCTATTATGTTTAGATTTGTATAATTGTTGATATTCACTTTGATTACATCTTTGAAATATTATTATGTTCTCATAAAATATCCATGTATTGGGTGCCCGAGTCAATTTTAACAGTAAAGTTTGGAGGTCCCAAACTCGAATCCTATAAAATAGAGTACTATAATGATATAATACAAAATAAATAAATATAAATTCTTTTTACCTCTATTATACATTTGAATTTGTATATTTATTTTTTTATTGATATTCACTTTGATTACATCTTTATAGTATTATTATGTTCTCATAAAATATCCAATTTGGATCTCTAGTAACGGATATCTAGTAAATTTGTCCCTTTGTAAACTTGTCCCACCCACCCATTTATTACTTGAGTCAAACCGCAAGATAAAACACATTTAAATTTATTAAAACATAACAAACACATTTGAATTTATTAAAACATAGGGTAGTTTTTTATTGTAAAAAAAAGAACTAAATAATTTGTTACAATATAGTAAAACTATTTTCATTGGGACCCTCTCCTCCTTGGATGTCCCCCTTTATCAATTGAGCTAAGACTCGTGATAAAAAAAATATAGGGTAGTTAGGTTGTTTTATTTATCTCATTTAACATGTTAAATAAAATAATCTGACACATGTGAACCCACTTTTAGATGCTTGAAACACGTTAAATTAAAAATGTGAATCAAATCTTTATATTTCACATTTATTTTGGTGAAACGAAAAAAAATTCAACTATTTTTGTTATTAAATGATTCATATTTGAAATTCTATGTAAGATTTTTTATTTTTTATTTTTTTTTATGAAAAGAGAATAATTCTATGAATTTAATCGTGATGACCCAACATCTGTATTAAGGTTAATAGTACAATGAATCAACTCGACTCAAATAATACTTATGACTCTAGTTATTTAAGGTTAATAGCATAATGAATCGGTTCAACTCTGTTTGATCGAATATGTTTTATTGTTCGATTTGATGTTTTTGTTTGATCAAATATATTTTATTGTTCGAATTTTTGTCTAATCGAATATATTTTATCATCCGAATCACCCACACACAAGATAGTATTACAACAAAAAGAAAAAAACCAAACTGTGGTGACAAAAAACACGAAAAGAAACAAATTAAAAATTCAAATTTTGGTAGAAGAACTATTTTATTGAGAAATAAAATATTAGAAATAGATTTAAACCGAGTGATTTCAGGATAAAAATGTTAATAGAAAAAAAAAAAAATCTTCCTTCATTAAGGAAAATGGATTAGAGAAGAGAATGGGAGAGGTCCATAGGGTTTTTTTTTTACAAGAAAGGGTCATTTATAAGCTTTTCTTTTCTATAATCATACTTTCATGTTTCATATTACATAATTTCATTCTTTTATAATAATTAATATTGAAATTAAACTCCAGTAATCAATATTTTTGAATAAGAAAACCGGCAATCAAGTATTATTTTTTATCATCTCATTTCTTTATACCTTAAATCTTGGTAATTATTTAAATATATAGGACAAATATCGTACCAATTAAAACATTTTCCTAGAAAAAAAAAACAGAAAGAGAAATCCCAAAATCCATCTTAATTCATTGAATTAAATCAAATCGGAACAACCAACTTCAAAACATCCAATGAAAAAAAACAAATTAATGAACTTTATTTTTTTCTCTCTCTCTTAATTCAAATGGAGTAGAGAATGATGTGATCTTCATGAGCATCTTTGACCCCCTTGGAGCCGCAGCCGGACCCACCGTGGACGGCGGAGGAGACGAGGCCGCCGTGAGGGTGGTGGTGGTGGTGGTCGTCGGCGTTGGACGGAGGGTGGTAGTACATCCGGGCAGTCTGTGGGCAGTGGGAATGGAACCTTGCAACAATTCTCACCCCTGCATCCAGCAGCTCCATGTATTTTCCCATCTCACTTTCTCGCCTTCCAAACACCCTTTTCCTTCTCTTTCTCTCTCTCCAAACACCCTCTCTTTCCTTTCTGTCCTTCCTTTCTTAGGCAGAAAAGGAAAGAAAAACCCGCCAGGCCAACAGCCCTATTTTCCCTCTCTCCAAACAGCCTCCTTTCTTTCCTTTCCGCCTGGGGGAGAAAGGAAAAGAAAAGAAAGGAAAAGAAAAAGAAAGACGAAAGAAAAAGAAAGGAAAATATGTTAGAAGACGTCCCAAATGGCAGAGCCCATCAGACGAAGGGCAAGAGATTGTGTGAATAGCCACAAGGCCAACCTGTGGTGTTAATTTATACAGACAGGATTGTACCTGTGCTTGGCTGGATTCTTTTCACATTTTTGCATATCTTTCCTCCTTTTCATGCTTTTTGCGTTTTGGCCCCTCTCCTCCCCATTCCTAATTTTTTGGTATTATTTTGACTTTTTATTAATATGGAAACAAACTATAATCATTCATTCTTTAATTTAAATTAATGCTTCTAAAAATAATTTTTCATGACACCTTGTGCACCAAGGTAGGCAGCTTGGGTGCCAACCACCAAGCCACCTAATCAGAGTACGATAAGGAGATGCGATTGAGACATTGGTTAGGAGATTCCGATAGGCAAAAATTCCTAATCCGAGAAGAACATGAGTTGATTAAGGCATAAGATATTGAGTTATAGTAGCGCCTAAGTCTCATAGTTGTAATAGGATTGCCCCTATAATGCCTAAATAAATGGTCTACTAGCCCTTTTGTTTTATTCATTTAATCATTTGAAGTTTGTCGTTAGGTCGTTTGAGGAAGCAGTGAGCATTCGAGAAGTATGTGGCATAGTGGGTTACGTGAATCTGGTAGTGCTTTGAATTAAGCGTCACTGTTGAAATATCAGACCAGTCCAAAGCCCGTAAACTAGTCATAAGTATTAACTTACATGAACAGTTAGAACTACGACCTAAATCCGCTCATAGACTATTTGATCCACCGGTGAAGACTTGGGATTTATTATCCCGAACACATCCTCTCTAGCGTAGGCTACGTCTCTAAGAAAATGAGATTGTAATAATTTACGATTGATTCTCGCGGCTCGACAACACGTATACGTGAATCGGCGTCACGTAGTAGCGCCAGGATGATTAAGCGGTGCGAGGGTGGAAGATTAGATAAACGTATCGAGGAAGAGTGACACGGCGTGCAAATGAGGCCCCCGCCAGTTTAAAATCGATCAGACTTTCGTAAAAGTGGATGTCTCTCCTTCAAAAGGAGGGAATGGCGGTAAGCGGTCGGATACCTTCTTGAAACGAGACGTATTAACTCTCTCTAATTCTATTTGACTTGACATCGGAGATAAAGTCAGACACATTCTGTGATTCCTTATTTATTGCGGTCTTTGTAGCTAAGTTAATGCCGTGATCGAAACTGCAGGGCTCGAGGCAGCGATTTTGCGGGTCACTTGCCGGGTTAGGTTAATGCCACAGATGATCGAAAAGCTCTAAGAATCCAGAGACAACGGGTTCTATGAGGTGCGCACATGTGTTGTCAAATTTTGTATATCTGGAGTGGGTTGTGCGCCTTATGGGATTAATCTTATGGGGACTACAGGTTAGGACTAAGGTAAAAACTTGTGCCCTTGAGATGACTCGAACTAGTGAATATTGAATAAACCTTAATGTCTTAGACCAATTGAGTCATCCCTCTGAGTTATGAAACATATATTAATGATAATAACATTTTAATCGCAATAAATAACTATAATATATGAGAGGGTCACATGTAAATGATAAATATATTGGTATAAATGATTTTTTCAAATAAGTATATGGAATCCGACATTTTCTTTTCAATTAGTATTAAATTATTTCTTATTGAAAAATTTAAAAGATAGGTGAAGTTCCTATAAATATAGGTACATTTTAATTTTAGGTGATAGAATTCTTATATTTCGTCTTTTATTGATAATATAGGATTAGTTTTGGAGTTAATTTTTCTTTTAATCACTTAAATTTATTTTAGGAAAATGCTTGACGACACTATGGTGGCAAATATAATTTCTAAAAATAGAAAGTTTTTAAGGATAAACTTGAAAATGTAAAAATTAAATGATATAAATACCCTCTATTTACTTTCTTTTCTTCCATATAACTTGTCCAAAAATTACTATCCTTATAAAATATGGTGACTTTTTTTTGACACCATGTAGCAACACCCTTATTTTATCTTTGGTGGATGAGGAGAAGACTCTCAAGCCAAATTCAAAAGAAAATTAAAAATAAAATGTTTAGAATTAGGAAAAGAAATAGCAAAAACAAAATTGCAAAACAAATGAAAAATGTGAGGGGTATTGTAAATAGGCAAAGGTAGAAGGGCATGGGTGCAATTACGGTCAAGTTCGGAGAACGACTCCGACTTTGGAGTTTGAACACGCGTGTGATATTCGCCGCGGCAAGTTATGGTGACCGGTAACGCCGGTAGTTAAGCCTTAATTTCATTGAATAGGATAGGTGCCTACAGGAGGTATTAGTTTGACATTTTCGCCCTTGACTTTTTTGTCATATTACATGACTACCCTATTTCTATTAGGTGTATTTTAATTTTATGGGTTTTCTTTCTACTTTTCGCATTGGGTTTGGGTCTACTTAGTCCAAATTATAACCTTGACTTTTTTGTCATATCACATGACTACCCTATTTCTCTTAGGTGCATTTTAATTTTATGGGTTTTCTTTCTACTTTTCACATTGGGTTTAGGTCTACTTAGTCCAAATTATAAAATTAAAAATAATATGATCACAAATTTGGACTCGGAATTAAGTCAAAATCATAAAATTTACATTGAGTAGTAGAAAAAAGAAATATCTTAACAACCCAATAAAGTATTTGGATTTATATCGAAACAATTTCTTGTGCTTACATGCTGTGTTAATAAAAATATATTTTTTCTTCAAAAAAAAAAAAATTCAATTTAATCCTAAGAAGACTTGAGTATAAATTTTTTGTTCTTATTGATATATAATTTGGCCAATCTCAAGGATAGGTAATAAAAGTAGTTTGAAATAAATGATAAATACTTTCATTATTTTTGAATACTATATATATAAAAATATTTGGTAACACCATGATATCAAATATCATTTCAAAAAATATAAGGTTTTTAAGAGTAAACTTGAAAAGTGTAAATGTCAAATGATATAATCTACATTCTGCAAGTTATTTCTCCCCTTATAACGATTAAAAATTCTTCTACTTGTAAAATTATGATGATTTTTTTTTCATTAGTGGTATCGTGTACCCATTACTCATTTTCTTTCCTCCCTTATAACTCATCCAAAAATCATTACCTTTATAAAATTATGATGATTTTTTTTTCATTAGTGGTATTGTTTAACAACACCCATATATATATATATATATATATATATATATATATATATATATATATATATATATATATATATATATATATATATATATATATTTGGAAAGTGGAGTGAGTAGTTGGCCTCCTCTAACAAATAATGCTTCCACTACTTGATTTTTAGGTTCACAAGCTTGGAATATACTTGAGCCAATTGCGAATTGAATGGCATAATTATAGAATAATTCCTCTTTCAATTGTGTATTAGTTAATTAATGTCCATATACAAAGAAGCAAAAAATAAATTTAAAAGAAATCATCCAATTTGACCCCATGAAGCATCATTGTTGTTCCCAATATACACCGTATGTTCAATATTCTTGTTCTGAAACCCATAAGCTTAGAATTTGTGAGGATATAAATTAACTTTTGGATCCTATGCTTATTTTTCATTATTTTAACATCCTTTTTGGTGCTTCATATTTTATGAAATATTTATTGCTAAATGGCTAAATTGCTAATAAAAGGATTCAAACATGATTTATAAATTTAAACATCAGTCAATATGATAAATATCATTTGGTCGGAAAACATAATTATCTTTTTATCATTTTCTTAGCAATTTTTTGGAAACTAAATATAGAATAAATATTTTCAATTCTCTCTTTAAGGAATGGAAAGGACATACGGGATAACCATGATCAAATAAGAGTCAAAAAAATAAAAATGATTTTCCTTAAACTTTGAGGTTGTGTTTGATTTTTAGAAAGTATTAAGAATTAAAAAATGTTAAAGGAAAATAGTTCTTTTGTGTTTGGTTCATTATAATGAAAATGACATAAATATTTTTAGACTCTCGCAAGTGTATGACCTTACTATTATGCATGGGATGCACAATAATCATCTCTTAATAGAAAGGATTTTCCTTAAACTTTAAGTTTGTGTTTGGCTTATATATATATATATATATATATATATATATATATATATATATATATATATATATATATTGTTGTGATTTCAGGCTTTTTTTTTGGAAAAAACCAAAATTTTAGGATACTTTTTTTTAAGAATTCGGTTGATTCCAATTAATTTGGATTTTTGTTTTAAAGGTTTCGGCTAAGTTTTTTTTATCTTATTTGATTTTGAAAGTTTTTTTAAGGAAAAAAAAATTTCTCGAAGAAAAGTACCAATGTCAATTACAGTTTTAAGGATAGGAATTTTTTTTTCCTTAAGGAAATGAAAATGATATTTTTTTTTCGAATAAACAAAAACCTTTTATCAATAAAAGGTTTTAAGGAAAGAAAATGTTTCTTTAGGAAAAGAAAAAGACTTATTTTCTTGTGATAAAAAAAATACAAGAAGTTGTTCTTTCATTCTTCAAGAAAAGGTTAAAAGCTAAACAAACAAGTTGTTTATTGATTTATTAAAGAAAATCCTTGTAAAAAGTACAATGAAGGGTTTTAAACCCATGACCTAACATTCAAGGGAAAAATGTTTTACCCTTAGACTACAAGCTTAATTGTGATTTTCCTTGCGAAGAATATATGTTAAGGAGATAAGTCTGTAAAGCTAAACTCTATACTCACTTTGTGGGTTTATGCCAATTCCTTTTTGGTCTCAAGAAATTGGAAATTACGATACGGAGAAGTTTTGTTTAAGGAGGTTGGATCTTAAGTACCACCGTTTGTGACCCCTCTAAACTTTCTTAGGAATTGAATATTCTGTCTAAGGAGGTTGGTTCTGGCTCGGGTTTCTATTCCCCACCAATCTTTCTTGGGAATAATATGTAACACGTTACTTTCAATTATTCTGAGAATTGGTTTTGGGAATAGAAAATTGACACAGTTTCTATAATCTTGTAGAAAAAATGGACTTTGATTCCAACAATGTTGTTCCAATTGCTCTGCCCAATTGGCAACCCCTACTATGGCCTAAGCGTCAATGATGTCTATAGCTGTGCCTATCTTTGTCTCACCTTGAGAAAAACCAGAGAAGTTCAATGGATTCAATTTTAAAAAGTGGTAACATAAGATTTTATTCTACGTCGCATGAATCTTATGAGAATCTTGACTAAAGTGCTCACCACAAGAGCTTAAAGATGAACATGATATCGAGTCTTACATCTTGTGGATACTTGGAAACATTTTGACTTTCTATGCAGGAACTACGCCATGAATGCTTTGACTGATTATTTACACAATGTGTATTCAGATAAGAAAACAGCCAAGGAGCTATGGGAATCACTAAATCGGAAATATAAAACCGAGGATGTTGGGGCTAAGAAGTTTGTTGTGGGCTAATTCCTCGATTACAAAATGGTAGATTCCAAGACCATGGTCGGTCAAGTCCAAGAACTTCAAAGAATCCTCCAAGAGATACATTATGAGGGAATGATGTTGAGTAAAACTTTTCAAGTTGCAGTTATAATTGAGAAGCTGCCTCCTGCTTGGAAAGACTTTAAGAATTACCTCAAACATAAAAGAAGGAGATGAGCATAAAAGATCTGAATATTAGACTTCGCATCGAAGAAGACAATATGGGATCTAAGAAGAAAGGGGCACACAATCAGGGTGAGGCCAAGACTAACTTTGTGGAACATGGTTAAGATTCCAAGTTCAAGAAAGCCAACAACAAAGGGAAAGGTAGTAAGTTGGGACCTAAAGGGGGAATCTCTAAGAAGCAGAAGTTACAAGGGAATGCTTCTGTGGAAATGAGGTCACAAATCTTTGAATTACGGACTTAGAGGAACAAACCCGAGGAAGTATCAATGTGATTAGATGACACCACCAAGGATGTGTCGACATTAATCTTCTGATGGTAATCTACGAGGTGAACTTGGTGGGATCCAGTCGAGGAATGGTGGATTAACATTGATGTTCAGTAGTAATCTTCTGACGAATATGTTCTCTTGAACCAGCCAGAATGGGAAGAAGGTGTACATGGGAAACTCTACCACCTCTGAAATCAAAAGGCAAAGGAAGGTCTTGAAGATGACTTCTGAAAAGGAGCTAACTCTAACAAACGTATTGTATTTGCTTGAAATCCGCAAGAATTTAGTGTCTAGTTCATTGTTGAATAGTCATGGATTTCGATTGGTGTTTGAGTAAGATAAATTTGTTTTATCAAATAACGGAATGTATGTCAGAAAAAGGTATATGAGTGATGACATGTGGAAGCTTAATGTAATGACTATCATTAAGTCGGATATGAATAAAGTTAGTAATTCTACTTATATTCTTGAGTCTTCTAATCTATGGCATGGTAGATTAGGACATGTTAATTATGATACATTGCATAGATTAATTAATTAAAATCATATACCAATTTTCCAATTTGATGCAAAGCATAAGTTTGAAACTTGTGTGGAGGCAAAATTGACCAGATCATCTTTTTAAAGTGTTGAAAGACACACTGAACCTCTTGACTTAATTTATAGTGATATATGTGATTTGAAATTTGTACAAACAAGAAAGGATAAAAATATCGGTTTTTACGGATATATCTGTACTTGGATTTTACGGATATATCGGAGATATATCGGTATTTATAAATTATCAAAATTTAAATATATATTCAATTTATATATCAAAATTAGTTTGAAGGTATATGAAATGAAGACCTTTCATTTCCTCTCCTACCGTCTTGGTTTTCCCTAATTTTTTATAATAATTAATGATAGCAATTAATGAGAACTTTGGGGAATTCACTTGAGTCTCTTGATCTTCTTCTCTTTTCTGCAAATAATTAATGATAGAAGACATAAGAATTCCAAGTGTCTCTTGATCTTCTTCCTTTTCTATAAATAATTAATGATAGTAATTATTAAGGAAGACATTCAGTAAATGATATTAATTATTAAGAAAACACTTTTCATTTTCTCTCTCACATCTCTTCATTTACTATTTATTTGCTCTATAACGAGACACTCACCTTAAATATTGTTAATTTTTTTTTTTTGAAAAATTTCTCAAAAAACACACAAAATTCAAGCTGGGCGTCTGAATAGATATATCAGCGGTCTATCGAGAAAAACTTTGATTTTTTAATTTTACAATACTGCATTTTGTGTTGGATATATTGGTAAAAAATCGATATATCGGCGATATATTGCTGATATTGACCGATTTTTTTTTTTTCGATTTTTCGAATAAACGATTTTAATTTGCAAAAATCGTGTCGAGATGGCTTCATTGCGAGAAATATCGACGATATATCCCATCGATGTTGTGATTTTTAATCCACACCAAACAAAGAGGTGGTAATAAATATTTTATATCCTTTGTTGATGATAACACTAAGTACTAATATGTGTACTTACTTAAAAGTAAGGATGAGGTGATAGAGAAATTTGTTCTCTACAAAAACGAGGTTGAGAATCTGCTCAACAAGAATATTAAAGTGCTAAGAAGTTATCGAGGTGGTGAGTTTGAATCACCATTTGTTGATATTCGTGCTCAACTAGGGATTATATATGAAACCACAACACCTTACTCACCTCAATCAAATGGAGTGGCTGAGTGAAAGAATCACACTTTAAAGGAAATTATGAATGCAATGTTGATAAGTTGTGGTTTGCTACAAAACATGTGAGGAGAAGCTTTTTTGTCTGCTAATTACCTTTTGAATAAAGTGCCTAAAATGAAATCAGAGAAGACTACATATGAGTTATGGAGAGGACAATAACCATCCTATAAATACTTGCAAATGTGAGTATGTCAAAGTGATAGTTCCTCCATTTAAAAAGGTCAAAATATGATCTAAAACTATTGATTGCATTTTCATTGGTTACGCACATGACATTACTGCTTATTGATTTCTTATCCATGAGGTGAATATCCAAGATATTCACAAGAACACGATAATGGAATCGAGGAATGCATCATTATTTGAAAATGTGTTTCAATGTAAATCCAAAGAAGATCCAAACTTATCGAAACGAGTGCTTGAAACTATTAATAAAAATAGTTAAGATCAAGATGGTGAGGTAGAACCTAGACGCAGCAAAAGAGCAAGGACAGAAAAATATTTTGGTCCAGATTTTTTGACGTATGTGCTTGAAGGGGAACCTTGAACTTTCAAGGAGGCAGTGAAATCTATAAAGGGTTTCATGTGGAAAGAGGCTATAAAGAGTGAAATTGATCCCATACTGTATAACCATACTTGGGAACTAGTAGATGTTTCACCAGGTTGTAAACCTTTAAGTTCCAAGTGGGTGTTCAAGAGGAAAAGGAAAGTAGATGGATCAATTGACAAGTACAAAGCAAGACTTGTGATCAAAGGCTACAAACAAACTAAATGCCTTGACTATTTTGACACATATTCTGTGGTGACGAGAATAAATTCCATAAGGATGATGCTTGTGATTTCTGCCTTGAGAAACCTTGAAGTACATCAAATGGATGTGAAAATAGTCTTTCTTAATGGAGATTTAGATGAAGAAATCTTCATGGAACAACTTGAGGGGTTTTCTGCTCTGGGACAAGAAAAGAAAGTTTGTAAGTTAGTGAAATCCTTGTATGAGCTAAAATAAGCACCGAAATAATGACATGAGAAATTTGACAACATTATGATGTCACAAGGATTCAAAATCTATGAATGTGACAAGTGTGTGTATGTCAAGGATATAGAGCATGGATATGCCATTGTATGCCTATATATAGATGACATGCTTATTGTCAACAATGATGATAATATTATCATATCTACTAAGAATATATTGAATTTAAGGTTTAAGATGAAAGACATGGGACCTGCTGAAATTATATTGGGAAAAAAACCTCATAAGAACATCATCTGAACTCATTCTAAGTTAGTCACATTATATTGATAATATTGTTGGAAAGTTTGAT
Organism: Tetrastigma voinierianum; assembly: GCA_016808115.1. Classification (NCBI taxonomy): domain Eukaryota; kingdom Viridiplantae; phylum Streptophyta; class Magnoliopsida; order Vitales; family Vitaceae; genus Tetrastigma; species Tetrastigma voinierianum. The sequence goes on along the minus strand of JAEQBH010000739.1, from coordinate 135,675 downwards.
AAAAACAATTCTGGAATTACCAGAACACCAGTTGATGTAACACTACATCTATCCAAGAATAAAGGAGAGAGTGTTTATCAAGTAGAATACTTTAGAGTAAGAGGCAGTCTAGTGTACCTAATGAGCTGTACAAGACCAGACATGGCCTATTCGGTTAGTTAATTGAGCAGTTATACGAGTAGTCCTAGAGCCAAGCATTGACAAGAAATCATGATAGTACTTAAGTACTTACGTTTTACTCATGACTCATGATTATGGGCTACACTATATAAGATACCCTATTGTACTTGAAGGTTACAGTGATACAAATTGGATATCAAATGTTAAAGATTCAAAATCCCATAGTAGTTATGTGTTTACACTAGGGGAAGCAGCAGTCTCATGAAAATCCTCAAAAGAAACGGTTATTTCCATATCCATGATGAAATATGAGTTTATAGCACTAGATAAATGTGGGGAAGAGGCTGAATGACTATGTCACTTCCTAGAGGATATTCCAAGGTGGCTAAAACCCCTGCCTCCTATATGCATACATTGTGATAGTCGATACTATTGAGGCACAAAGCGGTATGTACGTAGTAAGAAGTTTAGACATATTGGTCGCGGACACAACACCTTGAACAGCTACTCTCAGCTGGGGAGAGGGGGGTGTTATCTCTCGAAATTATGTAAAATCTAAGAATAACATCGTCGATTTGCTAACCAAAGGGTTAAATAGAGAGAGAGTTGACAAGTCATCGAGGGGAATGAGACTAAAGCCTATAAAGGAATAACTTAATACAATGCATACCCAATCTAGCTGACTAGAGATCCTAAGATCTAAGTTCAAAAGGGACAACTGAATTGTAAAGACTTTAATTTTATCACTGTGGGGATCTTCCCGTGTCCATTCATGTGAGGAAACAGTGATGCTCATACAAATAAGGTTAACCTATGCTTTTAATGATTTTTATGCATTTGGAAAGAGTAACATGAGCTATTCTTAAGTTAGGAGATCACCTATGTAAGAGTGAAGTGGGGCCGCTTCAAAGGGAATTGAATGTGGCACAATTCTTATTAATCTCTTGCAGAACCAGACATATGTTCATGGCGAAAACGAACATAAAAGTGAGAACTGGAAGATGTTAGGAAGATTCCTATGTGAGGTATGTCATCATCTACACAAATGACAGAACGACTCAAGGACATTGTGTGGAGTAAACGTACTTCTAAAAGGCAAGGTTCAAAGGGTAACACCTACCTATCCTTTGCAGGTTTCAACCGCTATACTCTATCACTCGGGAGAGCTTGTATGTTTGGGTGTCAATTTCATTCATGTGGGGATTTGTTGGAATTTCCGTTTAAGAGAATGAAATTAACTTTAGATTTATTTTGGCTGTAATTCATTTTCAAAACATATCAATGACTTTAATTCTCAATTCATTTTGTTCGTTGATGGTTTACCTTGTTGAGTCTATATAAAGAAAGGATCTAACTCTCTTTGGAATGTACATATACAAAGATAAAATTCTCAAAAAAAAAAAAAAAAACTTTAAGATTCTGTTTGATTTCGTTCCTATTTCGAATGAAGAGTACAAACGTCATTTCAGTTCGTTCGGAGAGACTTCAAACGAGGTGTTGTTACCATCCCTCCAAAGACCATTCTATCCTGGGAAGTAGACGCCGACGAAATCTCGAAGCATCATCATCGAAAGCAAATCTGCTTTAAGGAGATTGTGCAACAAGACTCGGTCTTTCTCCAATTTGTAGTTATGGTTTTCATTGTAATCTTTTTTCTTTGCTTCTTCTTTTCAGTGTATATATATATATTGTGACTGACCCAACCCGCAATTAGGATTATAAAAGAATAACCCAAAAACTGTCATTGAGACGTATAAGAGAGAACTAAATGAATCATATATCATTCTTTCCAACTAAAAGTCATATTCTAATGATTTTTGTTTACTTCATAAAAACGAATGGTCAGACATTTATGCCATGGAAACAGAATGGTTCTCGTTTATATGGTTCCATTTGACTTTAGGCAAGAAGGTTTTGCCCGTAAACAACAAAGCATGGATGTTGGGCATGGGCATCCGAAGGCAAGCAGAAAAGGTTCCATTTTTCCCATGGGAAGATTTTAAAAATAATTTATTAATTTTAAATCTAATTTTATTTTTTCTTTAATACTTTCCTTTGGATTTTCTAGCAACCGAACATGACCAAAACTGTTATTAAGAAAACATTTCAAAATTATTAAAGAAAACCATAATTTATACACCCACTTGACACCTATTATTATAAGGTTACATATGCAACAACCAATCCGCAAAGAAAACATTTGACTTTTTATCAGGACACCAAAAAAATAATCACCTAATTTATAACACACCATTTATATGTTTACATGTGCTGCAACTGATCATCCGACGAAGAATCACTGAATGTCAAACCAAATCATTTCACTATACAGGTCAAAAGTACCAACATAAAATATTAACTCATCTTGGTACATACACAAATGAAGGAATTTTTCACTATACAATAGAGAGAATAACACATAGGATAAATCTACATACTATTGGGTTATTGAAACATTTCATATTTGCTCATTCCTTGTATATATACCCCAAATTACAAACTCCCTTGCTACACTAAGCATCTCGCATTCTTCCTCACATTTCTATATATTAGTATTGTCTTTACAATCCTATATCCCTATCTCATAACTTTTTCTCCTCATAACCCAGAATATTTATAATGATATTTTTAACAATTTTCCTTATTCAATCAACAATACATATTAATTAGGAATTTTTCATAACTTTTTCCATTATGAACTAAAATATTTATAGTGATATTTTTAACAGCTTTCCTTATTCAACAAACAACATATATATTAATTGTGAATTTGAGACACGTTATAACAATAACAAACCTGTCTTTCTTCTTTGGGAGAGAGGGTCAAAACTTGCCTTCCAATACCCTAAAATATGATCCCAAAAAGGCCCACCTGCACAAACTCCCCTGCAGAACTGCTCAAATTCGTCTTCAATGGAAAGGGAAGGAAAAAGAAAAGGGAGACAAACACATCTTTCGGGTTGCGACATATGTAGACAATTCGACACTGAGAGTCTATGACAGGTTGAGGTACGGAGGAAAAAGGAATGTGAGTATGGAAGAGATGATAAGGAGAGGAAAGTGTATCTTTGTCTGATTGGAAGGGGATGTTAAGATGGAAATATATATAATTCGAATGAGGGAACAAGCTGATGAGAATTAGAGCTGACCAGAGGATGTGTAGAGAGAACATACAGGGTACGGTTCTTTATGGCAAACATAAGAGATTTCAGCCATATTGTTCCACATTTTGGGAAGGAGACTAAGGGCCTGTATTTGTTTTTTAAAACTGTTTTCTATTCTCAAAAACAATGAGCTCTCAAAAAACATGGAAATCACTTTTGGTTCTTAGTTTTTTATTGTTAAGAAAAACACATAAAAAACTAAATCAAGTTAACAAGAACAGTTTTCAAAGAACACCAAAATAATATTTTCTGTGTTTTAAAAAACTGTTCTTAAGAACAGTTTTCAAAAATAGAAACTAAACATGCCTAAAGAGAAAATCTTCATCCCTTGGCTTTAAATGTTGTTGCGCCCACATGACTCCTTCTACAGCAGCCACATAATGGTATCAGAAGCTCTGGTATTGATACATTAGATTATCGGGTGTTGGACCATTTTGATCAATTGGAAGTGTGGAAATGATCTCTCTGTAGCTTCTTCTGACTCTTTCCTTCTCATCTTCATCAGTTATTGTTTGCAGGACCATGGTATTCTCAGCAGATGGAAGACTAGCCATGGTAGCAAAAATCTGTGCTGTAATTGGATTCTGCAAGTTGTGTTACCTGTGGAGAAATTTGGGAGGAGCACCATTATCATCAATATGAATTTTAGCCGGCTCAACAACTTAGCATCCAAAGCATCCATTATCCAATGATGCACCTCATGTCAATGTGCTTAGACCTTGAATGAAAAGGTTGAGTTCTTACCAAGATAAATAGCACTACGACTATCCACAAATAGCGATATTTATGTGAACAACACCAAGCTCTGCAAAATTTCTTCACCCATAGCGACTCCTTGCATGCTTTGGTAATGGCAATAAGTGCGCCTCTGTAGTAAACAAAAGCTACACACCCTCTGCGAGCTTAGATCTGCCAAGTCACGACTCCCCACCAAAATTTAATCATATAACGTGGACTTCTGGAATCAATATCTCGACCATATCACAGTGCGAGTATCCCACACGGTAGGCTATCATCACGAAACAAAGCATCCACGTGCCGATTACCGAAGTACCTCGAAATCCATTTCACGACATTCGATGCTCTCTGCACGGGTTTGACAAAATCTTGTAGTACCAACGGCATGTGCTATATCGGTCTTGTGCACCATTGCATACATCAAACTTCCACCGCGGATGCATAAGGGAACCCGTTGCATATATAATTTCATCTTCATTTGATGGACTGCTTAGAACTCAGCTTAAAATGAGTAGCAAGAGGAGTGCTTACCACCTTGGCCTTTCCGCATGTGGAATCTACGCAACACTCTTTTAATGTGTTCTTGTAGCGAAGCCACAACTTTTTCTCCTTTACATCCGCGGATGATTCTTACATACCAAGAATACGTTTAGCGACTCATGTCCTTCATAGCAAATGACTTACTGAAAATTGCTCCTTTAACTTTTGTCGATCATGGAAACATTTTCCTGACAGCTAAGCATGTCATCAACATATAATAACGAGGATAATGAAGTGCATCATTAGAAAACTTTCGACAAAGACACAGTAATTGATAGTCTTCATGTAGCCTTGCTCCTTTGTCGCGACATCACTCTTTTAATTTAACGCTCTTTCCTCGGTTTACTTTCTGTTGTGTTCCCTTTGTCGCTGACACAACGTGAATTCTCTTCAATCTTCTTGATATCGCAACTCTAAATTTGGGTGTGCGAGACCCACAAATTTGCACATCAATGACTAGGCCGGTTGCTTTCATTTACGCTACGCCATTCATTTGCATTTTTATTCCACTTATTTGCATTTTCTCACTGCTTTCTTAACTTTCTTCCATTCTATGCGCTAATGACAAATTGGTGAGAGTTTCTTCATAATTACGTATATTAATTATTCAATTTTAGCGAAAATCAAACGAAAAATGGACTAAAAGAGATGACTTTAAGCTCATTAAACTCCCCAAACTTAAAATTTTGCTTGTCCTCAAGCAAAGAAAAAGAAAGAATTGTTTGTCCTCAAACAAGAAGGACATTTTTATGTTTTATTTTGGAAGTGGCATTCAATTTAATTGCAATGCAAGGTATGCAAAATTTTCTATACATTTAACTTCAAGTCCAGTTCAAGGTCAGTTTCTACTTTTCATAGTATACAAAACTAAACTGTTGAAATTGTTTTACAAACAACATAATCATTAGATCCTGTTGAATAATAGATTATTTTCCTTTCTCATTTTCATCACTAGTCGATTAACTCCTAAAGTCCTTCAGTTTTGATTGTTTCCATATTTCCAAAATTCCATAAGTTTGTTTCATATTGATCTCCACTAATGTAAGGTGATTTCGGTATTTTAAGATCGATGTCGGTCTTTTGAACTTTATATTGTTAGGCTTGGGTAATGGGTAGGATGGAAGGAACTTTTAGGTTAAGATTACCACTGACCCTTTTCTCTCTTCTTCCCTTTCTTTCTTATAGTTTCTCCTAATAGCTCCTAAGCTTCATGTTTGGGACATCTCTTTGATCTCTTCAATTCAGAACTGTATGCCCCCTATTTTTCACTTGTAATTTCACTGGGAATTTTTTTCCTTTGTTTGTCACCATTTAAGGATAGTGCAATGTTTTAACTTTTTAGGCTTTCTAACACTCTTAGCGAACTTTGGGTTAGTAGCTCCCATACCAGATGGCATTAGGGTACTAGGTGTTGAAACACCCCTAAGAACTTAATTGTTGAGAAGGGAGTTAGGCCCACAGATAAAACTTATCCCTATAAGCGTTCTTTTCTATTGCATTTTTACGCTCTTTGTCTTTTTCTTTCATTCCCTTTTGAGTTCCTCGAAAATATATACTCCCAAAACTTCACATTTCTTACTTCCTCCTTGGTTCACAGGTAATCATAGGTTCTTTCTTGGAGGATGATTTGGGGTTTCCATTGGTTATTTTTAGCGAAAAATAAGCTTGTTGGTTCAATTTGTTAAGGTATATGCATCGGCATATTAATAAGGATAAGGCTAGAATGGCTCCAGGCTATCGGGAGTAGCTGCATCATTTCTTTTCAGCTGTATGACCTAGGATTTCGCCTCAATCAATAATCTAACAAATTCTAGAATCTGGATTGAACAGCTGTGACTAACTATAAGGAGTATCTTGACTCATTTTTATTGATGAGTAGTTAAGTTAATTGATATTCATCAGGACCCTTGATTTCTTGTTCGTACCTGGCTTCAAAAATCATGTTTTTGTTCCTTACAATTTGTATCACCTTCTTCAATACGGACTTATCGGTTAAATGTAAGTAAATTTACGCACTTTGTGTTTCAATTAAACTATATGCATTTGTCCTTATTACGCAATTTTCCCTCATTTAAACACTCCTACTCTAAGCGCTTCATTGATTAAGCTAATGAACTCAGCGAAATTTGATACGAAACTATTTCCTTTTTTTTTTTTATTTCCTAATCATTCAACAACAAGCAACATAACATAAAACAATCAAATGCAAAGGAGTACCAAGCAATTCAATTTAAAATTTCTTATTTATTTAAGATTTTCTTTCTGTGATTTAGATACAGTATAGAGTGAGAAAGGAAGAAGGGTTGTTAGCGACTTAAAGAATGGATTATTTCTTTTTTTTTCTTTTGTTTGGAGTAGATATTTGGGGATCAATTGAGGAGTATCTAAAATGAGGCGGAATGGAGGAAATTTCATTTCCATTCTTTCCTTTCTCTTCTTGCTTTCCTTCTCGGCTTGTTCTTCAATGAAGATTTGATTGGAGTAGTCCACCTTCTCATTCAGTTGATCTTGTCTCTTCCCCAGGACATTCATTGTATTCTCCATCTCTGTCATTATTTCCAGAAATTTCGAGAGATTATTGTTTATCAGATCCAAGTTTTCCAACCATTCTACCTTTGTAAGGCCCCGGTCTCCCCTTTGATTCTTGTCCCTGTCATCCAGCTTCTTCTCGAAATCCCTTTGTATAGACTTGTATAGAATTTGGGATCCCTTGATCTGATCGTCCCATTTGGTGGCATGTTTTTCTTCTTTCTCCTTCATGATGGTTAAGAGCTGGGAATCGCGTCTAAACTGATTGTTATAGAATGTCTCATGAATCAGCTTGAGTTTCTGCAGAAGTTTGCTATCTCTTTCTTCCATTTCCTTCTTGAAATCTTCCCCTTGCTGCTTAAATATCCCTTTCATTTGTTCTTCTCTCTTTTTCTGCTCTGCTTCTCTTTCTTGTTCTCTTCTCTGAAATTCTTTTTCAAACCTTTCTTCTCTTCTACGTAGTTCGGTTGAAGCCTTTCTTCTTTTCTCTGCAATTCTTCTTCCATTCTTGATCTCTTCTTTTTAATTCCTTTTCATAAACTTCTTCCCTGAACTCTTGTTGCAACCTCGACTCTTTTTCCCTTGCTTCCATCTTGTTTTGCATAGAGAGGAGCATTTCCATGATTGTCTTGTTCTCTTGTGTCCCCCTAGAACTTTCTCCCTGTTCTCTGAATGTTCTGCACTTGCATGGAGGAGGCGTAAAAGGAAGGGAGAAATCCAGCAGGCTTTGTCATCCACCGCGCTTCGCGAGTGTGCGCAAATGTGAAATTATGACTATCTGGAGAAGTTTCTGTGTTCACTTCTTTTTCTCTTGCTGTTGAAGCTTCTTCTCTGTCTGTCAGTACACCCCCTTTTTTCTTACGGTTTTACGGGTCCTTTACTCACTCCACACGTCGATAAGTGGTGATATCGAGGAGAACTTCTTCTGCTTCCCAATTCCTACAACTCGGCCTTGACATAAGATTATGCTTGTTCTTTGGTGAGGATCAATCTCTGTTTCCTTGTTGGTACCTCATTATCGAATTTCTATTATTGTCCCTATGTTGATCTTGTACCCGCCAGGAATGGCGTATAACATCACTTTGCTTCCTGTTCTCTCGCAGTGCTCTCTGGTGTGGTTGGAACAAAGCCAGAGGCTAAGAAATAAAACCATACCTTGGCCTCCTCAGTGAGGCTTCCCCTGTTCAGGATTTTGGTCCCTCCTTTCTCTTGCCTTAGGTTCGCCTTCCCATCAGTGAGTTTTTCTGCAATCTTCTTCAAATCTGGTTTTTCTATGAGCTTTTTGAATTTCGTCCCATGTTTGTGTCACACTTGCATTTTATAGACTTGGTTAATGGCACGTGCTCCATATGGTACCCACATTCCTCGGCGTGAAGCGTATTGTCCTTCACGCCTACCCGGTCGAGTAGAACTCCCTTACTACTGCTGCATATCCTGCTCTTCGATGTGCACAGAGGGTTTCCCATCCTCTTTTTTCAATCATTTCCTTGAAGGGGGTGATAGGGTTTTTGAATCGTCTTTACGCTCACAAAACCACTTTTCCGTGTAATGTTTCCTCCAGTTCGAGTAGGCTTCCTCTGACACAAAATCTTCGATTTCCTCTTCTGCTACTTTCTCTTTGCCCTTTTTAGTGTTTCCTTCAGGAACTGTTGGTCCCTCACGGCAGTGATCATTCCGCCATCTGTTGTTCTTCTGTTGGTTTTTCTTCTTTGGTTTGCACGTTTCGCTCCTGTATTCTTCTTGGTTAGGTGTCTTTGTGCGAGGTTCAGCCATTTGAGAAGAAAGTTTAAAATTTCGGAAACTAGGGTTTCCCAGGGCTTAGAATCAGGGCGGAGGCTTGATCGGGTTAAGGGGCTGGAGTGGAAGTTGGAAAAAGTTCTGTCGTTGCGATTGGATAAAATTTATGAGCTCACAATGATTATGTCATTAAATTTCACATGTCCTTGAAGCTTTAATGCCACGAGGAAACAAGATGCGCGTCATTTAAAATTAGGGCCAAACTTTATTTGCCGTTGGCATCGATATCGTGACACTGCATTTTTTGTCATGAACATTCTCAAGCTATAGTGGAGACCAAGTCATCCCTTGGTTGTGTACCAAGTATTTCGGTAGTGTTATGATGTCGTGACAACTTCCCTTTGGAGGAAGTTCTCTTGTCGCGACTTCATCTTTCAAGCTTAATGTGCAAAGAGCTTTTCATTCTTTAGCTACTCTAACATCTTGACATCCACGATAATCAATTTCTGACAATTTGTTCATATATTCAATTCACTTTTCATAAAATGCAGATAGGGAAAGGAATGCTTCCCTTTTTCCTGTATTCTCTCCTGTGAGTTGCTGAAGTTGTCCATCGGTTGCTTTTTTTTTTTTTTTTTTTTCCTTTTTCGTTTTGTTTTGTTTGGATCTGAATGTTATACGTTGAGAGCGAAGGCGAGATCGAAATCAATTTCTTTTCAAGTACTACCAGAGCGTATGGAATTTCGGACAAGTGCGGAAATTAGTTGTTCCGGTTCCGACTAACGATCGTTCTATTGATCGGTGGAATCTTTGTAGTGCGTGGTCAGTAAGTGGGAACTCGGCCTCCATTTAGAGGAAGCGTTTTAGTTAGATGATCTTTCTGTGAAGTATTTTCGATTATCTTGTTCATTTCAATTTATGGTTGCTTGAGATTATGGGTTTATTGATTTGGATCGAATATCGGTTCATACACCACGCATTTAAGAATCACGTCATTACCACGATTTCAAAGGAAGTCCTCACGAGTGACACGGGAAGACAATCTGGGGTAACGTCTAGTTCTTTTGAAGGTATACTAGCACTATTAAAGGATCCTTTGTGACATACCTCTTGAAGTTCACTTAGATAAATCCTCTTCTCACTTGAGTCAAGAAGCGAGTTGAGCGACTTATCCTATTTAACAAGCGAAATTTCACCTCAATTAGGATAGTGAGGCCAATCCAGGTGGCGAGATCTAATCAAGGAAAGGTTGATCTATTCTAATTTCGAGGAAGAGTAATTTGGAAGTTGTATATCCTTGCTTGACCAAAAACTTGGAAGCTAAGGTGTACAGTCCATAAAATGGGTATGAAGTATTGCAAAAGAAAAATTACCTAGATTCAGGAAGTTCTTGTTAAAAGTAGTTATCTAAATCCCTGTAATTCGAGAGAATCAGGAAAAATGAGATAACGAAATGTGGAGTATTAAAAGGAGAATAAGAGCTTCATTTGCCTTGGGCGATTTTGAAATTGAGATAATCGAAAATTAAATCCAATACTCCTCTGAGGAATTCGTTCCTAATTGTTCTCTTTATGTGTCTCTTTATGATAATTATTCGATTATTCATTTCGTTATAGAACTTAGTTTTACTTTCATTCATTTTATTTGGGTTATTCTCATTTCATTTTCTTGCGATTAGTTCGGCTTTACGAACACCGTTATCAGGCGATGGTCGAATAGTATGGATCTTTCAGTAGTCAGGGTAGTTGATGAAAAATTCTTGAGATCTCTGTGGATGAATATCAAACTTAAATCCATTTTATTACTTGTCGGCACATTGCACTTTGCGGTGTCTTCTGAAACCAAAATTGGAAGCGATAATACCGGAGATCCTTGGGTCTGACGAGAACATGGCGAAGTTTCCGGGGATTGGAAACGATAGTCCTCTGGTATGCGACATATAAATTTGTAAAGGTGTTTTCTGTGAGAGTCAACAAGTTTTATGGCGCCGTTAGGGGATCGAAAGAATTTTATAAATCAATATTCAGACGAAAGAAGGAAATACTAATTTAGTTTTTAGAAAAGCAAAAGCCAGCAATTCAGCGGTGGTTGATTTGGCCACTAACTTACAACGAACACATTGAATATTGTTTGATGATTTGACTAATCCTATTAATGGGAGTGTGTTTTGCTTTCAGAAAAACTTTGATGCATAGGAAACAGAACACCGAGCGATTCAGTAACACGAAATAGAAGGCGCTCGGAAGCTTGAGAGAACCCGAAGGTAGAAAGCTTCGACCATGGAAGAAAGGCGAGGATCGGGTTGAAATACATGTAGAGAGGAAGCTAGAAGGCCTCCGGTCACTAGCTCTGATGGAGGATTTACGGGAGACCCATTATCTGGGAAGAATACTCAGCGTCAGACTGACTGCGGTTGATGCCTAATAATTTTAGAATTTGAAACCGGCAACGATTACAATGGTCAGCCCGACATCGGTTCTTGGTCATCCACGAAGATCCCAAGCGGGCACTGGGAAGATTCCTCGGGATGGCTAATCTTGTTAAGGCTGAATGGGGTGGAACCCGGAAGTTATCGCGCATCTATTCCCATTCTCCTAAGAATCTGGCTACATGGTATGAATCATTACCATATGGATTTACGGTGATACTTGGGAAGAGGTGGTTGAGGCCTTCCTAGGCGATTCTTTCCCCGACCCTAACCCGCAGAGAAGAAGGAGAGAGATCATCGTGTTCCGACAAGGGAAGATGAAAGCGTATGTAACTTTGGGAAAGATTCAAGCGGTTCTTTGAGAGATGTCCCATGCATGGGATAGATCCCGAAGACTTCGGATGGACATTGTATATCATGCCATGAATGATATATCAAAAGAGGATCATTGATGCTTCATCTTTGTGGAGCATTCAAGCGAAAAAAAGAATCTTTGAAGAAGCCCGAAAGGCTGATTGAAGATCGGCTAAATGTAACATGAAAACTCATACGAGCTTTCAAGAGGAGCGACGGAGAAAGGGATTATGGGCGAAGCCCAGATGCGGCCATGGAAATAGCCAAGTTGGATGCCATTATGCCGCGGGTTAGACAAGCGAAGAAAGACACACCTTTGCTCATGAAATAGGAGCTGAGTGAAGGAGCTAATGAAGTCTTGAAAGTAAGCGAAGGACACATGATCTTGAAGAGGTTAATTATTTGGGTGAAGACGAGGGGGCACACCATTTGAACCAATCCTAACCCTTCCCGACACATTATCACTTGACCTTTCGGGGAACCATGAGAACTTCGTATGGTGGAGAGGGGCTTCTCAAGGCTGAGGCGGGGGCAGGAACCCTCATCAAGGGTATCGGCTGACCACCAGGGTTCCGGTGATCCAACGACAACAAGGAAATGAGCACGAAAGCGAATATCAAAGGTCGGGGAGGAGAGCCTATCCTTTGAGGAGCAGAGATCTTTGCGGATTTATGGGGGATAATAAAAAGGTATTTGTTGAACCTCCATGAACAAAGTTTGGAGAATTGGAAGCGAAATTTGCCACTAATTCTCAAATTTTTGGAGAACACTACCAATGCATCCACTGAAGAACACGGAGACCTGAAGTAGGAATGGTGGCCTAACCACACGCAAAGCCGGAGGAAGATACCTTCCCAGTGACACAAGGAAGAACCCCAGGCTTTGCATGGTGTGCGGTGAGGGAGTGGGATGGGAGCAAGGCCTTGATTTCTGTGCAGACCAGAGATCTTGGGTAGAGAAAAGAACATCGAACGAGGCTGGTCCCATTCCCACAAGGCTAGAAATCAAAGATGGAGGGCCGGTTGCAAGGTTCTTGAAAACCTTTCAGAAGCTGGAGATTAGTATGCCTTTTAGAAGTGGTGACTCAGATGCCACTTGCTAAAATTACGAAGGGCATCTTGGCTTGAAAAAAGAAAAATAGTAGAAGAAGGAATAGTGAATCTCACTTGCCACTTGCAATACGTGTCGAAAGGAACTACCGATGATGAAGGACCCGGGAAGCTTCTGAGATTCCTTATTTGTAGGAGGAATGGAATTCCATGAAGCTCCTATGTGAGCCGGGGCTAGTATCAATCGATGCCTCACTGCATTTGCCGAAATTAAGTTTGGGGAGCTTATTCCCACAAGTTGTTACTGCTTGAATAAGCGAGACAGGATCGATGGTGAAACCTGAAGGGGTCATTGAAGATGTGTTGGTCACTGTTGGGAAGTTTGTATTCCCAGTAGACTTCATCATTACGGACATGGAAGAAGATTCCACGAAATTTACCCCTACTATTAGGAAGACCATTCCTAGCTACTGGAGCAGCCTTGATTGACATGCAAAAAGGAGTTCTCATCTTAAGGGTTGGAGAAGAAGCTGCTGTGTTTAACTTGATTAAAAGTATGAAAAATATAGACAAGGAAAAGGAAGGCTACAATGTAGCTGATTTTGTCTCTATTTCGACTACGATGTGCTTGTTGTAACACTCCGGTTTTTATCGATGAAAGCGAGAGAGATGAATTCCCTAGGTATGCGAAGATGTCTGTGCGAATTTCCATACTTGATTCTCATGTTATAGAAACTGTGTTGAGCTTGAAACAAAACAGAAAAGATAATGGGGAAGATAGTGAAAAAGAGGAAATTCATCAAGAGACCAGTACAGAAGGTTTAGTTTTGAAAGAGTTGCCATGTCACTTAAAGTATGCCTACTTAGAATTACCAAGGAAAAAACCAGTGATCATTTCAGCAAAATTAAGTGAGAATGAGGAACAAAGGTTGCTGGAAATATTAAGGAAGCATAAGGAATCGCTAGCTTGGTCCATTGAAGAGTTGAAGAATTATCGATGTATTTAAGTATAAGATTACGCTAGAAGAGACACCAAAACCATCTGTGGAACACGGAGGAGAAATTTGAATCCGGTGATGAAGGAAGTAGTCGAGAAGGAGGTGCTTAAATTGTTAAATCTTTGGTTTATCTATGCAATATCGGGCCGATCCTTGGGTGAGCCCGGTTCATGTGGTTCGAAGAAGGGAGTTTCTTGTGATCAGAAATGAAAGAAATGAATTGATTCCAACAAGAACAGTGACAGGATGGAGGGTATGTATTGATTACAGGAAGTTGAATACAGCAACCAGAAAGGATCATTTTCCTTTGCCTTTCATTGATCAGATGTTGGATAGGTTAGCAGGACACCCACACTTTTGTTTTTTGGATGGGTACTCAGGATATAATCGGTGCTATTGCGGGGATCGAGAAGACCACATTCCACATGCCCCTATGGTACCTTTGCATTCGAAGGATGCCGTTTGGGTTATGTAATGCTCGACTACATTCAGGAGATGCATGATGTCTATATTCAGTTTGGTCGAAGAAGTGATGAAATTTTCATGGATGATTTCGCGTGTATGGATCGGCTTTGATCGATGTTTAAACAATCACAAAGCATTACTTCAAGATGCCAAGACAACTTGACTAGCGAATTGGGAAAATGCCATTTTATGGTAACGAAGGAATTGTTCTTGGGCATAAAATTTACGCTCTTTGGATTAAAAGTTGACCGGAGTCCAGTATCCATTATCAAGACTCTTGCACACCTACCACCGGTAAAAGGGTAGAAGTTTCTTGGGCATCTTCCGGATTTTGCAGGAGATTCATGTTAAGACTTTTCAAAAATAGCCCGAGACCACTATACGGTCGCGGAAAAGGATCTGAGTTGATTTTGATGACTCTGCAAGAGGCACTGGTAGTAAAGACGAATTGGAATCTGAGGCACCTAATACTGTTTGCACGAGAATGGAATCGAGGATTGATAATGTGTGATGCAGGTGATTTTTCTTATGGGAGTTTGTGTTGGGCGAAAGAAAAGAAAGTATTGAGGCCGTATCTTATGCTAGTAAGACCTTGATGAGGCCTGAAGGAATTACTCAACAAGCGAAAGGAGATGCGGCCATAGTATTTGCTTGTGAAAAATTTGGGCAAGCCACATTTTAGGATCCCATGTGGTAATTCACGCGATCAACGACAATCAAATACTTGATGTCAAAAAGGAAGCGAGAAGCGAATTGATAAGGTGGAGTCTTCAGCATTGCAGGAGTTTGATTTGGAAATCAAAGATAAAAGGGATGTGACAATGTGATATTTGATAAAGCTTGTCAAGAGTAGAAAGAAGCCGGAGTGAAGAAGAGAAATGTGCGAGTTAACGAACTTCCCGAATGAGCAATTATTCAAGGTTTCCTTACACAACCTCCATGGTATCTTTGATATTGTGAATTATACGGCTTGTGGAATAATGCCTTGAGGATTTAGCTACCAACGAAGAGGAAGGGGAACTTCAGGCCGGCGAGATATTATATTTGGGATGACCCACTATTGACCGAGAGGTCTTTGACATGATAATAAGAAGATGTGTGCGGAAGGTGAACAAGGCAACATTACCCCGTAGATGCCATGCATCGTATATGGGGACACATTTTTACGGAAAGAGCATTTCAGAAGATACTCCAATCGAGTTTTATTGGCCCTCTCTTCGAGAGATTGTGCGAGTGGGTAAAATGTGTGATCGATGCGAAGGATTGGAAATATCGTAGTAAGAAATGCCACACAAAGGTATTATGGTGATACAAATTTTGATGTTTGGGGGAATAGATTTTATGGGACCTTTCCCACCATCATTTGGAAACACATACATACTACTACTTGATGGGTCGTCTCCAAATGGGTGGAGCGTGCTTTGTCAAGGAATGATACTATCACAGGTTTGAGTTTCTTCGCAAAAGAATATTTTGAAGCGAGGTTTGGAACCCAGGAACCATCATTAGTGATGGGGGGTTCCCATTCCATAAACAAAATATTTGCAAAACTCATGGCTTGGTATGGGATCAAGCATGTTATGAGCTTAGCCTATCATCCCCAAACCAATGGACAAGCGAAATTTCAACGAGGGAAGTCAAAAGAATACTTGAAAAACGAGCTTTCAAGCGAAAGAAAAGAATTCGTGTTAGTGTTGATTGTTGTTGTTGATCTTTAAAGCGATGATGCACTTTGGGCTTACAGGACTGCATACAAAACTCCCATTGGAATGTCCCCGTACCGAGTTGTTTTTGGCAAACCATGTCATCTACCTCTTGAATTAGAATACAAGGCAATGTGGGCCATCAAGAAGTTAAACTTTGATTTTAAGGCTGCAAGGGAAGAAAGATTGCTCAAGCGTACGGCCGGAAGAACTGAAATGAAGCCTATGATAATGCTAAGAACTTATACAAAGACAAGACAAAGAAATGGCATGATCAGAAAATCTGAGGAAGAGTTCAAAAGCAGGGAGCAGGTGCTACTTTTTTAATTCTAGGTAGTTGTTTAAAAATTAAATCCAGCTGGAGTGGACCATACGGTAGTATAAGAGTACACATTTGGACGATAACAGTAAAGTCGATAATGGGAAGAATTCAAGGTCAATGGAATGAGTTAGCATTATCTCAGCGGGGAAGAGGAAAGTGAAGAACTCCAAGCGGTTCTTGAGGAAAAAGAAGGCACACAGCGAAGTCATTTAAGGACTCCAGCGGGCGGTGATGGGAAGCGACCATAGAAAATCTGAATTTTTAATTTTCTATATGAATTTTAGTTAGAATTCGTGTTGATTTATTAGCAAATTATCTGAAGACTTTTCTTAGTTTGATGTAATCAATTACATTGGTATTCTTGCGGTGCGCGTGAGCAAATCGCGAGGAAAAAAAAAAAAAGAGAACAGCAGATGGAGCCCTGACCCGACTCACGAGAGGGAGAGAATACGGAAAAGGAAGCATTCCTTTCCCTATCGCATTTATCAGAAAAGTGGGTGAATATATGAATGAATTGTTGTGTGAAATTGATTGATGTGATGCTTTGAAGATGTTAGAGTAGCTAAAGAATGAAAAGCTCTTTGCACATTGAGCTTGAAGATGGAAGTCGCGACCGAGGAGCTTCCTCGAGGGAAGTTGTCGCGACATCATAACACTAATTTGAAATACTTGGTATCACAACCAAGGGATGACTTGTCCGACCAAGGTTTGAGAATGTCGCGACAAAGAAATGTTATGTCGCGACATTGATGCTGACTGGCAAATTTAAAGTTTGCCTAATTTTAAATAGCGACATCTTGTTTTCCACTATTGGCATTAAAGCCGCGACATGTGAAATTTAATGACATAATCATTAGAGCTCATAAATTTTGATTCAATTGCAACGATTGGTGAACTTTTTCCAACTTCCACTCCAAATTCCAGAACCCGATCGTTTCCTCTGCCCTCTGATTCTAAGCCCTGAAAAACCCTAGTTCACAGAAATCTTGAAGCTTTCCTTGCTCCTCAAATGGGGCTGAACCCTCGGGCTGACACACCTAACGAGAAGAATACGGGGGGGGAGGAAAACGTGCAACCGGCGAAGAAAACCAACGGAAACGAGAATGAAGGAATAGGCTATTTGAGCGTCGGAGGGACCGCTTAGGTTCTGAAGGAAACACTAAAAGGGCAAAGAAAGTAGCGAGAAAAAGAGAGGAAATCAAGATTTTGTGTCGGGGAAGGAAGCCTACTGGCTTTGGAGGAAACATTACAGGAAAGGGTTTGTAAGCGAGAAAGACGGTTAAAACCACATCACCTTACCAGTGTTGAAGGATGGGAGACCACTGTTTTTTGTAGAAGGCAGGATATGAGACGTGTGGGGAGTTCTACTCGAATCTGGTAGGCAGGAAGGACAATACAGTCTACGTCAGAGGAATGTGGGTACCATATGGAGCACAGGCCATTAACCAAGTCTATGAAATGGCAGGACACAAACATGGGACGAAATTCAAAAAGCTCATAGAAAAACCAGATTTGAAGAAGATTGCAGAAAAACTCACTGATGGGAAGGCGAACCTAAGGCAAGAGAAGGAGGACGAAAATCTGAGGCAGAAGCCTCGAGGGAGGCCCAGTATGGTTTATTTCTTAGCCTCTGTTTTGGTTCCAGCGGACACGAGAACGGTGAGAGCGAGAGCGTGATGTTATACGCCGATACGAGAGAATTTTCAAGATCGACATAGGAGACGATAATAGAAAATTCGATAATGAGGTACCTGAAGGAAGCGAGAAGAGGATTGATCCCTCGCGGCACGCGATTACAATCTTATGCTTGAAGAATTTGGAGTTAGAGGAATTGGGAAGCGAAGAAAGTTCCTCGATATCACCACTCTTATTGGCGAGGAGTGAGTAAAAGGACGAAGCGGAGGAAGAGAAAAAGAAGTCTTGATTAAGAGCGGGAGAAGAAGCTTCAAGCAGCGAGAAAAAAAGTGAACCACGAAACTTCTCGAGATAGTCATAATTTCACATTTCACGAACTCTTTGCAAGACGGAATGTGAAGCCAGTGGATTTCTCCTTCCCTTTAGCCAGTTCTCCCTCCATGCAAGGCAGAACATTCAGAGAACAGGGAGAAAGTTCTAGGGGGACACAAGAGAACAAGACAATCATGGAAATGCTCCTCTCTATGCAAAACAAGATGGAAGCAAGGGAAAAAGAGTGGAGGTTGCAACAAGAGTTCAGGGAAGAAGTTTATGAAAAGGAATTAAAAGAAGAGATCAGAATGGGAAGAAAGAGTGCGAGAGAAAGAAGAAAGGTTTGAATCCGAGGAGCTACGAGAGAAGAGAGAAGAAAGGTTTGAAAAAGAATTTCGAGAGAAGAACAGAAACGGAAGCGAGAAAGAAACGAATGAAAGGGATATTTAGCGGCAAAGGGGAAGATTTCAAGAAGGAAATGGAAGAAGAGATAGCAAGCCTGCGAAACTCAAAAGCTGATTCATGAGACGATACATAACAATCGGTTTAGACGCGATTCCGACTCTTATCATGAAGGAGAAAGAAGAAAAACATGCGCAAATGGGACGATCGGATCAAGGGATCCCAAATTATACAAGTCTATACAAGGGATTTCGAAGAAGGCTGGATGACAGGGACAAGAATCAAAGGGAGACTGAAGCCTACAGGCAGGTAGAATGGTTGGAAAACTTGGATCTGATAAACAATAATCTCTCGAAATTTCTGGAAATAATGACAGAGATGGAGAATACAATGAATGTCCTGGGGAAGAGACAAGATCAAGCTGGGCCGAGAAAGGTGGACGCTACTCCAATCAAATCTTCATTGAAGAACAAGCCGAGAAGGAAAGCAAGAAGAGAAAGGAAAGAATGGAAATGAAATTTCCTCCATTCCCAGCTCATTTAGATACCCTTGACCTGGATCCCCCAAATATCTACTCCAGCAAACAAAAGAAAAAAAAGAAATAGATCCATTCTTTAAGTTGCCAACAACCCTTCTTCCTTTCTCACTCTATACTGTGTTCTAAATCGTTGCAAAGAAAATCAGAAATAAAATAAGAAATTTAAATTGAATTGCTTGGTACTCCTTTGCATTTGATTGTTTTATGTTATGTTGCTTGTTGTTGAATGATTAGGAAATAAAAAAAAAAAAGGAAATAGTTTCAGAATAAATTCTGCTGAGAGTTCATTAGCTTAATTGAATGAAGCAGTTAGAGTAGGAGTAAGCTGAAATGAGGGAAAATTGCAGAATAAGGACAAAATGCATATAGTTTAATTGAAACACGAAGTCACGAAATTTACTTACATTTAAGCTGATAAGTCAGAGGAATAGAAGAAGGTAATCTGCCGAAGGAACAAAACATGATTTTGGGTTGTGAGTAAACCGGTAAATCAAGAGTCTATTGAATATCAATTAACTTAACTACTCATGATAAAAAATGGAGTCAAGATACTCCTTATAGTTAGTCATAATTTGTTCAATCCGATTCTAGAATTTGTTAGATTATTGATTGAGGCTGAAATCCTAGTCATAAATTTGAAAAGAAATGATCTGAGGCCATTCTTGGATAGTTTGAGCCATTCTAATAAACTCATATTAATATCTTTGATGCATATACCTTAGTTAGAAATTGAACCAACAAACATTTTTCAAAAATAACCCAGTGGAAACCCCAGTCAATCCTCCATTAAAGAACCTATGATTACCCCGGAATCCAGCGAGGGAGGAGTAAGAAATGAAGTTTGGGGGAGTATATTTTCGAGGGCACAAGGGAATGAAAGAAAAAGACAAGGCGAAAATGCAAAAAGAAGCACTTATAGGGATAGAAGTTTTATCTTGTGGCTAACTCTCTTGGAACAATTAAGTTCTTAGGGGTGTTCAACACCCTAGTACCCTAATGCCATACGGTATGGGAGCTACTAACCAAAAGTTCGCTAAGGTGTTAGGAAAGCCTAAAAGTTAAAACATTGCACTATCCTTAAATGGTGACAAACAAAGGAAAAAAATTCCCAGTGAAATTACAAGAGTGAAAAATGAGGGGCATACGGGTTGAATTGAAGAGATCAAGAGATGTCCCGAACATGAAGCAGGGGAGTTTATTAGAAACTATAAGAAGAAAGAGGCGAAGAAGAGAGAAAAATTCGGGAGTAATCTTAACCTAAAAAGTTCCTTCCATCTACCCATTACCTAAGCTGACAATATAAACCCCAGGGCACGATTGACCTTAAAAGTGAGAAATCACCTACATTAGTGGAGATCAATATGAAAAACAAACTTGTATGGAATTTGGAAATATGGAAACATTAAAGCAGTGAAGGACTTTGGGAGTTATTAAGGCTCGATATGAAAATGAAAGAGAGGAAAATAATCTATTATTCAACGGGATCTAATGATTATGTTGTTTGTAAAACAATTTCAACGAGTTTAGTTTTGTATACTATGAAAGTAGAGCCGACCAGGCTGGACTTGAAGTTAAATGTATAGAAAATTTTGCATACTGCCCATTGCAATTAAATTGAATGCCACTTCAAAATAAAACATAAAATGTCCTTCTTGTTTGAGGACAAAACAATTCTTCTTTTTCTTTAGAGGAGACAAGCCAGAGATTTTAAGATTTAAGGGAGTTTGATGAGCTTAAAGTCATCTCTTTTTTGATCATTTTACCATTTGATTTTCGGTTAAAATTGAATAATTAATATAAATTATGAAGAAACTCACCAATTTGTCATTGTGAGATAGAATGGAAAGAAGAAGAAAAGCGGTAGAAAAATCTGAGAAATAAGTGGAATAAAAATACGGTCGAATGGCGGAAATGAAATGAAAACAGCGGGTGAGTCATTGATGCGGTTGGCCAGGTCTGCCTGATCCGAGTTCTAGAGTTGCGATATCAAGAAGATTGAAGAGAATTTGATGGTCGCGACGGGGAACCTGACGTAGAGCGGTGAGGAAGCGAAATTAAAGAGTGATGTCGCGGCAGGGAAGTATGAAATCAGCGACATCATAAACAACCAGTGCAACTTCCAGCAGTATCAAATGATGTCGCGACAAGAAAGGCGATGTCGCGACGCAAGTACAACCAATTGTCTGGCGGTATGGATGAAATCCGAAGACATCCGCAGAGAGAACATGCGAAGACTTTGAAACCATGAGGTTGATGTCCGACATCAGTGGAAACCCTTCGAAACACGATGCGAGGGCGATGTCAGCGACAAGATATTGATGTCCGCGACATCACGACAAGCTAAAGGAAGGTGCGGGAGCTTGAGCCCGTATCCTGACAACATCCACGATGTCATGCCGGCGACATCGGGAAACGACCGATGAAGGCTGAGGACTAGAATGGATCGTGACAAGGCCATGACAACCAGCGACATCCTGAGCAATCAGCGAAACCTGCGGGGCATAATAAGATTGGTGTCGTGACAACTTTGAGCGACCGAGTTCATAGGATCTGAGAACTTTGAAGTCAATGTCGCGACATGGTCGATATCGCGACTGAGAGGCGAGTCCTGGCTGGAGGAAGGCGATAACTTGGGGCACAGCTACTGCGAAATCCCACGACAAGTCACATTGGGTTTAGGGCCCAACTGAGAAACCCTATAAATAGAAGGCTACCCAGATCAGCGTGAAATCCGAGGCGCATCGGAGGAGGAGATCACGTGGCGAAGCTTCACTTTTCTTTTCTTTTGCTTTTCTTTTCTTTTCGTTTATTTTCTTTTCGTCATTTCGAGCGGATTGTTTCTCGTATTTTTTTTCCTTTTCGTTTTGTTTTGTTTGGATAAGATATTTATCGTTGAGGCTGAAGGCGAATCACGAAATCAATTTCTTTCAAATTCTTGCACAGGCATTATGGAGTTCGGACAAGTGCGAAGTCGATTGTTCCGATTTCGTTGCGATGGATTACATTGATCGGTGGAATCTTGTAGTGCGTAATTCGATAGTGGAACTTTCGGCCTCCATTTAGAAGAGCGTTTTTAGTTAAGAAATTGATCTTTCATGTAGTATTTTCAGTATCTTGTTCATTTCAGTTTACGAATTTACTTGGATTAGCAGGTTTCATTTAAAATTTACTTGGTGTTCATTTAAGCTTCGACCATGGAAGAAAGGCAGGATCAGGTTGAAATACAAATTGAAATGAACAAGATCTTTGGAAAAATACGAGAAAAGACTCAATTCCTAACGTTCTCACAAATATGCTGATGCAGTGCATACGTGTTCAACTTGATCAATAGAGAACGGCTGCAAGCTGGAAGCTGGAGGCGATCGAATTTCGAGAGGCATGCATGCTGATCTGACTGTCTATTTGAAAGAAATTGATGCTAGACATTCGGCACAGCGATAACGTCGGACAAACAAGCAAAGCCGAAAAAGAAAAGAAATACGAAAGAAGCAATCTGAATCTAAATGACGAAGAAAATGCTTGAAAAGAAAGAAAATAAAAGTGAGAGCTAGGCTTACCAGATATATCGCACGATGGCACTGCGACACCTCGTTACCACGAAGGTAACCTTCTGACTATAAGAACACTGGATTAGGCCCTAAACGATGTGATGGCGTGGACCCCAGTAACGAGCAGTACTTGCTCCGGTCGCTGTCGCGACATCGAATTCGCCATGACTGGTAATACGCATCTGGCGAGCCGTTGAGCCATCACGACATAATGCCGCTGCGCGCAGGGAATTCCGTGTGCGCGACTGGCGCCAGCGACATCATGGCTTTGCCAACCGCGGCATCACGTGCAGTGGCATATGGCTCAGCGGCCGTTCACGATAATAAGCGACATCTCGAAGATATTGTAAATGACATGAAACTTCGAATACGCGGCTGCTCGCACAGCTGTCGTGATAATCCGTGACATCAGCCATGCAATCGCGACATGTGCATGTGACTCGAGGACTCATAACAAGCGACGCTAAGCCTCATGTTCGAAGTGCCGATGATCTGCTGTGATGCTGACTTCATCCTCTCTGTATCAGCTGATTTGTACTTGTGTAATAAGCATTTATCGATTCTGTCGCATCATTAATAGCTGAAAGTACGCTGGTATTTATGATGTCGCGACTTCGCCTTTCTGTCGCGATATCTGCTGCTGCTCTCGGTACTACGGCGCTGTTCCTGTCGCGTTTATGAGTATAACCGATGTAGCGATATGCTGCTCTATTTGGGCTGTGCGAGACCCGCCATCAATGACTCGACCCGGGCTAACACAAAACACCGCTGCGTTTATTCCGCTTATTGCATTTTGCGTTTCAACAACTTCCATTCATACGAAGTGTGAGGACTGTCATAATTACAACATGAAGTATTCGGTACAGCGAAAACGAAAAATGGACATGACTACTTCATCCTCTCCACAATAAATCAACTTCTTGTACCAACGCCTCGGGCACCTTTGAGCCATGTAAATTTATTTAAGCCTACGCACATAGTCTTCTTTCCGCCCCGACATGAAACCCATCGGGTTGCTTCATATAGATCTCTTCTTCCAAATCACCATGAAGAAGGCAGGTTTTTACATCCATTTGCTCTACCTCCAAATCAAGTATGACTAAACTCAACACCAGTTCTAATGGATGACATTTTTACACACGAGAAAATCTCATTAAAATCCAACACCCTTCCTTTTATTCAAGCCCTTCGCACTAATACGGCATACCTCGAGACATATTGTTACTTTCATGCTTCACCCTATAGATCCACCTGTTATCCAAGGCCCTCTTACCTTTAGGCAACTTCACTAAATCAAAAGTGTGATTATCATGTAAGGATTTCATCTCATCCTTCATTGCATCCAGCCACTTTTTCTTTTCTTCACTCTCCATGGCCTGCAGCCAAAGCTTTCGGGTTCTTCATCATCACAATTGGGAATCACATACTCATCAGAATACCTCCTAGAAGGTTGTCTCTCCCTGTTGGACCTCCTGAGTTGAACTTGAGGTGGTTCGGTAGCATCACTCAGATTTTCATCTTGTGACATGTCATGCTCCTCTTCATCATCATCAACAGGAACATCTACTTCATATGCAGGTTGCTGATCACCGACATCATTCTGAGCATCAGTATTCAAATTCTGAATAGGCGGCTGAACATGTTCAAAATCAGCCACACCATTGTCTTCCTTGAGTGTAGACTTTTCCATCTTATCAATGTGTTCAATGGTTTGATCTTCCATGAAGTTTCATCCGCGACCTAACAACTTCTTCAATGGGATCATAGAACCTGTAACCAAATTCATCCTCACCATGGCCCAATGAATAATACCTTGCCTTAGAAACTTTGCATCCAACTTGGATCTTTCATCCTTTGGAACATGCACAAAACTCTTGCAGCCCAAAACCCTTAAGTGATCATACTTCACATTCTTGCCAAACCAATTTTGTTTGGCACCCTCATTATTAACAGCTTGGCAATGAGGACTAGATTGATCACGTGCCTTCTTTACGTATGCGGTGCCTCACCCAATGCTTGGGTAACTTGGCCCCGGAAGGCATACACCTCACTCTCTCAATCAATGTCTGATTTCATCCTCTGCCCGAACCATTCGGTTGAGGAGTTTTAGGAGGAATCTTCTAAATGTGCGATGCCCCGTCGCGCTTCTGATGAATATCAAAGGTCCCTGATACTCACCCACCATTGTCGGTACGAGGATGCATTTCGGCTTCTTGCTTTGGCGCCTCTCAAGCGAGGCATGAAACTCTTTGAACTTTTTCCAACACTTGGTCTTTTGACTTCAACATAGACTAGTTTTACGGAATAATCATCGATAAATGTAACAAAATAAAGTGCACCACTAAAGGATTTCACGCTTCAAGAGTACAAACATCTGAATGCACCAATTCAAGCAAGTCGATTTTCTCGAGGGCGGATGCTTCTTGAAGGATACTACGGTTTGCTTACCAATCATGCAATGAGAACATTTCTCAAATCTACATTCTTGAGCACAGGGAAGCATATCCTTCTTTGCTGGCTCAATTCGGCCCCTTCTCAACGATATGGTAAGCCTTCGATTGCCACAAAGAAGCCTCTATATCCATAGCATTCACCTTTGTCACTAGCAACCAAAGCTTTTCGTCAATACAACTTTGAACTCTTCGCGCTGCCACAACTAAGTTACCTTTGGCGAGTTTCCACTTTCGAGAACTAAAGTGGTTATCATAACTTGACATCATCAGTACACACGAGAGATCAAATTAAAGCGGACATACGGGCATGTTTGACTCCTCTTAGTATATTGTATTCCCATGTTGGTTTGCAAACGAGACATCACCAGCTAATAACTTGGACACGCCGCCATTACCCATCTTCAAAACTCCAAAATCACTGGGTGTAAGATGCCAGAAGAACTCCTTCACAGTGTAACATGCGGTGTAGCACCCGCATCAATTAACCACATGCTCTCATCGGAGATACAAAATTAAGTGAATTAGGGTCATGAGAATAACAAGATCATCAACAGTAGCGATGATCCACACAATCACGATCATCATGATCCTTCTCTTTTCACCTTCACCTTTTGTCTTTATATAACACCTTCCATAGAAAGCAGGTTCCTTTATGGATGTGCCACATTTTTGTGACAATAATGGCACTCCAATATTCTTTAATAGAGATGCGGACTTGCTCCTGCTCTTGTCTCTACCACCTTTCAACTCCTTTTGGCTTCTCCCCCTCTTTTCAGGCACCTCTGAATGAGTAGAAATACCTTGCGCCTTCCTTCTCATCTCTTCATTAAGAGCACTGGTCTTTGCCCGTTTGCAAGGGAACAATGCCATTGGGGGCGCAATCATGGAAGCTTCGAGAAATGTCTCTCCCACACGAATCGGGTAAGAGTTATTAATAGAAATAGTCCCGACACATCATCATCAAACTTGATACCACTTGGTGACAAGCGATCACAAACGCCCTTGAAATTACTTAAGTGCTCGATAAATAGAGTTCCATCCTTGTACTTGATTCGACAAAAATTCTTGGCAAAAGTGCGATTTGAAGCATACAAGGACTCAAGTGTTACATAGTTCTTGCATGTGTCTCATGAGCAATAAGATTATAAATGGGTTTCATCTACAAAGTGCACGATAAAAAGCGCATACGCGCTCATGCCGAAGCCACGCTCTTCATCGGACGCATGGACTCGAAGCACGTATTGCGAAAACCCAGAAATATGCATATTCTTCTGACTAGCAAGGTCTTCATCTTACCCTTCCAATAGTGATAGTTTGCTCCATTTCAAAGATACCATTTCATATGTGCCTCCATCTTTTGTGATATAGATAGAAGATGACCACTAACAACTTGGCTCTGATACCACTCTGATAGGGGAAAACCAGGCCAACACAATAACAAAGCGAATAACGAGTAAAAAAGGTATACCGATTAAATTCCCCTTTACTTGCAGGAACTTATGAGGGGGACCAATAAAAATATAGCGCAAAAACAGAAATCAATATCACACAAGAGACACAATTTGTTTAACGTGGAAAACCCCTTAAAGTAAGGGTAAAAACCACGGGTCGTCCAGACCAAAGAAATAGCTCATGATCAGTAGAGTACGAGAGTTTCGATAAGTGCACGAAAATGTGCTATAGCCAACAATCTAGAATCAAACACCAATGCTTCCAATGCAAAATAAGAAGGAAAAAGAAAGACCCCAAAAGCAGAATATAAATTGCGAAGCACTTATCTCCCTGCTCAGATAACGTATCGACGATCCAACCGTACAGAATGAAGTATCACATTTTCCAAACCTGCTGTCCATAAATCAGCCCGATCCAACGGTGAACGAATCTGCAGTTGTAATCTGAAAAACAGTCCCTGGTGGATGTGCGAAAATCACAAAGCTTTTCTTTTCCTCTTCTCTCTCTTTTGCTGCTATATTTATAAAATGAGCACACTCTCTTGTGCCCTAATCGACCCCTCTCCTTAAATAAGTGAGACAAGAATTGGGTCCTCACGATGCTGGGCACACTCCACATAGGAAGGGAGCTGAAGCCAACAGTAGAGAGGAAAAAGGAATGTGAGTATGGAAGAGATGATAAGGAGAGGAAAGTGTATCTTTGTCTGATTGGAAGGGGATGTTAAGATGAAATATATATATAGTCGAATGAGGAACAAGGCGTGAGAATTAGAGCTGACCGAAGGATGTGTAGAGAGAACATCTGAGGTACGGTTCTTTATAGCCAAACATATGAGATTCCCGACCATATTGTTCCACATTTTGGGAAGGAGACTAAGAACTGTATTTGTTTTTAAAGCCCATTTTCTATTCTCAAAAACAATGAGCTCTCGAGAAAAACATGGAGATACTTTTGGTTCTTAGTTTTTCTTGTTAAGAAAAACACATAAAAAACTAAATCAAGTTAACAAGAACAGTTTTCAAAGAACACCAAAATAATATTCTCTGTGTTTTAAAAAACTGTTCTTAAAAACAGTTTTCAAAAACAGAAACCAAACATGCCTAAAGAGAAAATCTTCATCCCTTGGCTTTAAATGTTGTTGCGCCCACATGACTCCTTCTCACGACCACATAATGAGTATCGAGAAGCTGCAGTATTGATACATTAGATTGTCGGTGTTGGACCATTTTGATCAATTGGAAGTGTGGAAATGAGAATCTCTACGTAGCTTCTTCGACTCTTTCCTTCTCATCTTCATTAGTTATTGTTTGGGACCATGGTATTCTCAGCAGATGGAAGACTAGCCATGGTAGCAAAAATCTGTGCTGTAATTGGATTCTGCAAGTTGTGTTACCTGTGGAGAAATTTGGGAGGGTCCCAATTCAAAATCATTTGAAGCCAAATGAGTTGCTTTTTTTAGGAAATTATTTTTGCTTGATTGTTGTTGTCAAATCCCACTAATGAGGAAATTTCTGAAACTCTTGTTAGTGATACATTGCATCTTGGGTCGGACGATGTTGATTTGAAAGGATGGATATATGATCAACCTTAGACTTTGTTTTTTTCAGAATTAGGTCGCCTGATTTCTGTTTGATTTGATTCGAGAAATTTTGCCCACTCCATGGCTCATACCGATGTTATTAAAGTACGAGTTTGTTCTGTTTTATGATACTTATAAATATATGATACACTTTTAGAGTAACGAGTGATTGAGGGGTACTGTGAGCGTCCTATGTTTCGTTATTTTTCATAATCACTATAACACACCAATGTACAAAGTTGAGATTGTGAATTTCTTCTCCTTTTGCTTATGGTTTTTCCTATTTAAGGTTTCCATTGTGTGTTTGTTGTTGTTCTTGTCTTTTATTTTTGTCGGTTATTCCTTTTTTTTTTATTTAATTTAGACAAGGTTGTAAGGTTGCCTAGGACGGTTAGTTTTTATATTCGAGCTATATCAACGAAGATATTTCAATCGTGGTAGTATATTAAAGAAGATAACTATTTTAATTTTATTGAAGTTGAAGAATCAAAATCTTTTATATTATGGTAGTTTGATCTAGTCCTCTTATGAAACTTTCGTTATTGGGTTAACCATAATCATATACTTCATACATGTTTCTAGCAATTCACATGGTACAAAGTCGTTGAATCAAATCCAATCTACTCAAATTTGATATTTAATATATATAACTGATGGTTCTAACTTGGTCTTTTGGGTGAATAGAAACCATGACACTAGTAAAAGTTCTATTAAGTATACTAAGAAAGTCCTTAGGTAAGTGGAGGGGTCATAATGGTTTGTTATACCCCACTTACATTAAGCTTATCGCCTTGTTGATAGACTTTTCTTAGACATGTACTAATAAGTTACCACCTATCGCCTTCGACTCTAATTCAAGTATTAGAAGGTCTTTAAGAAAGATATTGGAAAATCTGACTTAACCCAAAACAAACAAACAAGAAACAATTAGGTAAGATGAACTTATCTAATTGGATGGCTGGGGCATGCAATAGCATTGTCCTTAAAGCATATTTGTTCGCCTCCGGTTTGTAACCTTGTTGTAGTAGGGAACCGGTGTCTACTTCTATGATTCAATAGATGGATCTCACATCGGGAGCACTCCCTAAGTAAGATGGGGTACAGCTTGGATATTAAAATATTCCTCTAAAATATGTGCTTAGTATGGAAGCACTTGATCAAGGAGAGAAAATGTGCTTGAAGCACTTGAGAAAGAAAAAGAGAACTTTTAAATCTTGAAAGCAGAGATAGATTCTCAAAGTGAGGTGTGAGAAAAAGGAGAAAGGGGGCACCTATTTATAGGTGGCTCCAACCGATCTCTCCAAAAAGAGTGAGAGAAAAGGTAAAATAAAATTATTAAAATAATTAACCAATTGAAAAGATCAAAACATTTCTCACGTAGAGAATGACTAAGTGAAGTGCTATTTAAAAGGAAATGAATATGAGCTACATTTGATTGACAAATTGAATAAATCAATTATTTATTATTTAAAAAAGCAAATCAAATGACTTGGCTGAGAGACTTGGCCAAGTCAAATTGGTTAACACAAGATATTTCCTTTTTATTTTTCGATTTTAACCCTTACACTCTCCAACAATTCCCCACATAATATAAGGTGAAGTAGAGGAAGAATACTAGAATCTAATGCATGAGATATGGTGCCCATAGGCTATGAATTAGCTTTAGGATAAATAAGTATGAATCACAAAACATGGTGAATTAAAATTCTATGAACCAATGCTTCTTTGTGTAGGAACCTATCATCCACATTGGTTTCTCAACTACGAGTTATACTTATCGGGTTGGCGCTAATAGACCATACGCTTTGTCTGAATATTCATGAGAGCTCTAGAGAATATGCCTACGTTCTCTTAGGAAGCGGCCCCACTTCCACTCTCATATAGGTGAACCCATCAAGTGTGTCCTACATCTAAACATACTATCCATAAGGAATATGGTATTCATTAAGAGTTGATACTCAACCTTAATCAATGCAGAACAAGCTCTATCTACACCATAGGAATGAACTCTTACTAAATATAAATGATAGAGTAGCTCACAGTCAACTGATGACTTGTTATTACCCATATGAACCCACTTCATGAGATCTAGTAGGTTGGGTTACCATCACCTTTGAATTTTGTAATATACAAAAGCCTCATCCCCCTTGATGTTTGTTCCACTAGTTTTCTATTTAGTGGTTTAGTCAGGGGATCAACCAAATTCAACTCTGACCTCACAAAATCCAAGGATATACTCAAGTAACTGCTGCATAATATTGTGCCTTAGGCATATATACATGTTCTTCTGATTAAACATTTTACTTTTAGCCTTAGCTATTGTAGCCTGGCTATCACAACACAGATTCAGATGGTGTTGGTCTTGTCCATAACGGGATATCCAAAAATAGATTTATGAGCGCTCGGCTTGAGAAACTTGCCTTAACTGGGGAGTTTATAAGCTTCGACCTCCATAGTGGACCAAGTAATGCAAGTTTGCTTGGATGATTTCAAAGAAATTGCACCTTCTCTAAGTGTAAAAACGTACCCGTTAGTGGATTTTATCTCATCTAAATTAGAGATCCAGTTGGCATCACTAAATCCTTCAAGGACATTTGGAAATCATAACCGCAATGATAGTCGCGATGCCTCTCGAGTATTTTTTAATACTCTACGAATGTGACTTGATGATCTTGATTAGGACTTTTGGTTGTGCGACTCGATCTTCCAGTCACGGTAGAAAGCGATGTCGAATTACGGTACAATTTTCCAAGTACATTAAGCTATCAATTATCTGAGCATACTTAGTTTGGGCAACACTATGTTCTCTATTTTTCTTCAATTGAGAGTTGAGATCATAAGGAGTTGACACTATTTTACAATCAAAGTGTTCAAACCTCTTTAAAATATTCTCAACATAATGTTCTCGAGAAAGGTTAATCCCAAGAGATGTTCTTGATATTTTAATTCCTAGAATCACCTCTGCTTCTCCTAAATCTTTCATGTCAAAATTAGATCTTAGGAAACTCTTAGTCTCAATAACAACTTGTAGGTTAGTCCAAAATATAAGCATATCATCAACGTATAAACAAATGATAATGCATGAGTTATTTTCAACTTTGCTATAAATGCATTTATCAACTATTAATGGAGAATCCATTCAATATCAACATATTAATCCATTTTATGCTATTGTTTGGGTGCTTGTTTTAACCAATAAAAGTGCTTGGCTCTGAGCTTTTGCTCCTCTCTTGGAACCATACACCCTTCAAGTTGATCCATATAAATTTCCTCTTATAGTTCCCCATTCAAAAAGGCGGTCTTAACATCCATTTCGTGTATCACTAGGTTATGAACTGAAGCTAAAGCAATTAACACCCTAATTGAGGAAATCCTTGTCATTGGAGAAAAAGTATTAAAGTAATCTACACATTTCTTTTGTTTAAAAACCTTTAGCAACTAAACGTGCCTTATATTTCTCATTAGACCCAGTTGGTTTTAATTTCCTTTTAAAGCTCTATTTACAACCTATAGTTTTAGCACCAGGAGGCAAGTCTACTATCTCCCAAGTGTGGTTATACATTATTGATCATTCAATATCACTATTAATGACTCCTTCCATAAAGGTGCATCAGATGAAGTCATAGCTTCCTTATAAGATCTAGGGTTGTCATCAACTAGGAAAGTGTAGAAGTCGTCACCAAGATTAGTTCATTTTCTTTCTTTTTTATTTCTTCTCAATTCTGGTTCAGAATGATCACTAAACTCAATTCTAAGATTTCTTTGAACTTGTTGTTGGCCATTTTTTTTCCAAGGAAAAATATTTTCAAAGAAGTCATTATTCTTAGTCTCAATTATAGAGTTTACTTCTACTAAGCCATTTTATGACTTGATGACAAGAAACCTATAGGCAACACTATTCTCTGCATAACCAATAAATTTTGCATCAAAAATTTTAGGACCTAATTTTCTTTTCTTTGGTTTTGGAAGAAGTACTTTTGCTAAACGCTCTCATATTTTTAGTTATCCAATGTTAGGTGCATATCCTTTTCGTAACTCATTGGGAGTCTTACTAGTCTTCTTGTAGGGTATTCTATTTTGAATATGACAAGCCGAGAGGATAACTTTCCCTACTAGTTCAAGGATGCTTCTGAACTTACTAACATGGCATTCATCATCTTTTTAATGGTTATATTTTTTCTTTCAACTACTCCATTAGATTCAGGGGAATAAGGAGGAGTGGTTTCATGTATAAATCCATGTTCCTCACAAAAGGTATTGAAAGGGTTGGACTTATATTCTCCATCCCTATCAGATCTAAGTCTCTTGATTTTCTTACTTACTTGGTTGTCTACTTCATTTTTATACTTGATGAAAGCATCCATTGTTTTGTCTTTGTTCGTTAAAAGATACACTCTTGTATATCTTGAGTAATCATCTCTGAAGGTAATATAAGACCTTTTATCACCTCTAGTCATGATTTTTTTTTTTAGTCTCATAGATCACTATGAATCAAACTTAATAGTTTTGACTCTCTTTTTACCGGTTTGCAAGATTTCTTTGTGGTTTTAGATTCTACACATACTTCACATTTTCCATGGTTTTCTAAGGACAATTTGGAAATTAATCTTAATTCAACAATTTTCTTAATGTAAGAACAGTTTACATGTTCTAATCTACCATGCCAAACATCACAAGGATCAACTATGTAAGCAGAAGAAGAAGAAGTTTTATTATTCATTATTTTTGAAACATTCAACATAAAGAGACCTTGATTACAATAACCCTTCCAACAACAACATCATTCTTATTAACATTATTTTGTCTGAATCAAACATGATCCTAACTCATGCTTTCCCAAGTAGAGACACTGAGACTAAGTTCCAACGAATAGCTGGTACATGGAGAACATAAAAAAGGGTGAGAACTTTTCAAGAGGTTAGAGGAGAACTTTCCGTTTTCCAATCACTGGGGATGATCTACAATTGCCTATGAACAATTGTTCCTCTCCTTCCTTCACCATGGTGTAGGAAGTGAATGCATTTATGTTGCCATAGATGTGCCTCGTAGCCTAAGAGTCTACTATCTAGTCCTTCATATTGGTGACCATGCTCACCTTAGAGGAGACTATTACTGCAATCACCTCTGCTTCTGCCATATTTGCTCTTAGGTTCACTCTCTCAAGTCTCTTTCGGTTGCGACATTGAGGTACATGGTGTCCAGGCTTGCCACAGACAAAGTAGTAACCTCTCTTTTTATAGGTAGGATTTTGGACATTGTTTGATGAGTTGGGCTTAGTCCTAGGGTTTTGTCTCTTATGCCTATGGAATTTGGGCCTTGGTCTCTCTTTTACGACATTTTCCTTGGAGGATAACTCCTTGGCTTTTTTAGCTTTGTCCCTCATTTTATTTTGTTCTTCAATCCTAATATGTATTATAACATCTTCTAGGGACATTAGTTTCCTTTTGTGTTTCATGTTATTTTTATAGTCTTTCCAAAAATTTGGAAGGGTCTCTATTAGGTCTACCTACAAAAGGTTAAGGTAAATTTATGTTTTCAATGACTATATCATTGATCAACATGTGGTAGTCATGGATTTGAGATGATACATCTCTATCCTCAGTCATTTTGAACTTTCTAAAATTTCCCATGACATATTTTTGTGTTCCATCATCTTCAACTATGTATTTTTTAGTCCAAGCATCTCAAATTTCTTTTGCAACTTTTTATTAACAATAGACATCAAAGAGTTCATTTGTAAGTGTGCTAAGAATGACATGCCTAACTTGTTTATTCTCATTTTCCCATTTAGATAAATCTTCAGAGTCACTCTTAGGTTTTGGGTCTATCAAGATATGCCCTAGCTTCAAACATCAATGGTAGAATAAACCCTTTCTTGCTATCTCTTAAAGAATGTCTCATTAAAAGGGTAAATCTTGGAATTGTCGGGATGGGTGTGAACTAGGGAGGTCTCCATCAATTCAAGGAATATAATCTACTTTAAGATTGTTAGATCTAACTTGGTCTTCTAGGTGAACAGAAACCAGGACAAGTAGTAAGAGTTGTGTTAAGTACACTAGGAAAGTCCCCAGGTAAGTTGAGGAGAATCAAAGAACAAAGGATTTACTTCAACTGCCGATTGGGCCAATCACAAGAGCAAGGGCCCAAAAGCTTCAAGAGGCATTAAATGGGCTTGTGAAGGAGTTTGTTTGGGCCAACCTAACCTTTAAAGAAGAGCGAAAGTCAAATAAAGTCTTTAAAGGAATTGTAATCAACAAGGAAGTTCAAAAGTACATAAATATGATAATGGTTATTGATGGTAATAATTCACCTGCTTTTGGCATCAAAATAATTCATATGGAATAGAATATCAAAGGAAATTTGTGCTCCAAATTGGCTCCATAATTTGTGCACAATCAAAGTGTAAAACTCGGGTAAATTTGAACTTT
The DNA here is from genome assembly GCA_016808115.1 of Tetrastigma voinierianum. Taxonomy (NCBI): domain Eukaryota; kingdom Viridiplantae; phylum Streptophyta; class Magnoliopsida; order Vitales; family Vitaceae; genus Tetrastigma; species Tetrastigma voinierianum. The sequence continues at coordinate 101,181 of JAEQBH010000739.1, read as the reverse complement.
TCCTAAAAAGGGCAAAACGGTAAATTGTCACTACAATATAGGTTGCAGACATGAGATTTTCTAGAACTCGGATGACAAAACAGACCTCACCGTTAGATCGTCTCACGAAATCCAGTTACCCAGACGAATTTCGTCGGATTCTAAGATAGTCGGATTTTTCACGTTTTTAGGGTTGACGGGTGTTTAGTGACCCCTAAAAACGAGAATTTTAGGAAAAATTTGAAAGTTGGAAGATAATTTAAATAAAGTTCGTATAAAAATAATTTGAACTTAATCAAGACGAAATTAATCATTTTGGGGGCGAAAACGGACTTGAATAAGTTGTGGACAAGTGGCGCGACGTGGCCAAGTATTTAAAATGACAAAAAGGGGTTAAAATCAGATTTTTGGGAGAAAATATCTCATTTATGCTGGAAGAAACCGTGGGAGAGAAAGAAGGAGAGAGAAAGAGAGAAAGAAAAGGCTTTTTTTGGCGGTTCTTGGAGTTCTGTCGGTCGAAATCCGTTGAGCCAAGAATTAAAGTCCATCACCTCGTCGAGAGCTACGCGTAGGTACCAAAAAGAAGGGATTTCACAGAAGATCCAAAGGATGAGATTTGGAGGAAATCAAAGTTTTTAGGTTTACGAGGTATTCTCGAGACCTCTTACCATTCTACTATGCTCTAAGAGGTAGGGGTTCTTCCTACTTGTGTTTATTTCCAATCTTATGGTTGTTTTAAAGGAGTTTGGTTGTGTTGATGCCCTAAGGGATTGTTTGGCCTGTTTTAAATGGCTTTAATGGTCGTTTTACGGCCCATTTATGGTCGATTTGGTGAATTGATTTGTGGTTGTGTATAGTATGTCCCAAAAATTGTTTATGGACTATATGGATTAAAAAGAATAATTTGGACTGCTAAGGGGTTGTTTGGCCTATTTTAAACTACTTTAATTGCCGTTTTGCGGCCCATTTATGGCCTGTTTGGTGAATTAATTTGTGGTTGTGTATAATATGTCCCAAAAATTGTTTAGAAATTGTTTGGATTAAAAAGAATAATCTGGATTGCTAAGGGGTTGTTTGACCTGTTTTAAACGGCTTTAATGGCCATTTTGTGGCCTGTTTGTGGTCAGTTTGGTGAATTGATTTGTGGTTGTGTATAGTATGTTCCAAAAATTGTTTAGGGACTATTTGGATTAAAAAAAGAATAATTTGGACTGCTAAGGGCTTGTTTGGCCTGTTTTGAGGCCAATTTAAAGGTTAGTTTGGCTAGTTTTATGGCCAGTTTAAGGGCCGATTTGGGGCCATTGTGTGAGCTATTTTTGTGAGCATTTATATGTCTGTTGTACTTGAGGATTAAGAAGTTGGTATTCGCCAGTTTTGTAATAACATGATTTGGTTAATTGTTGTTTGATGAACATTGATATATGTGTACTTATATATTGACATTGAACTGAATGTTTTTTTAGAGATTATATGCATGTAATATAATTGTCCATGATACATGATAAAATGTTTGAATTAAAATTTTCATATGACATTCATCACATATGTGACAAGACATTGACATGCAATGGTGCATCACATTGCATATGCATAGGGACATCGCATTTAATGGGTGTGAGTGCATGGTTGAAATCAAACACCACATTTGGTGATTGATGAGTGGGCTCGGTACCATTGGACGAAGTCCAATAGAGTAGCACTGTTGTAAGAAATGGAAAAAAAAAAACTTGTGTTGGGTAATAGCAAGAAGGGCTAGACACTCCCTTGGGTGAAAGACGTCTTGGTTCGCGTACACTTCAGCGATTGAGAATCGAAAAAGTGTAGGAAGGTGTATGGAGCCTGCAATGAGACCCCAAAAAAGACACATGGTTTTATATATGAAATGATCATTCGAGGTTTAACATCCAAAAAACTTTTGGTTTATAAACAAATGATTTTGTTTCGAAAATGATCATTGGATGTAATCCATCAATGACGAATTTTATCACATATTGACATTGCATTGTGTGGTGTGGTGGTAAAGACTTTGGTACTAATAGTGCATGAGTGAGTTCATCGATTTCATGGCGAGCGAAGAATTCAACCTAGGATTGCATATTCTTGCTTGGAATTATTGATGTGAATGTGAAAAGTGTTAAAGGTCAACATTGCATATGCACTTAGGTGAAGAGTAACCTCTATAGGAATTACTCTACTAGGCGTGGCTCATCCTATACAAGAAAAACATTTCAGGTGCGGGACATGCGTTGGTGAACGACTCTTATCCAGGGTCGCGAGGGTGAAGAAAGCTGACTTGTGGCTTTATGATTAGTTTTGTAAAATTTTTGGAGTAAATTAATTTTGACATGTACTAATGTGTTAAAGAGTTGTAATTGAACTCATATGGATGGTTTTTAATATAGCCTTGCATGTTTTTATATGAATGTGGATAAATGGACCTGGTGTGGTCAATTTTACTCAAAAATGGACCCGACGCGGTCATTGTGTTATATTGGGCCTCGGATAGGTCATGTTATTATATATTTAATGCAAGGATTGGGTTTTGATAGAGCTCCTGTTGCAAGGAGACTCTATCAGATTTTCAGTGATTATAGGTCCGGTGAATGGGACATAATGGTGTGGTATCGAGTTACACGATATCCACAGGTTTTATGTGGGTTTATGGGTGATCAACGGACCCCCAGATTTTGGGGCGTCACACAAAGACCTATTTTGGAAAGTTTTTAGTTTTGCAAGTTGTATGATCAAACTTGCCAACTCTTGTGCAAATAATTAGTTTTCAATTTGCTCTATTATGGTCAAAATATCAAGGATATGCGTCCAATAAGGAAAAGAATAAATGATCTTCATGTAGCTTTGGTCGTTTTCCAATTTCAATTTTGGTAATTTGTGTGTCAAGGTTGAATTTCAGCAACTTTTCCTTTCTTTCTTAGTCAATAGGGAAGTCCTAAGCTCTATGCCCTTTGATGTATTTGTGAGAGACATTGATGAATAACAACTCTTTGTGAGGTTTTCTTCACTTATATAGTTCTTGTGAGAACTGTCGAGCCTATCAAGGTTAATTTCTTATAGTGTTTAAACTTATGGCTTTTGGTTCTTTTATAATCAAGGGGACGTGGTTATTTCCTTTGTTTTTACAGCTTTAGGCTCTATAACCAAGGGGACGGAGATGCAACAACCTTGCTTATGGTTCTTGGTTCAATATAGTAAAGGGGACATGGCCATTATTCTAGATCGTGATTGAAAATCCTTAGAGTAATCCACAACAATTGGTGGATCTTGAAACCCTTAAATGTCCATGACAATTGGTGGATCTTGAAGCAACAGGGCGACGGGTTCGAGATCCACAGAGGCCCATTCTGTCTAAATGCTTCTGATATAAAATAATGCCTGTCCTTGGTGTATTGAATCAAAGTCGTAGCGAGGATATTGCGTTTTTGTCCCCTTGATTATAAAAGAACTAAGAGTCGTAAGTTTGAACACTATAAGGAATTAACCTTGATAGGCTCGACAGTTCTCACAAGAACCATAAAGTGAAGAAAACCTCAAAAAGAATTGTTATTCATCCATGTCTCCTCAACAAATACATTAAAGAACTCTTATATAGAGTTTGAACATCCACTATTGGTAGAAAGAGATTCTTGAAAATAAGCATTGACACATAAATATCAAAAGCTGAGTGGAAACTATCAAGCAACATGAAGATAATTGTGAACTTCTATCCCTTGATATTTTGTTTCATTATAGAGCTCAAATTGACAACTAATGATTTGCACAATAATTAACGAAGTTTGATCATACACGGTAAAACTCTCAAATGGGTCTTTTGACTATGCACAAATTCTAGAGCCAATATAGAGCACAAATTTCCTTTGATTTTTTGGTCCATATGAATTATTTTGATGCCAAAATCATGTGAATTATTACCATCAATAGCCATAATCATATTTATGGACTTTTGAACTTCCTTGTTGATTCCAATTCATTGAAAGACTTTATTTGACTTTGGCTCTTCTTTAAAGGCTGGGTTGGCCCAAATAAACTCTTCACAAGTCCATTTAATGCCTCTTGAAGCTTTTGGTGTAACACCCCAAATTATACTATGACATTTTAATTATAACATGTTTAGGGTATAATAAAAGTAAAAACATATTTTTCCGGAATAAAATAATGCTAAAAATAAAATAAGCAAAACCCGGAATTAATACAAAAGTCAAGGGTAAATTGGTAAATTGCCAATTAAGGACCCAAATGACATAAGAAGAAAAGATTGTATGTTAAAGTAGGAAATTGAATAAGTTAGAATGACAAATAGATGAGAAAGGGAGGACCAAATAGCAAAAATGGAATTTGATGTCAAAATTTGGATAAGGGCAAACATGGCCTTATCTTAAGACCCAAAATATCCCATTTTGGTAGGGCTTTTACGTAGTGGAAGAGATAAGAGGAGAAAAGAGAAAGAGAGAAGAGAAGAAGAGAGGAAGAAGAAGAGGAGAAGAAAGGAAGAAGAGAAGTTCAAAGAGAAGAAATTAGGTATGGATATGTAAGGAATTTTGGTATGAATTTGTGTATGAAATTGTTTGTATGGAACTTTGGTAGGATTGTGTATGGATACTTGTTTGGAGGTTTGAAATACCTCTTTTTGTGTAGAATCCTTGTTTGGAATGGTTTTTTGGTTTGGTTGTGGTCCTCAATGGAAGAAAAATTTGTATAGAGAAAATGTTGGGTTTTAAGGGAGATGCTGTTCGTTTTTTTTCAAGCCCATATTTTTTTTTTCCCATAACTTGGACATCACTCATTCAAATTGAGTGATTCAAAATTTTGAGTAAACTAGATTTCTAAAAGAACAAATCTCCCTAAAATAAGTGTATCCAAATTTGGATCTAGAAAATTCATCAAAGTGAGGCTCTATTTTCGGGTCAATTATGGTTCAGTTTTGATACAGTTTTGGGTTTCAGAACAGTTTTGGTATTTAGGCCATAAGTTGAGTTTCACTCATTCAAATTTCTGGGTAAATTATACTTCTAGGAAAACAAATCTCCCTGAAATAAGTATATCCAAATTTGGACCCCATTGGATCCAGAAAATTCGTCAAAGTAAGGGAACAATTATGTTCTTGAAATCTGTCTCAAAACAGTACCCTGAACTGGAGAAATTCCGGTTGTTTAAATCATAACTTGAGTTATACTGGTCCAAATGAGGTGATTCAAATTTTTTTACAAACTAGATATTTGGGAGAACAACTTTCATGAAGAAATTATGGTCAAATTATGTCTCTATCATTCTCAACAAATTTTCAAATATAGGACACAATTCCATATTTTATTCTTGGAAATTGTCCAGAAGTAGTTCGGAATGACCGTATCTCCTAAATTAAAAGTCCAAATGACATGATGTTTGAACCATAAGAAACTTAAGACATAGGGGTATATCGAGTTAAAAGATCACTTTATCTAACAATCCCGTTTATAGGGTCAAAATTGTAGTCGAAAATGGACTTGGGAATTGCCTCGAAGCTTTGTTCGAGACGGAAATTGGTTATGAAGTGAATTTTATAAAGGTTGCATATAAAATATGTATTGTTATATGAAATAATGCATCATAGTAAGTTGATCATGATAACATGTGTTATGAAAGCTAAAGAGAATATACGTATAATTTTGTTTTATGAAAAAGTACAATTAAATGCTTATAAGAGATTATTTAATAATGAATATTTCATAAGTATATATGATATCAATAATTATTCATGTATATGAGATATCTTTCACGATACTTAAAAAGATTGTTAACGTAATAAAGCGATTATGCAACGCATGGCCAGGGTAGTTGGATAAGTAGGCATGCCTATAGGGATAAAGTTGCTACAACATACAGTTTATAGATATCGAGACTCCGTTTGGGTCGATGACATAGATCCTGTTTGGATCATTATAGTGGCTCCGTTTGGGTCATACAGATAGATATCACTGTCTCGTACAGTGATAGTACCTTTGGGTATATATAGTTTTTTCCCGTATCAACTTCTAAGGTTTATGCAGGCATGAAACATAAAAGCAAATGATTTGAATATGAAAAATGACATTATATGACATTATATGAGAAGCATAGCACTGCTATGTGATGACAAGTATACTGTGACAAGAACAAGAAACGAAATGTATATGAACAATGATAAGTAAATATGAAGTATATATAAGCATGTGTAAATTACATGTATGAAATATGCATAAGCATGGGTATAAGTATGTGATGTGTTAAATGTATATGCATGTGTCTAAAGTGTGATGATCCTTATTAGGGATTAGATCCACGAGTATTTATTCCACTAAGCTATAAGAAGCAGCACAGTCATTTCATCGTGTGGGTGAAGAAGGAACTAGAAGCCCGGACAATCGCATTAGCAACAAAGGTCAACACAATACTAGGGCCCCATTGAAGACCTCTATGATCTATTTTGTATATGATTTGTTTTTGTAAATAATGTAAAGTTTTTATATGTTGAACACTCCCATTTATGGAGTTTGAATAAATTTTGTAATCCGCTGCTACAGAATATATTTCAAGTTAAATTTTTAACAATATAGGAATGAACAAGTTTATAGTAAAGAAGAATAAAAAAAAGAAAAAGAAAAAGAAAGACACCCCAGCTTGACACCGTAAATATTGTAAATGTTTAACACTTCCATGTATTGAGCTTGTATATATTTTGTAATCCATTGCTACATAATATAGTACAAGTTAAATGTTTAACATTATATGAATGAACAAGCTTAAAGTTTATAAGTTTATAGTAAACATGAAAAAAAAAAAAAAAAAAAGACACCCTAGCATAACATTGGGTGTCGAGTTGGGGGCATCACATTTGGGCCCTTGTTCTTGTGATTGGCCTAATCGGCAATTGAAGTGGATCCTTTGTTCTTTGATTCTCATCATAAGTGAAGGGTCACAATGATTCGCTATACCCCACTTGCTTTAAACTCTTATTGCCTTGTTGACACACTTTTCCTAAACATGTATTAACAAGTTACCACCTACTGTCTTAGGCTCTGATACCATTATTAGAATGTCTTTAAGTAAGATATTGTTAAATCTAACTTAGCCCAAAACAAACAAATAAGGAATAATTGAGGTAAGATGAACTTATCTGATTGGATGACCGAGGTGTGCAATAGCACAGTCTTTAAAGAATATTCATCCTCCTCTGGTTTGTAACCTTGGTGCAATAGGGAACCAACACTCTACCTCCATGATTTAATAACCAGATCTCACCTCGGGTGCACTCACTAATAAGATTTAGTACAACTCAGATATTAACATTTCTCCAAAATATGTGCTTAGTATGAAAGCACTTCAACGGAGGAGAGAGAGAATATGCTTTAAGCACTTGAAAAAGAAAAATAGAACTTTGAGAGCTTGAACACTTGAGAGCATAGATAGATTCTCAAATTGAGGTGTGAGAAAAAGGACAAGGGAGGCACCTATTTATAGGTGGCCTCCAACGGATCTCTCCAAAAAAGTGAGAAAAAAGGTAAAATAAAATTATTAAAATAATTAACCAATTAAAATATTCAAAACATTTCCCACGTAGAGACTAACTTAATATAGAGCTATTTAAAGGGAAATGAATTTGAGTTAGATTTGATAGAAAAATTGAATAAACCAATTATTTACTATTTAAAAAACAAACCAAATGACTTGGTCAAGACTCGCCAAGTCAAATTGGTTAACATAAGATATTTCCTTTTATTATTTGATTTAACCCTTACGCTCTCCAACAATAACATGATCAAGTCTATTAATCTAATTTTAATCCGACTTTTATATTAACCTATAAAGAATAAAGAAAAAACAAAAAACATGTGATAAGTCTTTAATTGGATTGAGATTGCATTAGATACTTCTTAACATGCAATTATCCTAAATTCAATCCAACCGACTCAGAGAAGTAAATTTTTTCTTAATGAAAAGGAGAGACTGTATGAGCTTTTAAGTGAACTAAATAGCAAGCAGAAAAAATAGTATATAAAACTAAAATGAGTAGTTTGACAAGAGAAGGTATGAATAATTCATAGAGACATTTCCATAATTTGGGCTTTTGGAAGAAACATATCCTTTGCCCATTAAAATTGGAGAACATATGTTCATGTATGCAGAACCTTTGTGAAGAATTTTTCCTTGTAATTGTATAGCATGTGTATGATAATTTGGTGATATTTGATTAGATCATAAAATCAGGACAAACTTCAATCCTTTTCATTCTCGTAAAATATGAAAAAGAGATCTCAATTAGAGTCATCAAATCTTGTGGAATATAATAAGAAAGTGTATTAGGTACGACTTTACTAGCCATTGGGTCAGCAGATGCTAGTAAACAACATATAATTTTCCTAGAAAAGTTTATTGATTGGATTTCTCACGTCTATAAAATTGGAATTGCCCCCAAATGTCTTACCAATTAACCAAAAGCAATTTGTCTCTTCAATTAAAGAAAAAAACAAAAAAAGCCAATTGGGCATAGCAGTCCCATCTAGCCTACTTAATGCATAAGACCCGGTTGTCCCTACTCGAACTACCATATATGACCCTTCCCAATTGGGGTGGAATTTTTCGTCTGCTCGATTGGTCGTGTTTTCAAAGACCCTTCTTAAGACTAATTCTCTGGGTAGGAATGTACACAGCTTTACATGTCGGTTACGCAAGTTTGCAATCTTTGCGGGTATGACGCTATACGAATAGCTGCCGCTTCCCAGAGTTCGTCAGCGTGTCTAGGTCTTTGGCTATGGCTTCGACATTTGCTTTCTCAGGAATTTTTGTTTGTACGATGGGCATCCCGATTTCTGTGGGCACGATGGCTTCCATCCCATATGTAACCAATCGACTTCCAGCTGGTTGTTTTGTAGGCTCATAAAACCATGGTAGTTTATCTACCCACTTTCCTTTGGCTGAATATAGACGCTTTTTCAAGGCTAATGGGAGGAGTCTTGTTAAACGGCTCTGCGGCTGTTTAATATATGGTCGGTAGAGTCGAGTACACGGATTTTGATTTTCAATTTGTTGCGAATTCTGTATACCAGTATTGAATTGTGACCCATTGTTGGATTCTGATCGATTGAGGTATTCAGAACCTACACGATGTTCTTTACCGCCTAAAAATTTGAACAACCTCTTTATCTTTGATGGATGTGAAGGCTTCGACTTCTATCCATTTACTGAAATAGTTGGTGGCAACCAGTAATAGCTTCTTCTAAATCGGGGTGGTAGGTAGTGGCCTTACGATGTCCATTCCCTATTGAGCGAAGAGCTAGGGGCTCGTTATGGTCCTTAGGTTTTGGGCCGACACCTTTGAAAGGGGGCTGTCGCGCGTGATCGCACTTCTTTGGCATAGGTGAGTGCATCACAGCATGGTTTATTAATAAGTAGCCTTGGTGTGGACTCTATGAGGCCCGGCATGCTGCTTAACAGATGATTTTTCGCATACCTTGTCATGGAGTTGCGCGATACATACTATCCTGTTTGGTAAGTGAGGCGCCAGGTAGGGCCCATCCGAGGCCCATTTATATAGCTGACCCATTCAGGAGAATTGAAATTTGCTGGACTGGGTCTTGTAGACCGGTGTATTATCCGGTAGTTTTCCGAGCTGAGAATAAGCGGACTATTGGAGTCATTTAGAAAGACAGCTTTGTCTATTTCGTTTACAGGTTGGTAATGTCCAGAAGACTTTGGTAGTAGTATGCAGGGAGGAGCCTTGTTCTTTGCATTGGTAGGGACGTCAGGCCATGGTACGCGAAAGCTTCCAGTCATTAGGTTGACCAGCTTACATGCCAGTGTGCATTGGTCTCTTGTTTCATATTCTCCAATTTACACCTTACAGCTGTTGACCATTTTCTTTATATATATAGATCAGTTGTGCCCCCCTCTTGTTACCAAGAACTATTATCTAATCCTCAGTAAAGACATCAAAAACTTGTTGACAAAATAGAACATGTATGCTCTATGTAAAAATACTTTGTCATTGAATTAAACTGAAGATTTAGTTTAGATAAAATGTTGTAAGTGAACGAGGTCGTCTAGTAATAAAATTGGACTATAAATTGGGACATATCATTCCCATAGAGATCAAAAGAATTTAAAGTTCAACTACCCTAACTACTCCAAATTCCCACACTATTTAACTTCCATTTCATATAAATTTTGTTAACCTAACTAGAATTCTACTACATTTAAATTTCTACATCTATAATGAAAAGGAAAATTTGCAAATCTAATTTAAAATGAATTTGAACTTGAGGATTCTTCTTTGGGAAGTAGACAATGGGATTTCACTGCTGTGAAATTATCAATTCCTGCAATATAATCTAATTCAATTCTTTCATGAATTGGAATATGAAAATATCGAGGCAAAGATGCGTATAGTTTGGATTTCTCGCAAATAGCTATTCATGGATTAAGAGAGTCATGTTTCATTTGAAACATGTATCTAACTGTTAACATGTCGAGAACTTACCACATAACATTTAGGTATTTTTCTTTTTCAATACTTCATACCCATTTCTTAAGACTACAGATTTCTTGCTTCCCAAGACAGGGCCATTTTCCAGATCTTTACAAGATGGATGATGTCTCATTCTTAAGATCTTCAAGAGTTCTCTCTTTCATGAGTGGAATCTAGCTAACACGGGATCGAGATTATTCCTCAAGAGACCCAGGAGAAATCTACAATTGATTAAATTGATAGATCCCTCAACTAATTCTCAAACCATGAGTAAATTGATGATTTATCTAAGTAATCTTTTAGAGTTCATTAGTTCTTCAATAATAGTCTAACATACCCCTAAGTAATGCAACCATGCTCTTAGGAATCTCCAACTATGTGTCACTCAGAGGGCCTCTTGGAAATCAGAGCTAGATAACAGTCCTTAATTGGGTATAAGTTACTAATGTTGGGAACAATACACTTCATAAACAACATCATTCAAATAAATTCCAAATTCCCAATCCAAAAAATCCCTTTCTAATTATGTAGGAAAGACCATAACTAACATTAGATCTTTCCCTAGTAAGTTGGGTTTCGAAAAGCTGAATCGCGATGTGCGAAATCACGATACGGAAATTTCAATGTAGCGTAATCAACTTAAAGAAATAAATTCGACTTTTCTCTTGGACTTCATTAGATTCAAACGATGTCGGAATTGATCTTCAACAAGAAATAGCTCAACCGCCAACCACGAACAATTCCTTTGTTTCAAGTCCAGTAAACAAATTGAAATCCTACACTAATTCTAATCGACGAAGAAAATAAAAAAATAAAAGAAAAAAATAATACAAAAGAGTCCTCATCTCCCCAGATGCTCTGGTTTTAAGTCATTAGAAGTGTCCTCGCTTTCCTCAAATGTTTCTATTTATAGAGCCCGAAGTTTGGGCTAAATTATAGGCTGATATGAATCCAAAGTGCAGCCATGCCCCTCATTCTTAGTGGCGACACGAAGTGTTGTCGCGATAGAGTTTTAATTCTTTGTTGTAGTTCTTTGTTGCAGCAGGCAGCATTTTGTCGCGACACGCTTATGTTTGTTTAGCATTTTATTCTGTCGCGACAAAGTTTCCTTTGTCGCTACAGATCTTTCTTTGGCTCTTTAACACTTTGTCCTGCAAGGTCTGTCGTTCTGTCCATTCTATGTCGCGACACTTTTATGTGTGGTTGCTAGAACATTTATGTTGCGACACTGACAATTGTGCTGCGACATTGACCCAGTTTTTTTTTTATGTCACAACAACATTTCTATTGGTTCTTTGTTGCAATAATGTTTCTTGTATTGTAAGCATTCCTGTTGCGACTAGAAAAGTCTGTCGCAACAGAGTCTTGTGACGCCCCAAATCTCGGGGGTCCATTGACAACCCGTCAACTCGAGGAAAATCTGTGTCTCATGTCATAAGACCCATACATGAGTAAAAATGGCCACATTTGCCTACACATCATACTCACCAAACATTTAAACCAACTATATTACAATAGTTCAAGAGTTAATTATATCACTCTTAATACAACATATATTAAAATTAAAAAATTTATAATACATGTTTTACAAATTTCATATGAAAGCCACAATCCGGCTTTCTTCTCAAAAGAGGCCTCTAATGAGCGCCGTCCTCCCGAATACTCCCTATACCTGAAATAATGTTCCCTCGACAGGGTGGCTTGATGCCCGTGTGATAATCTCCTACATGGGTTCTCACACCTAAGTGCACATGTAATGGCGGCCCAGGCACCCTTCCAATGGAAATACACAGTCCTACTTGAATGTCTACATGCCCAATCCCATGTCTCGAGTCCTCACTGACTCCCTCACACATGACTAAGCCAAATGTGAAAAATACAGTTTTCAAAACAAAAGGTTTTGTTCTCGAACACTACGAGGATTTCGGTAAAATCTATTGGACAACCCTCTGAGGCGAATTTGTTGGATAACTCTCCGAAACAATTCATGGGCCCCTCCGACGTGAATTGTTGGACAATCTCCCAACCCAATTCTCCGGAAAATCTTCCATTGAAATTCCTTTCACAACCATTTTCCTTTTTATTTTTTCTTTCATGTCATGCACTCACACCTACCATTCTAGGGTGCCCCGGTGCATATGGAATGCATTATGCCATTGATTAGTGCCCAAAAAGTGCTATATTGAGCCCTATTTATTATAGGTTTTGAGTGCTTTTTGTGTACTAATCATTCTAATTTACCCGATTTGCACATTAAAGTCCCTACTATTTTAATGATCGCATTTTGTGGCAAAATTTGCGCGCCGGGCCAATTATGCCAAAATTGCTGAGTCGATCCATACCTAAGAATTCAAGTCAAACTCAAATACTGCGCATCAAAGATCGTATGAAAGAAGAGCAAAATGTGAAGAAAACACCACTCGCAGAAAGCTTCTCCTCATGAAAGCACTGCTCCCACCCAAAGACTGCTCCTCCCCGCGCCCCGCTTCCCGGCTCACGCTACACCCCCGCTTTGCTCGCTGGTTTTTTCCATTTTACCCCGTAATAACCTTCCGATTTTGAGTCTCAGCCAGGCCAAATCAACGGACTTGAATTCTGATATACAAGTAGTTTCGGGAGTGCGCTCCCGCAAATTCCTTTCCCCTTTTCTTTCCTTTCTTTTCCATTTTTCTACGCCAAACACTCCGAGACAACCTGCAGGATGTTCCTGGCCAGACTCCTTCCTCCTGAAGAGGGATCGGCTGTTGGCCAGGGGTGTGGAGGTAACTCTCACGGTCCCCCCCTGCTTTTTAACGCACGTATTTATGGTTGTTTGTGTCTCGCTTCTCACTTAAAGTTAAAATCTCTTAAGCACGCTTCTCTTAATGTGTATTCGCAAGCTTTTGGGGTTCAATGGATGTTTCTCTCTTTCACTAGATCCACTGAGAGGCTCGCCTAGTTGTCTCCGCTAGTTATCGTGGATTAGGTTTTGAGATAAGCCACCGTTAGAAACATTTATTCCCATTTAAATGCTATTTTTCAAAAGGGTAAATCATGTGGTTTAGTTTTTCAAAGTTAAAATGAAGATCCTGTCAGAAATGACTATATGTCATGCTCCCTAACGCGAGGAAAAATAATTCCAGACATGTGGTTACCTTGAAGCCCCTAAACCGCTATTGGGCCTAACACTTCAAGGGGTTCTATTTTTACATTTTTTTTCTTGTTTTAGTTTCACTGAACACCCAAAACCCCCCGCTGCTTTTTACCAAACCTTAAAATCCAAATTTAATTCACCAATTTTTGTCTTCACTGTTAGTCATTTGTACGAAGAAAACCCATCCGTGGTTCGAATCTCTAGAGACTCACTATATCAGCAAAGAGCTTGACTACTGGCAGTAGGGAGTGAGTATAGGATATAAATTTTGTTGATTCCGGATCACCCTACTGTGGCACGAATCAGCCATTTCCAAACAATTCATATTAATATATAAATCATGCATATATTAACAATTTCACATACTAATCACATGTTATTCAATTCATAGCAATAACATCAAAATTAGCTCACATGGGCTAATAAACAATTCAAGCAATTCATTTTGAATCACCTAAGCAACACAAAAATCACACACAAATCACGCAACAAAGTAAAAACCTAGGTCTCGATATCGCTTACATTACTCTGTGTGGATTTTCTTCACTGATCCAAATATTTGAGATCAAAACACAAATTTTATCTAGGCCTTAACAAATCTCCATCCATTAAAATGACTTTTAGCCAAAGAATAAACCAAGTAGGAAAAGACCTCTTGGAGTTTTCGAAACTCCACAAAATCGGTGTCCATGCGTAGCCCTTGTAGCGTAGATCAACTTTGCTTCTTAGCCCGACGAGAACCGGGACTCGGCCCGAAGTCAGAAATCTAGAGAGAAGTTCTACTTTCTCTCTTTCAAACTTATTTCCTCCTCCTCACGCACGCTTCCAAAGAGCTAAATGAGAAGAATGAGTCTTATTTTGTCTTTATTTTTAATCTTTTCACTTAATTCCATCCTTATCCCTTTAATTTGACTTAAAGGGCCTTTTTGACACATGGCTTAATCTAAGCCATTTATCTCTATCCTCTCACCAATCATGCAACATGTGTCACATGGGTACATGTAGTAGGTGACTTTTGTCACATCACATATCTCTCACAGCCGTCATACTCAAGACTCGACACCTGGCAGCCTCAAAGACGTGGAAATTCCGACCGGTCTCACCTGACGTGTAGGTAGATTTCATGAGACGATTCCAATGGTGGAGTCCATTTCGTCATCAAAGATTTAGAAAAATTCAGAATTTTGATCGAAATTACCATTTTACCCTTTTTCAGAAAATTAGAATTTTCCCGGGTTTTACAGTCTTGTCTTCACTTATCCTGATTTCTTGTTGCAATTTCATTTTTATGTTGCGACATAGTTTATTGGTGTAGTAGATGTCTTCAGTCGCGACCAAGTTTTTATGTCGCGACAAGACTTTTTGCCTTAAGCTCATCTTTGTGTCGCGACCCAAGTCTGTTATGTCGCGACAAGACTTCTCTTCTTTGTGTTGGAATCTTTATCACAATATATAAAAAAAAAATATATTGCGACCTTGTTTCTCAATGTTCAGCTTATTTTTGTGTCGCGACCTTAATATCTCTCGGCCGCGGAGCATCAAAACTTTCACCTGCGTATGTCGCAACATTAAACTCTTGTGTTGCAATCAGGCCAGTTCACTAATCTAGCATCACTTGTTGCAACTTTGTTTCTTTGTCAGGAATAGAGAAACCTTATCTTTCAATGTCGCGACACTCATTACCTTGTCGTAACAGGACTTCTTCTTAAAGTGTCTCAACAAGCTTTCCAAGTTGCAATAATCAGTGTCGCAACAAGAGAAATTTTGTCGCGACATAGATTCTGCCTTCTATTTTTCATTATGTCGCAACATAAACTGATATGTAGCAGTAGTCTTCCTATATTGCTCTTTAATTTCTTATCGTGACATAAGATATCTTTGTCGCGACAGGACTTCTATCCTCTTCTAGTTGTAAGTGTCGCGACAGGAGCTTTTATGTCGCGACAAGTTCCTCCTGGTGTTGACATCCAACTGGCAAACCTTGTCGCAACATCATCTCTCGTTGTCTCTGCTGACTTGTTACTTTCTTTTCATGTTTCGTCACGACACGTTGTCTTTTGTCGCGACATAGCTCTTTTTCTATACTCACCCTTGTGTTGCGATGTACAAATACCACTGCCAGGATAAGAGTTTCCTTAGTATTTCGCTTTGACATTTGTTATATTACTACAAAGCTCATAGACATAGATTGTTGTAATTGCTCTTTTCTTCTTCTTTCTTGCTGGATTTTTCTCCTTTTTGAATTAAAACCTGTAAAACACAAAGTTGGTGAATAATCCATAATTTGGCATCAAAACAGATCTAAATATACTAAAAATAAGCTAGAAAAATGGATTAAAAATAGATGAGTTTAAGACTCATCAAAGTCCCCCAAACTTAAAGTTTTGCTTGTCCCCAAGCAAAGAAAAGAAAATTTCCTTTCTGGCCCTCAAAACAATTCGCCTTTATTTTTAGGGACATTTACTTTACACCGTAACTTTTTAATCACTCTTAAAATTGAAATTAAGAAGTTGCACCGGGTTTCAAATTCGCCTGTCAATTCGCACTTAGAAACATTTTCAATTACTATCATAAAACAAAACTAATGACTTCGAAATGTAAACACCCAATCAATTCATCTTGATTTGTGAGTGTGTGATGGTCTTTCCCTTTCTCCGCTAAATTAGTTAATCTTCCGAGATCCGATACGCTATCGTGATATCATTTTTAAGTCCCATATGCTTGTTTTTCATTAATCTCTACTATCGCAGTAAATACAACCTTCAAGATCAAGCAGTCTTTAGGGCTTGTAAAGCTCTGCTCGGGTTATTGCGATAATCGAGAATTTAAGCTAAAATTTACCTAGATTCCAACCTTCACTTTTTGCATCTTTGTCTCTATCCTTCATCCCTTTCTTTTATACTAATGTTAGAAAAGAAAATTTTCCCCCAAACTTGGTCTTGATGTCAGTGCTGCATACTTTCATCTTGGTAATTTTATTTACCAATGTCATTCTAATCAAGTCAATCCCTTTAGATAGAAGCCCTTTTCTTTTTCTTTTCACTTGCCAAAGATTTTAGGAATAGCGCATCGTTTTGTCTTTTAGGCTTTCACCACTCTTAGAGAACTTTGGGGTTGAAGCTCCCATACGCTTGGCATTAGGGGTACTAGGTGTCGAACACCCCATGAACTTAATTGTTCAAGAGAGAGGAAGGCCACAAGACAAAACTTATTCCAATTTGACAATGAACAATCTTTGACTTTCTTGCATTTCTTTCTTTCCTTCATTTTTTTCTTCTTCCATCCTTCATTCTTGTTTTTCCTTCAAAACAAAATAATATTCCCCAATCTTTGTACTTTTCTCGCATTTTGAAGTTCTTTCCGAATCGGGCACAGCGGTTCTTTACTGTAGGATTAGAATAAAGGAAGGATTTGAGGTTCTAATTGCTGGTTCAATGAAGAAATTAGGCAATTTGGCTCAATTCTGAAACTAGAGTGTATGCTTGTGCATATTATGAGGGTAGGCTTGAAAGGCTCAAACTTCCAAGGATGGCCTATATCACTTCCTGTTAGTAGTATCACTTAGGATTTCACCTTGACTAATAATCTAACAAGTTCTAGGACATTGGACTATTTGACTGTGAATGAACCCAGAAGATGTCCCTAATTTTTCACAATTTGTTAAGGACTTTTTTTTACCAAGTGCATTGTTTTAGATTTTATCAATCTTACTATTTACACAAAGGTCTCAAAAGTCTCTGGTTTGTGTTTCCTATCGAGTATCTTCCTAAATCATCATTCAACTCATTATGGCTAAATTGCAACTTCCTTTCCAATCGGGATTAGCCTACCACAATGCTCATATCATGGTTGCTCGATTTGAATTTTGCCGTTTGTTATTTTAGTCAAGTAAAGAAGTTCATTTTGATTATGCATTCAGCTCACAACAATACAACACAACCACAATTGTTCTCAAGTCATTTCATCCAAACATGCTGCAGCAAATAAACAATATTATCCAGATAGTTGATTTCCTCTTTATTCAACCGCATGACAAATATCAAGCAAAGAAAATTTGAAAACACACCAATCAAACAAAAACATAACTGAACACAAAATTTTTGCTAAATTTTTTATTTTATTTAGAGGAATGGATTTGAATACAAAGAGAATGGGGAATGATTACAGATTGAGTTTGGAGAGAAAACAGACTACAGGGATTTATCTCTTTCGTAGGATTCGAAGTTTTCTGTGCTCGGGAGGTCTCTGGGTCAAGGTAGCTGTAGATCGGGAGGGAACTTTGGAATGGAGATGTCTGGCTTTTCTTTTGCTGATGGTTCTTCTCTATGAAAGAGACGGTATTCATTTGTATACTCCACCAGGGTGACCAATTGATCCTGCGTTTGAGCCAAAGTGTTCACAGATCCTTCAACTTCAATGATCACATTGTGTATGTTCACCAAATTTGAATTCACCTGATCCAGGCTATCATTCCATAATTTATGTTTGTAGTTGTTATCCATCTCTAGCTCCTTATCTCTCTTCTCCATAAGCTTCCTAAATTCCTTGAATTGTTCTTTGCAAAGGTATTTAAACCCCTTTGCCTTCTGCAACATGTTGGCTTCCATTCTTCCCTCTCTCTTTTCTAAAAAGGTTAGCACATCTTCATCCCTTTTATCGCTCATCAGAGAATGTGTTTATCTTTGAGTCCAGCCTTTGCATTAGTGCTCTTTCTCTCCTTTCTATTTTCTCTTTCCATTCCTCATCTTTATGTTTGAGCATTTGTTCCCATTATTGTTCTCTTTTTCTGAAATCAGCTTCCAGAAATTCCTCTCTAATTTTCTGTTGCAGCTCCCACCTTTTCTCTCTCTTCTCCATTTCCTTCTTCATTGACACCAACATTTCCATAATTTAAGCATTTCCTGGATTTCTCCTGGAGCTCTCAAATGGTTCAGAAAAAGTCTCTCTTACTTTAGGAGGTGAATGAAGGATTGGGCTTCTTTTGTTCTGCATCTCCTCTTCTGTTGGCAATTGGCTCTCCTCTAGGATTTGTCCCATCCCTAATTCCTCATTTTCTTCTTCATCAGGCCTCTTTGCCACTTCCACAATCTCCATTTCCTTCCTCTTTTTGTTCTTTGGGCCTTTAAGCACCCTTGTCAAGGTCAAAGGAGAAACCTTAGGGCATGTTTCTTCCTCTGCCCACACCCCATGAACTCCAGCCAAAATATAGAGTCGAGTGATCATTGTTGGATGGGGGATCAGTCCCCTTTTAACATTTTTCTGGAAGCTCCTGATAGATGACTCAATTATCTTCCCAGCATTAAACTTGTATCCCTTTAGCAGGGCATACAAAATGATGGCTTCTTGCTCCCTTATTATGCTTAGATGCTTGGTGGGTATGATGATAAAAGCAATGAAATAAAACCACACCTTAGCTTCTTCTATGAGAGAGCCACTGTTGATTGATTCGTGGGGATTCTTCTTTGTTGAGCTCCATTTCCCCTTTTCGGCCATCAAGAAATTTACAATCTTCTCATGGTTTGGCTCTTTAAGAAATTTCTTGTACTTAGATCCATTATTGGGATCTTTGATCTGGAGCACCTCATTGATCCTTTCATGGCCCATCGGAACCCATACACCTCTGACATACACTGAATCTTCTTCAGAATTTCCGCCGCATGTCAGCGTAGAATTCCTGTTAATCCACGCAAAGAAACCCAAGTGGTTTATGCGTATGCACCAAACTCCAAACCCCCTTTTCTATTGTTCCCAAGAAAGGAGAGACGAACCTTGCCAAACCCCTCTCCTATAAATCCCTTTGTCGCCAAATTCCTCCCCTCTAGAAGAGTAAGCTTCATCCGAGACGAAAGCCACTGCCTCTCGACTTTATTTCGCTTAGCTCTACCCGTCTCAAGCCGCTGTTTCTTTCGGAGCTTGGTTTTGCTCCTTGATTAGTGCCCAAAAAGTGCTATTTTGAACCCTATTTATTATAGGTTTTGAGTGTTTTTTGTATACTAATCATTCTAATTAACCCAATTTACACATTAAGGTCCCTGTGATTCTACTGATCGCATTTTGTGGCAAATTTTGCGTTTTTGCGAGCTAATCTATGCGGCAAACATTGAGTCGATCCAAACATGAAGAATTCAAGTCAAACTCAACATCATAGATCGGGGAGACCAAGAGGAAAGCATAGAAGAGCGTAAACAGGAAGAAAAATGAAGCAGGGAGCTAGAATGGAATAGTAGCTGCTGAGGAATGTAGCTACAAAATTTCAGATTTTATCATAGCTTGTAATATCGTGGGCATAGCTTAAAATTTCAATTTCACTATGACTGAATTTCGCTATGATAGCAATTTTTGCTATAGCTAAAATTGTCTACTCCTCGCTTTGATCCAAACCACTCGCTGGGTTTTTCTCCTTTCTGCCCTTGTAATAGCTTTGCTTTCTGGGTTTGTTTTGTAATTTCCTCGCTTCTCTCGAGCCGTATATGCTTGTGAGTCAAGGTTTGTAACAACCAATCAAGTCGGCACAAATTCTGATAGCTTCAGCCTCCCAAGCTCGTCTTCGTCATTTTCTTCTCCCTTTCTTTCCATTTTCCGGGCATCCAAACACCCTCCGAGGATGACAATTCTGAGGATGGTTGCCAAAACCCTTCCCTCCTCGGGCGAAGGCCAAGCTGCGTGGATCTGGTAAACAACCGAGGGTCCCCTGCTTCACGCAGTAAATTACCACCGTCACTCGTGTCCCCTTTCTAATCATAGGTTTTTATCTCTTCGAATCTCCGAATGAATTATTACTTTTGGTAAGTTTTTAGTGTTCAGCGGATGCTTAATGTTAGATCCATCGATATTCATTAGTTACCTCATGACCCATTGAAAGCGGGGGTCCAAGAGACTTTTCTTTCACTCGGTTTGCGGAGCACCGATGGCCGTAGATGCCATTTTTCTAAAAAGGATTAAATATTTTCTGGGGTTTAGTTTTGATAAATTTTAAATGAAGATCCCTGGTCGACGACTATATGCTCATCCTCCCCAACGCGAAATGACCCCGAGACCCCCCTCGGGGCTGTCTCTAGAATCCTGCCCATCCCGATACTCAAGGAGACCCTTTATTATTTTTTCGGTTTCACTCGCTTTATTTCCCGCCACCCTCATCAAAACCCCATCGTTTAGGAACCCATAATCCAAATCAAATTCACCACTTTGGCCTTCACGCTAGTCATTTATACAAAGAAAACTCCATCCCCGTGTTCAATCGCTTAGAACCGCTTATACTGCAAGAGAGCTCGACTACTGGGCAGAGGAGGAAATTTAGGATACAAATTTGTTTTGACTTTGATCACCCTACTGGTGGGCACGAATCACCCTCTCCTTGCACTTCGTCTGAATCGGGTTTGTTTTAGTTTGAGGTTCCGTATGAACCTCCGCTTCACTCCGCGCATATTCTCTCGCCATCATCTCACCGAGATTCGGGGACCAGTTCTAGGATTCTCCGCCATTTGGCGAGCTTTGATTCGGGGTTAGCTCATGAAGTCTGTGGATTTTGAGAGTTTGAAGAGAGGAATAAAGTGGGATTTGTGTGAGAGTATGAATGATATGAGACAATTGGAAGGAGGTGGCTTTTCAGTTTTGAAACATTCTTCGGTTAATGGCTCAATTAATCAATGTTTCTCTTCATGTGTCACGACGAAAAATAACATTCTTCAATTATTTTATTTTTTTTAGCTAACTTTACCCCTTTTTGGTAGAGTTGTTTTTTTTCTTGTTTGGTGTTTGCTTTGTTTCAAGTAGTAGGGGTTCGTTCCAAGTGGGATAGAGTTTAATCAAGGTTGAATTTGAAACTCACTGGAACAGTGACAAGACGATCAGCATGTAAGGTGGGGTGTCCCAGAGCATACATGCACAACGAGGGACTATAGAAACCTAAAGTACGGCAAAATCAGCAACTGGGAAAACTAAACTCAAATAGTCTATGAGATTCATAGACACTGATGAGTGCACCCTGCCTATAGTGTTCTAACTTATGCACCATGTTTCTCCACATGTTACCTCAACTCCTCATCCACCACAGTACCAATTACGCTTAATTTCTCCAGTTGAGCAAGCAATACTGAACTTGAGAAAACTAGTGGATAATTTCAAAGAGGAGCAAAGGGTAGTGAATGTCCAGGCCAATCAAGAAATTGAGACAGTAGAAAACTCCCTGAACAAGGAATTGGATGTGTTCCAGAGCAAAATTGATCAGGAATTTGACATCCTGCAACCATCCATTTCACATCAAGAGGAGGAGAATCTGGAGGAAGAGTGCTTGACTGAAACAATTTTCAAGTAGCAAGCTCAACCGCACCGTGGAGGAATTATTGAAAGTGGAATCGTAAGAAGCTCCCGAGGAACTCCAGGATGCCCCAGACCAAGTGTTGCGCCATGGAAGCAAGAAATCATCACTGGCTGACTACGCTATACGAATGTGGCAGGGAGCAACTGGAAAAGCTACCCTTCAAATCCAATTCCCATGAATTTCTGGAACTTAGGCGGGGCATTGCCCAACCCCAAAATAGCCCACTGCCAGTGTATATACTGCCTACACCTGGAGCATACCCAACACCTGAAACACCATCTCCAAAGGCCACCCCATTTGAGCTGCCCATGCTACAAAATTTTAAGAGATTAGTGGCCACTGTTAGAGCCTCTGCCACTACATAAAAGACACAAGCAGCTAAGCCTACATCGCATTTTACACACGGCCGTTCAAAAATGGGCCAATTGGGAGCATCCGAACCCCGACATTCCCGCAAGCTCGCTGGGGCCCAGTTGTGCCTCCAAAAGCTTGAAGACTGGTCGCACTCAAAGTATCCTAATTGTTTTAATTTTTTCTTGTTTATTTCATTTTATCGTATATTATTTTGATTTCTTGCGAATTTTTCTTCTAGATTTTGTCTAATTTTTAAGTTAATCTGTTCTAGCTTGTTTTTCACTTTTCTCGCAAATTTTCTTTAATTTTTCTCAGATAATTTCATAGCTCTAGTGGAAAATTTTGAAGGTAATGAAGATCGGGAGCAATATAGCAAAGAGTGGGCTTCAAGAATCATAAATAAATTTTCGCGAAAACAAGTCGAAATTGCTATAGTAGAATTTTTCGTCTTATAGCGAAATTTTCGCTATCATAGCGAAATTTCGCTATGTAGCGAAAATGTGTACGGTTTGTCCCCTCTAATAAGACAAAATTTTGTATAGTAAGTCTTTAAAAAAAAAAAAATTTGTTGTTTTCTTTTATTTCTTTTATTATTATTACTTTATTTTATTAAAAAAAATTTTTTTCGTCTCTCAGACAAAAATATTAAAAAAAAAATTAAAAAAAATTTATTTTACTTTTCGTTTTTAAAAAAAATATAAAAAAAATTTATTATTTTATTTTTCATTTAAAAAAAAATTGTCTCTCAAAAAAAAATTATTTTTATTATTATTAATAATATTATTATTATTATTATTTTTATTAATTGTTTTATTTTATTTTATTTTTCAAAAAAAAAAAAATTCGCTATTTGACATAGCGAAAATTTCGCACACATAGCGAAATTTTCGCTATGATACTATGGTAGCGAAATTCTCGGGGCGCATGATAAATGGGGCCCCGCTACACCCCACTGCTTTCGCTCCGATTTTGTTTCACTCCATAACTTTTTCATCCGACTCGCTTTAACCGCTTTTATAATTGGCCAGCAGCTAGAGAGTGTAGAATCCAAAATAGAGGAAAGAACATTTTTGAAATTTTTATGAAGGTGAAAATTTCAAAATGCTCTAACGGGTCACTTTTTTTCTCTCTTTTCTTCTTCTAACTTGTTCATTTGAAGCCCAAACGGAGTGAATAAGGTGTCGATGGAAAGCTTGCAAAGTCTCCTATCCAAAAACGATCACATCTCATCAAGGAGGTAACACTTCCTTCCCTAACTTTCCAACTGATCTCCATCAAGTGACAAATTTATATTTTAATGCGTGTAGAGCAGCGGTGAAGTGGCTTTTGCGAATTTATATTTTGTTACTATTTTGAGCAAGCCCATTTTATTATGTTCGGGGCATAGTCGGTTTTCCTTTTGTGAAGCCGTTATACTATACAACTTATTTTTGTTCAAAACTCGCACCCTTTTTTTTTTTTTTTTTTTTGTGGTTTTGGCCTAACCTGTGGTTTGCAAAATTTAAATCCTATCCACCCTATTGATGTTAGATTGGTTCCATGCCTAGTTGAGTGGATGATCGCTTGAACTCTTGTTGCTTTCGACCTTTTTTTTTTTTCCACCTTTAAGCCAACCACACACTGTGCAATATCAAAGCTTCTTCAATAACTTGAAAAACTGCCTAGCCTCCTAAGCCTTGAAATAACCTACCCTAGTTTCATTGACCACCTTTAATAGGTTAAGGACCCCCATGAATAGAAGGCCAATGTGTCTTCCAAAATAAAAAGAAAAGAAAAAGAAAAAGAAAGAGAAAAAGAAGAAAAATTGCAACGCTTTGCCTTGAAACCCGAGCACGGTCCGAGGGGTATATGGAAAAAGCCTTTAAAGCCCTAAGTGTCTCTAAACCTTCACTGGTCGGGAGTCGCCGACTTAGTGTTCGCTACAATGTGGATGGGTGAGCGAAGTGTTGTAGGTGCCGGAGTTTCAAATCATTCTGAGTCCGGTGAAACCTCGAAGAGCCTGCGGGTCAAAGATCCTTATGACTCGGGTGCCCTAAGCCTTAATTGGTCGGGAGTCATTGGTAGATCTGACTTTGGTGAGGTTTCCATTCCTCAGCTGCACCCTACAACGTAAAAAGAATTGTGGAATAAGAGGTAGGTCCTGATCTATTTAGGTTGGTTAGCATGCTAGGTCGTGGTAGTAGCTAGGTTGGCGGGAGAGTGCAGTTTAGCAGTTTATTGTTGAGAACTGATCAAACAAACACTTAGATTTTGGTGGAAGTTTATGGTTGATTCACTAAGAAGGAGGCTCTTTTAATACTCAAATTTGTATGGCATTCATTCTCTCATGATAGTTATTGGACAAGGCTTTGATGATTTTACTTAGGTTAGGCATTATCATTCACAACCTTTGAAATATCATTTTTAGAACATTATTTTTTATTGTTTTGTATGTTCTCTCTTTCTTTCTTTCTTTCAATAAGCAAGGACTAGCAATGTGTAGGTTAGTGTGGGGATTAGTGCCCAAAAGTGCTGGTTTGAACCCTATTTATTATAGGTTTTGAGTGCTTTTTGTATACTAATCATTCTAATTAACCCGATTTACACATTGCTGTCCCTACTATTCCCATCGACGCATTTTGTGGCAAATTCAGAAGTTTTGCAGCTAATTCATGCCAACAATATCATGGAGTCAATCCAAACATGAAGAATTCGAAATAAACCCAACATCATAGATTAGAGACCAAGAGGAAAGAAGAGCAAGTAAAAATAGAAGAAAATGAAGCAGTGAGCAATGGAACAAGAGCAAAGGAGGAATACAAAATTTCACATGCCAATTTTCGCTATCATAGCTTAAAATTACTCGTGGCATAGCTTAAAATTTCAATTACTTATGATCGAATTTCGCTTTATGATAGCGAAAATCACCGTACAGCGAAATTGGTTCAAGCCTCGTTTTAATCCAAACGACTCCGTTTTTGGTTTTTCTCCTTTCTACCCTTGTAATAGCTTTTGTTTTGGTTTGTTTTTTTAATTTCCCTTGCTCTGAGCCGTATATAAGCTAGAGTCAAGGTTTGTAACAATCAATCAAGTCGGCAATAAATTTTTAGAGAAGCTTTCAGCTCTCCCATTTCCCGTTTCTTCTCTTGCTTTATTTTCTTTCCCTTTCTTTTCCATTTTCTGGGCAACCAAACACCCTCCGAGGATGGTTGGCTAAAACCCTTCCCTCCTTGAAGTGGAAGGCTGTTGGGTGCAGGATCTAGGCAACTGAGGGTCCCCTGTTCTTCACGCAGGTAGCCACTGCCGTCACTGTGTCCCCTTTCTAACTATAGGTTTTTATCTCTTCGAATCTCCTTGAATGGCTATTATTTGGTAAGCTTTTAAGGTTCAGTGGATGCTTAATGTTAGATCCACTGATATTCATTAGTTACCCTCTATGACCCATTGAAAGGGGGGTCCAAGAGACTTTTTCTTCACTGTCGATGAGCACTGATGGCCGCATGCCATTTTTCAAAAGGATAAATATTCGGGGTTAGGGTTTTATAGCTAAATGAAGATCCGTTCGAGATGACTATGTCATCCTCTCAACGCGAGAAATGACCCCGAGGACCCCCGCCTGCTCCTAGAATCCTAAGCCCAAAGATCCCGATACTGCTGAGACCTCTTTTATTATTTTTCTTATTTCACTTCAGTTTATTTCCAGTTTTCACCATCAAAACCCCCACTGTTTTTAGGAAATCCCATAATCCAAATCAAATTCACCAATTTTGGCCTTCACAGTTAGTCATTTGTACAAAGAAAACCCATCCCTGTGTTCGACGTTATAACCGCTATACTGCAATAGCTTGACTACGACAGTAGGAGGAAATTTAGGATACAAATTTTGTTGACTTCGGATCACCCTACTGTGGGTACCTAATCAATTCTCCCTTGCACTTCTGCTCAGAATCGGGTTTGCTCTGGCTTTGAGGTTCCGCATGAACCTCCTCTTCACTCACAGATATTCTCGCTTTTTTGGTCATCTCACCGAGATTTGGGACTGTGTTCTAGGATTCTCGCTATTTATTAGCTTTGATTCGGGGTTTAGGCTCTATGAAGTCTAGGATTTTGAGAATTTGAAGAGAGGAAGAAAGTGGGATTTGTGTGAGAGTATGAATGATATGAGACAATTGGAAGGAGGTGGCTTTTCAGTTTTGAAACATTCTTCAGTTAATGGCTCAATTAATCAATGTTTCTCTTCATGTGTCACGACGATTAATGATTAGGTCACAATAATAACTTTTGACTTAAATGTGGAATTTATATTGTGACCCCTCTTTTTAAAAATTTAACTCTGCATTTATTAGTAGCTCCTTCATGTTGCGACACATTTTAGGTTTATAGCAACAAAGGCTAGTCCTAGCATTGGAGATTGTCGCGACACTTGTCATTGCACCTAACAGGTTACAATCCCGTCGCGATAGGAAAAATGTTGTTGTGACATAAATTGGCTTTGAAAGCAGAAAAGTGAACCGCGACAGTTCTTAAAGTTGGTCGCGACATTGTTTCTATTGCCATTCACTTAAATTGCACAATTTTTGTTGCAACATGAAAAACAAGGTCGCGACGAGTTCCCATAAGTTTACAGTAAGTGATGTCATGACCACACTTTATAGTGTTGCGACAATAGGTTTCTAAGGAAGAAAACCTTGTCATAACAAAATTTTATGTCGCGACCTATTTTTCCTAAGGCGTTCTGTTCAACAAGTTTGTTGACAAACCTTTCTTTTGTTTATAAAACAAAGGTCGCGACACGTGCTTTATTGCCGGGGATCGAATATTTGTTTTCCAATTTTTCAGAATCCTCAACTCCCTTCAGTTAATCACTCACAATTCAGTCCAATTATGCAATTCAGGTTTGTAAAAACATATTTAACAATAGAAATTTTCAATTCAATCATAAACAACAATCTCATTAACATCAACAAAGCCTAATTAATAAAACTCAACAAGGCATTCAAGAAATTAGCATCTGGAAGTTGTCTAATTGATCATGCTCTAAAATCACCAAACTTCTCAAACTTCAATTGTGCATTATTATCTAAAAACAGGTTGAGGGAATTGGAAATACTCCCAGGCTTTTTCCCCGCACACCAATTTGGAGCAAAGGTGCTTATAATATCTTCTCCATTCCAATTCATCCTTCCCGCCCAAATCAAAATTTAGCAAATGATCAAAATATCCTAATAAAACTTCTAACAATGAACTAAATCAAAATTTAAAAGCAATCAACATCAATCATGTTAACTACAATAAACAAAATCTGTTTGGGTTGCCTCCCAAGTAGCTGCTCATTTTAATTTCCTTAACTAGACACATGCTGCAGAGTGTCTTTAGTTTCAGTAATTTCTTTCTCCCTTTTCCAAATCTGGATATGTTTCCTTCATGCTTCCTCCAAGATAATGCTTTAATCTTTGACCGTTTACCTTGAATTCACCTCCAGATTTAATTTTCAATGTCACTGCTCCAAAGGGTGTACTTGCTATCAGTGTGCATGGACCACTCCATCTTGATTTCAATTTCCCTGGAAATAGCTTCAACTTAGAGTTGTATAAGAGAACTTATTCTCCTGCCTTAAATTATTTTCTTAAAATCTTTTGATCATGCCACTTCTTGGTTTTTTCTCAGAGATTCGCATTGTCATAAGCCTACCTCACTTCTTTCTCATTCAGCTTAGAGTAGTCTTTTTCCTTTGCAGCCTTAAAGTCATTGCACTAAGTTTCTTGATTGCCCACATAGCTTTGTATTCCAATTCTAAGTGGAGATGACAAGGTTTTCCGTATGCAATTATGTATGGGACATTCCAATGGGAGTTTTGTAAGTAGTTCTATAAGCCCACAGTGCATTATCAAGCTTTATAAACCAAATTTTCGCTTGCATTAATAGTTTTCTAGAATTTTCGATTTCTATTGGAAATTTTAGTCATTCCATTTGATTAAGGATGATAAGCCAATCCTATTAGATGTTTGATTCCATATCCGCTCATGAGTTTTGCAAAAACTTTATTTGCAAAATGGCTTCCCTCATTACTAATGATTGTTCTGGGTGCTCCAAACCTACTCAAAATGTTTCTTTGTATAAACCCAACCACTATGATGGCATCATTTCTAGGATAAGCTATTGCTCCCACCCATTTAGATACATAATCCACAGCTAGGAGGATGTATATATTGCCAAATGATGATGGGAAAGGTCCCATAAAGTCTATTCCCCATACATCAAAAATCTGGACCACAAGAATTCCTTGTAGGGGCATTTTACTCTTATGCTTAAGTTTCCTATTCGATTAAGCATCACAATGTTTTACCCATTCAAAACAGCTTTGAATAGAGTAGCCAATAAAATCCCCGATTGAGAATTCTCTCGGGCTATCTTGTCTTTGCAACCGTCCCTCCATGGTGATGCATGACATTTCTCCATAATTCCACCTTGTTTAGTTTCGACACATCTCCTTATGATCAAATCTCGTCTTCTTCTATACAAGAGGGTCATCCCATATATACACCTGCACAAGTTCTCACTTCCTCCTCCACGGTAGCTAAATCGTATGGCATGACTCCACAAGATAAGTAATTCACAATATCTACATACCAGGGTGTCTGTACTGATAACATAAATAGCTGCTCATCAGGAAAAATTTATTCTATTTATGTTATCTTTTCTATTCGAGCAATTCTCTCCAATCTAGACAAGTGATCTGCTATCACATTGTCACTACCCTTTTTATCCTTGATCTCATGATCAAACTCTTGCACCAATAACACCCATCCGACGCTCGCTTTGCATCTTATTGATATTTAATTGCAAAGACGACAAGTGTATTACAACATGGGGACCCTAATATAAGGCCTAATTTCACAAGCAAAATACCTTTGCCAAGATCTCCTTCTATGGTGGAGTTGTTCTTCTTGCGCCTCATTGAATGTTTTGTCGACATAGTATATGGCCTTGAATATCTTTTTCGCTCACGGCACATGTCCCATTGCATAATCACTGGCATCACACATGATTTCAAACTCATTGTTTTAGTCTGGTGTCAACATAATGGGGGTTGATACTAATCTGGATTTGATTTCCTCAAATGCAGATCTGCATGATTCATCAAAATCAAAATTTGCATCTTTTCCGAAGACTTCACACAATGGTCTGAGATTTTTGAAAAATCATTGATGAATCTTCAAAATCCAAGATGTCCTAGGAAGCTCTATTCCCTTCACTGTTGTAAAAAGAGTTTTTATACAAGCACCCGCCGGGTCTACCTAATCCATCTCGCAAAAATTCAGGTCTCAAAATAATTCCTTCCATTACCATGAAATGACATTTTTTCTCAATTTAAAGCTAGATTCTTATCTTGGCACCTCTGAAGTATTGTTGCTAAGTTTCTCAAATAATCATCAAAACTGATCCATAAACTGAGAAGTCATTCATGAATATTTCCATAACCTCTTCCACCAAGTCAGAAAATATAGACATCATACATCTATGAAAGTTGGCAGGAGCATTACATAATCCAAATGACATCATTCTAAAGGCAAAGGTACCATAAGGACATGTAAATGTTGATTTCTCCTGATCCTCTATGGCTATTGCAATCTGGTTATAACCAGAATATCCATCAAGAAAACATTAATGGGAGTGCCTTGCTAACCTGTCCAACATTTGGTCAATGAAAGGTAGAGGATAATGGTCCTTTCTAGTAGCAGTGTTAAGTTTCCTGTAGTCTATACAAACTTCCATCCCTGCCACAGCTTCTTGTGGGAATCAATTCATTCTTTCATTTCGATCACAAGTGAATCATCCCTTCTTCGGGAACCACATGTACCGGGCTCACCCAAGGACTCAAGCCAGACGTATATATAAAGCCACCATTTAGCCATTTCAGCACCTCTTTTCTAGACTACTTCTTTCATTACTGGATTCAGCCTCCATTGATGTTCTATAGAAGTTCTGGCATTCTCCTCCAACAGGATCTTTTGCATACATATTGAGGGACTGATTCCTTTCAAATCTTCTATAGACCAAGCTATTGCTTCTTTATATTTTCTGAGAGTCTCCAGTAGTTTTTGCTCTTCCAACCTAGTTAATCCAGCTGAAATGATAACCGACTTTCCTTTTTCTGCTGAAAAGGCATACTAAATGTTCAGTAATTTCCTTGAGTATTAAAACCCTTCGAGCTTGTGTTTTCCGCAAACTTTTCTTCATAACCGTTTGACCTGAGACCGATTCTCCAATACCGAATATTGAATCTTTAAATTTAAAATTGGAGTTAAGATCTTTAACTTCAAGATGCTTAAGATACTGAAAATTCATCTCATTCTCATTCATTAAATTATGAAAATTAAGCAAGCAAGTAATAATTCGTGAATCGATAAGAATTTTTGTTTCTAATTACACAGCCAAGACTATCGAAGTTCCGTTGTTTCAGGCTATGATTGAGATTGAAGTGCATTGCTTCATCTCCAACCCTGAGAGTCAGTTCCCTTTTTTTCACATCAATTAGTGCCACCCTTGTTTCTAAGAATGGTCTTCCTAACAATAGTGGGATTTGTTTGTCTTCCTCCATATTAATGACCACAAAGTCTTCTGGAAAGACAAATTTTGCCACTTTGATCAGCACATCTTCAAGGATGCCCTCAGAATGAGCTAATGTTCTGTCTGCCATCTGCAGGGTAACTGTTGTGAGAGTGAGCTCCCCCAAACTTAATCTTTAAGCGATAGACAGAGGCATCAAGTTGATGCTAGCTCCAGAATCACACAATGCTTTTCTAATATCAGCATCTCCAATTTTGCAAGGTATAATGAAGTTGCCTGGATCATGCCTTTCAGTAAGGTCTTCGAATCACGCACCGCTGAAGTTGGTGTTAGTTCACTACCTTCCGAAAGAATCTCTCCTTTTCTACTCAATATATCTTCATAAACTACTTACCGAGGCATCTAAGCTAATGCCTCGTAGAAGGGAATGTTGATCTCATCTTCTGGGAATATGTTTAAGAATTTAGAGAACTACTCCTCTAGCTTTGTTTTCAAGTAGCTTCGAGGAATGGAACTCTGAGGATTGTAAGCTTTAACTTCTTCCTTCTTCCCTACTAATTGGGCTGCATTTATGATGTTTTCTCTTTCTCAGTAGTTTCGAACCTGTATGCTTCAAGTTCTTCTCTAATTTCTTTCTATTTCTCTTCCTTAGTATCCCTATTTTCACCTTCTTTCATCTAATCCCTTTGCCACTTCTCGCACCACCACGCATACGCCCTTGGATTCTTTTCCATGTCACTTGAAATGAATCCTTAGGCTCTTTCCGCACAAATTGGTCACGGTCCCATCCAGATCTCCGCATTCTTCCAAAGAGGCATTAGTGTTCGTCTCAAACACAACCCTGTTTTGTTTCGAAGTTTTCAAGGTCGTAAAATTTCTTTCATGCAAATTCAAAACTTTGCTTTCTAACATGAAATGAAGCATCCGATCTTCAAAGTGATTGTCGCTTTCAACCCCGATACTCTCCTCTATTATCCCTCTCACGTGTTGTCGGAACTGGGTCGATTATGCTTGATGGTAATTCGCCCGTGCTCCAGACGCCATCAGGTTCTCCCCCATATGAAAGTTTCATGATTCTCGCTATTGTGTATAGTGTGTTGGTAAGTTGGGTTTAGGTTTGAAGTGATAACTTCTTTGCTCATTCATATACTTGGTCTCCTCAACTTGGTAGGGCTCTTCATCAACCAACCCTTCAGCACTTCTTCTACTTTTTCTTCCACTGCTCCACTTCATGTGTAGTGTGCATTCTTCTTTCATTGTTTCCTAGTTTTTTTATCACTACATCCAGCTTTGCTTCTATGGCTGTCATTCTATCAAGCCCAAAAGACCACTTCTCAACCCGTCGCAGCCTCCTCAAGCTTCGATGGAGCCTCAGGAGTTTCATTTGGCAAGGTCTTCACCCGCCTCTTGCCTCCTCCGCACTCCTTTAAAAGCTCCACAAAGAAGATGCAATCAATTATACCCTTGGAGGCATAATTCATAGCATGATAGAAAATGTCCATCCGAAAGGGTCGATCTATTCCATGCATAGGACATATTTCATCAATCTTGAATATCCCATGCAACATAGAGACTCCTCATCTTCCCCGCTTGAAGACAATTATTTCTCCCCTTAGCAAAGAGAGCTGGAGGGAAAAACCCACTCATGTATGCCTCCCACCCGCCTCTCCCAAGTGTTCACTGATCCTACTGGCAGTGAGTCAAACCATGTTGTTTCCACATGTCTCAATGAAAATAGGAAGAGTTGAAGCTTGATTACATCTGGTCTCACCCCATTCAGCTTCACCGTGTTTACCATCCTCATGAATCTCCCCAAGTGCTCATTGGGATCTTCAGAAGGGTGGCTTGTGAACTGATGTCACGCACTATAGTAATTGCAAGCCGGCTTCAATAAAATTGTTTGTTTAACGGAGGTCAGTTCTCACAACCGAGTATCTCTCTCGATGATAGCTCCAAAATTCCTCCATAGTGTTAAATTATGGTCTCTCTACTTCTTCTTCTTCTTTTGGAATAGTTTTCAATTTTTCTCTCTGATTTTCCATATTTCCTCGATTTCAGACTGGTGATTCTAGATTCTCTACAGAGTTCTCAATTTCGTCCGTGAGGCAACGGTTCGCTGGGTCTTCATGCATTTAACTTATTCCTGAAAGTAGAAACACACTGAGATCAAATGGAGTTAGTGATATAAAAAATTATTCCTGATGTTAAAACTGTTTTTGTTGTTTTTTCTAAAATTTTTGTAACACAAAGAAAATGTCCAAATTAGTATTTCTCTCTTTTATCGGGATATTGGTTTTTAAATTCCATTGATCCCCGACAACGGTGATGAGTAAAAAAATTATTCACTTTTTAATCCATTTTTCTGATATGTTTTTTTTAATATAATTTCTGTTTTTATTCATAAATATGGAAATTTTACCAAATTTATATTTTGCAAACTTTTACAGAAGAAATGGCAATTCTAGCAATTATACGTGTTTATATCTTGTCAAGTAGTCAGTCACATAGACTCTTTAAGGTCGCGACAAGTAATTCAAGAATACAACAAGCTAAGTCACGACAAAGAACCTGTGTCACTTAAGTGATAGTAAGCCCAAGCAAAGCTGCTAAGACAGAGGAAAATTAGCCGAGACTACACTTATGAGCCTCAAGGAAAGATCATGTCGCGACACCGTTTTGAGGTCGCGACACAGAAAGAAGACATTGTTGGTCGCAACAGATAATTGATGTCGCGACTAGGAAAGACTGTTGAATGGACTTGCAAGGTCCCTACCAGGGAATTTGAGGTTGCGACAAAAATGTAAGCTGAGGACACCAATCGAGGTCGCGACCAGGATTTTATGTCGCGACATACAAATGAGCTGAACAGATAAAACATGTTGCGACTAAGTTTAGCAACTGCAACAAGAGCAAGGGTGATAAGGGCAACCATCTCGCGACATACTTTTTTAGGTCGCTTAATTATAAAAGAAGTCAATTGGTAGTTAAAACTATTACATCAAGAAATGAGGTTGCGACAGGATGGCAAGAAATGATGTCGCGACATGCTTTTAAGATCGCGACATAGATTTCAGCAGGGAATAGAAATGATTAGGTCGCGACCTAATTCCCATGTCACGATAAGATAATGAATAGACAAACAATTTAAGTCGCAACATGAAAAGGGGAGTTGTGACCAAGAATCGCTGGTCATTGGTCGTAAATGGTGTCGCGACATGCTTTGAGGTCATGGATACGTAATGCACAGGAAAGTTAAGATAGCCAAGTCACCACATGGAACGAGGTCATGATTAATCGAATTTATTAAGGGACCAAAAGTTCTCAACAAAGATCAAATATAGTCATGTACATAATTGATATGGCAACATGAAATTGAGGTCGCGACATATATTTCAGCAAGGGGAAGAACGGTCAGGTCGCGACATGAAATTATAGTCACGACATCAACTGCTAGAAACAAGAGAAAGCTGTTGCAACTAGAGTCAGCACTGCTGGAAACTAACATGATCGCGACTCAACAATCCAAGTCACGACTGCAAATTGATGATTCTCGTGAAAATTGCTAAGTAATGAAACAACATGAATTTCTAAGTTGCGACAATACATGAATAGACAAGAGTCACTGATGTCACGACAAAGAATTCATGTCACGACCATTAATCAAAGCAATTAGCAGAAACCGCCGCAATTAAAACATCAAGTCTCGACTCAACACCGCAAGAACAACCTAAAAGAAGGTTAAGTGACCAGCTTCCCCAAGGCACTGCACTTGGATGTGATCCGCAGCATACGATGTCGTGATTACTCGAGGCCGCGACCAAACAAGTGAGTCGGGCCATGAATTTTAGGAAAATCCACCTAGAGCCTTGTGAATCAAAGCCAATTTCAAAAAAGTTATAAATAAGGTTACGCGGCAAAAGAGAGGTACTGCTTTCTCGAAACCCACTGTCTGGGAGGACAAAGAAGACTCACTGTATATTTTTAGAATAGATTTTTCTTTTCCTTTCTTTATTTTTCTCTTCCTCGGATCTCGAACCAAATGATCTTTCGTAATGTTGAAGCCGGAATTACTGTTTCACTTTTGCAATTATCATTGAGTTTAATGAAATCTAGACAATTTCGAATTATTCGCCTATTGCAATTCCAAAGGGGTGTAATTTGATCAATGCTCCATTGTCTATTGTAAATGCGCTTTGAGAAGTGCAAATTTCCACTGGGCTTTGAATTTATTGTTAGCTACGCCTTTTCTCGCATAAACAAGGAAGTATCTAGAATTCGGGGGATTTATTTGATTTGATGTGTTCTAATTTGATCGTTCTAATAGTAGTTTCGAATACTCTTCCAAGGATTGCATCCCGCTTGATTTCCAAGAGGCCCTGACACATAGATGGAGATTCCCGAGCTCTGAACATCCAATTCAGGTATATTAGACCACTATTGAAGAAATCCAGTGGGCTCAGAGTTCACTTCGATAAATTTCCATTTCACTCATAGCTGAAGTTGAAGGATTATTTATCATTTTAAATAATAAGAGATTTCACCTTAATCTGGTGGAAAGATCTTGATCCTGTGTTAGCCGAGATCTAATCAAGGAAAGGGAAAAATCTATCAGATTTAAAGGAGGAGTCATCAATCAATTTGTAGAGGTTTTGCACTTACCTAGACCTAGGGTGCAAGAAATATGTAGTCTTAAGAAATGGGTATGAAGTATTGAAAAAGAAAAATACACAGGTCTTATAAAGATTGATTAGAATACAAGTAACTGATTAGATCCATGTCTTCGAGAGAAGTAGGGACCTCTAATTGGTGAATTAAGGGAGAAATCCAAACTGCATTATCAGGCATCTTTGACAAATCTAGATCCAAATTCAGGATAGAGTCTTAATGGAATGCAATGCAGAAATTGACCGTTTCACAGTATTTCCTTGTTAGTGTCCATATTTACAAAGAACTGATTCAGTATAGTTTATTTTAATTTACATCATTTTATTTGTTTTAGTTTTAATTTTCTTGCTTGTAGATGCATTCTTTAGGACAATTCTCCTTTAAGTTCTAGCTGATAAACTATATCATGGAGGTCCGTGATAGTATGATCTTGAGGTTGGGGTAGTTGATTTTAAATAATTCTTATTGAATCTCTATGAAAATGATATTTGACTTACATCCATTTTTACTACTTGTATGACCTCAGACACTTGCGCTCATTTTCGCACTCAAACCCATTTATAATTCCAGAACATAAAATCAGTTTTATTCATTTTTAAGAAACCCAAGTCCAATTTGACATAGCTATAGGAAAATTGTAACGCTCCTGTATAGGTGTTAAATTGAGAGGTTTAGTCTATATATATCAAAAGGCAAACAAGTTTTATGGTGCCATTGCCGAGGATTGAAAGAATTTAACAAATCAATATTTTGACAAAAGAGGGAAATACTAATTTGGATATATTTTTATTTTAAAAAAATCACAAAAACAGTTTTAACAACAATAGCTGCATAAGCTACTGATCTTTTTGAGAGCCTAATTGATATATTATTTTCAATACTTCTGATTCCATTTAATCTCAGTGTATTTGCATTTCAGGGAGACTATTTAATACAGGAAATCAAATTCAGATATGTTTCCTCAAGATATTAAGTTGGAAAGAACACTAAGGAATTTAAGGAAGGTTAGAAGAGCAGAAATAGAAACCATGATAGATGAAAGAATGGGTTAGACAGATGAGCATGAGGTAACAACTGAAAGGACTCCAAGGCCAGACACAATGTAGAATTTCTAGAGGTTAATGATCCAAGAAGAGTACTCAACAGTCAGACAACCTGCTATAGAGGCTAACAACTTCGAATTAAAACCAACTTTGATCACCATGCTACA
This sequence comes from Tetrastigma voinierianum, assembly GCA_016808115.1. Taxonomy (NCBI): domain Eukaryota; kingdom Viridiplantae; phylum Streptophyta; class Magnoliopsida; order Vitales; family Vitaceae; genus Tetrastigma; species Tetrastigma voinierianum. The sequence continues at coordinate 64,475 of JAEQBH010000739.1, read as the reverse complement.
ACAACATCAGTTTAGAGGCCATCCCACAGAAGACCCTAATGAGCACTGCTGCATTCCTCAGATGGCCAACCACCGTGAAGTTAAATGGCGAAGGGCAGAGGTGATTAGGCTACAACTCTTCCATTTTCTTTAAGAGATATCAAGAAATTAGTTGGTTTGATTCACCGCCATACTGCCTGAATACATGGGAAGAATCAAGAAGCATACCTTGCTGCATTTTTTCCCCATCCCTCACATCTAAAAGAAGAAGTGAGATTGTTGTTCAAAAACAAGGAGAAGCATGTTTATACATTGGTTGGGAGAGGTTCAAAAGGCTTCTGAAGAGATGTCTCATGCATGGCATAGATCTCAAGACACGGATGGACATCTTCTACCACACCATGAATGATACTTAAGGGTATCATGGGGAGGTTTTTGCCATGGGCATTCAAACGAAGAAGTGTGAGAGGGAGGCTAGAGATTTGTTAGAAGACTGCCAGAGTGTAAATATGAAAGCTCCATTCAATCTTCGGGAGCGTACTGGCAGAGCAAGAGGGAGTGGAGTCATTGAGCTTAATAAGATGACTTCCATGGAAGCAAAACTTGATGCAATTATGCACAGGATGGATAAACAGGATAAGAAACTGCATTCTGCCCATGAGATTGGAGTAGTAGAAAGAGATGGAATCAGGAGAAGTGCTGGGGGATCAATTGATGAAGATCCTTATGTAGTTGAAGAGGCCAAATACCTGAATGAACAAAGAAGCTATCATTTCAAGCCTAATCCCAACTTGCCTACACATTACAATCCAGCACTGAGAAACCATGAGAATTTCTCTTATGGTGGGGGGGCATCACATGGCCCAAGACAAGGGCCAAATTTCCAACAAGGGTACCATCCACCAAGGTTCCAGCAGCAGCAGCAAGGAGGAGAAAACAGAAATGAATATGCAGGTCAAAAGAGGACCTAGTCTTTTGAAGAGCAGATGCTGTAGTTCATGGGGGACAACAAGATGCTGCTAACCCTCCATGAACAAAAATTTGTTGATTTGAATCTAGCACTCAAATCTCTCAGACAAATACAAATTTCCAGTATCTTAAATTTTTCGAGTGTTGCTTATGAATTATTGCCTTCCAGTTTGCAGAACATAGAAACAATCATAAGTTTGAATGAAAACAGTCAAGAAAATTCATGCAGCAAGGAAAAGAAAGCTACCGAGCAAGAGACTAGTGCAGAAGGGTTGAATTTGAAGGAATTGCCAAGTCATATGAAATATGCTTTCTTAGAACCAGAGAAAGGAAAATCGGTAATCATATCAGCTGCATTGACTGAAAATGAAGAATAAGGGCTGCTGCAGACATGAGGGAAATACAAGAAGTCGTTGTTTCGTCAATTGAAGATCTAAAGTGGTATCGGGTCCTTCTATTTGTATGCATAAGATATTGTTAATGATGACAAACTCTATTGAACACCAAAGGAGGTTGAATCCCCGTGATGAAGGATGTCGTTAGAAAGGAAGTGTTTAAAATGGTTAAAATGCAAGCTTTATCTACGTACATCGCATGTTTTTGCAAGTCTAGTTCATGTGTGGTTCCAAAGAAGGGTGGATTTATCGTGATCGAAATGAAAAATTTAATTGATTTCTACAAGAACTGGACAGATGAGGTGTGCATTGATTACGTAAAATCACATCGCAACCAAAAGATCATTTTCCCTACCTTCATCGACTGCATGTTAGAGGTTGAAGGGTGACACCTCATTTATGTTTTCTTGATGGATATTCTGATACAACCAAATTTCCATTGCACCCGAGGACTATAGAAACCTACTACATGCCCATTTGGTACTTTGCTTTAGAAGAATTCCATTTGGGTTGTGTAATGCTCCTGCTACATTTCAAAGATGCATGATGTCTATGTTTTCAGACTTGACAAAGGAGGTTATGGAAATATTCATGGATGATTTCATAGTGTATGGATCCAGTTTTGAACATTGCCTTCAAAATTTGGGGATAGTACTCCATAGGTGCCAGGACAAGAATTTAGCTTGAATCAAGAAATGCCATTTCATAAACATAAGGCATTATCCTAGTACGAATTTCAGCTAGGTCAGAAGTGGACCAAGCAAAAGTCTCCATCATAAAGACTCTTTGCCACCTACAACACCAAGGGAGTCGAAGTTTCTGTATATGCAGGTTTCAGGCAAGATCCATCGAGACTTCTCAAAAATTTGCAAGACCACTTTATAGATTACTGAAAAGGATGCCAAGTTTAATCTCGATGTCCACTAATACGATTCAAGTTAAATCAACCGTATTACCAAGTCTCATGGCCAAACTAGACTGGAGCAAAGAATTTGAGATCATGTGTGATGCTAGTGACTATGCAATGGGAGCTGTATTGGGACAAAGAGTTGACAAAGTGTTTAGGGGCATATATTATGCCAGCAAAACCTTCAATGAAGCTCAAGAGAATTACTCAAAAATTGAAAAGGAGATGTTGGCTATAGTATTTGCATGTGAAAATTTCAGACCATATATATTGGGGTCCCATGTCATTATCGATACTGATCATGCAACAATTAAATATTTGATGGCTAAGAAAGAAGCTAAGCCAAGACTGATCGTATGTGGGTGTTGTTACTTATGGAATTCGATCCGAAATCAAAGACAAGAAAGGTTGCGACAATGTGATAGTTGATTACTTGTCAAGAGTAGTAAAAACTACTGTAAGTGAAGAAGAGACCGAAGTAGCAGAAAATTTTCTAGATGAGTAGTTATTTAAGCTGTCATTCCAATTACCTTGGTATGCTGATATTGTGAACTTTCTAGCTTGTGGAGTGATGCCACTAGAATTTAGCTACCAATAGAGGAAGAAATTAAGGACTGACAACAGGTTTTACATATGGGATGACCCACTATTATTCAAAAGAGGAGCTGATATGATCATCAGGAGGTGTGTACCAGAAAGTGAACGGGCAACATTTTATAAGAATGTCATGCATCACCTTATGGAAGACACTTTGCAGGAGATAAAACAACCCATAAAATTCCTCCAACCTGTGTTTTTATTGGCCTACTATTTTCAAGGATTGTTTTGAGTGGGTGAACCAGATCGTGCCAAATAATGGGAAATATTAGCAAAAGGCATGAAATGCCTCGCATGGTATCCTAGTGGTGCAATATTCATGTATAACACTTCACAGGCCTTTTCCATCTTCTTTTGGAAATATATACATACTCCTAGTTGTGGATTATGTATCTAAATGGGTGGAAGCAACAGCTTGTCCCAAGAATGATGCTAATATAGTTGTGGGGTTCCTACAAAGAAATATCTTGAGTAGGTTTGGGGCACCCAGGACTATTATTAGTGATGGAGGAAGCCATTTTGCAAACAAGGTGTTTGGGAAACTCATAAGCAATTATGGAATCAAACACATCATGAGCTTGGCTTATCATCCTCAAACAAATGGGCAAGCTGAGATTTCCAATAGGGAGATAAAGAAAATCCTTGAAAATACTGTAAGCTCCACATAAGAGATTGTCCAGAAGCTTGATGATTTTTAAATATGGGCATACAGATCGTGATATAAGATCTTATTGGAATGTCCCTATACAGAATTGTCTTTGGTAAACCTTGTCACCTCCTTCTTGAATTGGAATACAAGGCTATGTGGGCCATCAAGAAATTGAATTTTGATTTCAAGGATGCTAAAGATGATAGAATACTCCAACTAAACGAACTGGAAGATTTGAGGAATGAAGCTTATGATAATGCCAGAATTTACAAAGACAAGACAAAGAAATGACATGATCAAAGGATTTTGAGGAGAGAATTTAAGGCAGGAGATCAAGTCCTGTTATTCAACTCCAGACTGAAGCTTTTTCCAAGCAAACTGAAATCAAAATGGAGGGCTCCTATACAATAGTGCGGCAAGTACAACCTCGGGGGCAAAGCACTGAAAACCAAGTAATGGAGAAGAGCCAAAGTTAATGGTCAAAGATTAAAGCATTACCTTGAGGGAAAGTGATCAAGAACTAATCCCCAAGTTCTCGAGTGAGAAAAGATGCTTCTACAAGAACTCTACAGCGCCAGTCCAGTCTATGACTAAAAATTGAGCAAATTCATGGAGACAACCGATACAATTTTTTATTTATTTATTTATTTTATTTTATTTTCAGTTTCTAGTTAGGCTTGTGTGTTTTCTTATTGTTGTTCTACTTCTTTGTTTTTACAAATCAGTGAGGGCATGAACAGAGATGGAGTCTGTAATTATAGCTGCTAATATGCACACAAGACCATAAGGGGGAAGTAATCAACTATCTGATAAATGTTATTTTTCTTTTAGAGAATGCATGATTTGGTTTGGGGAATTGAATTTCCAATTCATTATTAAATATGATGCCTCATGAGTTGATTTGTGGCATATTTGAATGATGAAGGTTGGTTGTTTTTGTTTCTTGAATCAAGTTAATTGATTTAGTCTGTATGAATTTGAACTGCTTCGAGACTAAGAAATTTTCTAGTCACGATAATGGGTGCTTTGAGGTCACGACCTGGGGCTCGAATCTGAAAACATTAGAATAGGAAATTTCAAGTCGCAACATAAGTCTTATGGTCAAGAACAAGCTTGAGGTCGCAACATTAACTGCTAAGTTGGAACATCATGTTGCATTTTGAATGACTGGTCAGAGATATGATGTTATGACTGTATTAAAATTGGTCGCGACCTATAATAATGGCAAAAAGAGAAAGATGGGTCGTGAATCCTAATTTATCGGGTCAGACCACAATTCTAGTCACTATTAAACCTAAGGGTGTGCGACTTAACCTGGCCCAAATTACAATAAATTGAGGTTTTAAACATTCTAACTTAGGCATCGTAAACATTAAATAAGCGCGCTTATCATTGAATTCTGTGGTTGTAACCTATGGTTAAAGTCGCGACTTTCATTAAAACAATGATAACATTGAGCCCATCAAACAAATTGAACAACCAATCTCTCAAAAACTTCCATTCACCACATCTTCACCAACCGCTCACTCTTTCTCTTAGAATGTAACCCTAGATCATGTTTCCTAAAAAGCTTAACCCCAAATTCTCACTCATGGCAGAAAACCAGAGCCCCGTTCCTAATCTTAATGAGATGATCAATGAAATAATGAATGAATGCATTCAAGGGGAGGAGGAGGTTCACCTAGAACCTCAGTCTGAGACAGTCAAGAATGTAGAACCAGAAACCCAGCCCCCAGCAGCAGAGCCAGCTGAGGAGGAAAGGGCCTCAAAAAGACAGAAAATAGTGAGGCGCACTGAAAAAGAAGAAACAGAGAGCGACAAAGATCTTGTCTCTGCAGGCTAAAGATTTAGTAATATAGGTTGTCATCGACAAGGGCTTTGTCAGCGAAAGGGGTTTTGGGAAGCTGATTTCCCTTTTTTCTGAGATAATAGAAAAGAGAGGTTGGAAGTTCTTCTGTGCACATAAGGCACCTGGATTCTCTGCTCGCTGTGGAATTCCTTATGCAAAACACGGCAGGGGATGAGAGAGACTCGCCTCGCGTATGAGTTTTGGTACCTTTTAGGCACAAAAGAATAAATGAAATGTTCAAACTAAAAGAACTCAAGCACGATTCTAAATTCAAGAAATTGGTAGAAAACCCTGATCATGAGAAGATTATAGACCTCCTAACTGCTGGGTAGGGGAAGTGGGAAGCCATAAGGAAGAACCCTCACCACGCAATCAATAGAGGATCCCTCACTAAGGAAGCTAAGGTCTGGTTCTACCTTAGTAATCCTTCCAACTAAACATCTTTGCTCAGTGAGAGAACAAGAGGCAATCATTTTATATGCCCTTTTAAAGGGCTATAAAATGAATGTTGGAGGTTTAATTTAGGGGTTTATCAGAGGGTACCACTTAAGCAATAATAAAAGAGATTCACCCTCACCCAAAGAACAATCAAGAACCATGCATCTTAGTCGGGTGAGGATCATGGGACGAAGAAGAAACATGCCCCAAGGCATTTCCTCTGACCCTTACAAGTGTAACAAAGGGGCCTAGGAATAAAAGCAGAAGGATCGTGGAACCAGCGCAGCCGGCTAAGGAGAATGATACCAGGGAACGGAAACCGCCCTGCAATGTATTCCTCCAAAGAGAAGAAGAAGAGATGCCTTTCGTGATGAGCCTCTATGGTTTCATTTAGGACCTGAATTGGAGAGAGGATTTCTGGATGCAGTAGAGAGCTCTAAAAGGATGCAGAGCCTCATTGAAATCATGAGATGCGTTGAGGATCAATATTAAAGAAAGAGATGAAGGAAAGGGAAGATAAATGGGAAAAGCTACAAGAAATCGTAGAAAAGTTCTGGTTAAATCAAGAGAAATGAACAATTGCCTGAAAGGTGATCCGAGACAGAGAGAAGAAGAATGGAAAGAAGAGATGAAAAGAAGGAGAAAGAATTTGGAGAAAAGATGAAGGCTGGGCTGAAGCCTTCAGAATAACTCATTCGAAGAGATGAAGAAGTGCTCACCAATTCTAAGAAAAAAGAGAACAATGGAGGGTAATATGCTAAAAATAGAAGCCTTCAAACATTTATAAAGAGTAATTCAAGGAGTTTGGGAGGTTAATGAAGGAAAGAGACAAGGAGTCGGAAGACAATGATGTGCATGTAAGAAAAATTCGTATGAGAGCTTAGATTTAATCAACAATAATTTCTCAACATGCTTAGGTTGTATTTGATTTAGAAAGCACAAGAAATAAGTCAGGTAGAAATCAAGAGAGTTTGATCACTATTGTAGAGTCCACAACCTCGAAAGAAAAGACTGCATACGACCTTCCTCCGGAATTTTCTCCTTTTCAGGGAAAGCTTTGAATTAGAGCCTCCCAACATTATACCTTCTAAAACTTATAAGAGAAAAAAAATGAGAGGGCATAATCTCACTTTTCTTTTTCTCATTGTACTCCTTCTTCATCATTAATAGAAGCTCAAAAAAGTTCCTTTAAAGTGTTTTGTAAATTGTTCTGCTAATCTGATGACTTGGTTTGTTGCTTTCAATAATATTGCAATCAGAACATGTATATTGTTGAACTGCTTAAATTGGGAGCTGGTTGTTGAATAAGTTTGAGAAAAATCTGAATTGTTTGGGTGTATTGATTTAAGTTAGTGAATTGGTTTGCTTGTGCTATGCTTAGTGTGTCTGAAAGGAATGGGTATTGTATTCGTTTCGTTATTGGTAAATGGCATAACAAACACCGATTAAATCCAAACAATACCGTGGAGAGAAATGAGCAGTCATCAACCGAAGTAAGAAGTTGTGCTTAGTTTAAACTGCTAAAATTACAAAATTAGAAAAGGTAAACAATTGAAAGAACGATGAAACTCTTGAATCTATGTGTGTAAATAGTTGAGCCGGTGATAACCCGAAAACATCACACATGGTCCATTAAGTCCTTAACAAATTGAAAAAGATTAGGGACATCTTATGGGGTGATTCACAGTCAAGGGTACAAGGTCCTAGAATTTGTTAGATTATTGATCAAGGCGAAATCCTAGGCAAAAACAACTGACAAGAAAGGATAGAGGCCCTTGAAGTGTGAACCTTCAAGCCTACCTCATTATATGCATTTATTACACCTTAATTCCAAGCTTTTAGCCAATTATGCCTAACTTCTTCAAATAATAGCAATAAGAAACCTGAAATCCCCCCTAAAACTAATCCTGCAGTAAAGAACCCCTAAATTACCTAGTTTTCAAGACAAGAACTGTAATATGTAAGGGAATGCCTTGGGGGAAAATATATTTCTTTTGATCAGGAAGGATGAGGAAAATTCAATCAAAGATTAGAGAGGGAGAAAAGGAAGTTAACTAAAAGGGAATGTTTCTGTCTTCGGCCTATCTCTCTTGAACAATTAAGTTCATAGGGGGTGTTTCAACACCTAGTATCCTAATGCCAACTGGTATGGGAGTTTCTAACCCAAAGTTATCTAAGAGTGATAACGCCCCAAAAATACCCTAAAATGTTATAATATTTTTTTTTTATATATTCTGGGTATGAATTGAGCCAACTTGGGTATTTTCCGGGAATTTTTAAATGAATATTAAATAAATGATTATATGGCTAAGAGCCAAATGCAAATATTATAAAGCAATGAGAATTGGTTAGACTCTAGACATTTACCCAAGTGTAAAGGGCAAAATTTGGAATTTGTAAAACGAGAACTAAGGGTCAATCAGATAAGCTTAAGTGTCTAAGTGTGATTATGAGAGTTGAAGTGCAAATAAAATGGAAATATGGGCTATAAAGCACTTATGAAACTTGTCAAAAGAATGCATTTTTGTTTGGTGGCCAAACAAGGCCTTATGAAGATTAAGTGACTTAAGACAAAAAAAAAAAAAAAAAAAAAAATGAGAATAGGGTGGAAGGCCAAACAAGGCCTTACACTTAAATGAGTTTAAAAGACCAAAAGTGGTCTTTGGATGCTCATTAGAGCACATCACGTTTTGGGAGGGAAAGGAGAAAAGGAAGAGAGTTAGGGATCGGGAGAAGGATCGTTTTTGTGTGGTTCCTTCCATTTCGGCTCCTAAGAGATCAAACAACTTAGAAGAGAAGATTTGAAGAGGCTAAGGTAAGGAAATCAAACCCTAACCTCATCTTTTATGATTTTGATTTTGGGGGAAAAGCCCTAACTTAAGAAAAGAGGTTTTCATTGATTCTAAACCCCTTTTGGAGTTGTTTTGGGTGGATTTCATGGTGATTTTTGATATGGGATGAATTAGAGGAGGTTTCAGGGAAGAAAATATCGAAAAATGCCAAAATCCGACATTTATGGCAAAATCGCGCAGTGGCACTCGGTACCAAAAGTGGTACTCGGTACCCATGATGCAAAGGACATGGTACCTGCATCTACTGGCGTTGTGGGACTCCAAATTACCACCATGGTACCTGCATTCACTTCGGATCGGTACCATCGTTTCCAACAAACTTTAATTTTGGCATATTTTTGCACCTTTAAGTCCTTTGACTGCATACGATTGTTTAGGACCAAGAAATGGATTAATTGGGGGGTTCAACAAAAGATAGAACTTAAGTGAAAACTATCGCACGCCTGAAGCCGTCACTTTAGATGAGTTCGCTCGGGGTAGACTCTAGTGTCTTAAACCAAAACCGTTAACAAAGATAAATTGTCATTCACTAAAAATATGATGATTGTTTATCCACTAAGAGTGGCGTGATTGTTATTGACTAGGGACAAGTGACGATCGCCTAACCTAGGACCGAGATCGAAGAGAAGGAAACTACAGCCGACAACTTCGGTTTGTTCTCTGACTCTATTATTATTTCAAGTGTTTTGGTAGTTTACCACATAAATTTGAAATGATTATACGAATGAGCATATCTTTGAAATGATTATTTCACGAAGCGCATATGGAATTGAAATGTGACATTTGAAACAGTTTGAAACCAAATGAATATGAATGATAAACGGTTTGTAAACGAATCACAAATTTTTGGATGATTCGATTTGAATCGATATATCATCGAATGAACCGCTCGGGCGGGATGTTCAATTGGCATCCGTCATGAAGGCACCCCAAAATTGTCCAATGTCCCACTTGGCGGGATGCACCAATCAGACCGGCTATGATGGTATGACATTGAAGAAATGTCCCACTTTGGCGGATGCACCAACGCATCCGTCATGATGGTGTATGACATTTAAGTGATGCCACATGTCGGGGTGCACCAAACGACATCCGTCATGATGGGAGACCGAATTGTTAAATGTGTAAGTGCATTATTGAATGATAAGAAGGAACAGGATTCATCAAACGGAATCCGTCACGAATGTGAATTGAATAGTCAAGGTGAAATAACCAACATTGACGAGTGTAAATGGGATTTTATGTATATACTTAAATCTCATAAATTGAATTGTGAATTGAATTGTTGCATTGAAAATGCATGTTATGATACGATAATTGATTTCAAAAATGAAAGTATGAGAAAATGAATAGCATGAGTAGGTTTGGATATAAGAGGCATGGTTTAATGTTAAATGCATGTCAAGTTAAATTGAATATTGGAATAGAACTGTATAGAACCACTAAACTTGAATTGAATAGTCAAGGTGAAATAACCAACATTGACGAGTGTAAATGGGATTTTATGTATATACTTAAATCTCATAAATTGAATTGTGAATTGAATTGTTGCATTGAAAATGCATGTTGTGATACGATAAATGATTTGAAAAATGAAAGTATGAGAAAATGAATAGCATGAGTAGGTTTGGATATAAGAGGCATGGTTTAATGTTAAATGCATGTCAAGTTAAATTGAATATTGGAATAGAACTGTATAGAACCACTAAACATGAAAATGCTTGGCGTGTAGTTTTTTTTACTATGCACAGGTATCAAGTAAATAGGAAAGAAGGCAAAGAAAAAGAAGAGCAGAGTCATAGACAAAGTTGCGGCGTATAAGTGTATACCCCGCCATATGCATTTCATTTCTTTTTGAACATGTGACATTTTGTAAACAAAAGCGTTGAATCGTAGAACTAATGTTTTGTTTATCATTTTGTAAAGGCATGATATGCCTGCACGTAAATGTGTTTGTATAAATGTAAATGCTTATGGGCCTATCATTTGAAAATTTTTTCAAGCAGAATGAGAACCCTAAAATGAAAAGACATAAATAAAATGTTTTGATAAGATAAATAAAAACGATCGGAGTAAACCGGGCTTCGGTTGGTCCGCCATTCGGGTTGGGTTGGGTCGGGGATTCAGGTTGCGACATTTTTGAAAATTTTTTTTAAATAAAATGGTAAATAAAAAGAATTAAATGAGCGTCCCCGGGTTTCGGTTGACTCGCCATTCGGGTCGGACCGGGCATGGGGGTCGCTACACAAAAAACATCAGACCGTCTTAAAACTTGCATAAGAGAGTTAAGAACAAAAAAGAATGCCAAAAAAGGGAACTGGCCGATAAGTATGAAGATGGCAATCAAAGATGCCACAAGAATCAAGATGATGCATAAAAGTCAAATCTAGGGGAGTTATTAAAGTTCACATTAGTAAGAAAGAAAGGGATGAAAGAGGAAGGCTATTAAGTAGAAGTAAATAGTGGAATCTGGGTAATTTGTAGCCTAAACTTTCCAATTGTCTACCTAATTACCCAAGCCTAACATTACAAGCCAAAAAGACCTCATTGATCCTGAAGGTTGAATTTGCTTACATTAGTAGAGATCAATATGAAAAACAAGCCTATGGGACTTTGACTAATCTTTCAAGAAGAATCCTAGAAGATGAACTAATTTAACAAGGAGACAAGAAAGAAGACCAACACACACGCACACAACATGATTAATTGACTGTGTTATTTACAGTATAGGATTCATCAATTTATTTGTGATAGAGGTTGAAACCATTCCTTTTTTCTTATATGAAACTAAGTTAAATTAATATCAAGTAGTTTTCTTATTTTATCACTTAGCTGGGAATCGTAAAAGATTGCGCTAGGAATAGAAAAATGTCCTTAAAAATAAAGTTCAATTGTTTGAGGACAAACAAATCTTTCTTTTCTTTGCTTGAGGACAAGGAAAATTTTAAGTTTGGGGGAATTTGATGAGTAAAAAACTCATTCACTTTTAATCCATTTTCCTGATATGTTTTTTTTTAAATATAATTGCTGTTTTTATTCAGAAATATGGAAATTTTACAAAATTTATATTTTGCAGACTTTTACAGAAGAAATGACAATTCCAACAAGTATACGTATTATATCCGGTCATAGATTGGCCAGCTGATGCACTCTTGAGGTTGCAATAAGTAATTTAGTAATACAACAGTTTTGAAGTCACGACAGAGAACTCAGGTCGCGACCAGAAGTGATAGTAAGCCCAACAAAAGCTGTTGCGACAAGAGAAAATTAGCTGAGACCAAGATAGAAAAATCCTCAAGGAAAGATCATGTCGCGACACTGTTTTGAGGTCATGACATAGAAAGAAGACATTGTTGGTCGCAACAGATAATTAATGTCGCGACCAGGAAAGACTTGAACGGACTTGCAAGGTCCATACCAGGAATTTAAGGTCACACAAATAAGCCGAGGACAATCAAGGTCGCGATCAGGATTTCGCGTCGCGATATTACAAATGAGTCAACATATAAAACATAAGTTGCGACTAAGTTTGGCAACTACAACAAGAGCAAGGGTATTAAGGGCAAACTATCTGGCTACATACTTTTTAGGTCGTGACCATAAAAAGAAGCTGAATTGAGAAGAAACTATTGTGGCTAGGAAATGAGGTGGCGACAGGATGGCAAGAAATGATGCTGTGACATGCTTTTAAGATCGCGACATAGATTTTAGCAGGGAAAAGAAACGATTGGGTCGCGACCTAATTCCTATGTCGCGACAAGATAATGAATAGACAAACAATTTAAGTCGCAACATGAAAAAGGGAGTTGTGACCAAGAATTAGTGGTTGATAACAGAAATGGTGTCGTGACAAAGCTGAGGTCGGCCAATGCACGCAAAGAGAGCAAGATAGCCAAGTTGCGACATGGAACTAAGGTCACGACGCTAAATTTATTAAGGGACCAGAAAAACATTGTCGCAACAAAGAAAACATAGCTGGCGACAGAATTGATATCGCAACATGAAATTGAGGTTGCAACATATATTTCAGTAAGGGGAAGAATGGTTAAGTCGCGACATGAAATTATAGTCACGACATCAACTGCTAGAAACAAGAGAAAGATGTCGCAACCAGAGTCAGCATGTTGGAAACTAACATGGTCGCAACACAACAATCCAAGTCGCGACTGCAAATTGATGATTCTCAGGAAAATTGCTAAGTAAATGAAAACAACATGAATTTCTAAGTTGCAACACACATGATTAGAAAAAAGAGTCAATGATGTTGCGACAAAGAATTCATGTCACGACCACTAATCAGCTAAACTACCAACCAAACAAGAATAGAAAATATCAGTCACAACCAGCTTCAAGTCACGAGACTTGGATGTATCCAGAGGCATAAATGATGCTGCGACAAGCTTCTATATTTGACTAAATTGAAGAGTCGGCCATGAATTTTAGGGAAAATCCATTTGGAGCCTTGGAATCAGGCCCAATTTCAAAAAGTTATAAATAGGGTTACGTGCAAAGAGAGAGGCAGCTTCCGTTTTCTGAAACCTATTGTCTAGGAGGACGAGGAAGACTCACTGTATATTTTTAGAATATATTTTTCTTTTCCTTTCTTTCCTTTTCTCTTCCTGGATATGAAACCACGACTGTTAGATGTTGAAGTTGAATGCACGTTTCAATTTCTTTTTGTGCAAATTACTCGAGTTTAATGAAATCTAGATACTTCGAATTCATTCTTCCTCAGCCTTACGTACTGCAAGAGGGTGTAACTCTGATCATCAGCTCATCAAGCCTATCAGAATATAGCTGAGGTGCTTAACTTTCACTAGTTTGAATTTAATATTGTTAGTTAGCATTTTTTCATAAATTAGCTAGTTTTATAAGGAATTTAGGGATTTATTGATTGATATGTTCTTAATTTGATTGTTCTCAATAGTAGTTTCGAATACCCTTCCAAGGATTGTATCCTACTCTGATTTCCAAGAGGCCCTCTGAGTGACATAGAATGGAGAATTCCTGAGAGCTTGGAACATCTAATTTGTGGGTATGTTGGACCACTATTGAAGAACGAGTGGCTCTCGAGGAGTTCACTTTAATAAATTTCCATTTCACTCATAAATAAGTCAATGTGATTATTTATCATTTTAAATAATCAAAGATTTCAATTTAATCTATGGAAAGATTCCGATCCTATGTTAGTTAAGATCTAATCAAGGAAAGGGAAAATCTATCAAATTTAAAGTAGTCAATAATCAATTCTGTAGAGGTTTTGCACTTACTCTAGACTCGTAAGAAATCAGAAGCCTTAAATCTGCATGGTGATTAAAAAGAAAAATACATAGGTCTTATAAAGATTGATTAGAATACAAGTAACTGATAAGATCCATGTCTTCGAGAGAAGTAGGGACCTCTAATTGGTGAATTAAGGAGAAATCCAAACTGCATTATCAGGCATCTTGACAAATCTAGATCCAAATTCGTGATAGAGTCTTAACGGGAGCAATGCGTAAATCGACCGCTTACAATATTTCCTCGTTAGTGTTCATATTTACGTAGAACTCGATTCAAGATAGCTTATTTTAATTTACATCATTTACTTGTTTTTAGTTTTAATTTCCTGCTTGTAGATGCATTCTTTAGGACAATTTTTAAGTTCTAGCCGATAAACTATAATGCCGGAGGTCTAGATAGTATGGATCTTCGTAGTCAGTAGTTGATTTTAAATAATTATTGTCAATCTCTGTGGAAATGATATTTGGACTTACATCCATTTTTTTACTACTTGTATGACCTGTTCACTTGCAGTTTCATAGACTTAACCCATTTATAATTCCAGAACATAAAATCAGTTTTATTCATTTTTAAGAAACCCAAGTCCAATCTGACATAGCTATAGGAAAATTGTAAGGCTCCTGTATAGGTGTTAAATTGAGAGGTTTAGTCTATATATATCAAAAGGCAAACAAACGACTCCAAAAACTTGTTGACCATTTTCTTTATATATATATAGATCAAATTTCTGCTACTGTTACCAAAGGACTATTATCTAATCCCCAGTAAAGGCATCAAAAATTTGTTCACCAAAATAGAACATGTATGCTCATAATAAAAATAATTTATCATTGAATTCATTGAAGATTTAGTCATTGAAATGTCGCAAGTGCACAAGTCGCATGCACAAAGGGACCTATAAGTCCTGGGAGATCATTCTACGTAGATAAAAAAGAATTTAAAGTCTAACTAATTCCTAACTACTTAAGTTACATTAATTATTTGAACTTCCATTTCATATACCTTTAGTAACCTAATCCAGAATTTACTGCTTAAATTTACATTCCATAATGAAAAGGAAAATTAAAAATCCTATCTCAAACTGGATCGAATCCGCATTCTCTGTTGGAAGTAGACACCGATTTCATTGTTATGAAATTATCAATTCCCGCAATATAATATAACTATATTCTTTCAAGGACCAAATCTAAAATGCTAAGAGGCAAGGGTAGTATAGTTTGGATTTCTCCCTTAACTATACATTTCACTGATTAGAGTCATGTTCATTTCTCGAAATATGGTTTAAACTCAATTACTTGTAATCAACTTTTCTCTGTAAGATCTGGGTATTTTTCTTTTTCAATACTTCATACCCATTTCTTAAGACTATAGATTTCTTGCTTCCCAAGACATGGCCATTTTCCAAATCTCTACAAGATGGATGATGTCTCATCCTTACGATTTTCAAGAGTTCTCTTTCCGGTGAGATCTGCTTAACACAAAATCAAGACTATTCCTCAAGACCATGGAGAAATCTCTAATTGATTAAATTGGATAGATCCTCAACTAATTCTCAAACCATGAGTAAATTGATGATTATCTAAGTAATCTTAGAGCTCATTAGTTCTCCACTGACAGTCTAGCATACCTTGCATCCATGCTCTCAGGAATCTCCAACTCTATGTCACTCAAAGGGCCTCCTGGAAATCAGAGCTAGACAACAGTCCTTAATTGGGTATAAGTTACTAATGTTGGGAACAATACACTTCATAAACAACATCATTCAAATAAATTCCAAATTCGCAATCCAAAAAATGTCTTTCTAATTATGCGGGAAAGACCATAACTAACATAAGATCTTTCCCAATAAGCTTGGGCTTATTAAAACTTAATCACAAGAAACACCGAAATACCGATCGTGAACTTTCCAATGTAACTCAGAATTCAACCACAAAGAAATAAATCAAATTTTCTCTCGACTTCATTATATTCAAACAAAGAATTTAGAATTGATCTTCAACAAAAATATTTAATTTTGGTAACTTTTGAAACACCACTGCTTTCAAGTCCAGTAAACAAATTGAAATCCTACGCTAATTCTAATCGACGAAGAAAAGAAAAGAAAATAAAAAAATAAAAGAAAAATATAATACAAAAGAGTCCTTAGCTCCCCAGATGCTTTGGTTTTCCGCCGACTGGCTACCTCTCTTTCCTCAAATGTTTCTATTTATAAAGCCCCAGAAGTTTGGGCCCTAAATTCTAGGCTACATTGTGAATCCCCAAAATTCTAGCCCATGCTTCATTCTTGGTCGCGACCTGAAAGTGTTGTCGAGACAGAGTTTTAATTCTTATTGCAGCTTCTTCATCATAAAGAAAAGATTCTATCGTGATATGCTTACATTTCTTCAACATTTTATTCTATTACACAAAGCTCTCCGTCATGATAGATATTTCTTGGCTCTCAACAATTTCCTGTCCTCAAGTAAGGTCCGCTGCTTTTGTTCATTCATGTCACACAGACACTTTCATGTGTGGTCATTGAACATATATTGCCATGACATCGATAAATTGTGGTCATACATTGCTTTCGCACAGCCTTCTTCAAATTGTGTCGCGACTCCGCTTTGTATGTCACTGCCAAAGATTGCTGGTTCTTGTTGCAACAATGTTTTGCATATCGCAGATTCATGTTGTGACTGTGAAGTCTGCCATACAGTCTTGTCTTCACTATCATGGCTTTTCAGCCATTTTTTTTGCTATGTACATAGTCTATTGGTAGTGTATGTCTTCTCTGTCGCGAATTAAGTTTTTTTGTGTCGCGACAAGACTTTTTTCCTTTAGCTCATCTTAGTGTCGTGACCTGTTTGTTATGTGTCAATAATTAAGTTTTTTTGTGTCGCGACAAGATTCTTTACTTTTAAATTTCATCTTCGTGGTCGTGGACTCAAGTCTGGTTATGTCACACCGTATCTCTCTTCCGGTTGGAATCTTTGTCGCTAAAAAAAATATGTCGTGACCTTGTTTCTCTATGTTCAGCTTATTTTTGTGTTGCAACCTTAATATCTCTGTAACGACATCAAAACTTCTCTTCAACTTGTCAGATGGGTCGCAACATTAAACCGCTAGGCTTGCAACCAGGCTCGCTCACTCAAGTCGCATCACTTTTGCGACTTTGTTTCTCCTCACAGACCAGAAACCCCTATCTTTCCGTGTCGCGACACTCATTACCTTGTCGTGAAAGAACTTCTTCTTAGAGTGTCTCAATAGGCTTTCTTCGAAGTAGCACACCGCGTCGCGATTGTGAGAAATTCTATCGCGACAGAGATCCCGCTCTTATATTTTTCATTACGTCGCAACATAAATCGAGCATGTGAGCAAAGAGTCTTCCAGATTGCTTTTAATTCTTGTTGTGACACAAGATATCTATGTCACGACAGAACTTCTACTCTCTTCCAGTTGTTAGTGTCGCGATAGGAGCTTTTATGCCACGAAAAGTTCCTCCTGGTGTTGACATCCAGCTGACAAACCTTGTCGCAACATCATCTCTCTTTGTCTCTGCTGACTTCTTACTTTCTTCTCATGTTCTGTCACGACACGTTGTCTTTTGTCGCGACATAGCTCTTCTTCTATACTTAGTCCTTTTTGTTGTGACAGAAGAAATACTGTCGTGACATCTTTCCTTAGTATTTCACTTGGACATTTGTTGCAACACACAAAGCTTTGTTGTGACATATACTGCTGTAATTGCTATTTTTTTTTCTTCTTTCTTGCTGGATTTTTCTCATTCTTGAATTATAACCTGTAAAACACAAAGTTGGTGAACAATCCATAATTTGGCATCAAAATAGATCTGAATATACTAAAAATAAGCCAGAAAAAATGGATTAGTACCAGATGGTGTTTAAGACTCATCAACCACCACCGAGAGTTGCTTTATGATGATTTTTTAGATAATGGAGATCGCGAGGTCGATTCCGGCTATGATTGCTTCGTATTTGGCCTCGTTATTGGAAGCGGGAAAATCTAAACCTATGGCATGCTCTATTATTTCCCTGGTCGTGGCTTTAAGTTGCAGTCCCAGTTCGATTTTCGTATGTCGCAAAGCGCCATCCACATTCAGGTTCCACCAACCGATGCTGTCTAATTTCATTTCTTGTCGAGGAATTTTTACTAAAAAGTCTCCCAATATCTACCCCTTTAATACCAAGCGAGGTTTATATTGGATACTGAACTCACTCACCCATCAGCCACTAAGCCATCTGGTCCCGACACGGCTTATGCTAGTGTATAAGGTTTCTTAGTGGAGGCTGGTGAGTACAATGATAGTAGGTGTGCCCGTAGTTAGATCAAGTTTTCAAAATACCGAGAGCTAGTGCCGCCGTCGAGACGGTATACTCCAAGTCACCTCGAACAGTGGACTTTCACAGTAATTATAAGCCTTTGCTTCCGATTTTCAACATCTTCAAATAAAGCTAATTAATAGATATCAAACTGCTATAAAAGATAGAATCGCCTCACCCACCCTGCTGCCAGCCGACTGGCGCATTCGATGAGATACTGCTTGATTTCCATGCAGGCCTAGTCGCATTCCATATTCCAACTAGTCTGTTTGGCCCCATTTATAGTGGTGAATAACGACTTTAATCGGTTTGTAAAATGAGAGATGAAACGCCTTAGAGCCGCTAATGAGTCTTAAACTCATATATTTTTAATCCATTTTTTGGCTTATTTTTAATATATTTAGATCTGTTTTAATGCCAAATTATGGATTATTCACCAACTTTGTGTTTTGCAGGTTTTAATTCAAAAAGGAGAACATTCCAGCAAGAAAGAAGAGAAAAAGAGCAATTGCAGCAGTCTATGTCGCGACAGAGTTCTGTGTGTCGCGAAAAACGTCCAAGCAAATGGCTAAAAAAAATCTGTCACGATAATAATTCTTTTGTCGCAACACAAAGGACTGAATATAGAAGAGGAGTTATGTTGCGACAAGGTATCATATGTCGCGACAAGAAATTAAAGAGAAATACAAGAAGAATACTAAGACAGATCAGTTTATGTTGCGACATAGTGAAAAATAGAAGGCAAAATCTATGTTGCGACAAAATCTTCTCATGTCGTGACACTGATTATTGCAACTTGGAAAGCCTGTTGAGACACTGTATGAAAAAGTGACGTCGCGACAAGGTAATGAATGTCGCGACACTGAAAGACAAGGTTTCTGGTCTTGACAGAGAAACAAAGTCGCGACATGTAATGCTAACTTAGTGAACTGACCTGGTTTCAACAAAAGAGTTCAATGTTGCGACATACTTCAAGGCAGAAGAGAGGCTTCGATGTCACGACAGAGATCTTAAGGTCGCGACACAAAAATAAGGTTAACACATATAAACAAGGTCGCGATAGACTTTTCCATGTCATGACAAAGATTCCCACACAAGGAAGATAAGTCTTGTTGCGACATAAACGTAACCGAGCGTTACACAAAGATGAGTTGAAGGCAAAAAGTCTGCCGTGACATGCAAACTCGTCATGATAGAAAATCGCACAACACCAATAGACTATGTCGCAAACATCAAAATGAAGCTAAACAAGAAACGAAGTATGGAGAGAAGACTGGCCGCTGATAGGAATGCCGACAATACAAGAAACAAAGGTAAACTAGAACCAACATAAATAATATTAGAAATCTCAAAATACCCTAGTATCTTTTATATAATTTTTATTATTATTATGTGTTTAGGGTATAAAAAAAAAGTAAATGGAAATTTTTTTGGAATTTAAATCCTAAGAACAAAAAAAAATATATACAACCCGGAATTTACCCAAGTGTAAAGGGCAAATTTGGAATTTGTAAAATGAGGACCTAAGGGCTAAAAATAGAATAAGCTTAAATGCTAATGTGAGTTAAACGAAGTGAACAAGTCTTAAATGTCAAAAATTATAAATGGGACTTATTTGAAAGCCAAAGAATAGGTCAAACAAGGCCTAACCATTAAATGAGATTAAGACCAAAATGTGGTTTAAGATAAGGCACATTTGTGCATTTTCTTTCTTCGAGAGCAAAAAGTGGAGAGAAAAGCAGAGTTGGGTCGAGAGAAGACCAAGGCTTGGGTGGAGTTCTTCCCATTTATGTTTCCAAGTGATCAAGAAGAAGAAGGAAGGTTCGGTGTTGAAGAATCAAGATTCAGTGCAAGAAACTAAACCCAACCCCAAATGTGGATATGTGTTTATTGGTTGTAAATAGGTTTTTGTATTGGCTTGGATTGGCTCAAGGAGGTTCAGAAAAGAGAAATATTTGGTTTTCAAAGAAAATGTTGTCAAAAATTTCACAAAACCCCCTATTTTTTGCTTTTACTTATAGACAAGCTTATAATCAACTAAATGAAGATTGCACTGAAAAACCAGAGATAGAGATACAAATGTCTAGAAGGGACCAGAGAAATTAAGACTAAGGCTCCAAAATGGGCTTAAAGGGTATGCTCGTTGAGTAGTCAGGTAGTTGCTATAAATGAGCTTCACCCATCCCAATTCTGGAGTGCGATTCAAAATTCAGGGTAAACTATACTCTAGGTTAATAATGTAATTTAAGAAAGCAGATGCAATTTATAACCTCAAAGTGCCCAAAATCTGCCAAAGTGAGCTTAGTAAAGTGTGATTCTTGTAAATTAAAGTAAATTAGATGTTAAAGTTAAAATCATACTAATTGGTTTATAATATGATTTTGGGTGCTTGGGGGTTCGTTATTAGGCCTTGGTCTAACTAATAAAATCAAATTTTGAAGTTAATTTTGACAAATATAGGATTGGTTTGTGACACAGTTTTAAAGGTACTCATCAGTTCGAAAAAAAAAAAACATGTTTTTCCCTGTTTGTGTTATGTGGTTGAGGGCCTTAGAGAAGGAATTTTAAATTGAAAATTTTCAGAGATGTCATTGGATATATAAAGGAATAAACTGGAGAGTTTCATAATTTTTGAAGGCCGTTTGAATAATTTTTGGGCAATAAAGTCCAAAGAGTACAAAACTGGAAAATAACAATCCTTGCATATGGTGTTAGTGGCTATTTGAGGTTTTTGACTTAATCTTCCTTTGGGGATGGTTTAGTTGGATCAAGAGTACTGCTGGGAAAAGGATTATAAGGCAGGAAAATTTTTTAGTATTTTGGTTATGTGATGGATTAAAGTTTGGGAAACTAACAAACCACACCTAAGCTTGCATCTCGCCCTTATTTGCAATGATACAAGAACACGTACACAGTCTAAAATCAACCCTAACTAAAATCACTAGCAACATGAATAATATTGTTCTTTTTACCTTGTATTGAATAGGGCTGACGAGGAGGAAAACCCGAACTGAGATCAAGATTCCGAGGATTGGAATCAAAGTGCAAAGCTTTTTGGTTTGTTCTACACCTTTCTCATTATTTCGAATATCTATCTCCAAAATGTTTGAATTGCATGTTGAATTGTTTTAAATTGATTCAATGCAAATAAATTGTGAAATGAATTGCAAGTTGATTTAAGTTAAGAAATTTGAGAAATTGATTGATTGTGAAATGAATGACATGAAAATTGCATGAGTATTGAAATGATTGTTTGTATAAAATACATACTATATTGTATTTTCCTAAAATAATGAATGCCCTTAATGTAATGTTAACTATTAAATTCAAGTTAAGGATAAATTGGTATACCAATAAGAGCCGAACAAACGTACTATCAGGTGGCATACCGATCCAGCCTAGCGGGACAAAGAGACGGGTAGTGGCCACCAACCGAGTACATATATATATATATATACATACCGGGCCTGAATGTTTAACTGCAGGCTTGATTCATTATCCTATGCATCGAAATCATAGGTTAAATTCTGGGAGCATACAAATGCAAATGATAATGAGAGATTGAAAAGTGCACAGATTTAATGATTTAGTGAAGGAAATGCATAGTTTGAGATGACCAATGAATTGTAATTGATTTATTGAAACAAAAATGTATATAATATTTTACCAGATTATCACAATTATCAACGCACAAAAGCCACATCAAAATACATGTTTCTGATTTAAATGAATGAAGATGAATTTATAACTAACAATGAAACAAAATGTTTTTACCAATGCTCAAAAATTATTATTTAATGGTGGGATCTCAAGACTCAGATTTAGAAATATCAAGAAAGCCACTATAAAAATATATATCCATTACAAAATCTAAGAATTTTTATTTTTTGAACAATTGATGCTTTGTGATCAAAAGAAGAACTGAACTATTTTATATTATTTTAAATAAGTATGGAATTTCTTCATTGTAAATATAATTTGGTTAAATGAAATTGTATGGGCCTACCAGTATTAAAACGCTCCGCAATCTTTTGACAAAAAAAAAGAAAAAAAGGGCTTTTAAATGTCTAAATGAAAATATGTTTGATAAATAACTGGCGAATAGCCTCCAATCCAGCTCACTAATTAATCGTTGATTATTACTACCCAAAAAGTGCTATTTTGGCTAATCTTTATTAATAGAGGTTGATAACTTTTGTGTACTAATTAGTCTAATTTTTGAACTCCAATTGACATGCGGACTCCAATGTGATCACAATCATTTTGTAAAAATTTGTGGTTTTATGCTTAATCGGCGCCAAAGTTTTTTAGTCAGCTCAATCATGAAGAAGCCAAGATGAACTAAGAGCTGCAATGCAGAAGTGTAAGAAAGAAAATTTCAGGCCTTAAATTTCCGCAAACAAGGAATTTCCCATTTCTCGTCACGCACTCATGCTTGTTTCGCTTTTTTTTTACTTTTTTTATTAATTTTTGCGTCTTCCGTGATTGTCCTCTTTGTAATAGTGATTAATTCAGGCTCTTTTGTAATTTTGCTTGGCTGGGGGATAGTATTTAAGTCCCATCCATCACTGTAATCAGGGACCTTTTTTTCTCACTAATAAACTTTTTAGGCGGGAAGATTTCAGCTCTTCCCGCTCTTTCTTCTTTTCTCTCTTTTTCTCTCACTTTCTGGGCTTCCAAACACCCTTTGAGGATGACAACTCAGAGGATGGTTGGATAAACTCCCTTCATCCTTAAAGACTAAGGTTACTGGAGGAGGGTTCCAAGGGTTCTGGGGGTTTCTCACAATTTTAACGCAGTGATTGCTGGTCGCTGTGTTTCTTCAAACTTTTTAGTTCAAAACTCCTAGATGCATCTTTCAATATTCTACTTGACAATCTTTTAGGGTTCAGTTGATGCTTATTGCTAGATCCACCGAATTCATTAGTCAAGCATTTATTGGGCCACACTGTAGATGTCAAGGATAGGTTCTCACCCATCAGCTGATTACCACCAATAAAACATCTTCTGCATGCAAAGCTCTGCCTTTTAAATTGATTACAGTCCACCTCATAGCCATACGAAGATTCTGCCTCGAGACACTGATAGGTCATCCTCCCAACACGAGGAAATGGACCAGAACCTCAAGATCTAGAAACCCAAACCATGACACGCTCTCCACATCCTTCATGTTTCACAGCTTTCTTTCATATTTTATTTCACTTATTTTTAGTTTCAACCTACAACCTACCTGCTTATCAAACCTTTAAAATCCAAAATAAATTTCACTCAATGAACTTAATCGGGCAATTGGGGAAGACCATCCCCGTGTTCGACTTCTGAGCCACTACATATACTCAGTGAGTCTGCCACACAAGAGAGAAACAGGTTATAAATTTTGATTCCTGTGATAAATCTACCAACATACGGAACTAAATGAATGCCTGCCGTGATGGTGTTTGGGCAAACAGATGACTTGATGAATAATTTGATTGTTTTGTGTCCGCCCGTTTTACTACAGAGAACATGTTCCAGCAAAGTAACACTCATGCGTGATCTAAAAAGTCATCATTTACAAGAGCCCCGCTTTCGAATCGAATATTAGTTTTAACTAAACGGACTTGGGGAGGGAGAGCAACACGGTCGCACTCAAAGGGAGATAAATTCACCGCACATGAGTTCACAGGACTATAGAATCCTCCATGGATATGTGCCCTCATGCATGGTGCCTCTTCAAACACCGCAACTATTTGGAATGCTTACAACCCTAGTCGAGAAACCACCTAAACCTCTACAAAATCGTAATCCCATAATATGCACCTCCCAGACATCCATAGTATGCTTCTTCATCTCGGGAATTTAACTACTATTAGTCAATCCCTCCAATGAAATGTCACCTTAACCTTTATCACGGTAGCACTTTTTTGAGAGTATAAGACATTCAACGCCCACCTGCTTCAAATAATTCATATGTTAGAGAGCCTTGAACCATAAATTAGACAAGCTCAAAGCACATTGATAAGAAGATTGACATCCCGCAATATTCCATTTCAAGGCTCACCAACGATGTTCAGATCAAGAGGAAGAGAGTCCAGAGGAAGGAGGCCTAAGTGACACCACATGGAGGAGCAAAGTAATTCAATAGCTATTATTCAACTCGAGCATTGTGTCAAGTGTTTGTCCATGGAAAAGAAAGAAGCAATCTCCCACAGTCACTAGAGGCGAGAAGAGCTAAAAAGCTTATCCTTCAACCACTCACAACGAACTAAAGCACCGTCAAGCGCCACTCAATCCACCGCCAAGAAGACCTCTCCCGAATTCGCTGTGTGGTGATCCCAATTTCACCACCAAAGATTCAACAACCAATGACGATCGCAAGGTCATTCCATCTCCATCGCTTAGAAATACATTAGGAAGTTAATGGCCTATGTTCAAATGTTGGCCACTACATCAAAGATATCAAGTACCGCTTACATCGTATGGCAATAAATTGTGGAGGAGTTCGGGTGTCAATTCAGATGAATCAATTGACCTTAGTTAGTTCATCATTCACCAGTTCCAACAACCTCAAAAGACTTGAGAAACTGGTTCGGGGGAACTCAATCTCCCCCACTTTTTGTTTGATTTTCCTGTTTTATTTTATTCTATTTTGATTTATTTGTTCTTCTTTCACTTCTCTAATTTTATTAATTTTTTTTTTTCTAAATTTATTTTTAATGTTTGGTATTTCTTTAAATTTTTCTATGTTTATTTTTGCAATTCTTAGGCCAAATTTTTTACAAGAGGAGATGCAAGCCAAGAGAAAACCCAATACTTTCTGCTAAGGTAAATTTCGCAAACCCTACCAAATGAAAATTTTCACAACACCATAGAAATTTCGCAACTATAAATCACGCAACGCCGCCGTAGATGCTAATTTTTCCTTTTTATTTTTTTGATTTTGATTTTGATTTATTTTCAAAAAAAAATTTCCCTTGTCTCAAAAAAAAAATTTAAAAATTTAAAAATAAAATAAAATGTGTACTGCAACCCAAAATTCAGAGGGCGAGAACTCTTGGCATTCCCACCCCTAATTTTCTTTTGACCATAATTTTTTCATCCGAACTCCGTTTTGGGTAATTTTGGTATCGTTGGAAACCTTAGAGAGTGTAGAATCTAAATATAACCAAAAATAACACTTTTGAAATTATTATAAAGGCATAATTTTCAAAATTCTCCAACCGGTCACTTTTTCCCTCTTTTCTTCTTCCAACTTGTTCATTTGAAGCCCAAATGGAGTGAATAAAGTCTCGATGGAAAGCTCAGAAGTCTCCAATCCAACAACGGTACATCTCATCAGAGGGTATCACTTCCTTTCTGTCTTCCAACCAGCCCATCATGACCGTGACAGTCGATGGGGAGAGCTAGTAAAGCAGCTGGCTTAAGATTTTATGCTTTGTTATTTTGATGTCACTTTGTGTTGTTCAAGGGCTTTCGTCGGTCTATTATAGTTTTGTTAGTTTTTTTGTAAAGCCGAAACATAAGTCACATCCGCTTTTATATACATACTATACAGCTTGCACTTGCAGTTTAAAAATTGCAACTTTTTTTTATATTTACCTAAATACAGCAGAGCAATGAAACCTGTCCCAATGCATCACAGCCATGCCTAATTGAGCTGATATCATTGAATTCTTGCTGCTTAACCTTTTTCTTTCCACTGTGAGCTAACCACACAATGTGCACATCGTTTCAACAATAGGTCAAAACCCGCCTAGCCTCCTAAATCTTAAAACTTATCCTAGTTTGATCGATCACCCATTAGTTAAGGACCCCCATGAAAAGAAGGCCAACGAAGCTCAAAACAAAAGCAGAGAAAAAGAAAAGAAAAGAAAAAGAAAAGAAAAAGAAAAAGAAATTGCAAATCGCTTAATGAAAAACCAGCATGTCCGAGGTATATGGCGAAAGTCTGAAAGCCCATGCCCTAGTCCAACCAAGGTTAGGAGCCACCACTTAGTGCTTCTCTACACAGGAATGAGATTAAGAAGTTGTAAGTGTTGGAGTTTTGAAATCATTTGAAGTCCTGGGTGAAACCCGAAGATATTAGGGTATTGAAAACTTTGCGTGACTGGTCAAGCCTTAATCAAGTTGGGAGTCACTAGATCTCCATGACTTGGTGAAGCCTACTCTCAAACATTACACCCCTACAAATACAAAAAGAATTTCTGGAATAAGGAGTGGGTCCCACCTATTTAGCTCAAGATGCTTTGACTAGGTCAGGGCAAAAGAGCTTCTGGTTAGTGTGAGAGTGCAAGCTTGGCAATTTATTGTTGAAACTAATCATATAAATACTAGGTTTGGTGGAAGTTCCAGTTGATTCTCTGTATGGAACTTGATGTCAGATTCTATGGTATTCACTTCTCGAGATGGTTATCGCAATGCTTTGATTCTTATCAGGATCGTATTACTCATTCACACTCTTTTGAAATCATTTTTGTAAACATAATTTTGATATTGTTTTGTTTGCTTTCTCTTTCTTTCATTGCTAAGGGACTAGCAAATGTGTCGATTGGGGGTGTATACTACCCAAAGTGCTATTTACACCCTTATTAATATGTGTTTTACACTTTAAAATAATCAGCTTTAATTAACCTAATTGACATGTTTGAGACACACTAAGACTACTAACTCACATTTTGTGGCAAATTTTGTAGTTTTTTTAAGTGCTTAACCATGCCAAAGTTTTTGTCGTCAATCATTTACAGCCAAGAACCTCAGAGCCGCAATGCAAAGGTAAGAAAGAAAAGAGTGGGGCCTGTACTTCAACCAAAATTTAGGTTGCAAAATTTCGAACCTCGCGAATTCTCTCCATTTCTGCGCCTAATCGCTTCAAGGCCTGTTTTGACTTTGACTTTATGTTGTAATTTTTGTGTCTTCCGAATCATTCCTCTTAATAGTGACTGATCCAGCCTTGGTTTTCTAAGCCTCCTTCCTTTCCTTCAGACAACATTTTAAGTCCCAGCCATCACTGTAATTAGGGACCTTTTTTTTGCTCACTAATAAACTTTTTGGGCGGGAAGCTTTCAGCTCTTCCCGCTCTTTCTTCTTTTCTCTCTTTTTCTCTCACTTTCTAGCCGACAACTCGAGATGGTCGCTGAACCTTCATCCTCGAAGACGAAGGTTACCTGGCGAGGGTTCCAAGGGTTCGGGCTCTCGCTGAACGTAGTGATTGTTGTTGTTTTTGTGTTTCCTCTCAACCCTAGGTTTAACTCCCTTAGATTCATCTTGAATGCCACTAAGTAATTTTGTAATTCAAAGGATGCTTATTTGATCCACCTATTCATTAGTCATTTATTAGTCATCGTAAGATGGGTCAAGGGAGATGGGTTTCATCAATTGTTACATGTCTCCATAAATGCCATCTTTGTGCTGAAATTGACAGGGTCCAACTTTTGTGAATATACAAAGATCAAGGTCAGTAAGACTATAGGTCATCTTTCCCAACGCAGAAAATGGACTCGAGAACCCCTGCCATCTTAGAAACCCCAAATGCATAACGATGCCTGCTGAGTCTTTCTATATTTATTTCACTTTATTTTTATTTCAACCTACAAACTCCACTGTTTTTTATCAACCCCAAATCCAGCACTACCCATCAGAACTTAATTGCAAGTCATTTATGCGAAGAAAACCCATCCCCTGTGGTTCAACCTAGAGCTACTATATCAGTGAGTCACACAGTAGGGAGGAATAGGTTATAAATTTGGCTGATTCAGATAACTCACCGGCAATGGTTTGTAATTAATCCGTCGACCTAAAAGGGTAAGTATAAATACACTACATAAAAAACTCATATGGCTAATAAATTTGAAGAAGTTGCATAGAAACAATGTCGTAACACAATTGTCAATGTCGCAACATAACTATTCTAGTAAACACACATGAGAGTGTCGCGACATAGAATGGATAGAATGACAGACCTTGCAAGACAAAGTGTTAAAGAGCCAAAGAAAGATCTGTCATTGTGAGAGGAAACTTAAATAAGCTACGGAATAAATATCTAGAAAAACAAATGTTGTCCTTGATAGATTTTCATAACATAACGGGGGCCTGCTCATTTATAGAATCAAGAACTCTATCACAACAACACTTTGGGGTCAGCGTAGAGAATGCAATGCGGAGCCAGAATTTACAGGGGATTCACAATGTGACCTCAATTTAGGGCTTAAACTACGGGCTTTATAAATACAAAAACATTTGAGAGCGAGACGCCAGTCAGGTAGAAAAACGAGACATCTTAGAGAGTGAGGACTCTTTGTATTCTCATGTATTTTCTTTTATTTTCTTTGTAGATTAGAATTAGCGTAGGATTTCACTTTGTTTACTGGACTTGAAACGAGTGGAGTTGTTTAAGAAGTTTCGAGTTGAATAAATTGTTGAAGATAGAGATTCGATTCTTTGTTTGAATCTACAAGTCTAGATAAAATTTCAGTTCATTTTTACGATTGAAGATTACGATTGCATTGGAAATTTCACATTCTAGTATTCCGGTGTTCTTGTGATTAGGTTTTGAAAGCTCTGAAGCTTCCGATGGGAAAGATCTGATCTTAGTTATGGTCTTTCCTGCACAATTAGAAAGAGATTTCTTGGATTGAGAATTTTGAATTTATTTGAATGATGTTGTTTATAGAGTGGTGTTCCTGACATTAGTAACTTATAGCCAATTAAGGACTGTCGTCTGGCTCTGATTTCAGGGAGGCCTTTGGGTGACACAAAGTTGGAGATTCTTGAGCATGGATGCATTACTTAGAAATTATGCTAGACTATTGAAGAATTAATGAGCTTTAAAGATTACTTAGATAAATCATCAATTTACCATGGTTTGAGAATTAGTTGAGTGATCTATCAATTTAATCAATTAAATTTCTCATGTAGTGCTTATGGAATGATCTTGATCTGTGTTAGCTTAGATCCCCAATCGAGAAGAGAATACTTTAAGATCTCAAGGATGAGACATCGTTCGTCTTGTAGAAATCTGGCAATGGCCTTGTCTTGGGAAACAAGAAATTTGTAGTCATAAAAAATGGGTATGAAGTATTGGAAAAGAAAAATGCTTAAGATCTTCTGAGAGTAAAATATGATTACAAGTGGTGGTTAGACACATGTTTGAGGAAATGAACATGAATCTCTAATTAGTAGAAATGTATGAGTTAAGGGAGAAACCCAAACTATACTACCCTTGCCCCTCTTTAACAAATTCAAATTCCAATTCATGATAGAATAGAATTGGTTGTGTTGCGGGAATTGATAATTTCACCTGACGTGAAATCCCGATTATCTTACTCTAGCAATAATCTGGTTCAGTCCAGTTTTAGGTTTAGGATTTAAAATTTTCTTTTATTATAGATGTATAAATTTAGATAGTGAAATTCTTAGTTAGGTTACTGAAAACTTTATGAAATGGAAGTTCAAATAGTGTAGAACTTGAGTAGTTGGGGTAGTTGAACTTTGAATTCTCTTCAATCTATGTGGGAACGATATCCGGACTTATAAGTCTACTTTTATTACTTGTACGACTTGTGCCCTTGCAGTATTATGACCAATCTAAATTTTAATAAAATCATTGAGAAAGCCATTTTTATTATGAGCATACAAGTTCTATTTTAGTCAACAAGTTTTTGGTGCCTTTACTACAGATTAGGTAATAGCCCTTTATTACTTGATAGCGGTATATAATTTGGTCTTAACAAGTTTTAGCACGTTCGGGGATTGAATTTAAAAAATCAATATTCTAACAAAAGAGAAAAATGCTAATTTGGACATTTTTCTTTTTTTTACAAAAATTTCAGAAAAACAACAAAAACGGTTTTGACAGCAGTGGCTGAACAAGCTACTGATATTTTTGGAGACTAAATAGATATATAATTTTTTATATCTGCTAACTCCATTTGATCGATCTGTTTCTACTTTCGGGAAGAATTTAATGCACAAGACCAGCGAATCTTAGCTTCCTCTAGATATTGAAATTGAGAGAACCATGCAAAATCAAGGAAGAATCACACGAGTCTGTAAATCCATAAATATGGAAAAATCGAGAGAAAAGATTTGTAGCTATTCAGAAGAAGAAGAAGAAGTAGAGACCTCAAAGGCCTAACACCATGGAGGAATTTTGGAGGCTGGTATGAGAGAGTACTTTCGGTATGAGACAGCCTCCCATTAGGAAGCCTTGAAACAATTTTAGTAGGCTTGACTTTGATTTACTATGGTGTGCGACATCGAGTTCACGAAGCCACCGCGAATCCCAATGAGCACCTGGAGATTCATGGGATGTGCGACTCTGATCAGATGAATGGGGTGAGACCAGATGTAATCAATCTTTAACTCTTCCCATTTTCATTGAGAGACGTGGAAGCAACATGGTTTTGATTGTTTACTTAGTGGGATCGATGAACACTTGGGAAGGCCCGGGTGGAGGCATATGGGTAAGTTTTTTCCCTCTGACTCTCACTGCCCAGAAGGGGAAATAGTGTGTCTTCAAGCAGGGGGAAGATGAGAGTCTCTATGTTTCATGGGAAAGATTCAAAAGATTGCTGAAAAGATGTACTATGCATGGAATAGATCTGACCACTTATATGGATATTTTCTATCATGCTATGAATTATGCCTCCATGGGTATAATTAATGTATCCTGTTGTGGTGCTTTTAAAGAGAAGTACGAGGAGGAGGCAAGGGAATTGATTGAATACATTGCCAAGTAAGCTACAAGGCTCATACGAGAAGCAGGGAGCAATGAGTTGAAGGAAATGGTCTTATTAGGCTTGATAGAATGATAGCCATAGAAGCAAAGCTGGAAGCAGTATTGAACAAACTGGGAAGCAATGAAAGAAGAATGCACACTGCACATGAAGTGGGAGCAGTAGAAGAAAGAATCAGAAGAAGTGTTGAAGGGTTAGTTGATGAAGAGCCTTACCAAGTTGAGGACCAGAGTATGAATGAGTAAAGAAGTTATCGCTAAGCCCTAGCCTGACTTGCCCAGCGCACTATACACCAACACTGAGAAACCATGAAAACTTTTCATATGGTGGAGGAGCCTGACGAGGGGCTATAGACTTCAAACGAGAACCGACTAAGGTATGTTCAGCGGGTTCAAGAGCAGTGAGGAGGGACAATAGAGGAGAGTATCAGGGTCAGAAAAGGACTCGATCCTTTGAAGATCAGATGCTTCATTTCATGTCAGAAAACAAAAGGATTTTGAATCTGCATGAAAAGAAATATTCTGACCTTGAGAACTTCCAAGCAAACACAGTTGTGTTTCAGACAAATACTAATGCCTCTTCGAAGAATCTGGAGATACAAATAGGGCAACTAGCCCCAACTATTCAAAAAGAGCCTAAGGATTCATTTCCAAATGACACTAGAAGAAGAATCGAGGAATTTGTATGGCATTAATATAAGAGGGAGACAACGGTAGAGAGCTAGATGAAAGGAGAGGTGAGAGAGAGACAATGAGGAAGAGAAGCAAAGAAGAAATAGGAAAGGGCAGGCGGCACGAGTTCGGGAACTGCGAGAAGAAGAAAGCAACATAAATGCCTTTAATCGGCGGGGAAAAGAAAGAGTTAAGCTTACAATCCCTGATTCAGTTCCTAGAGAGACTATAAAGCAAAGCTAGAGGAGCAGTTCTCTAGATTCTTAACATGTTTAAGAAGATAGAGATAAACATTCATTTCTTAGAGAAATTAATTAGATGCCTTAGTATGCAAAATTCATGAAAGATATATTGAGCAAAAAGAGGAAGATTACTAAGGAAGGGATAGTGAGCCTACTTGACACAGTCTTGGTGATTGAAGACACGGAGAAAGAGCGGGATCAGGGCGGCTTCAGTATACCTTGCAAGATTGGGGATGCTAATATGGGAAAAGCATTGTGTGATTCTAGAGCTAGCATCAACTTAATGCCTTTATGCAATTGCTCGAAGATTGAAAGTTTTAGGGGCTCGCTCCCATGACCATTACCTGCGGATGGCGAATGAAACATTGGCTCAAATCTGAGGGCATTCTTGAAAGATATGGCTGATCAAAGTAAATTGTCTTTCCCGGTCGACTTTATGGTCATTAATATGGAGGAAGACAAACAAGCACCACTACTGTTAGGAAGACCATTCTTAGCAACAAGGGGAGCACTGATTGATGTGAAAAAAGGGGAACTGACTCTCAGTGTTGGAGATGAAGGAGTGCACTTCAATCTCAATCACGGGTTCCCAGAACAACTAGAACTCAGTAAATGATGATTGTGAAATTGCTTAAAAACAAAATTCTTGTCAATTAAAATGACCCTTTGCTTGTAATTTTTTAGAATTTAATGAATGAGAATGAGATGAATTTCAGTATCTTGAGCATTTTGAAGTGAAGTTACGAACTCCAATTTTAATTTAAGATTCGGTATTCGGTGTGGAGAAATCGGTGCGAAAAGATCAATTATGAAGAAAAGTTCTTTGAAGAAAACAAAGCTCAGGGTTTGATACTCAAGGAATCGCTTTGAACATTTGAAATTATGCCTTTTTGCAGCTTGAGAGAAAGGAAAGCCGGAGTTATCATTTAAATTTACATGGATTAACTAGTGGAAGAGAAAAAGCTATTTGAGACTCTCAGAAAATATAAAGCAATAGCTTGGTCCATATAGATTTGAAGAGATTAGCCCCTCAATACGTATACAAGATCCTATTGGAGGAGAATGCCAAAACTTACATTAGAACAGGAGGAGGATGAATCAATAAGCCAAAGTAGTCGGAAAGAAGTGCGAAATTGCTATATCTTGGGCTTTATATATGCAATCTTAGGCAGTCCTTGGGTGAGCTTAGTACGTGTGGTTCAAGAAAGGGAGGATTCCTTTATAATTCTGAAACTAAGAAAAATAAATTAAGTTCTCTAAGAAATTATAATAGGATGGAGGTAATGTATAGTATAGAGGCATAACAACACACCGAGAAAAAGACCATTATCCTCACACTCATTGACCGGATGTTGGACGAGTTAGCAGAACCACGCCCATTGCATTTTCTTGATGGATATTAAGTTTATAACCGGTTGCAATAACTCAGATGGAGAAATCAACATTTACATGTCGCATGGCGCCTTTGCCTTTAGAAAGGATCTGTTTAGATTATGTAATACTCACCACCTTTCAAAGATATATGATATCTATATTTTGATTTGGTGGAAGAGGTTGTAAAATATTCATGGATAACTCTGGTGTATTGATCCAGTTTGAAGATTGTTTGAAAAACTTAGAAATAGTACTTCAGAGGTGCCAAGACAAAGAAATCTAGCTTTGGTGGGAAAAATGCCATTTTCATGTGGTAGCCGAAGGTATTGTTTTTTAGGGCGCAAGATTTGCGGATGGTTGGAAGTAAGATCAAGCCAAGATTGTTGTTATAAAGATTCTCATGTCATCTACAGCGTTAGAGAATAAGAAGCTTCCTAGGACATGCTTTGGATTTTAAAGGTTAATAAGGATTTTCAAAAATCTAGGACCATTGTGTGAAGCTAGCACTGGAAAAGATGCAAATTTTGATTTTGATGAATCCATGCGGATATGCATTTGAGAAATCAAATCAGTTAATATCAGCTCCCATTATGTTGACACCAGACTAGAACAATGAATTTGAAATTATGTGATACCCGGTGGTGCCGCAATAGGAGCTGTATTGAGTCAATGAAAAGATATTGAGCCATATCTGTACCGGTAAAACATTCAATGAGGCACAAGAGAATTACTCAACCACAGAGAAAGAGATGCTGACAATGGTATTTGCTTGTGAAAAATTCAAGCCCTATATATTGGGGTCCCATGTTGTAATACACGCGTCATGCCGGCGATTAAATATCTAATGTGGCAAGAAGATGTGACGAGAGCGATTAGACGGGTGCTATTGTTGCAGGATTTGATCTTGAGATCCAAGGATAAAAGGGTAGTGACAATGTGATGGCAGTCTTATCTAGGTGGAGAGTGCTTTGGAACATAAAAAGAAAAAAAGGGAGCCGGAGATAGCATAAATTTTTTTCTGATGGCCGACTATTTATGTTATCAGTACAAACACCACATTATCTGAGATATTGTAAAGATGCTTAGCTTGTGGAGTCATGCCATTTGGTCGACTACCATGAGAGGAGAAATTGAGAGCGGTGGGTGCATATATGGGATGACCCTGCGTATAGAAGGCTTGAGATATGATCATAAGAAAGATGTGTCAATGAGAACAAGAGTGGTATTATGGAGAAATGTCATGCATCAAAATATGGAGGACACTTTGTAGGAGACAAGACATCCCAGAAAATTCTCCAATGAGGATTTTATTAGCCTACTCTATTCAAAGATTGTTTTGAATGGGTAAAACTTTGTGATGCTTGTTAGAGAATGGGAAACTTAAGTAGAAGAAATGAAATGCCCCTACAAGGAATTCTTGTGGTACAAATTTTTTATGTATGGGAATAAATGACCTTTCTATCATCATTTAGCAATATGTACATCCTCTATTTATGGATTATGTATCCAAATGGGTGGAAGCAACGACATCCCATAAATGATGCCATCTGGAGTGGATTGGGTTTATACAAAACATTTTGGCTTGATTTAGGAGCACGAACAATCATCGATGATGAGGAAGCCATTTTGCAAATAAAAGTTTCTGAAACTCATGGCAGATGGAATCAAACATCTATTAGGTTGAAACATCATCCTCAATCAAATGGACAATTGGAATTTCCAATAGGGAAGTCGAAAATTCTAGAGAAAAAACAGGTTAATCTGTGGCCAGGAAGGAGTAGTCTATAAAATTGGATGATGCGCGTAGGCTTATAGAGCGCTTATGAAGACTCCCCATTGGAATGTCCCCATACGAGAATTGTATGGAAAACCTTTTCATCTCCCCCTTAGAAGCTGGAATACAAAGCTATGTGGGCCATCAAGACAGTTGTGACTCAAAAGTTGCAAAAGGAAAAGAGACAACTCGAATGAATGAAGCTGGAAGGAGGCTGTGAAATGGAAGCATGATGATACCCGAATCTCATAAAGAAAGACCCGAAGGTGGCATGATCAAAATATCTTAAGGGAAGAATTCAAGGCAGGAGAACAAAGTTCTCTTATACAACTCCAGGGCTAAAGTTATTTCAGGGAAAAGCGAGAGTCAAGATGGGAGGCGGTCCATACAGTAGTAGCAATCACACCCTTTGGATAAATGGCACATTGAAAATTGAATCACGGAGAGTAAATTCAAAGTAAATGGTCAGAGACTAAAGCATTATTTTGGAGGAAGCATGAAGAAGGTAGAACCAGAATTGGAAAAGGGAGAAGAAAACTACTAAAACTGAAGACACTCTGCAACTTGTGTCTAGATAAGGACATTAAACTAAGCAGCTTCTTGGGAGGCAACCCAAACAAACTCTTTATTTTTGTTAACTTTGATTGATGTTGATTTTTTTTTTAAGTCTTACTTTTAATTTGGTTAGAAGTTTATTTAGAAAAATTAAGTATTTGCTAAAATGTTTTTTATTTTGGATAGGAAATATGAACTGGAATCAGAAGTTATTATAAAGCATACTGCCTCAAACTGAAATGTGTAGAAATTAGCTACAAGGGGGAGTAATTCTATTTCCCTAAATTTTGTTTTAAATAATAAAGCATAGTTGAGGTTTGAAAAGGTTGATGATATTAGAGCCTAATTAAAAAGACAACTTTCAAGTGTTGAGTGCTTAAATGCTTTGATTGAGTATTTTGATGCTAATGATTGTTGTTCATCATTGAATTGAATGAGATGTTGCTAGAAATGTTTCCACCAAACTAAATTGCATAATTCAGATTGTGGGTAATTAACTTAATTTGGAAGGTGGTTTAAAGCGAAGGTAGCATTTAAAATCAAATTTTCCTTAAGTGACACTTGAAAATTCGGTCGCGAGATCACTTATTGCAACAAGATGAAAAGCTTGTCGTGACCCTGATTTGCATGTTGCAACAAAATTTTAGGCAAAATGTTGAAAAAATAATAGCGACATAAATAGTGGGGACTGAGTGAAAAAAACCAATTTTATGTCGCAACACAAGGTTAGAACGTTGCGACACAATCTCAAATTGAATGATTAACAAGAATGTCGCAAAAATTTTCTCAATGTTGTGACATACCTTCTGTCACATAGAGAGCGAATTTCGACTCGAATAATATTTCTCTTGTTCGCGTGGGGATTGTAACCTATAGATCCCACTAAGTTTATTCGTGACATGAATGTTTGAAATAATAAAAATTTTGGTACCAATTTAATTGAAGAATCCTGAATAAATTCCATTTAAGTATAAAGGTTATTGTTGTGACCTAGCCATTAGTGTCTCGACAAACGAAGAAACATTCATTAATTGAGCCATTAATTGAAGAGTGTTTCAAAGCGAAGAACCACGCTTCTTCCAATTGCTTCATCATTCATACTCTCACCAAATCTCGATCTCTTGAAATCTCTTCATCTCTTTGACATCTCAAAACCCTGAAAACAAGATCCACAAACTGACCTCATATCTCATCCATTGCATGAACCGAACACAGTTCAATCTCGATGAGATGATGACGGAATATGCAGCAAGTGAAGTGAAGGTTCAAGGTTCAAAATACGGGACCTCGGAGTGGAACAACCCGGAGCGGAGACTAGAAGGTAGGAAGAGGAGACAAAGCCCGACTTAGAGAGGGACGAAAGTAAAATGAAACAGGGTGAGATAAAGCGAGGCTAGCAGAGCAAGCTAAGAGTGCGGGATGATCGCGTTTATTTCGAATGAAACCTGTATTCAGCCACAGAGAAGAATATGAGCGACAAAGGGTTTATAGTAGAAAAGGGTTTAGTAAATTCTCATCTCACCCTTTGCGAGGAGATAATAGAGAAAAGGGAATTTGGAGTTTGTTCTCCATAACAAACCACACAGGTTTGCTATAGTAGTCAGGGATTTTATGCCAACATGGTAGAGATAAAAAAAGATTCAGTGTATGTCAGAGGAAAATGGGTTCCCATAGGCCATGAAAGGATCAATGAAGTTTTTAAAATCAAAGATCCTAAGAATGGATCTAAATCTGAAAAGCGCTTTCGAAGACTGACCATGTGGATTTCTGACGGTGGAAAGAGTGGAGCTAAGCGTAAATCCCTATGAATTAATCAACAGAGGCTCGCTAACAGAAGAAGCTAAGGTGTGGTTTTATTTCATAGCCTCTGTTATAATTCCTACAAAGCATCTAAGCACAATAAAAGAGCAAGAAGCCATCATCTTGTATGCGTTACTAAGGGGATACAAGTTTGATGTGGGGAAAATAATTGAAACATGTAAGGGCTTCCACGAGAATGTAAAATGGACTAATCCCTCGTCCGACCTTGATCACGAGCTACGCATCTTGGGTACGGAATTAAAGGGATATGGGTAGAGGGAAGAAACTTGTCCTAAGGTTTCCCGTGACGTGCGAGGGGTGATCGAAGGCCCCAGCGAAAGATGAAAGAAATCGGTGTGGAAGTGGCGGAGGAGCATGAAGAAGAAGAAGAAGGAGCAAGTAGGGATGGAACAAATCCTAGAAGGAAAGCATTTGCTAGTGGAGGATGGAATGCATAACAGCAGTCCATTTTATTCTTCTCCTCTAATGTAAGGAAACTTTTACCGGGCAGGCGAGTGTTCCAAGAGCGATCAAGGAAATCCCGAGAGATTATAGATATCATGGTGTCAATGAAAAGATGGAGGAGAGAGAGAAAAGATTAGGGCAGCAACAGAAGATCAGAGAGGAATTTCTAAAGGCTAATTTCATAAGAAGATAGCAACAATAGAGACAAATGCTCAAAAAAGAGATGAAGAATGGAAAAGAGAGGGAAATAGAAAGGAGAAGAGCATTGATATCTGAAAGAGTTGGACTCAAAAGTAAATGCCTTATCTGATGAGCGGCTAAAAATGGATGAAGATGTGGCCTTTTAGAAAAGCGAAGGAGAAGATGAAAGCGAAGCATCTTTGCGAAGGCGAGAAGGGTTGAATATCTTTACCAAAGAAACGATTAAATTGGAGAAAGTCGTAGAGAAGGGAGACAAGGAGAATTTGGAGATGGATAATAACTATAGGCAAAATTGTGGAGATGATAGATGCGGATCGAGTGAATTGAATTTAGTGAACATACCTGATGTGATCCAGCAAATTGACGGATCGTAGACAATGCGGCTCATAGGCAAGATATTTGGTCACTTACGATGGAGTATACAAATGATCTTGCCTCTTTCGGAGAAGAACCACGATTAAAGAAAAGCGAAAATCTCAATTCCCGAGTTCCCTCGTCTTTGCTTCTGCCCAACCTTGAACCTCAAACACAGAAACTTCCAAATCCTACAAAGAAGAAAGATAACCCTTGTATTATGTTTCTCTCAAACTAAATCTCCATTTCCTCATCCTCTTTGTATTCAAAGCCTATTCCTCTAAATAAAATAAACATTTGTGCAAAAATTTTGTGTTCATTTGTATTTTTGTTTTTGATTGGTGTGTTTTAATTAATTGTCTTTGCTTCATTGTTTGCCATTTGCTTGGTTGAATAAAGAAAAAATCAATTACCTGGATCAAATAGTTTATTTGCTGCAGCATGTTTAGGTGAAATGACTTGAGAACAATTGTGGTTGTGTTGTTTATTGTGAGCTGAATGCATGATCAAAATGAACTTCTTTACTTGATTAAAATAACACAACAACAAAATTCTAATCCAAACAACCACTGATAGATGCATTGTGGTAGGCTAATCCCCAATTGGAAAAGGAAGTTGCAGTTTAGCCAGAATGAAGTTGAATGATCAGATTTAGGAAGATGTATTCAATAGGAAACACAAATAAAACTTTAAGGCTTTGTTGTGTAAGCTTGATAAGATCGATAAAATACAAAAAACAATAATGCATGGTCAAAGTGAGTCCTTAGAAATTGTGAAAAAATAGGGACATCTTCTGGAGTTCATTCATAGTCAAATAGTCGATGTGCACAGAGCATTTAGATTATCAAGGCGAAATCTGGCAATCACTTACTAACGAGGAAGTGATATAAGCCATCCTTGGAAGATTGAGCCTTTCAAGCCTACTCTCATAATATGCACAATCATACACTATAGTTCCAGGATTGAGGTAAATTGCCTAATTCTTCAGTGACCAGCAATTAGAAACCTCAGAGCGCCATTATTCTAATCCTACAGTAAGAACCCTTTGTGCCTTGAGTTTGGGAAAAAACCTCAAAATGCAGAAAATGACAAGATTGGGGAATGTTATTTTGATTTGAAGAGAAAAACAAGAATGAAGGATGGAAGAAATAAAAGAACAAATGAAGGAAAAGAAAGGAATAGAAAAGAAGAGAATCAATTGTGAATTTTCAAATTAGATAAGTTTTGTCTTGTGTGGCCTTCTCTCTTGAACAATTAAGTTCATAGGGGTGTTTCAACACCTAGTACCCTAATGCCAACTAGTATGGGAGTTGCTAACCCAAAGTTCTCTAAGAGTGGTAGAAAGCCTAAAAAGACAAAACATTGCACTATTTCTAAAAACATTTGACAAGTGAAAATAAAAGCAAAAAGGGCTTCTATCTAAAGGGACTGACTTGATAAGAATGACAGTGGCAAATAAGATTACCAAAATGAGAGTATGCAACATGATATATCAAGATCAAGTTTGGGGGAAAATTTCTTTTCTGACATCAATAGAAAAGAAAGGGACGAAGGATAGAGACATAGATGCAAAAAAGTGAAGATTGGAATTTGGGTAATTTTTAGCTTAAATTCTCGATTATCCACCCGACTGCTTGAGCGAACTTTACAAGTCTAAAAGGCGTAATTGATCTTGAGTTGTATTTACCTACATTAGTAAGAGACTAATATGAAAAAGCAGCATATCAGGACTTAAATGATCTACGAAGTAACTATGTTAGACCCAAAGATTAGCTAATTTTGCGAGGAGAAAGGAAAGGAACCATCACTCCATGAATCAGGGGATGAATTAGTGAATTATTTACCTTTAAATCATTACTTTTGTTTTGTGATAGGGTGAAATTTGCAAATTCTGAATTGAAAACTAAATTTGAAACCACACTTTACCCAACTAACTAGTTTCGATTCAAATTTGATTAAAGGATTGTAGTAAAGAGTATAAAATTGTCCGTAAAAATAAAGCTGATTGTTTGAGGACAAACAAATTTTATTTTCTTTGCTTGGGGACAAGCAAAACTTTAAGTTTGGGGGAATTCGCCAAAAACTTTTTGAGACCAAATATATATAGAAATTTATGCTACTATTACCAAAGGGCTATTACCTAATCCCCAGTAAAGTCACCAAAAACTTGTTGACCAAAATAGAACTTGTATGATCATAAGAAAAATGGCTTTGTCAATGATTTTATTAAAAATTTAGATTGGTCATAATACTGCAAGTGCACAGGTCGTACAAATAATAAAAGTGGACCTATAAGTCCAGATATAAATTATATACAGGAAGTTGAAGAGATTCAAAGTTCACTACTCACAACTTTCTCGAGTTCTACCCTTATTTGAACTTCCATTTCATAAAGTTTTGATGGCTTCTTTAGGAATTCACTATCTAAATTTATACATCTATAATAAAAATTTTAAATCCTAGACCTAAAATTGGGACTGAACAATTGTGCTTTGGAAGTAGGCACTAGGATTTCCTCTTTGTGAAATTATCAATTCTGTAACGCAAACTAATTCTATTCTATCATGAATTGGAATTTGAATTTGTCGAAAGCGAGTAGTATAGTTTGGATTTCTCCTTAACCGCCACATTTCAACGATTAAGATTCATGTTCATTTTAAAAACATGTGTCAAACCCGATTACTTATGTCGGATTTACTACATAAGATCTAGGCATTTTCTTTTCCAATACTTATTTTATTTCTTATGGCCCCTTAGATTTCTTGCTTCCCGAAGACAAGGTCATTTGCGGATTTCTACAAGACGAATGATGTCATCCTTGGAATCTTAAAGTTCCTTCTTTCCTTGATTAGATCTAAGCTAACATAGGATCAAGATCATTCCCGCAGAGACCCGAGGAAATCTCTAATTGATTAAATTGATAGATCACTTAACTAATTCTCAAACCATGAGTAAATTGATGATTTATCTAAGTAATCTTTTAGAGCTCATTAGTTCTTCAATAATAGTCTAACATACCCCTAAGTAATGCATTTTCATTAAATACAAATTTAGGGAATTAGAATTACTCCCCCTTGTGGTCATTTTCTGTATATTTTCTTTTTGAAACAGTGTGCTTCTTAATAAGGATCTTCTTGAATTTTTGCTTCATTGTCCTGAAAATCAACAACACTAACATAAAACTACTAACAGAGCAACACTAAAACTTCAAATACATAAAAATTCTACTTAATCAATTAAACTATTTAAAAATAAATTAAAAATTCCTGCTTAGGTTTGCCTCCTAAGTAAGTGCTCGATTTATTGTCTCTTGTTTGAGCTCGAGTACATAAAGTGTCTTGATTTTCAGTATTCTCTTTTGTTTGCTCCTGCAGTGCAGGCTATTCTTCATTATATGCAGTTTCCATGCATGTTTTTCACCTTCGTGCTTCCTTGCAATCCGTCATTGCCTCGATGTAGTTGGTGTGAGATCTTTTTGGATTGATCTCGATTATTACTAGGAAATGCATTCAGTTGTACGAGAAAGACGATTTACCCTCACTTGAGTCCAAGTTTCTCATTGTGCTGGTATTTGTTTGAAACACAATTGTGTTTGCTTGGAAATTTTCAAGGTCAGAAAATCTCTTTTCATGTAGATTCAAAATCCTTTTGTTTTCTATCATGAAATGAAGCATTTGATCTTCAAAGGATTGAGTCCTTTCTTGACCCTAATACTCTCCTCTATTGTCCCTTTGATGTTGTTGTTCTTGGAACCTGGGCTGAACATAGGCTTGCTGATAATTCTATCCAGGTCTATGGCCCTGCTATGCTCCTCCACCATATGAAAAGTTTTCATGGTTCCTCAGTGCTTGTGTATAGTGCATTGGCAAGTTGGGGTTAGGCTTGAAGTGATAACTTCTTTGCTCATTCATATACTTGATCTCCTCGACTTGGTAGGGCTCTTCATCAACTAGCCCTTCAGCACTTCTTCTGATTCTTTCTTCTCTTGCTCCTTCATGTCTGCAGTGGCCCATTATTCTTACATTGCTTCCAGTTTATTCAATACAACTAAACTTTGCCATGGTTTATTAATTTCTATCAAGCCCTGATAAGACCATTTCCTTTTCGACTTTCTTTTAACTGCTCCTGAAGCTAAATAGAGCCTTGTACTTGCATTTGGCGAGTCTTTAATGGGTTCCTCATCTCTGAACATTTTAAAGCTGACGGGATGCATCAATTATACTTGGGGCATAATTTATATGGTAGAAAATATCATGAGAGATCATCTATTTAATATGGACATCTTTTGATGAAATCTTTTGAATCTTTCCATGCAACCTTGAGACTCTCATCTTCTCTTGCAGAAGACAATTATTATTCCTCTTCTCTTGGTGAAATTTGAAGGAAAAATCCTGTATGCCCTCCACCGGGTTTACCCAGTGTTCGATGATCACAGCTGTGATGAATCAAGCGAAGTGTTGTTGCCCACGATCTCTCGATGAAAATGGGAAAGTTGAGCTGATTACATCTGGTCTCACCCCATTCGACGATTGTGTTTTCCATCCTGTGGAATCTCCCAGGTGCTCATTAGGATCTTCGGAAGGTGGCTTATGAGCCAGTCTTTGTTACCATAGTAAATCAGTGGCTTGACTGAAATTTTGCTTGATAGGAGGTTGTCTCACAGCTGAGTACTCCTCTTAGATAATAGGCCTCCAAAAATCCTCCATAGTATTAGGCCTTTGAGGTCTCTCTACTTCTTCTTCTTCTTCTTGAATAGCCTGCAATCTTTCTATCTGATTTGCCATATTTCTGGATTCTGCATTGGTTATTCTTCTCAGATTCTGCAGGGTTCTCTCAATTTCAGTATAGAGGCGACGAGATGCCTTCTAAATCTTCTATACATTAAATTTTCCTAAAAATAGAAACACACTGGAATCATTAAAGATCCAGCTAATTATTAAAAGTGTATCATCTATTAGGCTCACAAAGTATCGAGTAGATTGTTGACACATTGATATCAAAAGCATTTTGTTGTTTTTTACGAAATTTTGTAAAACAAAGAAAAATGTCAATTAGCATTTCTCTTTTTCAAAATATTGATTTTAAATTCCTTAATCCCATTGCTACTTGTAGCTTGTTTGAGTGAATTATATCTGAGAATTTCTACTACGTGCAAAAAGAGTTTGTGCAAATCCTGTGATAAAGGCAAAGCTTATTCAAATAGAACTTGTATGCTCATAATAAAAAATGGCTGTCAATGATTTTATTAAAAATTTAGATTGGTCATAATCTTTGCCAGAATTACCTTTAGGTATTATATGAGTAATAAAAATTAGGACTTATAGTCAGGATATCGTTCCCCACGGATATTGAAGAGAATTCAAAGTTAACTCTTATTTCTCTGAAGTTCTACACTATTTGAACTTCATTTCATAAAGTTTTCAATAACCTAACTAAAATTTCACTATCTAGAATTTATACATCTATAATAAAAGAAAATTTTAAATCCTAGACCTATTTGGTAGACAAATTGTTCTTTGGGAAGTAGACAACTGGGATTTCAACTGTTGTAGAGTATCGATTCTGCGACATAAATAATTCTATTATATACTAGTTAGATTTGAATTTGTCAAAGGCGAGTAGTATAGTTTGGATTTCTCCTTAACCATACATTTCAACGATTAAGTTTATGTTCATTTACGAAACATGTGTCTAACTGATTACTTGTAATTAGATTTACTCTATAAGATACCGGGTATTTTCTTTTCGATACTTCATACCCATTTCTTAAGGCTGAATTTCCTTCCCGAGACAGGAGTCATTGCCCGATTTCTAAAGCGAATGATATCCTGTCTTTTTGGATCTAAAACCCTCTTTCCTTGATTAAGTCCCCAGATAACAGGGATCATGATCATTCCACAAGGCCATGGAGAAATCTCTAGTGATTAAGTGTTGAATCATAACTAATTCTCAAGAAACCATAGAGTAAAATTGATAGTTTCTAGTAATCTTTAGAGCTCATTAATTCTTGATAATAGTCTAGCATACCCCTAAGTAATGCATCCATGCTCTTAAGATCACCTCGACTCTGTGTCACTCGAAGGGCCTCTTGGAAATCGAGGCAGAATGATAGTCCTTAATTGGGCACAAGTTGCTAATGTACAGGAACAAATTCCTTCCCTGTAAATGATGAGTCGAACTCATTGAATTTTTAGTCCATTTTTCTGATTACTATTACAATGCAAATTCTGCTTGTTTTATGCAGAAAAATGT
The DNA here is from genome assembly GCA_016808115.1 of Tetrastigma voinierianum. Classification (NCBI taxonomy): domain Eukaryota; kingdom Viridiplantae; phylum Streptophyta; class Magnoliopsida; order Vitales; family Vitaceae; genus Tetrastigma; species Tetrastigma voinierianum. Next base: position 19,837 of record JAEQBH010000739.1, on the reverse strand, counting down.
ACTGGCTACCATATTTATTTTTACTTAGAGAATTTATAGCAAAATGATGTCGATGGATCGAAGTGAAAGCGAGTTCAATGGGTGAGTGAGGTGCAATGGAGAATCGAGGTCGCGACGAGAAGTCATACTATATTGAATGAAAAGCTATTGGAACAAAAGAGAAGTTGTTGAGATAGAAAAAGGGCTTCAAGGAAGAATTTCATGTCGCGACACCATTCACGGTGCGACATAGAAGAAGACAACTGGTTTGCAGCAAATGTCAGTCATGACTAAGGAATGGATGATGACTAAACCACGAGGTCTCTACCGGGGGGAATTTAAGGTTGCGACAAAATATAGTTGGACCTAATCCAAGATTGCGACCAGGTATTTATGTCACGACTACATTTAAGAACTGAGACAAGAGCATAGGCAAGAAGAGCAACCATTCAGTCGCGACACACTTTCTAGGTCACGACCAGAAAAAGAAAATGACTTGATGGGAAACTGTTATGAGTAAAAAAAATGAGGTTGCGACAAGATTGGAAGAAGAGCGGTGTGACGCCAGCACAAAGTAGCGGCGGGAATGGCATGGGCAATCAAACCTTCTGTTGTGACCTGTTCATGTCGTGATGAAAACAAAGCGGGTGATGAAGTTGAGTGCGGCGAATGAGGACAGAAAACTAGAAATGGTGTCGCGACATAGAAATGAAGTTGCGACACATAATACAAAAAAAGGGAAAGACGGTCAGGTCACGACAAGGAATTGTGGTCACGACATCAAATGCAACAAGAGCAAAAGTGATAAAGACAACCATTCGGTTCGTTGCCGTTTTGAAGTCACAGCAGTAAAAACTAAATTGAAGAAACTATTGTGACTAAGAAATGAGATTGTGACAGGATGGGGAGAAATGATGTTGCGACATGCTTTTAAAGTCGCGACATAGATTTGACAGAAAAGAAAGCGACTTCAAGTCGACTGAGCCATGTCACGATGAGGCCAGTAGACAAACGAGACAACTTTAAGTCACAGCATGAAAGGGAGTTGTGACCCGAACTCGATGGTAATAGAAGGAAATGGTGTACGCTGGTATGCCTTGAGTTCGCGAGCCGCGAGGAATGCGAGTAGAAGCAAGGCGGCCGAATGCGACATGGAGCGAGGTCAGCGTAGAGATTTATTAAGGGTCATCTGAGCATGGTGTGACAGATCAACATTATGGCTTGCTTGATGATGTCGCGACATGGGGTGAGGTCCACGACATATATTGACCAAGGAAGAACAATCGAGGTCACAACGGAAATAGAAAATTTAATGAAAATTGTTGGGGAGGCCCGAGAAATGAGGTTGTGGTAGATAGGAAGAAAAGATAGTGTGACATATTTTTGAGGTCACGAAAAGGAATTCTGATGATTAAAGAAACTGCACTGATGACTTAATGTCCACGTCATATGAGAAAACAAAACGAGACCCGATAGATTAGAGTCATGAGAAACACTCAAACCAAAATAGTAGACGGTATTTGCAACTTAGAAAGAGAAGTTGTGACCCAGAAAGTAAAGTCAAACAACTAAAGAAGTAGTCATCACAGCATTGAATCAAGCTCGCGACTATACAAAAAATGTGGCCAAGTAAAGAAAGGCAGTCGTGACATGTCGGGTGAAGTGTCAAGACTTTGGTCCTAGAAACAAGAAGGGTCGCAACTAGAGTTCCTCATGCTTCCTTAAACTAACATTAGTCACGACAAAGAATTCATGTCATAACCACTAATCAAATGCAAGAAATTTGAAGAGCAAGTCGCAACATAAAACATCGGTAAGCAGCTCCGGCAATTGCTAGAACAAAAGTATGAAAGCGGTGCGACAGTTTCACGAGGTCGCTGAACAACGGTTGGACCGAGATTTTAATAACCGACAGTTCTCAGTCCACGACCTAAACAGAGGGTTGGGCCATTTATTTTAGGGAAATCCACTTGGAGCCTAGGAATCAGGCCCAATTTTTTAACGTTATAAATAAGCGTACACAGTTTTAGTAAAGTAGCTTAGTTTTCAAACCATTATGCGGGAGGACGAGGAAGACTCATTGTATGTTTTAGAATAGACTTTTCTTTTCTTTTTTTCTTTTTACGGATGCAGAACCGATAATACATTAGAATGTAGAAGAATTTGGATTTAATTTTCATTCTCTTTTCAGTACGACTAGAATCAATGAAGTTGAACCGATTTTGGGTCGTTTTCTAGTGAATTATGAATTCACGATGGATGTTCGCTTGGTCAATACTCCATTGTTGATTGTGATTCTATAATTAAGCCTGACTTCCATTGGAATGGACTGTTCATTAGTTATAGTTTTCACCTTGAATTGGAAGGAATTTCCTGGAAATTTGGATTTAGTTTATTTGATTGATGTTGTTTGTGAGACAGGTTGTTCGATGGTAGTCTGAGATTACCATCTCAAGGATTGTTTCCTGCTCTAATTTCAAAGAAACCCTCTGAGTGACACGAGAGATGGGATTCGAGCTGGAACATTTGGCTTGTGGGTATGTTGGTATCATTGAAGAGCCCAGAACTCTGAGTTCATTTCGATAGATTTCCTATTCACTCATAGTTGAGGTTGAAGGAAATATTTATCAATTTCACTCATCAAATTTCTATGTCACCATTAGATAGATCTAGATCTGTGTTAGTGAGATCTAATCAGGAGAAAGGAAAAATCCATCGGATCTAAAGGATGAGTCATAGCCATTTTAGAAGTTTTGCAATGACCAGGACTTGGTATCTGAGAAATCTACAGTCTTAAGGAAGTAGGTATGAAGTATTGGAAAAAATGCCCGGATCTTTATAAAGAGTGTTTTGAATACAGGTAACTGATTAGATCCTTGCTTTGAAAGAAGAAAGGACCTCTCATTAGTGAATAATGGAGAAATCCAAGTTGCATTAATAGGCATCTTTGAAAAATCCAAATCCAAAAAAAAAAAAAAATCAGGATATAAAGAATCAATGAATTAAAATGCAGCAATTGACTGTTTAATAAAAATTTCATTTCAATGTTCCATTTATAAACGAGAGATGATTCGATCTAGTTTATTTGTTAGTTGATTCAAATTTTATTTTCAATAGATAGAAAGTAATATAGGATTATCTTAAGATTTTAAATTCCAGTTTTCAAACTATTAAAGAGGTTGAATGGTGTGGATCTTGAGTAGTTATGGTAGTTGATTTCAACATTCTTGTCAATCTCTATAGGAATGATATCTTGGACTTAAATCCGATTTTCTTACTTGTATGAGCATGCGCGCGGTGTCATAAACTAATAAATTCTTAATTCTAGAACATAAAATTAGTTTTATTCCTTTTGACGACTCTATTCGACTTTACTTGTAGATCTGAGAGAATTGTAAGACTCGCGTAAAGTGTTAAATTTAATTAAGTTTGAATTAATATTTTCACATACCAACAATAAACAACATCATGAATGAATTCAAAATTCTCAATCGATAAATCTCTTTTCCTAGTTGTCTTGGGAGACCGTAACTAACATCATATCTTTCCCGGAGAAGTTGTATTTCTGGCTTGTTCATATTGAACAAATCTTATTAGGAAATTTCCAATGCAAATTGTAATCAAGCGAAAGAAATGAATCCCGACTTTTATCTATACTTCATTAGATTGATGTCGGAACTTATCTTGTATTCAACAATTTGGCTCCCGGCTTGAGCTTACGATGACTCCTTTTTCCAAGTCAAATAAACAAAGTGGAATCCTCTGGCCAATTCTAATCTACGAGAAGAAAATAAAAGAAAATAATATATATATATATATATATATATATAAAATACAAAAGAGTTCTCGACTCACTAGATGCTGCAGTTTTCCACCAACTAAGCGCATAAACTTTCCTAAAATGTTTCTATTTATAGAGGCCCCCGAGGAAGTTTTGGGCCATAAATTGAGGTTACACATTGTGAAGATCCCAAAATTCTAGCCAGTTGCATTCTCGATCTCGGCCTTTGAAAGTGTGCGGTAGAGTTTTGATTCTTTGTTGAACTAGTGCTTTATTCACGGCATGCATTGATACATCGTAGCGGCATTTTGTTTCTTCAACATATTTATTCTGTCGTAACAAAGTTTCCTCTGTCGCGACATATCTTTCTTTGGCTCTTTAACACTTTGTCTTGCAAGGTCTGTCATTCTATCCATTCTATGTCACGACACTCTCATGTGTGTTTACTGGAATAGTTATGTTGCGACATTAATGATTGTGTAAGCGACATTGTTTACGTGCGGCTTCTTCAAGATTGTAATAGGGACCCGGTTTTTATGTCGCTGACGGTATTTAAGTGGTTTCTTGTTGCAACACTTTATTTCTTGTATTCATCCAGGCGTTCCTATCGCGACTAGGAAAGTCTCTTGCTTGACGAGTCTTACTCTCCGCCTTTGATTTCTTGTTGCGACTTCATTTTGATATTGCGACATAAGTCTATTGGTGTTGGCTGTTTTATTGCGACAGTTTCACAATAATCGCGATAAAACTTTTTGCCTTTAGCTCATCTTTGTGTCGCGACTCAGTTCTGTTATGTCGCAACAAGACTTATCTTCCTTGTGTGGGAATCTTTGTCACGACATGGAAAAGTCTATCGTGACCTTGTTTATCTGTGTTAAGCTTATTTTTGTGTCACGACCTTAAGATCCCCGTCGCAACATCGAAACCTCTCTTCAGCCCGAAAGAAAGAAAACGTATTGAAGAAGAGTATACATAATAGAGAAAGCGTTTAACTCGTTTGTTGCTGCCTTCAAATTGATTCATTAAGTCGACATTACTTGTCCGACTTTGTTTCTGTTGGGGCCAAACCTTGTCTTTCAATGTCGCGACATTCATTACCTTATCGCTGACGACACTTCTTCATCGATGTCTCAGCAGGCATTCAAGATTCGCGATAATCGATTAATCACGACATAGATTCTACCTTCTATTTTTCATTATGTCTGACATAAGGCGTAATAACCGGCGATATTTTCTTATGTTGCTCTTTAATTTCTTATCGCGACATAAGATACCACTGTCGCGACATAATCTGATATATTCGAGTCCTTTGTGTTGTGACAGAAGAATTATTGTCATAACATATTCTTTTCAGCCATTTTCTTGATTGTTTGTTGCGACACACAAAACTCTATCGCGACATAATTTGCTATGATTATATTTTTCTCTTCTTTCTTCTTGGAATTTTTCTCCTTTTTAAATTAAAACCTACAAAACAAAAGTTGGTAGATAATCCATAATTTGACATTAAAACATATCTACAGATATATACTAAAAATAAGCGAAAAAATGGATTAAAAATATATGAGATTAAGACTCATCGGTATGACCGGCTTGATTAATTACTACACTCCTTTTTGGAGGTAGAGTATGAGATTCATAATGGTTCTAGGGTTGAATAGGATTGGCTTCCAATCCCCTTTGTATTACCGTAAAGCTGAAATTTGCATGAAGCCGGCTACGAGCGGACTTGGGGGATTAAGTTTCATACTATACGTGACTCAAAAGTTTCTTGTAGTGCCAAGCAGTCGAGAGCGTTCTTTGGTTGTGAGCATATTATCGATATAGACTTCCATGGTCTTGCTCATCAGTGGTCAAAATATCTTTGTTACCAGTCTCTGATGGGTTGCTCCAAGTTCTTCAAATCAAGGCATCACATTATAAGCGGTATAGCCGTATGGTATAATGAAGGTTGTTTTCTCACGTATCAAGCGGGTGCGTGAATCTAGTGGTAGCGGAGGCGTCCGGAAATGGCTGACATCCATTCCCGATTGAGGCATCAACGATCTAATCTAATGCGGTAAGGAAGAGCATCTTTTGGGCATGCTTCATTAAGGTTCGTGCAGTCCACACATACCCTCCATTTGCCGCCCTTTTTTGGGACGACCACTACGTTGGCGAGCCATTCAGGATACTTTACCTCTTTGATAAAACCTGCACTCAGATTGTCTACCTATATCTGAATAATCTAATGACGATCCGGGTGGAAATGACTTATCTTCTGTCTCATAGGTTTTGCCGAGGCGATAATGTTTAGTTAGTGAGAGGTCAGTCGCCAGGAGTCGAGTCGGCCATGTTTAAGTGACTCAGGACGAACTCAAATACATGTCTCCCAGATAATACATGTTGTAATTTGCTCTTTAAATGCTTCGATATGAGTGCGGCATTTGGCAAGACTATTGGCTTGTCTGGAGCTACTATCTCCAAAGTCCACATTGCGGATCCTTCTCTTCCTTACTGGCTGGGAGTGACTATGGATTTGCCTACGCGGAGTGATCCTCGGGGGAAAGTGGCGGCTCTTTTCCCGCACTACATTCCGTATGGATAGTTGGTAGCACCATGCGTGACCGACTAACTGCAAAGATCAACTTTGCTTGACATTGGTCAAATAACTAACTATCTAGTGATATGTTGAAGGGACGGCCTTCATCGAGTGCAGCTCGGTTCGACCTACTATGCAATTGTAAGGCCCTAAGTCTTTGGTGACTAAGAACAAAATCTATTGGGTGACCGGCCCTACTTATATAAGAAGCGTGATGTCTCCCAGTGTCGTGGTTGTTGCGTTGTTGAAACCAGAGAGGATTCGCCCAACTAAGTTCAACATTCGTGAGGAAAGCTTTATCTGGTTGATGGCGGGTAAGCTGCCAATGAAATACATCATCTTTGCCGAATCTACCGACATCTGTGCACATGAAACCTCTAATAAAAAGGGTCAGTACAAGTGCATCATAACGGGGCACAATGACCCTGTTTGGGGTTTACTAGGGGAAAGGATATGGGGCCATCTATCGGCAGTCTACCGCTACCCGTTATGTGAAGGTGCGTTTACGAGCCTTGATGTGGTTGCTCTCAAAGCTTCTTACATTGGTGCTTGATTGGTACTAGTCATCAAGTGGTCCTCCCGAGTATATAGTTTGCCAGCGGTCACAGGATTCTTAAGGCGTCGCGCGATTGTAATTTTATCTTTGGTAGCGCAGTTAGCCCGGTCAATTTCTGACATATCTTGAGGTGCCACGGCTTTGATTAGTCTTCGATATTATTGAATTTTAGAGGCATGGCACCTATTAGTTATATGCCATGATCTGTGATGTCGCCTGCCGTGGACAGTTTCTTTGAGAGGATCGATCAGTTAGTACCGATCCCTTTGAGGTTGACAAGTCGCGAATGAGGGTAATATCTCTCATATGTGATGTTGAGGGTGAATTACAAGGGGTTCCTATTTCTCTATGATATCACTCGACATTGCTTTCGGTTTTGCTCTGAGCCAGCCAGGCTCAAGCGACTTCTTCCTCTCAAACTGTTTGCTTCCATGAAACGCCTTGATCATGACATTTTGAGTTGTTGTGCGGATGTTATCTTCCAATGTTGAATATCTATCTACTTTCTTGTATAATTCTTCCATTGTGGCCAAGCTAGTGCAAGGCAGTGAGTGGAACGAGGGTGGACCAGCGCGAGCTTCTCCTTAAGTTTTGAAGGTGCGTCCATCATTATAAACCTCCACCTCTTGAGTGGCTTGCAGAACCTCTTGTGAAGTCCATATATGGTTTCCTTTGCACCTTTCATAATAGTTTACAAAAGAGCTAATATTCCTCTTCTATCATGCGAACAAGATGCGAGATGAATACAGTCAAGCTCGTTGGCCAGAGATTTATTGAATTCTGTGAGCTTATGGAGACAGGCTAAGTACAGGCCCTTGTGGCCCGTGGGAAGACTTTACACAACAGATGGTCATTGCCAACATTCAAATTCATTGCCTGGTTGTGATGGAGCATGTGATCATAAGGTTTGTTAGAACCATCGAACATAGCAAAAGTTAGCATGACGAACCCTCGGGGTGGCTCGTAGTTGAGGAAGTGTTGCCCTATGGGAGAAGAGAGCATGTTGTCGGGCTGGAATCGACTGCTTGTAAGACGGTATGTAGGCGTAGGTCATGCAGAAGCGGGGTATCTTGCAGCATGGGCGGCATTATGCCCCATGGGTATCTGAATGCGTTCAAGGCACTTCGTTTGGTGGTTGCATCCTCGGCTTGTTTCTCTTCTTGCCCGACGGAATGTGTCACTACTCGGCGTTGTTCTTGGGCTATAAGACGATATGAGCGTCTCACGTGTGACCAAGCCACTACTTTTCTTGGGGAGGGTGGCAAGCTACACGAGGACAACTGCGTCGATCCAGCAAGGTATCATGTTGTTAGGGACTATAGGCTCCTTTTCTTTATCGCAAGCGGTCGGGTGCCTTACTTGATTGCTATCTTGCACATCTCTTTCGCCAAGATCGCACCTTTTTTCTACTTAGGCCTACAAACGATCTTTCTCACGCTGTAGATGTTCAGCACGATCTTGAAATTCCCTCATCTCCCTTGCTTGCTCCTCCCGTTTCCTCTCCATCTCTTGACGCCAATGGAGGAATTGATCTTCAGGTGTTTGATGCACCGGATTGTTCGACATTGCGCCTGCTTCAGGTTGATCAGATGCGGAAGGGAGTAAAATGTTCTGGTAATGAAACTACTAGAGATCATTGAAGCCCAAGCCCTTATGGCTAGTCGTCGAGGACTTTTTATTTGATTCAGACGGGCGCGATTACTAGGGACCTTGATCTTGGTCCCACTGGTCATCAAGTTGTAGGATGATCGTCTATTTCCACAGGCATGAACTCGCAATGTGAGCTGCAAAGGGAGTTCCAAAGGGGCGGAGAATTCCGGCCGCCTCAGATGATTAAGTTAGCAAAGGATGGAGAGAAGCTGAAGAGAGTTTGCGTAGTTGGAATTACCTCCCTCTCCCTCGTGGGGAGTCTTTCTGTTTTATACTTGAATTTCTCCTTGATTTAAGGAAAGATAATCTCATGATTTTGGCTAACAAATCTCTCTTTCATTATCAAGGACTAATTCCTCCTTATTAAGGATTTATGTTTTTGAGACATATCAGATTTGGATATTGGAAGATCCGTGGATAAATATCCTTTGCGTAATTTTCACCTGATATATTCATCCTAGCAGACTTTCCAAATGTGGTAGAATGTGAACCATTTGGGGACTCGGGATCGAGGAGGGCCAGGGTTTAAGACACTTAGTTTGTAGTTGGATTCCTACATAGTTTAACACACATTGAGGCCAGCTTGGGTTTGCTTCATGTTGTGAGCTGGCGGTAGGCATACGAGTTAGACTTTATTAATTAGTGGGTTTAAACTAGGCCGCGGTACTCATGGTACCACATGATTCCTCTATAAATGACGAGTAGTACCAAACCCTTGGTACTGGTACCGAGGAATGTCGCTCTCGACTTTCTCAACTAGAAATTGTGGAAATGATCTCTTCATGCTTCCTGGAGCTCTCTACTTTTCATACGTCTTCGGTTCTTGAGTTACGAGGCAGACATTACGACGAGATGGAACATTTAGCCATATGATTGTTGTTTTCTTTTGATTGATGGATTCTACAAAGGCTGTGTTCTAGAATATAGAGAAATATCAGGAGGTTCAATTTATATATTCACTTGAAGACAATTGAATATTGTTCTGGTTCGTGCAACAACGCTAATTAAAAATCAGGGAAAGAAAATAAGAATAACACACAAGACACTTGGTTCGATGTGTGCTCGTCCGTAAAGCGATGAAACTAGCTTTTTACTATCATTGAATATGACCAAATTACAAAAATATTCCTATACCTTGAACCGTATCATCTTAGGTAGAGCGAGACCTAACTATTATTTGTCCCTTAACAAAGGGATATGCTTGAAGGATAGTCACAGATCATTCGACTCGACATTTCTTGCACTTTTAACTGAAGAGCGTGTCATAACGAATGCTTCAGCATTTTATTTTGAAGTGTATTGTGCCACATGGGGATCTTACCATATAGATGGTATTGTTCATGCTAACAAGTTTACACAAGTCTCAAGGGAAACAACTTTTGCAAATATAATATGACACGAGAGACGGGATAAGGTCACCCGAAAATCTTGTTTTTGGATATCATTTGCATATATAACATTGTTTTTGTCAAGACCCCTCACTTTTATCGTTATGGCTCACTTAAGTCCTGCATCATAGCGAGAGTTATGGTAGTTAAATGAGACAAGTAGGCGGGTGAGGTGGATTAAATTTTAACCCTAATATATTTGGGTTCGTTAGGGAGCAAAAGCCTAATCATTGAGGTTTGATTTGGGGAAGCCCATTCTTCCACCTCAGAAACCCATTTTACAAGTCCATGGGATAAGTCCACATAAATACTTACGATTTTGCAGTATGTCTCATAACTCTTTTTTTCTCACTAAGATACCAGTAACATTTACGCCGTAGCTCACTGCATTTACTCATCAGCGTTAAAAAATTCACAACTAGGTTGAAACTCTATCGACCGGGGCATGGTTGAGTTATAGTAAGGTAGAATATCTTGAGACTAGAAGGGCATTTGTACACCATATCTGATTCCGCCATTTCTCAAGCATTCCATCGATTCACCATTTTGGCAGAGAATCATGAGTTCTCTGCAGTCTCCTGCGTAACTGAACCTTCTTGATGGTAATCCTCTACCTGTCCAGGTTGGCACATCATTGCCACAGCTATTGGGTTGGTGTCGACTACGCACAAGCTAATTGTAGTCCCAAAGGTCATTCTTGAGGATAGGAACCGAAATTTCATCTATGATTCTTGCTAGATTCAAGAAAGGACTTGTTTCCTTATTGGGTTTATCGATTTTCTAGAGAGTCTAGAGTATGGGGCATATCTTCAGTATTGTGTAAGGCGGTGCTTGACGGATGATAGGTACTTTCGAGCCGAATAGGAGGCTTAACACAAAATTTGGTTTGATGGAGGAAGAATTATCGAGATTCAAGTACAGATTCTGACCTTATGTGGAGCTGATGTGGGATCGTATCATTACCCACCCTAGAGAAGTCGAACGCCTATTGACAATTCACATTCTAGATAGCATTCACTTCATACCCACCTTTGGAACTGCCAGATAATCTCTTCCCAGAGTAGCCATTCTCTCTACGTCTTGAAGCTCATTGGAAAAGACAATCTGATAGGTACTGGGTTAATGGGAGGAGTCAGACTCAAAGGCAGGCTTGATAGGTGGGAGGGCCCATCGAAGCAAGTGTCACTCCACTGACCTTATGTGGGACGATGGATCATATTAGCATAGCTCGGTTAGGATGAGGATGTGAAGGGCTGATGGGTGAGATTTACTCAAAATTTGAAATTACCGATTGGTGAAAGGAAGGTTTAGATGATTGAATTTGAGTACTCGGATAGAGATAAGGAAGAGCGATATTTAGTAAGAATAGTTTCCCTAAATCGAGACACAGCGATTAGATCTTTTTGCCCCCAAGGAATTAGACTCAGAAATATATAAGTTAAAATATAATCACGTCACTGGCATACTTGTCATTTAGCGGAGAACCCTTAAAAATCTCACTGGTTTTAAAAAGTGCAACTTCTTGATAAAGGCTATTTTTTTTATCCAAATCAATCCCAGACGTTATATAAGTGGCTCGATAAGGTTCTACCATCCCCCATTTTCCATATGTCAATAACATATGTTATTCGTCCGTTAGTTGTCGACGTGGCCTCCACGTGGCACTATGGGACTCTTCACACACTCCTCTCTTCTCTATCTTCTAACCCACACCACAACTACAATCTATTTGCTATCGAGAAACCGTAAGAAAATAAAATTTAAATTCATGTTTCTTCTTCGATTTTCCTCCAACACCAATAGACTCGTAAAACAATGGGAATTCAAAAAGACCACGATAAGATTTATTATCACAATTTTGACTAAAGATTAAAAAACCAGGAACTTTTTAATTTTTTCTTATTCTGCAATTTTTCTCGAGAACCAAATGACTCAAACAAGAGAAGAAGGAAAATGAAAATCAGAGGGAAAGAGACGTTGCTACCTTCATAACCGCTTTCGAGAAGAATGGATTGAGAGGATCAACAATTCTTTGCTTTAGTGGTGTTTTGTAACCATTTTTTCTTTTTCCAAGAAAAACAATTCAAAATGGTGGATCTCTCAAAGGCCTTCCGTCCCTCCCTTCCTCTCTACCACTCTCATCTGTGTGATTCGATTCAAAATTATTTTTAAGAAATTCTTGGTATTACAAATAAAGAAAGAGAAATCAAAGATAGGCAAATATGGAATCCAAAATTCCCTACAACCATATGGAGAGCCTCCCCCAAGTCTCTCAATGATTAGGGTTTTGCAAACTACAAGCTTTTTCTGTTTGGCCAAGATTTATAGTTTTAGTTTGTTGAATGACTGCAAGGGCTGAATGTGAGAGGAACTGCATGTAGCTTATTGACGAGCGCCAAATAGGTGTATAATTCCGTATTTAAATGTATTGTTTCGCACAAAGATACGCCATTAGCTTACGTGAAGATAATGGCTAGACAAGTGTCATTCCAATAGAGAAGTGTGTCGATTACCGAATTGACTTTAAATATTATTTGCACTCCAAAATAGTAATGAATCCGCATTAACTTAAAGAAAATCTAATCCTGGTTATATTTGTTAAATCAATTGATGAAAACTATGGTTTTGACTTCACCTATCACACTCAATGGATTGTAACCTAGATAAATTATTCATTAAGTGTACTCATAAATTCACGCTAGTGGGTTGATCATGCCTATAAGATATTCTCTCTCGAGAAATATCTGCCTATCTTGCCAATAGGGTGTATTGCATCTCTACCTCAACCCTGGACTCCGAAACGCTTAAATGTTTAAACCCTAAATGTCACACTTAGAATCAAGATATTTCTATTCACTGATTGACCAAGTGTTGCTCTATTCATATCCTTGGGGGTCATCATCTCTCGATCTCAGACTCCTAGCAAAGACATGTCATTGTTGGCCAAACACTACCATGTAAATAAGGTACCGAAATAGAGCAAGTCGAGATGAAATAAATGCATATATTGAATGAAAACACAATTTATACTTAATCCATTCGAGCACTACGTCAAAAAAAAAAAAACTTTTTTATTTCCTAATTTGATTTCTACTTCAAGTTTTTAATTACAAAATGTTTCAGACTTTAAATTATATTTATCTATAAATTTGTGCTTGACTTAAAAGGATTTTTGGGTAAACTTTTAATAAGTTTAATTTAGCAGTCAAGAGATCACTTGCGCAGTACATAAGAGAATGATGAGCTGGGCATCTCCCTATCCCACCAAACCACATTGTTTCGATTTGTCCACAATGCCCAGCCTGAATATTACAGTACATATATTCTCCTGAGATTCAAGTTGATTAATTCTGCACATCCAATTTGTGAACGTCTCCAACCTCCCTGGATTGGTATAGCGTTATGGCCCCAACATTCTCTTGCAAAAATGTTGCCAATTATTAGATGATGCGTTGTTTCTCTCTCTAAACCACACATCGGACAGCGAGGATCCACCCTTACTATTCTACTGCGCAAGGTGATGGTGGTGGGAAGCTCGCCATAAGAAGTTTTTAACCTTTAGAGGTAGTAGGAGTTTCCACATTTTGGTCCATAAGTGTGTAGCCGGGTCTGGGTATCTCTCCTGAAGTGTCTGATAGCCACTCTTCACGGTGTAGTGCCCTTTATCATCATGTGTAGCCAATAATATATCCTTAATTCCTCTCAAGCTCAAAGGCATTTTGAGAATAAGTTCTTTATCTCTACTAGTTTGAAGAGGTCCCAAACCAAGTCCTAATCCTTAATTGGAGTTGCTTTAAGGATCATCAAATCATTGACTTTGGCCTTTCCCAAATTCTTTCACCCAAATGTTTGGTTGATGAGTCTTGACTCGGTATCCGACAGCCAAGCGTTTGATAGACATAATTCTACAGAAAAGAAAATTCCAGAACCAACTTCTCTCAACAAAAAGATTCCCATGGTTATAAAAAAGCAAAACTAACTCAGTCATCTAATCTCTCAATATCTATATAACCTTATTGTAATTAGTTTCAAGGCCGCGAAAATGAATCACAAGTTTTTGTATCTTTTGCAACTTTGCCTTTCCTTTGGGCTTTCTTTCCCCACTTCTTTCTTCCCATGTTTTCTCTTTCTTATGGTATTAGAGCTTTGGCTCTAGAATCCTTAATTTTTCTTTCCCGCTTCTTTCGCTTCTGGGTTTTCTCACCACAAGATAACTCCTCACCTTCCTAATGGGCGAAAACTCCTCAACTCAATCCTCTACTGCTCAATAACACTTTGATTCAACTATTGCATCATTCCAATATCTCAATCATCCTTTACCTATAAAATTGGATCACAAAAACTATCTTCTATGGAAATATAAAATGGAGAATGTTCTATATGCTAATGGCTTTGAGGATTACATCGATGACACTAAGCATTGTCCGGAAAAGGAAAGTCGATCTAAAGAACTCAATCCAGACTTTGTTCAATGGCGGCGTTGTGATCAAATGATTATGAGTTGGTTGTATTCCACACCGACCCCTAACATTATGAGTCGGTTATCACTCTTCTCATGAGGCTTAGACGACACTCCACAAGATTTTCTCTGCAACATCCAAAGCTCGCATTATGCAATTACGTCTTGAGTTCCAAAAGGTCAAAAAGGGAGGTGATGCGATTATGGAAATCTTTTGCGTATGAAAACCCTAATCCAATAATCTTCCTTGTTGGTGGTGAACTTTTTTCTGATCGGGATCACATCCTTCAAACTTGTGGTAGTCTTGGCTCTTAATACAACTTAATTGTTGCTTCTGTCACCGTAAGAGATGATGATGATCTCTCACTGCATTTTGTACACAATATGTTATTTACATTTGAGCAATGATTGAATATTCAACAAACAACTCCTACAGATATCTTCTCTATCACTGTACATCTACTTTTTCTCCTAGCTATCGCAGGCAACAAAATCTTAAATGACCCATGTCTAGGTCATTTTCTCATTAGCCTCCTACTCATCAATTTCAACATTAATCAACAAGACCTTTATCTCCATGAAGTTATGTTCCTCTCAATCTGCCTCAACAAACTGTTTCTACACGGCCTCAATGTTAGTTATATGGAAATTTTAGGCATGCAGTTGTTAAATGTTACCACTGGTTTGATATCTCATTTCTTGGATCTACAGAATAGCCTTGTGGTCACATTGTTCATCGTCCAATAAAGAATACTGATGGTGCACAAAAATGGTTTTGCACACCACCTGTTACGGATAATCAATAACTGCAATAAAATAAAAGGGAATAGGAAGAAATTGTAATTTTATGGGCGGTTCGATCGACATGACCTACATCCACTCTCGAATTACTTTAATCGCCTAGCTTTTTTATTAACTCAAAAGAGCAAGTGGAGTAGAGTTTATGTTTTAAGAGAGAAGTGGGAGAGTCGTGTTCTGCTAGGTCAGTCCCTCCTCAAGGTTGGTGGGGTGTGTACTTTATAGGGTCCCCTAACAGATTGGGCTATTCTTCAACAACTTAACAAGCATTTCGGTGGAGATCACGACTTATCCTCAACGGACGAGGTGGTTGAGGAGCTCCCATGAGATACGGTCAAGGATGAGGTGAGGGTGGACCATCTCTTTCCGTTAGCAGATGATGCTCCTCTACTCTCCCTCGATAACATGGTTAAGCCCGAGTCGACGAGCCTCGCGATCTTAAACAAGCTTAGGCTCCCCAAACCCGAATTCGGGCTTTTCATATAAATCAGCCATTTCGGGCTTGACTCCATCATTTGCCCCCAATGCTCCATGTTCAAGGAGACTTGGAGAAGGATGCATTAGTCCGCTCCGAGTTCCAAGTGATGGAGAGTTCTTCTTCTTACATTGCATTTGCTCAAGGCTTCCAAAAAGGTAAATTTTTTTTTTTTTTTTTTCGCTAGAGTTTTTAGAGAGCTACATTTTCAACCCAGCTTTTCCCTCTTCAAAAAAAAAGCTTAGATTATCAATATAGTCTTCTCTCCCTACTTTTCCCATTCAAACCCATTTCTTGAAAGTTTTGAATGGTCATTTTTGAAAACCTTGAAGACTCACTCTTGTAAACTAGGTTGTTTCCATTCCACTGAGATTTTGGAAGAAGAGAGGTAAGGTTTGAGATATTTCAAGCTCATTTTGTGGGTATTCTTGGTCTGATTTTCAAGTGGGTATGTATGGGGGACTTTGATGGTAAACCCAGAGGTGAAACGGGCAGAACAAGGAGGCTATCCCGCGCCATGCGATCAAGCGCCAGCGACGGGCTGTTTTCTGGTCGCGGATGCCCAGCGCGGTCGCGGCAAAGAACTCGGGGGCCATCCCCACCGCCTGGCGCCTCAAACGCTACCGGGCGCCACTGATTTCGTGCCGCGGACAACAAACACGCTCGGGCGCCATGACTTCAGATCGCTACAGCCTGCGGAGGTCGCAAAGAACTTTTCTCGCATAGCACTGCGCCGATTTTCAATCCATGGAGCGTCGTGAGAGTCAGTAACCCGCCGCATAAGCTACGCACCACTCAGCGCTAATTCGATGACCAGCGCCTCCATTCGCTGGCCGCTCCTTTTCGCAGCGTAGGATCGTACACTCATCCCAATTTCGGTTAGACACCTGGCGGCGTAGAAAAATTGATGTTACTTTTAGTGGTCAGAGCTCCTCGTGACTCCTCCGCATCGAGCCTTCAAGACTCTCAAGTATGGCTTCGACTACTCCCATACTGCTAAAGTTAAGAAACTAGTTAAAGTGGACCCGACGAAGATGAATCTACATTCTTTCCAATTCTTATTCAATTTTGATGAGGATGTCCTTCGAGACCTTGTTTATGCCACCGCGTGATCCTCCGATCGTGTCAGGCCGCCGAGCCGAGCGGCGCGAGTTTGTCGACGACGACTCCTCCGGGCGATATCAAGGTTTTTACGAGGAAATGCTGAGGTCGGGCCAAGGTCGCCCCATGTCCTCCCATTCATCGATTGCGACTCATCACTCTTCCGATCGGATTCGGCCAGCGCCCAATGGCTGAGAGTGCCATTCGGGCTTTACAAGCAGGAGAGAGTGCACCAGAAGATGCTTCTCCCTGCGGAGTTCCATGCAAGATATAACTCGAAATGAGACCCTACACCGACCGTGGGGTGGTATTACTTTTACCACAAAAATTTGGGTACAAGGTTTCACGTGTCGGGTCTCTAATTGTTCCGTCGGAAGTCTCGGGCTTCTTGGCTGGTGGAGAATGGCCGAGGTTTACGTAGCTGCGTGCCCATACTGTGTCGCTGTAACCCATGACGCCGGCACTCAGCTTCTTTCTTCCTATATATAAGGCATGTATACGGGCTCACCGTACTTCGCAGATATGCTTCAGGCTTTCTCAAGACCAGAGTTTAAGTCAAGGCTGTCAAGGCTCGCCTCTTTCAAGGATTTAGAGATCTTCTTCCCAAGGATGCTAGTGGTCGCTGCTTCCTTCCACGTAGATCTGGTGGTTCTTCTTCTTCAAAAAAGTATGGAGTTGATTTTTCATTTTTATTTATTATTTCCCCAACACCTTACCATTTTCGCAGCTAGTAAACGGTGGTGGCATCCTTGCTACTCTAATAGGAGCTCTCCTTCTTCTAAGGTGGCGAGGGGCGTGGGTGATGCCCTCAATTGATGCCTCCCTCCGCAACCGTGTCTCCTTCCTACGCACCCACATGCTTCCGCGTGCCTGGGTTCACCTCTCCTGCCCTCCCCGCCCCGCTCCGCACGTAAATCCCAATAAGGACCCGACCTCTATTTCTATGATGGGCGCACCCTCACTGCGCACAAGGAGAGACTGGGAGGCCTTGTTCGCACCCGAGGTCCATCATCCTTAGCAACTCGGGTACGGAGAGGGTCGGGTTGACACTTATTCAGCGTCTCGTCAGTAAGGGTTAACATATCCTTTTCTCCAATTCTTCCTTATACATGTTCAACATTTCTCCATCTTCTTTTCGTGTTTCAAATCTCATCCATCCGCTGTTTCTAAGGGCTTTCAAGCACGACGAGTTGAAGCTTGGATCTCGAAGGTTACATTAAAGGAGCTATTGTCGTCTCGTAGGATTGATTGCCGAGTTTAAGGCCGGCTAGTAGCACTTCCTGACGAGCTCTCAGGCTAGCCAAGAGAGGCATCCATGTGCTTGAGTCCGAGCTCGGCCGACCCATGAGAGGGAGGCGCCTCAGGATGGCGAGTCATCGAGGCCCATAAACCAACTACACTCGGGGCCGGGAAGCCACGCTCCTCGCGAGGAACCGCCACGGAGATCGAGCTCTGCCAGCCCATGAGAGGTTTCATGCTCAAAGAGGCCGGTGTGGAGGCAGAGCTGGCTGCAAATTTCCCCCGGGAGAGCTTCCCGTGGCAGGAGGACTTGGAAATGGCCTCGCGATGCTTTTATCGATGGTTTCGAGGGAGTCCCGAGGGAAGGCATCCAAGGCTTTTCCCCGGGCATCGACTTCAGCCCACTACCCGATGGTAGCGAGAGGGCTCGACGATGTCGAGGATGCAGGGAGGAGGTGGGAGGACGACGCGAGAGAGCACTTAGAGTGTTCGGGACCACCTTTTTTTTTTTTTTTTTTTTTTTTTTTACTGAAATTCCTTTGAAATGAAATGCAGAAATCTCTTTTTTTTTTTTTTTTTTTTTTTTGAAGTACATCAATATCGGCATAACCCAAAATAAAACTAAGTCCCTACTTCCACTATTTTGATGTTCTCAAAGTGTCATCGATAATACCTTCTTTATGCTCCGCATTCCATGGATGGAGTAATACTTTCCCATCGGAATTCTGATCTGTAGGTACCCGCCTCACCACCTCAAGTATGAGATATGGTCCTGCCCCACCGGTCCTGGGCCTTCCCTTCGGCGTGAATCTTTGTGGCAGATAACTCTCGAGAGGACCAAGTCCCCCTGGTCGGGAAGGAACGCTGGCTTCACCTCGAATCAGAGCATTGGCCATGCGCCGCTTGTACCGCGCTGCGGACCATGGCTACTCGCTCCACTAAATCGAGGCCGACGCGAGTCCTTCCTCGTTGTTGACGGGTCAGCGTTTGCTCGACTGCAGAGAGTGCACTCCTATCTCCACAGGATGACTCGCCCGGCCCCGGCTGTGGAGAAAGGAGTTTCGTAGGAGTTCTCGCGTGGTTCGATATGCCCACAAAGACTCCCGAGCTCGCCAACCCAGCACTTTTCACATTCTTCGAAATTGGCTCTCTCAAGTCATGTGAGCAGCTCTCACCATGACTTCGTCGCCTGGCATTCGTTTGCGGATGCCTGACCAATGAGGTCAAGCCATTCGAGGTTCGAGGTAAAGAGTTCAAAGAACTCGGCTGGTCGAACCGTCATGCTATCACTTACCAATGTATGGAGGAATCCCACCCAGCATACTAGACTCTTCCAAATAAAATCTGACCTTTATGCCCGGTTATGTCACAAGGGTTCGCTCCCGCCACTGGGTGAAGTAACATCATACCACCACGAACTTGACATCGTCCTTTCTCGCCGAGGGGCAAAGCCAGCCCAGGATGTCACGCCCCACTGAGAAAGGCCACTTCGCTCGAGATGGTCGTTACTCTCTGTGGTCAGTTTGGCACAAAAACGCTGACATCTTGTCACACTTTGAGAATTCTCGAGCGGTCCCTTACCATGGTAGCTGCAAGTAAATTTCGCCCAGTGCCTTACGGGTGCGGAGCGCTCCGTAATGATTCCCACATATTCCCTCAGCGGATCTCTCGCAGCAGCGCGAGCTCCTGTGATGTACACCGCGAAGAAAGGTAATGAATAACCTTCAGATGTAGTGTCCCTGAGGATGGTAAACCCGGGAGGCTCCTCACCCTCAAATTTTCAAATTTAAAGGCATCATCGTGAAGCACACCTTCGAGGTATGCCCTTAT